>CAWUFW010004038.1:78403-678403 GCA_963921515.1 Calotriton arnoldi
CTCAAAGGCTCACCGACACCTTCTGGGGCCCGGGATGGAAGAAGGTGCACCACATGATGCACCTCTCTCAAAGGCTCACCGACACCTTCTGGGGCCCGGGATGGAAGAAGGTGCACCACATGATGCACCTCTCTCAAAGGCTCACCGACACCTTCTGGGGCCCGGGATGGAAGAAGGTGCACCACATGATGCACCTCTCTCAAAGGCTCACCGACACCTTCTGGGGCCCTGGATGGAAGAAGGTGCACCACATGATGCACCTCTCTCAAAGGCTCACCGACACCTTCTGGGGCCCGGGATGGAAGAAGGTGCACCACATGATGCACCTCTCTCAAAGGCTCACCGACACCTTCTGGGGCCCTGGATGGAAGAGGGTGCACCACATGATGCACCTCTCTCAAAGGCTCACCGACACCTTCTGGGGCCCGGGATGGAAGAAGGTGCACCCATGATGCACCTCTCAAAGGCTCACCGACACCTTCTGGGGCCCGGGATGGAAGAAGGTGCACCACACGATGCACCTCTCTCAAAGGCTCACCGACACCTTCTGGGGCCCGGGATGGAAGAAGGTGCACCACATGATGCACCTCTCTCAAAGGCTCACCGACACCTTCTGGGGCCCGGGATGGAAGGAGGTGCACCACATGATGCACCTCTCTCAAAGGCTCAGCGACACCTTCTGGGGCCCGGGATGGAAGAAGGTGCACCACATGATGCACCTCTCTCAAAGGCTCACCGACACCTTCTGGGGCCCGGGATGGAAGAGGGTGCACCCCATGATGCACCCTCTCAAAGGCTCACCGACACCTTCTGGGGCCCGGGATGGAAGAAGGTGCACCACATGATGCACCTCTCTCAAAGGCTCACCGACACCTTCTGGGGCCCGGGATGGAAGAAGGTGCACCACATGATGCACCTCTCTCAAAGGCTCACCGACACCTTCTGGGGCCCGGGATGGAAGAAGGTGCACCACATGATGCACCTCTCTCAAAGGCTCACCGACACCTTCTGGGGCCCGGGATGGAAGAAGGTGCACCACATGATGCACCTCTCTCAAAGGCTCACCGACACCTTCTGGGGCCCGGGATGGAAGAAGGTGCACCACATGAAGCACCTCTCTCAAAGGCGCACTGACACCTTCTGGGGCCCGGGATGGAAGAAGGTGCACCACACGATGCACCTCTCTCAAAGGCTCACCGACACCTTCTGGGGCCCCGGATGGAAGAAGGTGCAACCCATGATGCACCTCTCTCAAAGGCTCACCGACACCTTCTGGGGCCCTGGATGGAAGAGGGTGCACCACATGATGCACCTCTCTCAAAGGCTCACCGACACCTTCTGGGGCCCGGGATGGAAGAAGGTGCACCACATGAAGCACCTCTCTCAAAGGCGCACTGACACCTTCTGGGGCCCGGGATGGAAGAAGGTGCACCACATGATGCACCTCTCTCAAAGGCTCACCGACACCTTCTGGGGCCCGGGATGGAAGAAGGTGCACCACATGATGCACCTCTCTCAAAGGCTCACCGACACCTTCTGGGGCCCGGGATGGAAGAAGGTGCAACCCATGATGCACCTCTCAAAGGCTCACCAACACCTTCCGGGGCCCGGGATGGAAGAAGGTGCACCACATGATTCACCTCTCTCAAAGGCTCACCGACACCTTCTGGGGCCCGGGATGGAAGAGGGTGCACCACATGATGCACCTCTCTCAAAGGCTCACCGACACCTTCTGGGGCCCTGGATGGAAGAAGGTGCACCCCATGATGCACCTCTCTCAAAGGCTCACCGACACCTTCTGGGGCCCGGGATGGAAGAAGGTGCACTACATGAAGCACCTCTCTCAAAGGCGCACTGACACCTTCTGGGGCCCTGGATGGAAGAAGGTGCAACCCATGATGCACCTCTCTCAAAGGCTCACCGACACCTTCTGGGGCCCAGGATGGAAGAAGGTGCACCACATGATGCACCTCTCCAAAGGCTCACCGACACCTTCTGGGGCCCGGGATGGAAGAGGGTGCACCACATGATGCACCTCTCTCAAAGGCTCACTGACACCTTCTGGGGCCCTGGATGGAAGAAGGTGCACCCCATGATGCACCTCTCTCAAAGGCTCACCGACACCTTCTGGGGCCCTGGATGGAAGAAGGTGCACCACATGATGCACCTCTCCAAAGGCTCACCGACACCTTCTGGGGCCCTGGATGGAAGAGGGTGCACCACATGATGCACCTCTCTAAAGGCTCACCGACACCTTCTGGGGCCCGGGATGGAAGAAGGTGCAACCCATGATGCACCTCTCAAAGGCTCACCAACACCTTCCGGGGCCCGGGATGGAAGAAGGTGCACCACATGATGCACCTCTCTCAAAGGCTCACCGACACCTTCTGGGGCCCGGGATGGAAGAAGGTGCACCACATGATGCACCTCTCTCAAAGGCTCACCGACACCTTCTGGGGCCCGGGATGGAAGAAGGTGCACCACATGATGCACCTCTCTCAAAGGCTCACCGACACCTTCTGGGGCCCGGGATGGAAGAAGGTGCACCACATGATGCACCTCTCTCAAAGGCTCACCGACACCTTCTGGGGCCCGGGATGGAAGAAGGTGCACCACATGATGCACCTCTCTCAAAGGCTCACCGACACCTTCTGGGGCCCGGGATGGAAGAGGGTGCACCACATGATGCACCTCTCTCAAAGGCTCACCGACACCTTCTGGGGCCCGGGATGGAAGAAGGTGCACCACATGATGCACCTCTCTCAAAGGCTCACCGACACCTTCTGGGGCCCGGGATGGAAGAAGGTGCACCACATGATGCACCTCTCTCAAAGGCTCACCGACACCTTCTGGGGCCCGGGATGGAAGAAGGTGCACCACATGATGCACCTCTCTCAAAGGCTCACCGACACCTTCTGGGGCCCGGGATGGAAGAAGGTGCACCACATGATGCACCTCTCTCAAAGGCTCACCGACACCTTCTGGGGCCCGGGATGGAAGAAGGTGCACCACATGATGCACCTCTCTCAAAGGCTCACCGACACCTTCTGGGGCCCGGGATGGAAGAAGGTGCACCACATGATGCACCTCTCTCAAAGGCTCACCGACACCTTCTGGGGCCCGGGATGGAAGAAGGTGCACCACATGATGCACCTCTCTCAAAGGCTCACCGACACCTTCTGGGGCCCGGGATGGAAGAGGGTGCACCACATGATGCACCTCTCAAAGGCTCACCGACACCTTCTGGGGCCCGGGATGGAAGAAGGTGCACCACATGATGCACCTCTCTCAAAGGCTCACCGACACCTTCTGGGGCCCGGGATGGAAGAAGGTGCACCACATGATGCACCTCTCTCAAAGGCTCACCGACACCTTCTGGGGCCCGGGATGGAAGAAGGTGCACCACATGATGCACCTCTCTCAAAGGCTCACCGACACCTTCTGGGGCCCGGGATGGAAGAAGGTGCACCACATGATGCACCTCTCTCAAAGGCTCACCGACACCTTCTGGGGCCCTGGATGGAAGAAGGTGCACCACATGATGCACCTCTCTCAAAGGCTCACCGACACCTTCTGGGGCCCGGGATGGAAGAAGGTGCACCACATGATGCACCTCTCCAAAGGCTCACCGACACCTTCTGGGGCCCGGGATGGAAGAAGGTGCACCACATGATGCACCTCTCTCAAAGGCTCACCGACACCTTCTGGGGCCCTGGATGGAAGAAGGTGCACCACATGATGCACCTCTCTCAAAGGCTCACCGACACCTTCTGGGGCCCGGGATGGAAGAAGGTGCACCACATGATGCACCTCTCTCAAAGGCTCACCGACACCTTCTGGGGCCCTGGATGGAAGAAGGTGCACCACATGATGCACCTCTCTCAAAGGCTCACCGACACCTTCTGGGGCCCGGGATGGAAGAAGGTGCACCACATGATGCACCTCTCTCAAAGGCTCACCGACACCTTCTGGGGCCCGGGATGGAAGAAGGTGCACCACATGATGCACCTCTCTCAAAGGCTCACCGACACCTTCTGGGGCCCGGGATGGAAGAAGGTGCACCACATGATGCACCTCTCTCAAAGGCTCACCGACACCTTCTGGGGCCCGGGATGGAAGAAGGTGCACCACATGATGCACCTCTCTCAAAGGCTCACCGACACCTTCTGGGGCCCGGGATGGAAGAAGGTGCACCACATGATGCACCTCTCTCAAAGGCTCACCGACACCTTCTGGGGCCCGGGATGGAAGAAGGTGCACCACATGATGCACCTCTCTCAAAGGCTCACCGACACCTTCTGGGGCCCGGGATGGAAGAAGGTGCACCACATGATGCACCTCTCTCAAAGGCTCACCGACACCTTCTGGGGCCCGGGATGGAAGAAGGTGCACCACATGATGCACCTCTCTCAAAGGCTCACCGACACCTTCTGGGGCCCGGGATGGAAGAGGGTGCACCACATGATGCACCTCTCAAAGGCTCACCGACACCTTCTGGGGCCCGGGATGGAAGAAGGTGCACCACATGATGCACCTCTCTCAAAGGCTCACCGACACCTTCTGGGGCCCGGGATGGAAGAAGGTGCACCGTATGATGCACCTCACTCAAAGGCTCACCGACACCTTCTGGGGCCCGGGATGGAAGAAGGTGCACCCATTGATGCACCTCTCTCAAAGGCTCACCGACACCTTCTGGGGCCCGGGATGGAAGAAGGTGCACCACATGATGCACCTCTCTCAAAGGCTCACCGACACCTTCTGGGGCCCGGGATGGAAGAAGGTGCACCACATGATGCACCTCTCAAAGGCTCACTGACACCTTCTGGGGCCCTGGATGGAAGAAGGTGCACCACATGATGCACCTCTCTCAAAGGCTCACCGACACCTTCTGGGGCCCGGGATGGAAGAAGGTGCACCACATGATGCACCTCTCAAAGGCTCACCGACACCTTCTGGGGCCCGGGATGGAAGAAGGTGCACCACATGATGCACCTCTCTCAAAGGCTCACCGACACCTTCTGGGGCCCGGGATGGAAGAAGGTGCACCACATGATGCACCTCTCTCAAAGGCTCACCGACACCTTCTGGGGCCCGGGATGGAAGAGGGTGCACCACATGATGCACCTCTCTAAAGGCTCACCGACACCTTCTGGGGCCCGGGATGGAAGAAGGTGCACCACATGATGCACCTCTCTCAAAGGCTCACCGACACCTTCTGGGGCCCGGGATGGAAGAAGGTGCACCACATGATGCACCTCTCTCAAAGGCTCACCGACACCTTCTGGGGCCCGGGATGGAAGAAGGTGCACCACATGATGCACCTCTCTCAAAGGCTCACCGACACCTTCTGGGGCCCGGGATGGAAGAAGGTGCACCACATGATGCACCTCTCTCAAAGGCTCACCGACACCTTCTGGGGCCCTGGATGGAAGAAGGTGCACCACATGATGCACCTCTCTCAAAGGCTCACCGACACCTTCTGGGGCCCGGGATGGAAGAAGGTGCACCACATGATGCACCTCTCTCAAAGGCTCACCGACACCTTCTGGGGCCCGGGATGGAAGAAGGTGCACCACATGATGCACCTCTCTCAAAGGCTCACCGACACCTTCTGGGGCCCGGGATGGAAGAAGGTGCACCACATGATGCACCTCTCAAAGGCTCACTGACACCTTCTGGGGCCCGGGATGGAAGAAGGTGCACCACATGATGCACCTCTCTCAAAGGCTCACCGACACCTTCTGGGGCCCGGGATGGAAGAAGGTGCACCACATGATGCACCTCTCTCAAAGGCTCACCGACACCTTCTGGGGCCCGGGATGGAAGAAGGTGCACCACATGATGCACCTCTCTCAAAGGCTCACCGACACCTTCTGGGGCCCGGGATGGAAGAAGGTGCACCACATGATGCACCTCTCAAAGGCTCACCGACACCTTCTGGGGCCCGGGATGGAAGAGGGTGCACCACATGATGCACCTCTCTCAAAGGCTCACCGACACCTTCTGGGGCCCGGGATGGAAGAAGGTGCACCACATGATGCACCTCTCTCAAAGGCTCACCGACACCTTCTGGGGCCCGGGATGGAAGAAGGTGCACCACATGATGCACCTCTCTCAAAGGCTCACCGACACCTTCTGGGGCCCTGGATGGAAGAAGGTGCAACCCATGATGCACCTCTCTCAAAGGCTCACCGACACCTTCTGGGGCCCGGGATGGAAGAAGGTGCAACCACATGATGCACCTCTCTCAAAGGCTCACCGACACCTTCTGGGGCCCGGGATGGAAGAAGGTGCACCACATGATGCACCTCTCTCAAAGGCTCACCGACACCTTCTGGGGCCCTGGATGGAAGAAGGTGCACCACATGATGCACCTCTCTCAAAGGCTCACCGACACCTTCTGGGGCCCGGGATGGAAGAGGGTGCACCCCATGATGCACCTCTCAAAGGCTCACCGACACCTTCTGGGGCCCGCGATGGAAGGAGGTGCACCACATGACGCACCTCTCTCAAAGGCTCACCGACACCTTCTGGGGCCCGGGATGGAAGAGGGTGCACCACATGATGCACCTCTCTCAAAGGCTCACCGACACCTTCTGGGGCCCGGGATGGAAGAAGGTGCACCACATGATGCACCTCTCAAAGGCTCACCGACACCTTCTGGGGCCCTGGATGGAAGAGGGTGCACCACATGATGCACCTCTCAAAGGCTCACCGACACCTTCTGGGGCCCGGGATGGAAGAAGGTGCACCACATGATGCACCTCTCTCAAAGGCTCACCGACACCTTCTGGGGCCCTGGATGGAAGAGGGTGCACCACATGATGCACCTCTCTCAAAGGCTCACCGACACCTTCTGGGGCCCGGGATGGAAGAAGGTGCACCACATGATGCACCTCTCTCAAAGGCTCACCGACACCTTCTGGGGCCCGGGATGGAAGAAGGTGCACCACATGATGCACCTCTCTCAAAGGCTCACCGACACCTTCTGGGGCCCGGGATGGAAGAAGGTGCACCACATGATGCACCTCTCTCAAAGGCTCACTGACACCTTGCCCGGGAAAGAAGGTGCACCACATGATGCACCTCTCTCAAAGGCTCACCGACACCTTCTGGGGCCCGGGATGGAAGAAGGTGCACCACATGAAGCACCTCTCTCAAAGGCTCACCGACACCTTCTGGGGCCCTGGATGGAAGAAGGTGCAACCCATGATGCACCTCTCTCAAAGGCTCACCGACACCTTCTGGGGCCCGGGATGGAAGAAGGTGCACCACATGATGCACCCTCTCAAAGGCTCACCGACACCTTCTGGGGCCCGGGATGGAAGAGGGTGCACCACATGATGCACCTCTCTCAAAGGCTCACCGACACCTTCTGGGGCCCTGGATGGAAGAAGGTGCACCACATGATGCACCTCTCTCAAAGGCTCACCGACACCTTCTGGGGCCCGGGATGGAAGGAGGTGCACCACATGATGCACCTCTCTCAAAGGCTCACCGACACCTTCTGGGGCCCTGGATGGAAGAAGGTGCAACCCATGATGCACCTCTCTCAAAGGCTCACCGACACCTTCTGGGGCCCGGGATGGAAGGAGGTGCAACCACATGATGCACCTCTCAAAGGCTCACCGACACCTTCTGGGGCCCGGGATGGAAGAGGGTGCACCCCATGATGCACCTCTCTCAAAGGCTCACCGACACCTTCTGGGGCCCGGGATGGAAGAAGGTGCACCACATGATGCACCTCTCAAAGGCTCACCGACACCTTCTGGGGCCTGTGATGGAAGAGGGTGCACCACATGATGCACCTCTCAAAGGCTCACCGACACCTTCTGGGGCCCGGGATGGAAGAAGGTGCACCACATGATGCACCTCTCTCAAAGGCTCACCGACACCTTCTGGGGCCCGGGATGGAAGAAGGTGCACCACATGATGCACCTCTCTCAAAGGCTCACCGACACCTTCTGGGGCCCGGGATGGAAGAAGGTGCACCACATGATGCACCTCTCTCAAAGGCTCACCGACACCTTCTGGGGCCCTGGATGGAAGAGGGTGCACCACATGATGCACCTCTCAAAGGCTCACCGACACCTTCTGGGGCCCGGGATGGAAGAAGGTGCACCACATGATGCACCTCTCTCAAAGGCTCACCGACACCTTCTGGGGCCCGGGATGGAAGAAGGTGCACCACATGATGCACCTCTCTCAAAGGCTCACCGACACCTTCTGGGGCCCGGGATGGAAGAAGGTGCACCCCATGATGCACCTCTCTCAAAGGCTCACCGACACCTTCTGGGGCCCGGGATGGAAGAAGGTGCACCACATGATGCACCTCTCAAAGGCTCACCGACACCTTCTGGGGCCCGGGATGGAAGAGGGTGCACCACATGATGCACCTCTCTCAAAGGCTCACCGACACCTTCTGGGGCCCTGGATGGAAGAAGGTGCACCACATGATGCACCTCTCTCAAAGGCTCACCGACACCTTCTGGGGCCCGGGATGGAAGGAGGTGCACCACATGAAGCACCTCTCTCAAAGGCTCACCGACACCTTCTGGGGCCCTGGATGCAAGAAGGTGCAACCCATGATGCACCTCTCTCAAAGGCTCACCGACACCTTCTGGGGCCCGGGATGGAAGAAGGTGCACCACATGATGCACCTCTCAAAGGCTCACCGACACCTTCTGGGGCCCGGGATGGAAGAGGGTGCACCACATGATGCACCTCTCTCAAAGGCTCACCGACACCTTCTGGGGCACTGGATGGAAGAAGGTGCACCACATGATGCACCTCTCTCAAAGGCTCACCGACACCTTCTGGGGCCCGGGATGGAAGGAGGTGCACCACATGATGCACCTCTCAAAGGCTCACCGACACCTTCTGGGGCCCTGGATGGAAGAAGGTGCACCACATGATGCACCTCTCAAAGGCTCACCGACACCTTCTGGGGCCCGGGATGGAAGAGGGTGCACCCCATGATGCACCTCTCAAAGGCTCACCGACACCTTCTGGGGCCCGGGATGGAAGAAGGTGCACCACATGAAGCACCTCTCTCAAAGGCGCACTGACACCTTGCCCGGGATGGAAGAGGGTGCACCACATGATGCACCTCTCTCGAAGGCTCACCGACACCTTCTGGGGCCCGGGATGGAAGAAGGTGCACCACATGATGCACCTCTCAAAGGCTCACTGACACCTTCTGGGGCCCTGGATGGAAGAAGGTGCACCACATGATGCACCTCTCTCAAAGGCTCACCGACACCTTCTGGGGCCCGGGATGGAAGAGGGTGCACCCCATGATGCACCTCTCTCAAAGGCTCACCGACACCTTCTGGGGCCCGGGATGGAAGAAGGTGCACCACATGATGCACCTCTCTCAAAGGCTCACCGACACCTTCTGGGGCCCGGGATGGAAGAAGGTGCACCACATGATGCACCTCTCTCAAAGGCTCACCGACACCTTCTGGGGCCCGGGATGGAAGAAGGTGCACCACATGATGCACCTCTCTCAAAGGCTCACCGACACCTTCTGGGGCCCGGGATGGAAGAAGGTGCACCACATGATGCACCTCTCTCAAAGGCTCACCGACACCTTCTGGGGCCCGGGATGGAAGAAGGTGCACCACATGATGCACCTCTCTCAAAGGCTCACCGACACCTTCTGGGGCCCGGGATGGAAGAAGGTGCACCACATGATGCACCTCTCTCAAAGGCTCACCGACACCTTCTGGGGCCCTGGATGCAAGAAGGTGCACCACATGATGCACCTCTCTCAAAGGCTCACCGACACCTTCTGGGGCCCTGGATGGAAGAGGGTGCACCACATGATGCACCTCTCTCAAAGGCTCACCGACACCTTCTGGGGCCCGGGATGGAAGAAGGTGCACCACATGATGCACCTCTCCAAAGGCTCACCGACACCTTCTGGGGCCCGGGATGGAAGAAGGTGCACCACATGATGCACCTCTCTCAAAGGCTCACCGACACCTTCTGGGGCCCGGGATGGAAGAAGGTGCACCACACGATGCACCTCTCTCAAAGGCTCACCGACACCTTCTGGGGCCCCGGATGGAAGAAGGTGCAACCCATGATGCACCTCTCTCAAAGGCTCACCGACACCTTCTGGGGCCCGGGATGGAAGAAGGTGCAACCCATGATGCACCTCTCAAAGGCTCACCGACACCTTCTGGGGCCCGGGATGGAAGAGGGTGCACCACATGATGCACCTCTCTCAAAGGCTCACCGACACCTTCTGGGGCACTGGATGGAAGAAGGTGCACCACATGATGCACCTCTCTCAAAGGCTCACCGACACCTTCTGGGGCCCGGGATGGAAGGAGGTGCACCACATGATGCACCTCTCTCAAAGGCTCACCGACACCTTCTGGGGCCCTGGATGGAAGAAGGTGCAACCACATGATGCACCTCTCTCAAAGGCTCACCGACACCTTCTGGGGCCCGGGATGGAAGAAGGTGCACCACATGATGCACCTCTCAAAGGCTCACCGACACCTTCTGGGGCCCGGGATGGAAGAAGGTGCACCACATGATGCACCTCTCTCAAAGGCTCACCGACACCTTCTGGGGCACTGGATGGAAGAAGGTGCACCACATGATGCAGCTCTCTCAAAGGCTCACCGACACCTTCTGGGGCCCGGGATGGAAGAAGGTGCACCACATGATGCACCTCTCAAAGGCTCACCGACACCTTCTGGGGCCCTGGATGGAAGAAGGTGCACCACATGATGCACCTCTTCAAAGGCTCACCGACACCTTCTGGGGCCCGGGATGGAAGAGGGTGCACCCCATGATGCACCTCTCAAAGGCTCACCGACACCTTCTGGGGTCCGGGATGGAAGGAGGTGCACCACACGACGCACCTCTCTCAAAGGCTCACCGACACCTTCTGGGGCCCGGGATGGAAGAAGGTGCACCACATGATGCACCTCTCTCAAAGGCTCACCGACACCTTCTGGGGCCCGGGATGGAAGAAGGTGCACCACATGATGCACCTCTCTCAAAGGCTCACCGACACCTTCTGGGGCCCGGATGGAAGAGAGGTGCACCACATGATGCACCTCTCTCAAAGGCTCACCGACACCTTCTGGGGCCCGGGATGGAAGAGGGTGCACCACATGATGCACCTCTCTCAAAGGCTCACCGACACCTTCTGGGGCCCGGGATGGAAGAGGGTGCACCACATGATGCACCTCTCAAAGGCTCACCGACACCTTCTGGGGCCCGGGATGGAAGAAGGTGCACCACATGATGCACCTCTCTCAAAGGCTCACCGACACCTTCTGGGGCCCGGGATGGAAGAAGGTGCACCACATGATGCACCTCTCTCAAAGGCTCACCGACACCTTCTGGGGCCCGGGATGGAAGAAGGTGCACCACATGATGCACCTCTCTCAAAGGCTCACCGACACCTTCTGGGGCCCGGGATGGAAGAAGGTGCACCACATGATGCACCTCTCTCAAAGGCTCACCGACACCTTCTGGGGCCCGGGATGGAAGAAGGTGCACCACATGATGCACCTCTCTCAAAGGCTCACCGACACCTTCTGGGGCCCGGGATGGAAGAGGGTGCACCACATGATGCACCTCTCTCAAAGGCTCACCGACACCTTCTGGGGCCCGGGATGGAAGAAGGTGCACCACATGATGCACCTCTCTCAAAGGCTCACCGACACCTTCTGGGGCCCGGGATGGAAGAAGGTGCACCACATGATGCACCTCTCTCAAAGGCTCACCGACACCTTCTGGGGCCCGGGATGGAAGAAGGTGCACCACATGATGCACCTCTCTCAAAGGCTCACCGACACCTTCTGGGGCCCGGGATGGAAGAAGGTGCACCACATGATGCACCTCTCTCAAAGGCTCACCGACACCTTCTGGGGCCCGGGATGGAAGAAGGTGCACCCCATGATGCACCTCTCTCAAAGGCTCACCGACACCTTCTGGGGCCCTGGATGGAAGAAGGTGCACCACATGACGCACCTCTCTCAAAGGCTCACCGACACCTTCTGGGGCCCGGGATGGAAGAAGGTGCACTACATGAAGCACCTCTCTCAAAGGCGCACTGACACCTTGCCCGGGATGGAAGAGGGTGCACCACATGATGCACCTCTCTCAAAGGCTCACCGACACCTTCTGGGGCCCGGGATGGAAGAAGGTGCACCACATGATGCACCTCTCTCAAAGGCTCACCGACACCTTCTGGGGCCCGGGATGGAAGGAGGTGCACCACATGATGCACCTCTCTCAAAGGCTCACCGACACCTTCTGGGGCCCTGGATGGAAGAAGGTGCACCACATGATGCACCTCTCTCAAAGGCTCATCGAGACCTTCTGGGGCCCGGGATGGAAGAAGGTGCACCACATGATGCACCTCTCAAAGGCTCACCGACACCTTCTGGGGCCCGGGATGGAAGAAGGTGCACCACATGATGCACCTCTCTCAAAGGCTCACCGACACCTTCTGGGGCCCGGGATGGAAGAAGGTGCACCACATGATGCACCTCCTCAAAGGCTCACCGACACCTTCTGGGGCCCGTGATGGAAGAGGGTGCACCACATGATGCACCTCTCAAAGGCTCACCGACACCTTCTGGGGCCCGGGATGGAAGAAGGTGCACCACATGATGCACCTCTCTCAAAGGCTCACCGACACCTTCTGGGGCCCGGGATGGAAGAAGGTGCACCACATGATGCACCTCTCTCAAAGGCTCACCGACACCTTCTGGGGCCCGGGATGGAAGAAGGTGCACCACATGATGCACCTCTCTCAAAGGCTCACCGACACCTTCTGGGGCCCGGGATGGAAGAAGGTGCACCACATGATGCACCTCTCTCAAAGGCTCACCGACACCTTCTGGGGCCCTGGATGGAAGAAGGTGCAACCCATGATGCACCTCTCTCAAAGGCTCACCAACACCTTCCGGGGCCCGGGATGGAAGAAGGTGCACCACATGATGCACCTCTCTCAAAGGCTCACCGACACCTTCTGGGGCCCGGGATGGAAGAAGGTGCACCACATGATGCACCTCTCTCAAAGGCTCACCGACACCTTCTGGGGCCCTGGATGGAAGAAGGTGCACCACATGATGCACCTCTCTCAAAGGCTCACCGACACCTTCTGGGGCCCGGGATGGAAGAAGGTGCACCACATGATGCACCTCTCTCAAAGGCTCACCGACACCTTCTGGGGCCCGGGATGGAAGAAGGTGCACCACATGATGCACCTCTCTCAAAGGCTCACCGACACCTTCTGGGGCCCTGGATGGAAGAAGGTGCACCACATGATGCACCTCTCTCAAAGGCTCACCGACACCTTCTGGGGCCCGGGATGGAAGAAGGTGCACCACATGATGCACCTCTCTCAAAGGCTCACCGACACCTTCTGGGGCCCGGGATGGAAGAAGGTGCACCACATGATGCACCTCTCTCAAAGGCTCACCGACACCTTCTGGGGCCCGGGATGGAAGAAGGTGCACCACATGATGCACCTCTCTCAAAGGCTCACCGACACCTTCTGGGGCCCGGGATGGAAGAAGGTGCACCACATGATGCACCTCTCTCAAAGGCTCACCGACACCTTCTGGGGCCCGGGATGGAAGAAGGTGCACCACATGATGCACCTCTCTCAAAGGATCACAGACACCTTCTGGGGCCCTGGATGGAAGAAGGTGCACCACATGATGCACCTCTCTCAAAGGCTCACCGACACCTTCTGGGGCCCTGGATGGAAGAGGGTGCACCACATGATGCACCTCTCAAAGGCTCACCGACACCTTCTGGGGCCCGGGATGGAAGAAGGTGCACCACATGATGCACCTCTCAAAGGCTCACTGACACCTTCTGGGGCCCTGGATGGAAGAAGGTGCACCACATGATGCACCTCTCTCAAAGGCTCACCGACACCTTCTGGGGCCCGGGATGGAAGAAGGTGCACCACATGATGCACCTCTCTCAAAGGCTCACCGACACCTTCTGGGGCCCTGGATGGAAGAAGGTGCAACCCATGATGCACCTCTCTCAAAGGCTCACCGACACCTTCTGGGGCCCGGGATGGAAGAAGGTGCACCACATGATGCACCCTCTCAAAGGCTCACCGACACCTTCTGGGGCCCGGGATGGAAGAGGGTGCACCACATGATGCACTTCTCTCAAAGGCTCACCGACACCTTCTGGGGCACTGGATGGAAGAAGGTGCACCACATGATGCACCTCTCTCAAAGGCTCACCGACACCTTCTGGGGCCCGGGATGGAAGGAGGTGCACCACATGAAGCACCCTCTCAAAGGCTCACCGACACCTTCTGGGGCCCTTGATGCAAGAAGGTGCAACCCATGATGCACCTCTCTCAAAGGCTCACCGACACCTTCTGGGGCCCGGGATGGAAGAAGGTGCACCACATGATGCACCTCTCAAAGGCTCACCGACACCTTCTGGGGCCCGGGATGGAAGAGGGTGCACCACATGATGCACCTCTCTCAAAGGCTCACCGACACCTTCTGGGGCACTGGATGGAAGAAGGTGCACCACATGATGCACTTCTCTCAAAGGCTCACCGACACCTTCTGGGGCCCGGGATGGAAGGAGGTGCACCACATGATGCACCTCTCAAAGGCTCACCGACACCTTCTGGGGCCCTGGATGGAAGAGGGTGCACCACATGATGCACCTCTCAAAGGCTCACCGACACCTTCTGGGGCCCGGGATGGAAGAGGGTGCACCCCATGATGCACCTCTCAAAGGCTCACCGACACCTTCTGGGGCCCGGGATGGAAGGAGGTGCACCACACGACGCACCTCTCTCAAAGGCTCACCGACACCTTCTGGGGCCCGGGATGGAAGAGGGTGCACCACATGATGCACCTCTCTCAAAGGCTCACCGACACCTTCTGGGGCCCGGGATGGAAGGAGGTGCACCACATGATGCACCTCTCAAAGGCTCACCGACACCTTCTGGGGCCCGGGATGGAAGAAGGTGCACCACATGATTCACCTCTCTCAAAGGCTCACCGACACCTTCTGGGGCCCGGGATGGAAGAGGGTGCACCCCATGATGCACCTCTCAAAGGTTCACCAACACCTTCTGGAGCCCGGGATGGAAGAAGGTGCACCACATGATGCACCTCTCTCAAAGGCTCACCGACACCTTCTGGGGCTCGGGATGGAAGAAGGTGCACCACATGATGCACCTCTCTCAAAGGCTCACCGACACCTTCTGGGGCCCGGGATGGAAGAAGGTGCACCACATGATGCACCTCTCTCAAAGGCTCACCGACACCTTCTGGGGCCCGGGATGGAAGAAGGTGCACCACATGATGCACCTCTCTCAAAGGCTCACCGACACCTTCTGGGGCCCGGGATGGAAGAAGGTGCACCACATGATGCACCTCTCTCAAAGGCTCACCGACACCTTCTGGGGCCCGGGATGGAAGGAGGTGCACCACATGAAGCACCTCTCTCAAAGGCTCACCGACACCTTCTGGGGCCCTTGATGCAAGAAGGTGCAACCCATGATGCACCTCTCTCAAAGGCTCACCAACACCTTCTGGGGCCCTGGATGGAAGAGGGTGCACCACATGATGCACCTCTCAAAGGCTCACCGACACCTTCTGGGGCCCGGGATGGAAGAAGGTGCACCACATGATGCACCTCTCCAAGGCTCACTGACACCTTCTGGGGCCCGGGATGGAAGAAGGTGCACCACATGATGCACCTCTCTCAAAGGCTCACCGACACCTTCTGGGGCCCGGGATGGAAGGAGGTGCACCACATGAAGCACCTCTCTCAAAGGCTCACCGACACCTTCTGGGGCCCTTGATGCAAGAAGGTGCAACCCATGATGCACCTCTCTCAAAGGCTCACCGACACCTTCTGGGGCCCGGGATGGAAGAAGGTGCACCACATGATGCACCTCTCAAAGGCTCACCGACACCTTCTGGGGCCCGGGATGGAAGAGGGTGCACCACATGATGCACCTCTCTCAAAGGCTCACCAACACCTTCTGGGGCACTGGATGGAAGAAGGTGCACCACATGATCCACCTCTCTCAAAGGCTCACCGACACCTTCTGGGGCCCGGGATGGAAGGAGGTGCACCACATGAAGCACCTCTCTCAAAGGCTCACCGACACCTTCTGGGGCCCTTGATGCAAGAAGGTGCAACCCATGATGCACCTCTCTCAAAGGCTCACCGACACCTTCTGGGGCCCAGGATGGAAGAAGGTGCACCACATGATGCACCTCTCAAAGGCTCACCGACACCTTCTGGGGCCCGGGATGGAAGAGGGTGCACCACATGATGCACCTCTCTCAAAGGCTCACCGACACCTTCTGGGGCACTGGATGGAAGAAGGTGCACCACATGATGCAGCTCTCTCAAAGGCTCACCGACACCTTCTGGGGCCCGGGATGGAAGGAGGTGCACCACATGATGCACCTCTCAAAGGCTCACCGACACCTTCTGGGGCCCTGGATGGAAGAGGGTGCACCACATGATGCACCTCTTAAAGGCTCACCGACACCTTCTGGGGCCCGGGATGGAAGAGGGTGCACCCCATGATGCACCTCTCAAAGGCTCACCGACACCTTCTGGGGTCCGGGATGGAAGGAGGTGCACCACACGACGCACCTCTCTCAAAGGCTCACCGACACCTTCTGGGGCCCGGGATGGAAGAAGGTGCACCACATGATGCACCTCTCTCAAAGGCTCACCGACACCTTCTGGGGCCCGGGATGGAGGAAGGTGCACCACATGATGCACCTCTCTCAAAGGCTCACCGACACCTTCTGGGGCCCGGGATGGAAAGAGGTGCACCCCATGATGCACCTCTCTCAAAGGCTCACCGACACCTTCTGGGGCCCGGGATGGAAGAGGGTGCACCACATGATGCACCTCTCTCAAAGGCTCACCGACACCTTCAGGGGCCTGGGATGGAAGAGGGTGCACCACATGATGCACCTCTCAAAGGCTCACAGACACCTTCTGGGGCCCGGGATGGAAGAAGGTGCACCACATGATGCACCTCTCTCAAAGGCTCACCGACACCTTCTGGGGCCCGGGATGGAAGAAGGTGCACCCCATGATGCACCTCTCTCAAAGGCTCACCAACACCTTCTGGGGCCCGGGATGGAAGAAGGTGCACCACATGACACACCTCTCTCAAAGGCTCACCGACACCTTCTGGGGCCCGGGATGGAAGAAGGTGCACCACATGATGCACCTCTCTCAAATGCTCACCGACACCTTCTGGGGCCCAGGATGGAAGGAGGTGCACCACATGAAGAACCTCTCTCAAAGGCTCACCGACACCTTCTGGGGCCCTTGATGCAAGAAGGTGCAACCCATGATGCACCTCTCTCAAAGGCTCACCGACACCTTCTGGGGCCCGGGATGGAAGGAGGTGCAACCCATGATGCACCTCTCAAAGGCTCACCGACACCTTCTGGGGCCCGGGATGGAAGAGGGTGCACCCCATGATGCACCTCTCTCAAAGGCTCACCGACACCTTCTGGGGCCCGGGATGGAAGGAGGTGCACCACATGATGCACCTCTCAAAGGCTCACCGACACCTTCTGGGGCCTGTGATGGAAGAGGGTGCACCACATGATGCACCTCTCAAAGGCTCACAGACACCTTCTGGGGCCCGGGATGGAAGAAGGTGCACCACATGATGCACCTCTCTCAAAGGCTCACCGACACCTTCTGGGGCCCGGGATGGAAGAAGGTGCACCACATGATGCACCTCTCTCAAAGGCTCACCGACACCTTCTGGGGCCCGGGATGGAAGAAGGTGCACCCCATGATGCACCTCTCTCAAAGGCTCACCGACACCTTCTGGGGCCCGGGATGGAAGAAGGTGCACCACATGAAGCACCTCTCTCAAAGGCTCACCGACACCTTCTGGGGCCCTTGATGCAAGAAGGTGCAACCCATGATGCACCTCTCTCAAAGGCTCACCGACACCTTCTGGGGCCCGGGATGGAAGAAGGTGCACCACATGATGCACCTCTCAAAGGCTCACCGACACCTTCTGGGGCCCGGGATGGAAGAGGGTGCACCACATGATGCACCTCTCTCAAAGGCTCACCGACACCTTCTGGGGCACTGGATGGAAGAAAGTGCACCACATGATGCACCTCTCTCAAATGCTCACCGACACCTTCTGGGGCCCGGGATGGAAGGAGGTGCACCACATGATGCACCTCTCTCAAAGGCTCACCGACACCTTCTGGGGCCCGGGATGGAAGAAGTTGCACCACATGATGCACCTCTCTCAAAGGCTCACCGACACCTTCTGGGACCCTGGATGGAAGAGGGTGCACCACATGATGCACCTCTCAAAGGCTCACCGACACCTTCTGGGGCCCGGGATGGAAGAAGGTGCACCACATGATGCACCTCTCTCAAAGGCTCACCGACACCTTCTGGGGCCCGGGATGGAAGAAGGTGCACCACATGATGCACCTCTCTCAAAAGCTCACCGACACCTTCTGGGGCCCGGGATGGAAGAAAGTGCACCCCATGATGCACCTCTCTCAAAGGCTCACCGACACCTTCTGGGGCCCGGGATGGAAGAAGGTGCACCACATGATGCACCTCTCTCAAAGGCTCACCGACACCTTCTGGGGCCCGGGATGGAAGGAGGTGCACCACATGAAGCACCTCTCTCAAAGGCTCACCGACACCTTCTGGGGCCCTTGATGCAAGAAGGTGCAACCCATGATGCACCTCTCTCAAAGGCTCACCAACACCTTCTGGGGCCATGGATGGAAGAGGGTGCACCACATGATGCACCTCTCAAAGGCTCACCGACACCTTCTGGGGCCCGGGATGGAAGAAGGTGCACCACATGATGCACCTCTCAAAGGCTCACTGACACCTTCTGGGGCCCGGGATGGAAGAAGGTGCACCACATGATGCACCTCTCTCAAAGGCTCACCGACACCTTCTGGGGCCCGGGATGGAAGGAGTTGCACCACATGAAGCACCTCTCTCAAAGGCTCACCGACACCTTCTGGGGCCCTTGATGCAAGAAGGTGCAACCCGTGATGCACCTCTCTCAAAGGCTCACCGACACCTTCTGGGGCCCGGGATGGAAGAAGGTGCACCACATGATGCACCTCTCAAAGGCTCACCGACACCTTCTGGGGCCCGGGATGGAAGAGGGTGCACCACATGATGCACTTCTCTCAAAGGCTTACCGACACCTTCTGGGGCACTGGATGGAAGAAGGTGCACCACATGATGCACCTCTCTCAAAGGCTCACCGACACCTTCTGGGGCCCGGGATGGAAGGAGGTGCACCACATGAAGCACCTCTCTCAAAGGCTCACCGACACCTTCTGGGGCCCTTGATGCAAGAAGGTGCAACCCATGATGCACCTCTCTCAAAGGCTCACCGACACCTTCTGGGGCCCGGGATGGAAGAAGGTGCACCACATGATGCACCTCTCAAAGGCTCACCGACACCTTCTGGGGCCCGGGATGGAAGAGGGTGCACCACATGATGCACCTCTCTCAAAGGCTCACCGACACCTTCTGGGGCACTGGATGGAAGAAGGTGCACCACATGATGCACTTCTCTCAAAGGCTCACCGACACCTTCTGGGGCCCGGGATGGAAGGAGGTGCACCACATGATGCACCTCTCAAAGGCTCACCGACACCTTCTGGGGCCCTGGATGGAAGAGGGTGCACCACATGATGCACCTCTCAAAGGCTCACCGACACCTTCTGGGGCCCGGGATGGAAGAGGGTGCACCCCATGATGCACCTCTCAAAGGCTCACCGACACCTTCTGGGGCCCGGGATGGAAGGAGGTGCACCACACGACGCACCTCTCTCAAAGGCTCACCGACACCTTCTGGGGCCCGGGATGGAAGAGGGTGCACCACATGATGCACCTCTCTCAAAGGCTCACCGACACCTTCTGGGGCCCGGGATGGAAGGAGGTGCACCACATGATACACCTCTCAAAGGCTCACCGACACCTTCTGGGGCCCGGGATGGAAGAAGGTGCACCACATGATTCACCTCTCTCAAAGGCTCACCGACACCTTCTGGGGCCCGGGATGGAAGAGGGTGCACCCCATGATGCACCTCTCAAAGGCTCACCAATACCTTCTGGAGCCCGGGATGGAAGAAGGTGCACCACATGATGCACCTCTCTCAAAGGCTCACCGACACCTTCTGGGGCTCGGGATGGAAGAAGGTGCACCACATGATGCACCTCTCTCAAAGGCTCACCGACACCTTCTGGGGCCCGGGATGGAAGAAGGTGCACCACATGATGCACCTCTCTCAAAGGCTCACCGACACCTTCTGGGGCCCGGGATGGAAGAAGGTGCACCACATGATGCACCTCTCTGAAAGGCTCACCGACACCTTCTGGGGCCCGGGATGGAAGAAGGTGCACCACATGATGCACCTCTCTCAAAGGCTCACCGACACCTTCTGGGGCCCGGGATGGAAGGAGGTGCACCACATGAAGCACCTCTCTCAAAGGCTCACCGACACCTTCTGGGGCCCTTGATGCAAGAAGGTGCAACCCATGATGCACCTCTCTCAAAGGCTCACCAACACCTTCTGGGGCCCTGGATGGAAGAGGGTGCACCACATGATGCACCTCTCAAAGGCTCACCGACACCTTCTGGGGCCCGGGATGGAAGAAGGTGCACCACATGATGCACCTCTCCAAGGCTCACTGACACCTTCTGGGGCCCGGGATGGAAGAAGGTGCACCACATGATGCACCTCTCTCAAAGGCTCACCGACACCTTCTGGGGCCCGGGATGGAAGGAGGTGCACCACATGAAGCACCTCTCTCAAAGGCTCACCGACACCTTCTGGGGCCCTTGATGCAAGAAGGTGCAACCCATGATGCACCTCTCTCAAAGGCTCACCGACACCTTCTGGGGCCCGGGATGGAAGAAGGTGCACCACATGATGCACCTCTCAAAGGCTCACCGACACCTTCTGGGGCCCGGGATGGAAGAGGGTGCACCACATGATGCACCTCTCTCAAAGGCTCACCAACACCTTCTGGGGCACTGGATGGAAGAAGGTGCACCACATGATCCACCTCTCTCAAAGGCTCACCGACACCTTCTGGGGCCCGGGATGGAAGGAGGTGCACCACATGAAGCACCTCTCTCAAAGGCTCACCGACACCTTCTGGGGCCCTTGATGCAAGAAGGTGCAACCCATGATGCACCTCTCTCAAAGGCTCACCGACACCTTCTGGGGCCCAGGATGGAAGAAGGTGCACCACATGATGCACCTCTCAAAGGCTCACCGACACCTTCTGGGGCCCGGGATGGAAGAGGGTGCACCACATGATGCACCTCTCTCAAAGGCTCACCGACACCTTCTGGGGCACTGGATGGAAGAAGGTGCACCACATGATGCAGCTCTCTCAAAGGCTCACCGACACCTTCTGGGGCCCGGGATGGAAGGAGGTGCACCACATGATGCACCTCTCAAAGGCTCACCGACACCTTCTGGGGCCCTGGATGGAAGAGGGTGCACCACATGATGCACCTCTCTAAAGGCTCACCGACACCTTCTGGGGCCCGGGATGGAAGAGGGTGCACCCCATGATGCACCTCTCAAAGGCTCACCGACACCTTCTGGGGCCCGGGATGGAAGGAGGTGCACCACACGACGCACCTCTCTCAAAGGCTCACCGACACCTTCTGGGGCCCGGGATGGAAGAAGGTGCACCACATGATGCACCTCTCTCAAAGGCTCACCGACACCTTCTGGGGCCCGGGATGGAGGAAGGTGCACCACATGATGCACCTCTCTCAAAGGCTCACCGACACCTTCTGGGGCCCGGGATGGAAAGAGGTGCACCCCATGATGCACCTCTCTCAAAGGCTCACCGACACCTTCTGGGGCCCGGATGGAAGAGGGTGCACCACATGATGCACCTCTCTCAAAGGCTCACCGACACCTTCAGGGGCCTGGGATGGAAGAGGGTGCACCACATGATGCACCTCTCAAAGGCTCACAGACACCTTCTGGGGCCCGGGATGGAAGAAGGTGCACCACATGATGCACCTCTCTCAAAGGCTCACCGACACCTTCTGGGGCCCGGGATGGAAGAAGGTGCACCCCATGATGCACCTCTCTCAAAGGCTCACCAACACCTTCTGGGGCCCGGGATGGAAGAAGGTGCACCACATGACACACCTCTCTCAAAGGCTCACCGACACCTTCTGGGGCCCGGGATGGAAGAAGGTGCACCACATGATGCACCTCTCTCAAAGGCTCACCGACACCTTCTGGGGCCCGGGATGGAAGAAGGTGCACCACACGACGCACCTCTCTCAAAGGCTCACCGATACCTTCTGGGGCCCGGGATGGAAGAAGGTGCACCACATGATGCACCTCTCTCAAAGGCTCACCGACACCTTCTGGGGCCCGGGATGGAAGAAGGTGCACCACATGATGCACCTCTCTCAACGGCTCACCGACACCTTCTGGGGCCCGGGATGGAAAGAGGTGCACCCCATGATGCACCTCTCTCAAAGGCTCACCGACACCTTCTGGGGCCCGGGATGGAAGAGGGTGCACCACATGATGCACCTCTCTCAAAGGCTCACCGACACCTTCTGGGGCCTGGGATGGAAGAGGGTGCACCACATGATGCACCTCTCAAAGGCTCACAGACACCGTCTGGGGCCCGGGATGGAAGAAGGTGCACCACATGATGCACCTCTCTCAAAGGCTCACCGACACCTTCTGGGGCCCGGGATGGAAGAAGGTGCACCACATGATGCACCTCTCTCAAAGGCTCACCGACACCTTCTGGGGCCCGGGATGGAAGAAGGTGCACCCCATGATGCACCTCTCTCAAAGGCTCACCGACACCTTCTGGGGCCCGGGATGGAAGAAGGTGCACCCCATGATGCACCTCTCTCAAAGGCTCACCGACACCTTCTGGGGCCCGGGATGGAAGAAGGTGAACCACCACATGGCGCACCTCTCTCAAAGGCTCACCGACACCTTCTGGGGCCCGGGATGGAAGAAGGTGCACCACATGATGCACCTCTCTCAAAGGCTCACCGACACCTTCTGGGGCCCGGGATGGAAGAAGGTGCACCACATGATGCACCTCTCTGAAAGGCTCACCGACACCTTCTGGGGCCCGGGATGGAAGAGGGTGCACCACATGATGCACCTCTCTCAAAGGCTCACCGACACCTTCTGGGGCCTGGGATGGAAGAGGGTGCACCACATGATGCACCTCTCAAAGGCTCACAGACACCTTCTGGGGCCCGGGATGGAAGAAGGTGCACCAGATGATGCACCTCTCTCAAAGGCTCACCGACACCTTCTGGGGCCCGGGATGGAAGAAGGTGCACCACATGATGCACCTCTCTCAAAGGCTCACCGACACCTTCTGGGGCCCGGGATGGAAGAGGGTGCACCACATGATGCACCTCTCTCAAAGGCTCACCGACACCTTCTGGGGCCTGGGATGGAAGAGGGTGCACCACATGATGCACCTCTCAAAGGCTCACAGACACCTTCTGGGGCCCGGGATGGAAGAAGGTGCACCACATGATGCACCTCTCTCAAAGGCTCACTGACACCTTCTGGGGCCCGGGATGGAAGAAGGTGCACCACATGATGCACCTCTCTCAAAGGCTCACCGACACCTTCTGGGGCCCGGGATGGAAGAGGGTGCACCACATGATGCACCTCTCTCAAAGGCTCACCGACACCTTCTGCGGCCTGGGATGGAAGAGGGTGCACCACATGATGCACCTCTCAAAGGCTCACCAACACCTTCTGGGGCCCGGGATGGAAGAAGGTGCACCACACGACGCACCTCTCTCAAAGGCTCACCAACACCTTCTGGGGCCCGGGATGGAAGAAGGTGCACCACATGATGCACCTCTCTCAAAGGCTCACCGACACCTTCTGGGGCCCGGGATGGAAGAAGGTGCACCACATGATGCACCTCTCTCAAAGGCTCACCGACACCTTCTGGGGCCCGGGATGGAAGGAGGTGCACCCCATGATTCACCTCTCTCAAAGGCTCACCGACACCTTCTGGGGCCCGGGATGGAAGAGGGTGCACCACATGATGCACCTCTCTCAAAGGCTCACCGACACCTTCTGGGGCCTGGGATGGAAGAGGGTGCACCACATGATGCACCTCTCAAAGGCTCACAGACACCTTCAGGGGCCCGGGATGGAAGAAGGTGCACCACATGATGCACCTCTCTCAAAGTCTCACCGACACCTTCTGGGGCCCGGGATGGAAGAAGGTGCACCACATGATGCACCTCTCTCAAAGGCTCACCGACACCTTCTGGGGCCCGGGATGGAAGAGGGTGCACCACATGATGCACCTCTCTCAAAGGCTCACCGACACCTTCTGGGGCCTGGGATGGAAGAGGGTGCACCACATGATGCACCTCTCAAAGGCTCACCGACACCTTCGGGGGCCCGGGATGGAAGGAGGTGCACCCCATGATGCACCTCTCTCAGAGGCTCACTGACACCTTCTGGGGCCCGGGATGGAAGAAGGTGCACCACATGATGCACCTCTCTCAAAGGCTCACCGACACCTTCTGGGGCCCGGGATGGAAGAGGGTGCACCACATGATGCACCTCTCTCAAAGGCTCACAGACACCTTCTGCGGCCCGGGATGGAAGAAGGTGCACCACATGATGCACCTCTTTCAAAGGCTCACTGACACCTTGCCCGGGATAGAAGAAGGTGCACCACATGATGCACCTCTCTCAAAGGCTCACCGACACCTTCTGGGGCCCGGGATGGAAGAGGGTGCACCACATGATGCACCTCTCTCAAAGGCTCAACGACACCTTCTGGGGCCTGGGATGGAAGAGAGTGCACCACATGATGCACCTCTCAAAGGCTCACAGACACCTTCTGGGGCCCAGGATGGAAGAAGGTGCACCACATGATGCACCTCTCTCAAAGGCTCACCGACACCTTCTGCGGCCCGGGATGGAAGAAGGTGCACCACATGATGCACCTCTCTCAAAGGCTCACCGACACCTTCTGGGGCCCAGGATGGAAGAGGGTGCACCACATGATGCACCTCTCTCAAAGGCTCACCGACACCTTCTGGGGCCTGGGATGGAAGAGGGTGCACCACATGATGCACCTCTCAAAGGCTCACCGACACCTTCTGGGGCCCGGGATGGAAGGAGGTGCACCCCATGATGCACCTCTCTCAGAGGCTCACTGACACCTTCTGGGGCCCGGGATGGAAGAAGGTGCACCACATGATGCACCTCTCTCAAAGGCTCACCGACACCTTCTGGGGCCCGGGATGGAAGAGGGTGCACCACATGATGCACCTCTCTCAAAGGCTCACAGACACCTTCTGGGGCCCGGGATGGAAGAAGGTGCACCACATGATGCACCTCTCTCAAAGGCTCACCGACACCTTCTGGGGCCCGGGATGGAAGAAGGTGCACCACATGATGCACCTCTCTCAAAGGCTCACCGACACCTTCTGGGGCCTGGGATGGAAGAGGGTGCACCACATGATGCACCTCTCAAAGGCTCACCGACACCTTCTGGGGCCTGGGATGGAAGAGGGTGCACCACATGATGCACCTCTCTCAAAGGCTCACTGACACCTTCTGGGGCCCGGGATGGAAGAGGGTGCACCACATGATGCACCTCTCTCAAAGGCTCACCGACACCTTCTGGGGCCTGGGATGGAAGAGGGTGCACCACATGATGCACCTCTCAAAGGTTCACCAACACCTTCTGGGGCCCTGGATGGAAGAAGGTGCACCACATGATGCACCTCTCAAAGGCTCACTGACACCTTCTGGGGCCCTGGATGGAAGAAGGTGCACCACATGATGCACCTCTCTCAAAGGCTCACCGACACCTTCTGGGGGCTGGGATGGAAGAGGGTGCACCACATGATGCACCTCTCGAAGGCTCACCGACATCTTCTGGGGCCCGGGATGGAAGAAGGTGCACCACATGATGCACCTCTCTCAAAGGCTCACCGACACCTTCTGGGGCCCGGGATGGAAGAGGGTGCACCACATGATGCACCTCTCTCAAAGGCTCACTGACACCTTCTGGGGCCCGGGATGGAAGAGGGTGCAACCCATGATGCACATCTCAAAGGCTCACCGACACCTTCTGGGGCCCGGGATGGAAGAAGGTGCACCACATGATGCACCTCTCTCAAAGGCTCACTGACACCTTCTGGGGCCCGGGATGGAAGAGGGTGCACCACATGATGCACCTCTCTCAAAGGCTCACCGACACCTTCTGGGGCCCGGGATGGAAGAGGGTGCACCACATGATGCACCTCTCTCAAAGGCTCACCGACACCTTCTGGGGCCTGGGATGGAAGAGGGTGCACCACATGATGCACCTCTCAAAGGTTCACCGACACCTTCTGGGGCCCGGGATGGAAGAAGGTGCACCACATGATGCACCTCTCTCAAAGGCTCACCGACACCTTCTGGGGCCCGGGATGGAAGGAGGTGCACCACATGAAGCACCTCTCTCAAAGGCTCACCGACACCTTCTGGGGCCCGGGATGGAAGAGGGTGCACCACATGATGCACCTCTCTCAAAGGCTCACCGACACATTCTGGGGCCCGGGATGGAAGAGGGTGCACCACATGATGCACCTCTCTCAAAGGCTCACCGACACCTTCTGGGGCCTGGGATGGAAGAGGGTGCACCACATGATGCACCTCTCAAAGGTTCACCAACACCTTCTGGGGCCCGGGATGGGTGAAGGTGCACCACATGATGCACCTCTCTCAAAGGCTCACCGACACCTTCTGGGGCCCGGGATGGAAGGAGGTGCACCACATGAAGCACCTCTCTCAAAGGCTCACCGACACCTTCTGGGGCCCGGGATGGAAGAGGGTGCACCACATGATGAACCTCTATCAAAGGCTCACCGACACCTTCTGGGGCCCGGGATGGAAGAAGGTGCACCACATGATGCACCTCTCTCAAAGGCTCACTGACACCTTCTGGGGCCCGGGATGGAAGAAGGTGCACCACATGATGCACCTCTCTCAAAGGCTCACTGACACCTTCTGGGGCCCTGGATGGAAGAAGGTGCACCACATGATGCACCTCTCTCAAAGGGTCACCGACACCTTCTGGGGCCCGGGATGGAAGAAGGAGCAACCCATGATGCACCTCTCTCAAAGGCTCACCGACACCTTCTGGGGACCAGGATGGAAGAAGGTGCACCACATGATGCACCTCTCAAAGGCTCACTGACACCTTCTGGGGCCCGTGATGGAAGAAGGTATACCACATGATGCACCTCTCAAAGGCTCACCGACACCTTCTGGGGACCGGGATGGAAGAAGGTGCACCACATGATGCACCTCTCAAAGGCTCACTGCCACCTTCTGGGGCCCGGGATGGAAGAAGGTGCACCACATGATGCACCTCTCAAAGGCTCACCGATACCTTCTGGGGCCCGGGATGGAAGAGGGTGCACCACATGATGCACCTCTCTCAAAGGCTCACCGACACCTTCTGGGGCCCGGGATGGAAGAGGGTGCACCACATGATGCACCTCTCTCAAAGGCTCACCGACACCTTCTGGGGCCTGGGATGGAAGAGGGTGCACCACATGATGCACCTCTCAAAGGTTCACCGACACCTTCTGGGGCCCGGGATGGAAGAAGGTGCACCACATGATGCACCTCTCTCAAAGGCTCACCGACACCTTCTGGGGCCCGGGATGGAAGGAGGTGCACCACATGAAGCACCTCTCTCAAAGGCTCACCGACACCTTCTGGGGCCCGGGATGGAAGAGGGTGCACCACATGATGCACCTCTCTCAAAGGCTCACCGACACATTCTGGGGCCCGGGATGGAAGAGGGTGCACCACATGATGCACCTCTCTCAAAGGCTCACCGACACCTTCTGGGGCCTGGGATGGAAGAGGGTGCACCACATGATGCACCTCTCAAAGGTTCACCAACACCTTCTGGGGCCCGGGATGGGTGAAGGTGCACCACATGATGCACCTCTCTCAAAGGCTCACCGACACCTTCTGGGGCCCGGGATGGAAGGAGGTGCACCACATGAAGCACCTCTCTCAAAGGCTCACCGACACCTTCTGGGGCCCGGGATGGAAGAGGGTGCACCACATGATGAACCTCTATCAAAGGCTCACCGACACCTTCTGGGGCCCGGGATGGAAGAAGGTGCACCACATGATGCACCTCTCTCAAAGGCTCACTGACACCTTCTGGGGCCCGGGATGGAAGAAGGTGCACCACATGATGCACCTCTCTCAAAGGCTCACTGACACCTTCTGGGGCCCTGGATGGAAGAAGGTGCACCACATGATGCACCTCTCTCAAAGGGTCACCGACACCTTCTGGGGCCCGGGATGGAAGAAGGAGCAACCCATGATGCACCTCTCTCAAAGGCTCACCGACACCTTCTGGGGACCAGGATGGAAGAAGGTGCACCACATGATGCACCTCTCAAAGGCTCACTGACACCTTCTGGGGCCCGTGATGGAAGAAGGTATACCACATGATGCACCTCTCAAAGGCTCACCGACACCTTCTGGGGACCGGGATGGAAGAAGGTGCACCACATGATGCACCTCTCAAAGGCTCACTGCCACCTTCTGGGGCCCGGGATGGAAGAAGGTGCACCACATGATGCACCTCTCAAAGGCTCACCGATACCTTCTGGGGCCCGGGATGGAAGAGGGTGCACCACATGATGCACCTCTCTCAAAGGCTCACCGACACCTTCTGGGGCCCGGGATGGAAGAAGGTGCAACCCATGATGCACCTCTCAAAGGCTCACCGACACCTTCTGGGGCCCCGGATGGAAGAAGGTGCAACCCATGATGCACCTCTCTCAAAGGCTCACTGACAACTTCTGGGGCCCGGGATGGAAGAAGGTGCACCACATGATGCACCTCTGTAAGGCTCACCGACACCTTCTGGGGCCCGGGATGGAAGAAGGTGCACCACATGATGCACCTCTCAAAGGCTCACTGACACCTTCTGGGGCCCGGGATGGAAGAGGGTGCACCACATGATGCACCTCTCTCAAAGGCTCACTGACACCTTCTGGGGCCCGGGATGGAAGAGGGTGCACCACATGATGCACCTCTCTCAAAGGCTCACCGACACCTTCTGGGGCCCGGGATGGAAGAGGGTGCAACCCATGATGCACCTCTCAAAGGCTCACCGACACCTTCTGGTGCCCGGGATGGAAGAAGGTGCACCACATGATGCACCTCTCTCAAAGGCTCACCGACACCTTCTGGGGCCCAGGATGGAAGAAGGTGCACCACATGATGCACCTCTCTCAAAGGCTCACTGATACCTTCTGGGGCCCGGGATGGAAGAGGGTGCACCACATGATGCACCTCTCTCAAAGGCTCACCGACACCTTCTGGGGCCCGGGATGGAAGAGGGTGCACCACATGATGCACCTCTCTCAAAGGCTCACCGACACCTTCAGGGGCCTGGGATGGAAGAGGGTGCACCACATGATGCACCTCTCAAAGGCTCACAGACACCTTCTGGGGCCCGGGATGGAAGAAGGTGCACCACATGATGCACCTCTCTCAAAGGCTCACCGACACCTTCTGGGGCCCGGGATGGAAGAAGGTGCACCCCATGATGCACCTCTCTCAAAGGCTCACCAACACCTTCTGGGGCCCGGGATGGAAGAAGGTGCACCACATGACACACCTCTCTCAAAGGCTCACCGACACCTTCTGGGGCCCGGGATGGAAGAAGGTGCACCACATGATGCACCTCTCTCAAAGGCTCACCGACACCTTCTGGGGCCCGGGATGGAAGAAGGTGCACCACACGACGCACCTCTCTCAAAGGCTCACCAACACCTTCTGGGGCCCGGGATGGAAGAAGGTGCACCACATGATGCACCTCTCTCAAAGGCTCACCGACACCTTCTGGGGCCCGGGATGGAAGAAGGTGCACCACATGATGCACCTCTCTCAAAGGCTCACCGACACCTTCTGGGGCCCGGGATGGAAAGAGGTGCACCCCATGATGCACCTCTCTCAAAGGCTCACCGACACCTTCTGGGGCCCGGGATGGAAGAGGGTGCACCACATGATGCACCTCTCTCAAAGGCTCACCGACACCTTCTGGGGCCTGGGATGGAAGAGGGTGCACCACATGATGCACCTCTCAAAGGCTCACAGACACCTTCTGGGGCCCGGGATGGAAGAAGGTGCACCACATGATGCACCTCTCTCAAAGGCTCACCGACACCTTCTGGGGCCCGGGATGGAAGAAGGTGCACCACATGATGCACCTCTCTCAAAGGCTCACCCACACCTTCTGGGGCCCGGGATGGAAGAAGGTGCACCCCATGATGCACCTCTCTCAAAGGCTCACCGACACCTTCTGGGGCCCGGGATGGAAGAAGGTGCACCCCATGATGCACCTCTCTCAAAGGCTCACCGACACCTTCTGGGGCCCGGGATGGAAGAAGGTGAACCACCACATGGCGCACCTCTCTCAAAGGCTCACCGACACCTTCTGGGGCCCGGGATGGAAGAAGGTGCACCACATGATGCACCTCTCTCAAAGGCTCACCGACACCTTCTGGGGCCCGGGATGGAAGAAGGTGCACCACATGATGCACCTCTCTCAAAGGCTCACCGACACCTTCTGGGGCCCGGGATGGAAGAGGGTGCACCACATGATGCACCTCTCTCAAAGGCTCACCGACACCTTCTGGGGCCTGGGATGGAAGAGGGTGCACCACATGATGCACCTCTCAAAGGCTCACAGACACCTTCTGGGGCCCGGGATGGAAGAAGGTGCACCAGATGATGCACCTCTCTCAAAGGCTCACCGACACCTTCTGGGGCCCGGGATGGAAGAAGGTGCACCACATGATGCACCTCTCTCAAAGGCTCACCGACACCTTCTGGGGCCCGGGATGGAAGAGGGTGCACCACATGATGCACATCTCTCAAAGGCTCACCGACACCTTCTGGGGCCTGGGATGGAAGAGGGTGCACCACATGATGCACCTCTCAAAGGCTCACAGACACCTTCTGGGGCCCGGGATGGAAGAAGGTGCACCACATGATGCACCTCTCTCAAAGGCTCACCGACACCTTCTGGGGCCCGGGATGGAAGAAGGTGCACCACATGATGCACCTCTCTCAAAGGCTCACCGACACCTTCTGGGGCCCGGGATGGAAGAGGGTGCACCACATGATGCACCTCTCTCAAAGGCTCACCGACACCTTCTGCGGCCTGGGATGGAAGAGGGTGCACCACATGATGCACCTCTCAAAGGCTCACCAACACCTTCTGGGGCCCGGGATGGAAGAAGGTGCACCACACGACGCACCTCTCTCAAAGGCTCACCAACACCTTCTGGGGCCCGGGATGGAAGAAGGTGCACCACATGATGCACCTCTCTCAAAGGCTCACCGACACCTTCTGGGGCCCGGGATGGAAGAAGGTGCACCACATGATGCACCTCTCTCAAAGGCTCACCGACACCTTCTGGGGCCCGGGATGGAAGGAGGTGCACCCCATGATTCACCTCTCTCAAAGGCTCACCGACACCTTCTGGGGCCCGGGATGGAAGAGGGTGCACCACATGATGCACCTCTCTCAAAGGCTCACCGACACCTTCTGGGGCCTGGGATGGAAGAGGGTGCACCACATGATGCACCTCTCAAAGGCTCACAGACACCTTCAGGGGCCCGGGATGGAAGAAGGTGCACCACATGATGCACCTCTCTCAAAGGCTCACCGACACCTTCTGGGGCCCGGGATGGAAGAAGGTGCACCACATGATGCACCTCTCTCAAAGGCTCACCCACACCTTCTGGGGCCCGGGATGGAAGAGGGTGCACCACATGATGCACCTCTCTCAAAGGCTCACCGACACCTTCTGGGGCCTGGGATGGAAGAGGGTGCACCACATGATGCACCTCTCAAAGGCTCACCGACACCTTCGGGGGCCCGGGATGGAAGGAGGTGCACCCCATGATGCACCTCTCTCAGAGGCTCACTGACACCTTCTGGGGCCCGGGATGGAAGAAGGTGCACCACATGATGCACCTCTCTCAAAGGCTCACCGACACCTTCTGGGGCCCGGGATGGAAGAGGGTGCACCACATGATGCACCTCTCTCAAAGGCTCACAGACACCTTCTGCGGCCCGGGATGGAAGAATGTGCACCACATGATGCACCTCTTTCAAAGGCTCACTGACACCTTGCCCGGGATAGAAGAAGGTGCACCACATGATGCACCTCTCTCAAAGGCTCACCGACACCTTCTGGGGCCCGGGATGGAAGAGGGTGCACCACATGATGCACCTCTCTCAAAGGCTCACCGACACCTTCTGGGGCCTGGGATGGAAGAGAGTGCACCACATGATGCACCTCTCAAAGGCTCACAGACACCTTCTGGGGCCCAGGATGGAAGAAGGTGCACCACATGATGCACCTCTCTCAAAGGCTCACCGACACCTTCTGCGGCCCGGGATGGAAGAAGGTGCACCACATGATGCACCTCTCTCAAAGGCTCACCGACACCTTCTGGGGCCCAGGATGGAAGAGGGTGCACCACATGATGCACCTCTCTCAAAGGCTCACCAACACCTTCTGGGGCCTGGGATGGAAGAGGGTGCACCACATGATGCACCTCTCAAAGGCTCACCGACACCTTCTGGGGCCCGGGATGGAAGGAGGTGCACCCCATGATGCACCTCTCTCAGAGGCTCACTGACACCTTCTGGGGCCCGGGATGGAAGAAGGTGCACCACATGATGCACCTCTCTCAAAGGCTCACCGACACCTTCTGGGGCCCGGGATGGAAGAGGGTGCACCACATGATGTACCTCTCTCAAAGGCTCACCGAAACCTTCTGGGGCCCGGGATGGAAGAAGGTGCACCACATGATGCACCTCTCTCAAAGGCTCACCGACACCTTCTGGGGCCTGGGATGGAAGAGGGTGCACCACATGATGCACCTCTCAAAGGCTCACCGACACCTTCTGGGGCCTGGGATGGAAGAGGGTGCACCACATGATGCACCTCTCTCAAAGGCTCACTGACACCTTCTGGGGCCCGGGATGGAAGAGGGTGCACCACATGATGCACCTCTCTCAAAGGCTCACCGACACCTTCTGGGGCCTGGGATGGAAGAGGGTGCACCACATGATGCACCTCTCAAAGGTTCACCAACACCTTCTGGGGCCCTGGATGGAAGAAGGTGCACCACATGATGCACCTCTCAAAGGCTCACTGACACCTTCTGGGGCCCTGGATGGAAGAAGGTGCACCACATGATGCACCTCTCTCAAAGTCTCACCGACACCTTCTGGGGGCTGGGATGGAAGAGGGTGCACCACATGATGCACCTCTCGAAGGCTCACCGACACCTTCTGGGGCCCGGGATGGAAGAAGGTGCACCACATGATGCACCTCTCTCAAAGGCTCACCGACACCTTCTGGGGCCCGGGATGGAAGAGGGTGCACCACATGATGCACCTCTCTCAAAGGCTCACCGACACCTTCTGGGGCCCGGGATGGAAGAGGGTGCAACCCATGATGCACATCTCAAAGGCTCACCGACACCTTCTGGGGCCCGGGATGGAAGAAGGTGCACCACATGATGCACCTCTCTCAAAGGCTCACTGACACCTTCTGGGGCCCGGGATGGAAGAGGGTGCACCACATGATGCACCTCTCTCAAAGGCTCACCGACACCTTCTGGGGCCCGGGATGGAAGAGGGTGCACCACATGATGCACCTCTCTCAAAGGCTCACCGACACCTTCTGGGGCCTGGGATGGAAGAGGGTGCACCACATGATGCACCTCTCAAAGGTTCACCGACACCTTCTGGGGCCCGGGATGGAAGAAGGTGCACCACATGATGCACCTCTCTCAAAGGCTCACCGACACCTTCTGGGGCCCGGGATGGAAGAAGGTGCACCACATGATGCACCTCTCTCAAAGGCTCACCGACACCTTCTGGGGCCCGGGATGGAAGAAGGTGCACCACATGATGCACCTCTCTCAAAGGCTCACCGACACCTTCTGGGGCCCGGGATGGAAGAGAGGTGCACCCCATGATTCACCTCTCTCAAAGGCTCACCGACACCTTCTGGGGCCCGGGATGGAAGAGGGTGCACCACATGATGCACCTCTCTCAAAGGCTCACCGACACCTTCTGGGGCCTGGGATGGAAGAGGGTGCACCACATGATGCACCTCTCAAAGGCTCACAGACACCTTCAGGGGCCCGGGATGGAAGAAGGTGCACCACATGATGCACCTCTCTCAAAGGCTCACCGACACCTTCTGGGGCCCGGGATGGAAGAAGGTGCACCACATGATGCACCTCTCTCAAAGGCTCACCGACACCTTCTGGGGCCCGGGATGGAAGAGGGTGCACCACATGATGCACCTCTCTCAAAGGCTCACTGACACCTTCTGGGGCCTGGGATGGAAGAGGGTGCACCACATGATGCACCTCTCAAAGGCTCACCGACACCTTCTGGGGCCCGGGATGGAAGAAGGTGCACCACATGATGCACCTCTCTCAAAGGCTCACCGACACCTTCTGGGGCCCGGGATGGAAGAAGGTGCACCACATGATGCACCTCTCTCAAAGGCTCACCGACACCTTCTGGGGCCCGGGATGGAAGAAGGTGCACCACATGATGCACCTCTCTCAAAGGCTCACCGACACCTTCTGGGGCCCGGGATGGAAGGAGGTGCACCCCATGATTCACCTCTCTCAAAGGCTCACCGACACCTTCTGGGGCCCGGGATGGAAGAGGGTGCACCACATGATGCACCTCTCTCAAAGGCTCACCGACACCTTCTGGGGCCTGGGATGGAAGAGGGTGCACCACATGATGCACCTCTCAAAGGCTCACAGACACCTTCAGGGGCCCGGGATGGAAGAAGGTGCACCACATGATGCACCTCTCTCAAAGGCTCACCGACACCTTCTGGGGCCCGGGATGGAAGAAGGTGCACCACATGATGCACCTCTCTCAAAGGCTCACCGACACCTTCTGGGGCCCGGGATGGAAGAGGGTGCACCACATGATGCACCTCTCTCAAAGGCTCACTGACACCTTCTGGGGCCTGGGATGGAAGAGGGTGCACCACATGATGCACCTCTCAAAGGCTCACCGACACCTTCGGGGCCCGGGATGGAAGGAGGTGCACCCCATGATGCACCTCTCTCAGAGGCTCACTGACACCTTCTGGGGCCCGGGATGGAAGAAGGTGCACCACATGATGCACCTCTCTCAAAGGCTCACCGACACCTTCTGGGGCCCGGGATGGAAGAGGGTGCACCACATGATGCACCTCTCTCAAAGGCTCACAGACACCTTCTGCGGCCCGGGATGGAAGAAGGTGCACCACATGATGCACCTCTTTTAAAGGCTCACTGACACCTTGCCCGGGATAGAAGAAGGTGCACCACATGATGCACCTCTCTCAAAGGCTCACCGACACCTTCTGGGGCCCGGGATGGAAGAGGGTGCACCACATGATGCACCTCTCTCAGAGGCTCACTGACACCTTCTGGGGCCCGGGATGGAAGAGAGTGCACCACATGATGCACCTCTCAAAGGCTCACAGACACCTTCTGGGGCCCAGGATGGAAGAAGGTGCACCACATGATGCACCTCTCTCAAAGGCACACCGACACCTTCTGCGGCCCGGGATGGAAGAAGGTGCACCACATGATGCACCTCTCTCAAAGGCTCACCGACACCTTCTGGGGCCCAGGATGGAAGAGGGTGCACCACATGATGCACCTCTCTCAAAGGCTCACCGACACCTTCTGGGGCCTGGGATGGAAGAGGGTGCACCACATGATGCACCTCTCAAAGGCTCACCGACACCTTCTGGGGCCCGGGATGGAAGGAGGTGCACCCCATGATGCACCTCTCTCAGAGGCTCACTGACACCTTCTGGGGCCCGGGATGGAAGAAGGTGCACCACATGATGCACCTCTCTCAAAGGCTCACCGACACCTTCTGGGGCCCGGGATGGAAGAGGGTGCACCACATGATGCACCTCTCTCAAAGGCTCACAGACACCTTCTGGGGCCCGGGATGGAAGAAGGTGCACCACATGATGCACCTCTCTCAAAGGCTCACCGACACCTTCTGGGGCCCGGGATGGAAGAAGGTGCACCACATGATGCACCTCTCTCAAAGGCTCACCGACACCTTCTGGGGCCTGGGATGGAAGAGGGTGCACCACATGATGCACCTCTCAAAGGCTCACCAACACCTTCTGGGGCCTGGGATGGAAGAGGGTGCACCACATGATGCACCTCTCTCAAAGGCTCACTGACACCTTCTGGGGCCCGGGATGGAAGAGGGTGCACCACATGATGCACCTCTCTCAAAGGCTCACCGACACCTTCTGGGGCCTGGGATGGAAGAGGGTGCACCACATGATGCACCTCTCAAAGGTTCACCAACACCTTCTGGGGCCCTGGATGGAAGAAGGTGCACCACATGATGCACCTCTCAAAGGCTCACTGACACCTTCTGGGGCCCTGGATGGAAGAAGGTGCACCACATGATGCACCTCTCTCAAAGGCTCACCGACACCTTCTGGGGGCTGGGATGGAAGAGGGTGCACCACATGATGCACCTCTCGAAGGCTCACCGACATCTTCTGGGGCCCGGGATGGAAGAAGGTGCACCACATGATGCACCTCTCTCAAAGGCTCACCGACACCTTCTGGGGCCCGGGATGGAAGAGGGTGCACCACATGATGCACCTCTCTCAAAGGCTCACTGACACCTTCTGGGGCCCGGGATGGAAGAGGGTGCAACCCATGATGCACATCTCAAAGGCTCACCGACACCTTCTGGGGCCCGGGATGGAAGAAGGTGCACCACATGATGCACCTCTCTCAAAGGCTCACGGACACCTTCTGGGGCCCGGGATGGAAGAGGGTGCACCACATGATGCACCTCTCTCAAAGGCTCACCGACACCTTCTGGGGCCCGGGATGGAAGAGGGTGCACCACATGATGCACCTCTCTCAAAGGCTCACCGACACCTTCTGGGGCCTGGGATGGAAGAGGGTGCACCACATGATGCACCTCTCTCAAAGGCTCACCGACACCTTCTGGGGCCCAGGATGGAAGAGGGTGCACCACATGATGCACCTCTCTCAAAGGCTCACCGACACCTTCTGGGGCCTGGGATGGAAGAGGGTGCACCACATGATGCACCTCTCAAAGGCTCACCGACACCTTCTGGGGCCCGGGATGGAAGGAGGTGCACCCCATGATGCACCTCTCTCAGAGGCTCACTGACACCTTCTGGGGCCCGGGATGGAAGAAGGTGCACCACATGATGCACCTCTCTCAAAGGCTCACCGACACCTTCTGGGGCCCGGGATGGAAGAGGGTGCACCACATGATGCACCTCTCTCAAAGGCTCACCGACACCTTCTGGGGCCCGGGATGGAAGAAGGTGCACCACATGATGCACCTCTCTCAAAGGCTCACCGACACCTTCTGGGGCCCGGGATGGAAGAAGGTGCACCACATGATGCACCTCTCTCAAAGGCTCACCGACACCTTCTGGGGCCTGGGATGGAAGAGGGTGCACCACATGATGCACCTCTCAAAGGCTCACCGACACCTTCTGGGGCCTGGGATGGAAGAGGGTGCACCACATGATGCACCTCTCTCAAAGGCTCACTGACACCTTCTGGGGCCCGGGATGGAAGAGGGTGCACCACATGATGCACCTCTCTCAAAGGCTCACCGACACCTTCTGGGGCCTGGGATGGAAGAGGGTGCACCACATGATGCACCTCTCAAAGGTTCACCAACACCTTCTGGGGCCCTGGATGGAAGAAGGTGCACCACATGATGCACCTCTCCAAAGGCTCACTGACACCTTCTGGGGCCCTGGATGGAAGAAGGTGCACCACATGATGCACCTCTCTCAAAGGCTCACCGACACCTTCTGGGGGCTGGGATGGAAGAGGGTGCACCACATGATGCACCTCTCGAAGGCTCACCGACACCTTCTGGGGCCCGGGATGGAAGAAGGTGCACCACATGATGCACCTCTCTCAAAGGCTCACCGACACCTTCTGGGGCCCGGGATGGAAGAGGGTGCACCACATGATGCACCTCTCTCAAAGGCTCACTGACACCTTCTGGGGCCCGGGATGGAAGAGGGTGCAACCCATGATGCACATCTCAAAGGCTCACCGACACCTTCTGGGGCCCGGGATGGAAGAAGGTGCACCACATGATGCACCTCTCTCAAAGGCTCACGGACACCTTCTGGGGCCCGGGATGGAAGAGGGTGCACCACATGATGCACCTCTCTCAAAGGCTCACCGACACCTTCTGGGGCCCGGGATGGAAGAGGGTGCACCACATGATGCACCTCTCTCAAAGGCTCACCGACACCTTCTGGGGCCTGGGATGGAAGAGGGTGCACCACATGATGCACCTCTCAAAGGTTCACCGACACCTTCTGGGGCCCGGGATGGAAGAAGGTGCACCACATGATGCACCTCTCTCAAAGGCTCACCGACACCTTCTGGGGCCCGGGATGGAAGGAGGTGCACCACATGAAGCACCTCTCTCAAAGGCTCACCGACACCTTCTGGGGCCCGGGATGGAAGAGGGTGCACCACATGATGCACCTCTCTCAAAGGCTCACCGACACCTTCTGGGGCCCGGGATGGAAGAGGGTGCACCACATGATGCACCTCTCTCAAAGGCTCACCGACACCTTCTGGGGCACGGGATGGAAGAGGGTGCACCACATGATGCACCTCTCTCAAAGGCTCACCGACACCTTCTGGGGCCTGGGATGGAAGAGGGTGCACCACATGATGCACCTCTCAAAGGTTCACCAACACCTTCTGGGGCCCGGGATGGGTGAAGGTGCACCACATGATGCACCTCTCTCAAAGGCTCACCGACACCTTCTGGGGCCCGGGATGGAAGGAGGTGCACCACATGAAGCACCTCTCTCAAAGGCTCACCGACACCTTCTGGGGCCCGGGATGGAAGAGGGTGCACCACATGATGAACCTCTATCAAAGGCTCACCGACACCTTCTGGGGCCCGGGATGGAAGAAGGTGCACCACATGATGCACCTCTCTCAAAGGCTCACTGACACCTTCTGGGGCCCGGGATGGAAGAAGGTGCACCACATGATGCACCTCTCTCAAAGGCTCACTGACACCTTCTGGGGCCCTGGATGGAAGAAGGTGCACCACATGATGCACCTCTCTCAAAGGGTCACCGACACCTTCTGGGGCCCGGGATGGAAGAAGGAGCAACCCATGATGCACCTCTCTCAAAGGCTCACCGACACCTTCTGGGGACCAGGATGGAAGAAGGTGCACCACATGATGCACCTCTCAAAGGCTCACTGACACCTTCTGGGGCCCGTGATGGAAGAAGGTATACCACATGATGCACCTCTCAAAGGCTCACCGACACCTTCTGGGGACCGGGATGGAAGAAGGTGCACCACATGATGCACCTCTCAAAGGCTCACTGCCACCTTCTGGGGCCCGGGATGGAAGAAGGTGCACCACATGATGCACCTCTCAAAGGCTCACCGATACCTTCTGGGGCCCGGGATGGAAGAGGGTGCACCACATGATGCACCTCTCTCAAAGGCTCACCGACACCTTCTGGGGCCCGGGATGGAAGAAGGTGCAACCCATGATGCACCTCTCAAAGGCTCACCGACACCTTCTGGGGCCCCGGATGGAAGAAGGTGCAACCCATGATGCACCTCTCTCAAAGGCTCACTGACAACTTCTGGGGCCCGGGATGGAAGAAGGTGCACCACATGATGCACCTCTGTAAGGCTCACCGACACCTTCTGGGGCCCGGGATGGAAGAAGGTGCACCACATGATGCACCTCTCAAAGGCTCACTGACACCTTCTGGGGCCCGGGATGGAAGAGGGTGCACCACATGATGCACCTCTCTCAAAGGCTCACTGACACCTTCTGGGGCCCGGGATGGAAGAGGGTGCACCACATGATGCACCTCTCTCAAAGGCTCACCGACACCTTCTGGGGCCCGGGATGGAAGAGGGTGCAACCCATGATGCACCTCTCAAAGGCTCACCGACACCTTCTGGTGCCCGGGATGGAAGAAGGTGCACCACATGATGCACCTCTCTCAAAGGCTCACCGACACCTTCTGGGGCCCAGGATGGAAGAAGGTGCACCACATGATGCACCTCTCTCAAAGGCTCACTGATACCTTCTGGGGCCCGGGATGGAAGAGGGTGCACCACATGATGCACCTCTCTCAAAGGCTCACCGACACCTTCTGGGGCCCGGGATGGAAGAGGGTGCACCACATGATGCACCTCTCTCAAAGGCTCACCGACACCTTCAGGGGCCTGGGATGGAAGAGGGTGCACCACATGATGCACCTCTCAAAGGCTCACAGACACCTTCTGGGGCCCGGGATGGAAGAAGGTGCACCACATGATGCACCTCTCTCAAAGGCTCACCGACACCTTCTGGGGCCCGGGATGGAAGAAGGTGCACCCCATGATGCACCTCTCTCAAAGGCTCACCAACACCTTCTGGGGCCCGGGATGGAAGAAGGTGCACCACATGACACACCTCTCTCAAAGGCTCACCGACACCTTCTGGGGCCCGGGATGGAAGAAGGTGCACCACATGATGCACCTCTCTCAAAGGCTCACCGACACCTTCTGGGGCCCGGGATGGAAGAAGGTGCACCACACGACGCACCTCTCTCAAAGGCTCACCGACACCTTCTGGGGCCGGGATGGAACGAGGTGCACCCCATGATGCACCTCTCTCAAAGGCTCACCGACACCTTCTGGGGCCCGGGATGGAAGAAGGTGCACCAAATGATGCACCTCTCTCAAAGGCTCACCGACACCTTCTGGGGCCCGGGATGGAAAGAGGTGCACCCCATGATGCACCTCTCTCAAAGGCTCACCGACACCTTCTGGGGCCCGGGATGGAAGAGGGTGCACCACATGATGCACCTCTCTCAAAGGCTCACCGACACCTTCTGGGGCCTGGGATGGAAGAGGGTGCACCACATGATGCACCTCTCAAAGGCTCACAGACACCTTCTGGGGCCCGGGATGGAAGAAGGTGCACCACATGATGCACCTCTCTCAAAGGCTCACCGACACCTTCTGGGGCCCGGGATGGAAGAAGGTGCACCACATGATGCACCTCTCTCAAAGGCTCACCGACACCTTCTGGGGCCCGGGATGGAAGAAGGTGCACCCCATGATGCACCTCTCTCAAAGGCTCACCGACACCTTCTGGGGCCCGGGATGGAAGAAGGTGCACCCCATGATGCACCTCTCTCAAAGGCTCACCGACACCTTCTGGGGCCCGGGATGGAAGAAGGTGAACCACCACATGGCGCACCTCTCTCAAAGGCTCACCGACACCTTCTGGGGCCCGGGATGGAAGAAGGTGCACCACATGATGCACCTCTCTCAAAGGCTCACCGACACCTTCTGGGGCCCGGGATGGAAGAAGGTGCACCACATGATGCACCTCTCTCAAAGGCTCACCGACACCTTCTGGGGCCCGGGATGGAAGAGGGTGCACCACATGATGCACCTCTCTCAAAGGCTCACCGACACCTTCTGGGGCCTGGGATGGAAGAGGGTGCACCACATGATGCACCTCTCAAAGGCTCACAGACACCTTCTGGGGCCCGGGATGGAAGAAGGTGCACCAGATGATGCACCTCTCTCAAAGGCTCACCGACACCTTCTGGGGCCCGGGATGGAAGAAGGTGCACCACATGATGCACCTCTCTCAAAGGCTCACCGACACCTTCTGGGGCCCGGGATGGAAGAGGGTGCACCACATGATGCACCTCTCTCAAAGGCTCACCGACACCTTCTGGGGCCTGGGATGGAAGAGGGTGCACCACATGATGCACCTCTCAAAGGCTCACAGACACCTTCTGGGGCCCGGGATGGAAGAAGGTGCACCACATGATGCACCTCTCTCAAAGGCTCACCGACACCTTCTGGGGCCCGGGATGGAAGAAGGTGCACCACATGATGCACCTCTCTCAAAGGCTCACCGACACCTTCTGGGGCCCGGGATGGAAGAGGGTGCACCACATGATGCACCTCTCTCAAAGGCTCACCGACACCTTCTGCGGCCTGGGATGGAAGAGGGTGCACCACATGATGCACCTCTCAAAGGCTCACCAACACCTTCTGGGGCCCTGGATGGAAGAAGGTGCACCACATGACGCACCTCTCTCAAAGGCTCACCGACACCTTCTGGGGCCCGGGATGGAAGAAGGTGCACCACATGATGCACCTCTCTCAAAGGCTCACCGACACCTTCTGGGGCCCGGGATGGAAGAAGGTGCACCACATGATGCACCTCTCTCAAAGGCTCACCGACACCTTCTGGGGCCCGGGATGGAAGGAGGTGCACCCCATGATTCACCTCTCTCAAAGGCTCACCGACACCTTCTGGGGCCCGGGATGGAAGAGGGTGCACCACATGATGCACCTCTCTCAAAGGCTCACCGACACCTTCTGGGGCCTGGGATGGAAGAGGGTGCACCACATGATGCACCTCTCAAAGGCTCACAGACACCTTCAGGGGCCCGGGATGGAAGAAGGTGCACCACATGATGCACCTCTCTCAAAGGCTCACCGACACCTTCTGGGGCCCGGGATGGAAGAAGGTGCACCACATGATGCACCTCTCTCAAAGGCTCACCGACACCTTCTGGGGCCCGGGATGGAAGAGGGTGCACCACATGATGCACCTCTCTCAAAGGCTCACCGACACCTTCTGGGGCCTGGGATGGAAGAGGGTGCACCACATGATGCACCTCTCAAAGGCTCACCGACACCTTCGGGGCCCGGGATGGAAGGAGGTGCACCCCATGATGCACCTCTCTCAGAGGCTCACTGACACCTTCTGGGGCCCGGGATGGAAGAAGGTGCACCACATGATGCACCTCTCTCAAAGGCTCACCGACACCTTCTGGGGCCCGGGATGGAAGAGGGTGCACCACATGATGCACCTCTCTCAAAGGCTCACAGACACCTTCTGCGGCCCGGGATGGAAGAATGTGCACCACATGATGCACCTCTTTCAAAGGCTCACTGACACCTTGCCCGGGATAGAAGAAGGTGCACCACATGATGCACCTCTCTCAAAGGCTCACCGACACCTTCTGGGGCCCGGGATGGAAGAGGGTGCACCACATGATGCACCTCTCTCAAAGGCTCACCGACACCTTCTGGGGCCTGGGATGGAAGAGAGTGCACCACATGATGCACCTCTCAAAGGCTCACAGACACCTTCTGGGGCCCAGGATGGAAGAAGGTGCACCACATGATGCACCTCTCTCAAAGGCTCACCGACACCTTCTGCGGCCCGGGATGGAAGAAGGTGCACCACATGATGCACCTCTCTCAAAGGCTCACCGACACCTTCTGGGGCCCAGGATGGAAGAGGGTGCACCACATGATGCACCTCTCTCAAAGGCTCACCGACACCTTCTGGGGCCTGGGATGGAAGAGGGTGCACCACATGATGCACCTCTCAAAGGCTCACCGACACCTTCTGGGGCCCGGGATGGAAGGAGGTGCACCCCATGATGCACCTCTCTCAGAGGCTCACTGACACCTTCTGGGGCCCGGGATGGAAGAAGGTGCACCACATGATGCACCTCTCTCAAAGGCTCACCGACACCTTCTGGGGCCCGGGATGGAAGAGGGTGCACCACATGATGCACCTCTCTCAAAGGCTCACCGACACCTTCTGGGGCCCGGGATGGAAGAAGGTGCACCACATGATGCACCTCTCAAAGGCTCACCGACACCTTCTGGGGCCTGGGATGGAAGAGGGTGCACCACATGATGCACCTCTCAAAGGCTCACCGACACCTTCTGGGGCCTGGGATGGAAGAGGGTGCACCACATGATGCACCTCTCTCAAAGGCTCACTGACACCTTCTGGGGCCCGGGATGGAAGAGGGTGCACCACATGATGCACCTCTCTCAAAGGCTCACCGACACCTTCTGGGGCCTGGGATGGAAGAGGGTGCACCACATGATGCACCTCTCAAAGGTTCACCAACACCTTCTGGGGCCCTGGATGGAAGAAGGTGCACCACATGATGCACCTCTCAAAGGCTCACTGACACCTTCTGGGGCCCTGGATGGAAGAAGGTGCACCACATGATGCACCTCTCTCAAAGGCTCACCGACACCTTCTGGGGGCTGGGATGGAAGAGGGTGCACCACATGATGCACCTCTCAAAGGCTCACCGACACCTTCTGGGGCCCGGGATGGAAGAAGGTGCACCACATGATGCACCTCTCTCAAAGGCTCACCGACACCTTCTGTGGCCCGGGATGGAAGAGGGTGCACCACATGATGCACCTCTCTCAAAGGCTCACCGACACCTTCTGGGGCCCGGGATGGAAGAGGGTGCAACCCATGATGCACATCTCAAAGGCTCACCGACACCTTCTGGGGCCCGGGATGGAAGAAGGTGCACCACATGATGCACCTCTCTCAAAGGCTCACTGACACCTTCTGGGGCCCGGGATGGAAGAGGGTGCACCACATGATGCACCTCTCTCAAAGGCTCACCGACACCTTCTGGGGCCCGGGATGGAAGAGGGTGCACCACATGATGCACCTCTCTCAAAGGCTCACCGACACCTTCTGGGGCCTGGGATGGAAGAGGGTGCACCACATGATGCACCTCTCAAAGGTTCACCGACACCTTCTGGGGCCCGGGATGGAAGAAGGTGCACCACATGATGCACCTCTCTCAAAGGCTCACCGACACCTTCTGGGGCCCGGGATGGAAGGAGGTGCACCACATGAAGCACCTCTCTCAAAGGCTCACCGACACCTTCTGGGGCCCGGGATGGAAGAGGGTGCACCACATGATGCACCTCTCTCAAAGGCTCACCGACACCTTCTGGGGCCCGGGATGGAAGAGGGTGCACCACATGATGCACCTCTCTCAAAGGCTCACCGACACCTTCTGGGGCCTGGGATGGAAGAGGGTGCACCACATGATGCACCTCTCAAAGGTTCACCAACACCTTCTGGGGCCCGGGATGGGTGAAGGTGCACCACATGATGCACCTCTCTCAAAGGCTCACCGACACCTTCTGGGGCCCGGGATGGAAGGAGGTGCACCACATGAAGCACCTCTCTCAAAGGCTCACCGACACCTTCTGGGGCCCGGGATGGAAGAGGGTGCACCACATGATGAACCTCTATCAAAGGCTCACCGACACCTTCTGGGGCCCGGGATGGAAGAAGGTGCACCACATGATGCGCCTCTCTCAAAGGCTCACTGACACCTTCTGGGGCCCGGGATGGAAGAAGGTGCACCACATGATGCACCTCTCTCAAAGGCTCACTGACACCTTCTGGGGCCCTGGATGGAAGAAGGTGCACCACATGATGCACCTCTCTCAAAGGGTCACCGACATCTTCTGGGGCCCGGGATGGAAGAAGGAGCAACCCATGATGCACCTCTCTCAAAGGCTCACCGACACCTTCTGGGGACCAGGATGGAAGAAGGTGCACCACATGATGCACCTCTCAAAGGCTCACTGACACCTTCTGGGGCCCGTGATGGAAGAAGGTATACCACATGATGCACCTCTCAAAGGCTCACCGACACCTTCTGGGGACCGGAATGGAAGAAGGTGCACCACATGATGCACCTCTCAAAGGCTCACTGCCACCTTCTGGGGCCCGGGATGGAAGAAGGTGCACCACATGATGCACCTCTCAAAGGCTCACCGATACCTTCTGGGACCAGGGATGGAAGAGGGTGCACCACATGATGCACCTCTCTCAAAGGCTCACCGACACCTTCTGGGGCCCGGGATGGAAGAAGGTGCAACCCATGATGCACCTCTCAAAGGCTCACCAACACCTTCTGGGGCCCCGGATGGAAGAAGGTGCAACCCATGATGCACCTCTCTCAAAGGCTCACTGACAACTTCTGGGGCCCGGGATGGAAGAAGGTGCACCACATGATGCACCTCTGTAAGGCTCACCGACACCTTCTGGGGCCCGGGATGGAAGAAGGTGCACCACATGATGCACCTCTCAAAGGCTCACTGACACCTTCTGGGGCCCGGGATGGAAGAGGGTGCACCACATGATGCACCTCTCTCAAAGGCTCACTGACACCTTCTGGGGCCCGGGATGGAAGAGGGTGCACCACATGATGCACCTCTCTCAAAGGCTCACCGACACCTTCTGGGGCCCGGGATGGAAGAGGGTGCAACCCATGATGCACCTCTCAAAGGCTCACCGACACCTTCTGGTGCCCGGGATGGAAGAAGGTGCACCACATGATGCACCTCTCTCAAAGGCTCACCGACACCTTCTGGGGCCCAGGATGGAAGAAGGTGCACCACATGATGCACCTCTCTCAAAGGCTCACTGATACCTTCTGGGGCCCGGGATGGAAGAGGGTGCACCACATGATGCACCTCTCTCAAAGGCTCACCGACACCTTCTGGGGCCCGGGATGGAAGAGGGTGCACCACATGATGCACCTCTCTCAAAGGCTCACCGACACCTTCTGGGGCCCGGGATGGAAGAGGGTACACCACATGATGCACCTCTCTCAAACGCTCACTGACACCTTCTGGGGCCCGGGATGGAAGAGGGTGCAACACATGATGCACCTCTCTCAAAGGCTCACCGACACGTTCTGGGGCCCGGGATGGAAGAGGGTGCACCACATGATGCACCTCTCTCAAAGGCTCACCGACACCTTCTGGGGCCCGGGATGGAAGAAGGTGCACCACATGATGCATCTCTCTCAAAGGCTCACTGACACCTTCTGAGGCCCGGGATGGAAGAAGGTGCAACCCATGATGCACCTCTCTCAAAGGCTCACCGACACCTTCTGGGGCCCGGGATGGAAGAAGGTGCACCACATGATGCATCTCTCTCAAAGGCTCACCGACACCTTCTGGGCCTTGGGATGGAAGAAGGTGCACCACATGATGCACCTCTCTCAAAGGCTCACTGACACCGTCTGGGGCCCGGGATGGAAGAGGGTGCAACCCATGATGCACCTCTCAAAGGCTCACCGACACCTTCTGGGGCCCGGAATGGAAGAACGTGCACCACATGATGCACCTCTCTCAAAGGCTCACCGACACCTTCTGGGGCCCGGGATGGAAGAGGGTGCACCACATGATGCACCTCTCTCAAAGGCTCACCGACACCTTCTGGGGCCCGGGATGGAAGAGGGAGCAACCCATGATGTACCTCTCAAAGGCTCACCGACACCTTCTGGGGCCCGGGATGGAAGAAGGTGCACCACATGATGCACCTCTCTCAATGGCTCACCGACACCTTCTGGGGCCCGGGATGGAAGAAGGTGCACCACATGATGCACCTCTCTCAAAGGCTCACTGACACCTTCTGGGGCCCCGGATGGAAGAGGGTGCACCACATGATGCACCTCTCTCAAAGGTTCACCAACACCTTCTGGGGCCCGGGATGGAAGAGGGTGCACCACATGATGCACCTCTCTCAAAGGCTCACTGACACCTTGTGGGGCCCAGGATGGAAGAGGGTGCAACACATGATGCACCTCTCTCAAAAGGCTCACTGACACCTTCTGGGGCCCGGGATGGAAGAGGGTGCACCACATGATGCAACTCTCTCAAAGGCTAACTGACACCTTCTGGGGCCCGGGATGGAAGAAGGTGCACCACATGATGCACCTCTCTCAAAGGCTCACGGACACCTTCTGGGGCCCGGGATGGAAGAGGGTGCACCACATGATGCACCTCTCTCAAAGGCTCACTGACACCTTCTGGGGCCCTGGATGGAAGAGGGTGCACCACATGATGCACCTCTCAAAGGCTCACTGACACCTTCTGGGGCCCGGGATGGAAGAAGGTGCAACCCATGATGCACCTCTCTCAAAGGCTCACTGACACCTTCTGGGGCCCGGGATGGAAGAAGGTGCACCACATGATGCACCTCTCAAAGACTCACTGACACCTTCTGGGGCCCTGGATAGAAGAAGGTGCACCACATGATGCACCTCTCTCAAAGGCTCACTGACACCTTCTGGGGCCTGGGATGGAAGAGAATGCACCACATGATGCACCTCTCTCAAAGGCTCACCAACACCTTCTGGGGCCCGGGTTGGAAGAAGGTGCACCACATGGTGCACCTCTCTCAAAGGCTCACCGACACCTTCTGGGGCCCGGGATGGAAGAGGGTGCACCACATGATGCACCTCTCTCAAAGGCTCACTGACACCTTGCCCGGGATGGAAGAAGGTCCACCACATGATGCACCTCTCTCAAAGGCTCACTGCCACCTTGCCCGGGATGGAAGAAGGTGCACCACATGATGCACCTCTCTCAAAGGCTCACTGACACCTTGCCCGGGATGGAAGAAGGTGCACCACATGATGCACCTCTCTCAAAGGCTCACTGACACCTTCTGGGGCCGGGGATGGAAGAAGGTGCACCACATGATGCACCTCTCAAAGGCTCACCGACACCTTCTGGGGCCCGGGATGGAAGAAGGTGCACCACATGATGCACCTCTCTCAAAGGCTCACCGACACCTTCTGGGGCCCGGGATGGAAGAGGGTGCACCACATGATGCACCTCTCAAAGGCTCACCGACACCTTCTGGGGTCCGGGATGGAAGAGGGTGCACCACATGATGCACCTCTCAAAGGCTCACCGACACCTTCTGGGGCCCTGGATGGAAGAAGGTGCACCACATGATGCACCTCTCAAAGGCTCACTGACACCTTCTGGGGCCCTGGATGGAAGAAGGTGCACCACATGATGCACCTCTCTCAAAGGCTCACCGACACCTTCTGGGGGCTGGGATGGAAGAGGGTGCACCACATGATGCACCTCTCGAAGGCTCACTGACAACTTCTGGGGCCCGGGATGGAAGAAGGTGCACTACATGATGCACCTCTCTCAAAGGCTCACCGACACCTTCTGGGGCCTGGGATGGAAGAGGGTGCACCACATGATGCACCTCTCAAAGGCTCACCGACACCTTCTGGGACCCGGAATGGAAGAAGGTGCACCACATGATGCCCCTCTCTCAAAGGCTCACTGACACCTTCTGGGGCCCGGGATGGAAGAGGGTGCACCACATGATGCACCTCTCTCAAAGGCTCACCGACACCTTCTGGGGCCTGGGATGGAAGAGGGTGCACCACATGATGCACCTCTCAAAGGTTCACCAACACCTTCTGGGGCCCTGGATGGAAGAAGGTGCACCACATGATGCACCTCTCAAAGGCTCACTGACACCTTCTGGGGCCCTGGATGGAAGAAGGTGCACCACATGATGCACCTCTCTCAAAGGCTCACCGACACCTTCTGGGGGCTGGGATGGAAGAGGGTGCACCACATGATGCACCTCTCGAAGGCTCACCGACACCTTCTGGGGCCCGGGATGGAAGAAGGTGCACCACATGATGCACCTCTCTCAAAGGCTCACCGACACCTTCTGGGGACCGGAATGGAAGAAGGTGCACCACATGATGCACCTCTCTCAAAGGCTCACTGACACCTTCTGGGGCCCGGGATGGAAGAAGGTGCACCACATGATGCACCTCTCTCAAAGGCTCACCGACACCTTCTGGGGCCCGGGATGGAAGAGGGTGCACCACATGATGCACCTCTCTCAAAGGCTCACCGACACCTTCTGGGGCCCGGGATGGAAGAAGGTGCACCACATGAAGCACCTCTCTCAAAGGCGCACTGACACCTTCTGGGGCCCGGGATGGAAGAGGGTGCACCACATGATGCACCTCTCTCAAAGGCTCACCGACACCTTCTGGGGCCTAGGATGGAAGAGGGTGCACCACATGATGCACCTCTCTCAAAGGCTCACCGACACCTTCTGGGGCCTGGGATGGAAGAGGGTGCACCACATGATGCACCTCTCAAAGGTTCACCGACACCTTCTGGGGCCCGGGATGGAAGAAGGTGCACCACATGATGCACCTCTCTCAAAGGCTCACCGACACCTTCTGGGGCCCGGGATGGAAGGAGGTGCACCACATGAAGCACCTCTCTCAAAGGCTCACCGACACCTTCTGGGGCCCGGGATGGAAGAGGGTGCACCACATGATGCACCTCTCTCAAAGGCTCACCGACACCTTCTGGGGCCCGGGATGGAAGAGGGTGCACCACATGATGCACCTCTCTCAAAGGCTCACCGACACCTTCTGGGGCCTGGGATGGAAGAGGGTGCACCACATGATGCACCTCTCAAAGGTTCACCAACACCTTCTGGGGCCCGGGATGGGTGAAGGTGCACCACATGATGCACCTCTCTCAAAGGCTCACCGACACCTTCTGGGGCCCGGGATGGAAGGAGGTGCACCACATGAAGCACCTCTCTCAAAGGCTCACCGACACCTTCTGGGGCCCGGGATGGAAGAGGGTGCACCACATGATGCACCTCTATCAAAGGCTCACTGACACCTTCTGGGGCCCGGGATGGAAGAAGGTGCACCACATGATGCACCTCTCTCAAAGGCTCACTGACACCTTCTGGGGCCCTGGATGGAAGAAGGTGCACCACATGATGCACCTCTCTCAAAGGGTCACCGACACCTTCTGGGGCCCGGGATGGAAGAAGGAGCAACCCATGATGCACCTCTCTCAAAGGCTCACCGACACCTTCTGGGGACCAGGATGGAAGAAGGTGCACCACATGATGCACCTCTCAAAGGCTCACTGACACCTTCTGGGGCCCGTGATGGAAGAAGGTATACCACATGATGCACCTCTCAAAGGCTCACCGACACCTTCTGGGGACCGGGATGGAAGAAGGTGCACCACATGATGCACCTCTCAAAGGCTCACTGCCACCTTCTGGGGCCCGGGATGGAAGAAGGTGCACCACATGATGCACCTCTCAAAGGCTCACCGATACCTTCTGGGGCCCGGGATGGAAGATGGTGCACCACATGATGCACCTCTCTCAAAGGCTCACCGACACCTTCTGGGGCCCGGGATGGAAGAAGGTGCAACCCATGATGCACCTCTCAAAGGCTCACCGACACCTTCTGGGGCCCCGGATGGAAGAAGGTGCAACCCATGATGCACCTCTCTCAAAGGCTCACTGACAACTTCTGGGGCCCGGGATGGAAGAAGGTGCACCACATGATGCACCTCTGTAAGGCTCACCGACACCTTCTGGGGCCCGGGATGGAAGAAGGTGCACCACATGATGCACCTCTCAAAGGCTCACTGACAACTTCTGGGGCCCGGGATGGAAGAGGGTGCACCACATGATGCACCTCTCTCAAAGGCTCACTGACACCTTCTGGGGCCCGGGATGGAAGAGGGTGCACCACATGATGCACCTCTCTCAAAGGCTCACCGACACCTTCTGGGGCCCGGGATGGAAGAGGGTGCAACCCATGATGCACCTCTCAAAGGCTCACCGACACCTTCTGGTGCCCGGGATGGAAGAAGGTGCACCACATGATGCACCTCTCTCAAAGGCTCACCGACACCTTCTGGGGCCCAGGATGGAAGAAGGTGCACCACATGATGCACCTCTCTCAAAGGCTCACTGATACCTTCTGGGGCCCGTGATGGAAGAGGGTGCACCACATGATGCACCTCTCTCAAAGGCTCACCGACACCTTCTGGGGCCCGGGATGGAAGAGGGTGCACCACATGATGCACCTCTCTCAAAGGCTCACCGACACCTTCTGGGGCCCGGGATGGAAGAGGGTACACCACATGATGCACCTCTCTCAAACGCTCACTGACACCTTCTGGGGCCCGGGATGGAAGAGGGTGCAACACATGATGCACCTCTCTCAAAGGCTCACCGACACGTTCTGGGGCCCGGGATGGAAGAGGGTGCACCACATGATGCACCTCTCTCAAAGGCTCACCGACACCTTCTGGGGCCCGGGATGGAAGAAGGTGCACCACATGATGCATCTCTCTCAAAGGCTCACCGACACCTTCTGAGGCCCGGGATGGAAGAAGGTGCAACCCATGATGCACCTCTCTCAAAGGCTCACCGACACCTTCTGGGGCCCGGGATGGAAGAAGGTGCACCACATGATGCACCTCTCTCAAAGGCTCACCGACACCTTCTGGGGCCTGGGATGGAAGAAGGTGCACCACATGATGCACCTCTCTCAAAGGCTCACTGACACCGTCTGGGGCCCGGGATGGAAGAGGGTGCAACCCATGATGCACCTCTCAAAGGCTCACCGACACCTTCTGGGGCCCGGAATGGAAGAACGTGCACCACATGATGCACCTCTCTCAAAGGCTCACCGACACCTTCTGGGGCCCGGGATGGAAGAGGGTGCACCACATGATGCACCTCTCTCAAAGGCTCACCGACACCTTCTTGGGCCCGGGATGGAAGAGGGAGCAACCCATGATGTACCTCTCAAAGGCTCACCGACACCTTCTGGGGTCCGGGATGGAAGAAGGTGCACCACATGATGCACCTCTCTCAATGGCTCACCGACACCTTCTGGGGCCCGGGATGGAAGAAGGTGCACCACATGATGCAACTCTCTCAAAGGCTAACTGACACCTTCTGGGGCCCCGGATGGAAGAGGGTGCACCACATGATGCACCTCTCTCAAAGGTTCACCAACACCTTCTGGGGCCCGGGATGGAAGAGGGTGCACCACATGATGCACCTCTCTCAAAGGCTCACTGACACCTTGTGGGGCCTAGGATGGAAGAGGGTGCAACACATGATGCACCTCTCTCAAAGGCTCACTGACACCTTCTGGGGCCCGGGATGGAAGAGGGTGCACCACATGATGCAACTCTCTCAAAGGCTCACTGACACCTTCTGGGGCCCGGGATGGAAGACGGTGCACCACATGATGCACCTCTCTCAAAGGCTCACGGACACCTTCTGGGGCCCGGGATGGAAGAGGGTGCACCACATGATGCACCTCTCTCAAAGGCTCACTGACACCTTCTGGGGCCCTGGATGGAAGAGGGTGCACCACATGATGCACCTCTCAAAGGCTCACTGACACCTTCTGGGGCCCGGGATGGAAGAAGGTGCAACCCATGATGCACCTCTCTCAAAGGCTCACTGACACCTTCTGGGGCCCGGGATGGAAGAAGGTGCACCACATGATGCACCTCTCAAAGGCTCACTGACACCTTCTGGGGCCCTGGATAGAAGAAGGTGCACCACATGATGCACCTCTCTCAAAGGCTCACTGACACCTTCTGGGGCCTGGGATGGAAGAGAATGCACCACATGATGCACCTCTCTCAAAGGCTCACCAACACCTTCTGGGGCCCGGGTTGGAAGAAGGTGCACCACATGGTGCACCTCTCTCAAAGGCTCACCGACACCTTCTGGGGCCCGGGATGGAAGAGGGTGCACCACATGATGCACCTCTCTCAAAGGCTCACTGACACCTTGCCCGGGATGGAAGAAGGTCCACCACATGATGCACCTCTCTCAAAGGCTCACTGCCACCTTGCCCGGGATGGAAGAAGGTGCACCACATGATGCACCTCTCTCAAAGGCTCACTGACACCTTGCCCGGGATGGAAGAAGGTGCACCACATGATGCACCTCTCTCAAAGGCTCACTGACACCTTCTGGGGCCGGGGATGGAAGAAGGTGCACCACATGATGCACCTCTCAAAGGCTCACCGACACCTTCTGGGGCCCGGGATGGAAGAAGGTGCACCACATGATGCACCTCTCTCAAAGGCTCACCGACACCTTCTGGGGCCCGGGATGGAAGAGGGTGCACCACATGATGCACCTCTCAAAGGCTCACCGACACCTTCTGGGGTCCGGGATGGAAGAGGGTGCACCACATGATGCACCTCTCAAAGGCTCACCGACACCTTCTGGGGCCCTGGATGGAAGAAGGTGCACCACATGATGCACCTCTCAAAGGCTCACTGACACCTTCTGGGGCCCTGGATGGAAGAAGGTGCACCACATGATGCACCTCTCTCAAAGGCTCACCGACACCTTCTGGGGGCTGGGATGGAAGAGGGTGCACCACATGATGCACCTCTCGAAGGCTCACCGACAACTTCTGGGGCCCGGGATGGAAGAAGGTGCACTACATGATGCACCTCTCTCAAAGGCTCACCGACACCTTCTGGGGCCTGGGATGGAAGAGGGTGCACCACATGATGCACCTCTCAAAGGCTCACCGACACCTTCTGGGACCCGGAATGGAAGAAGGTGCACCACATGATGCCCCTCTCTCAAAGGCTCACTGACACCTTCTGGGGCCCGGGATGAAGAAGGTGCACCACATGATGCACCTCTCTCAAAGGCTCACTGACACCTTCTGGGGCCCGGGATGGAAGAAGGTGCAACCCATGATGCACCTCTCTCAAAGGCTCACTGACACCTTCTGGGGCCCGGGATGGAAGAAGGTGCAACCCATGATGCACCTCTCTCAAAGGCTCACTGACACCTTCTGGGGCCCGGGATGGAAGAAGGTGCAACCCATGATGCACCTCTCTCAAAGGCTCACTGACACCTTCTGGGACCCGGGATGGAAGAAGGTGCACCACATGATGCACCTCTCAAAGGCTCACCGACACCTTCTGGGGCCCGGGATGGAAGAGGGTGCACCACATGATGCACCTCTCTCAAAGGCTCACTGACACCTTCTGTGGCCCTGGATGGAAGAAGGTGCACCACATGACGCACCTCTCTTAAAGGCTCACTGACACCTTCTGGGGCCCGGGATGGAAGAAGGTGCACCACATGATGCACCTCTCAAAGGCTCACCGACACCTTCTGGGGCCCCGGATGGAAGAAGTTGCACCACATGTTGCACCTCTGAAAGGCTCACTGACACCTTACGGGGCCCGGGATGGAAGGAGGTGCACCACAAGACACACCTCTCTCAAAGGCTCACCGACACCTTCTGGGGCCCGGGATGGAAGAAGGTGCACCACATGATGCACCTCTCAAAGGCTCACTGACACCTTCTGGGGCCAGGGATGGAAGAGGGTGCACCACATGATGCACCTCTCTCAAAGGCTCACTGACACCTTCTGGTGCCCGGGATGGAAGAGGGTGCACCACATGATGCACCTCTCAAAGGCTCACCGACACCTTCTGGGGACCGGGATGGAAGAAGGTGCACCACATGATTGTGTCCTCCTTACGCCCTATTGTCCTTCTGCAAATAACAATGAATGGGCCTAATATGCGGCCCGCTCAGACTACCTCTCACCTGAAGCTGGAGCTCTATTGGAAAACCAGACCATTTTTTTTCTTCAGTTTCTTGATCCACAAGCTGGCCTTTGCCACAGGCCCCTCGGGCACGGGCGGATTGCCCGCCCTGCCAATCCGACCCTGGGTACAGGTATGATGACGTAGGTGAGTGTAGGTTTAATGGTGTACAGGAGCGAGGGTACAGGTATGATGACGTAGGTGAGTGTAAGTTTAATGGTGTACAGGAGCGAGGGTACAGGTGGGAGGGCGTAGTTGAGTAGATGTAAGGGTGTACAGGAGCGAGGGTACAGGTGGGAGGGCGTAGTTGAGTAGATGTAAGGGTGTACAGGAGCGAGGGTACAGGTGGGAGGGCGTAGTTGAGGAGATGTAAGGGTGTACAGGAGTGAGGGTACAGGTGGGAGGGCGCAAGTTTAAGGGTGTACAGGAGCTATGGTACTGGCAGGTACAGAGGGCTGACAAACATGCTTGTCTTGAGATGAGAGAAGTGGGCACAGGAAGATGGGAGGTCAAAGCTTGGTCAGTAGGGCTGGAGGGGTGGGGGGGTAAGGTAAGCTTCAGATTTCCCAACAATAACACTGGCACATCAACAGGGCATGGGGGCGCTTAAGGAGCAGTGGAAAGGGGGAGCAGTGCGAATTGTTAGCGGTACTCAACACTCAATAGGTTTCAACTACCCAAGTTTTAAAACAGAGACGAGAGAGCGAGAGTGTGTTTGTGGTTTTTTCAGAGTGAAATCCGCCAGACACCTCACCATAGCCGACTGGAAGCGCCTGTACCCAACTATGTGCTACAGAATACATTTTTTAGGGGGTGAACCCCCCGCCCTACCCTCCAAGCTACGCCCCTGAAGGTGGGGGAAGAGAGAACACGGAGAGGAGGTGCCTGGGGGCCAGGGTGACCAACCGTCCATAAATTTCACGGACCGTCCGTTAGTTTAGTATGATGTCTGTAAGGCGTCCGTAATTTGGGGTCCCCAATTTCAGTAAGGTATGCTGTTTCCCTGAGAGAGGCCCCATGAGTTTAAAAGATTTCACTCGGGGTCTCTCCCGCTTATCTTTTAAACTGAAGAGGCTGTGATCCAGCGCTAAACATTTCTTCTCCTATATGCTTTCGACATCCATTTACAAACATCCCTTTGAAACACAGACTATATCCACATGACGGTGGGGCCCATAACACCACATATACATTCACTCTCTCATATATTCCCTGGATTTCATCCGTCCTTACCTAGGAGAAAACAGTAGAACGATTCGCTGGAAGGAGACGGGATACCTCTTTTTAAAACAACATAATATTTCTCATTGCTTTAAGGTATTCCGCTCATTGGTCGATGGACCAACTAGTAGGAATCAGTTGATGGTGATTAAGACCAGCTCAATCACAATAAACCTTTTAACATTTTTACATTTATCATTGAGCTAAAGAACCACTGAGTCAGTGTTTAAAGATAATAAAGTTTTATATAAATTTTAGAAGCATGAATAAGTTTTCAATTTTATTATTCAAGTTATTACAATTATCGTCATTATAAGAATAAATTGAAATTGCAATGCATACCTATTAGATGGAAAATAAAGTTTGTCACAGCAAGAACTCCCAAAGGATCTATCTATCTGTTCTGGAAAACAGGCCTTCTCATTCCTTTCCCTTTCAGTAATTGAAGCATAAAGTCTAATAGTTCTAAATGAAAAATCTATTAAGAGTAAAAAGGTTCTCCAAAAAGCAGCATCTCATGCTCAATTAAAAATATAAAATAGCAGCAGCAGCATCTGCTCGTCAGCATCAGCAGCAGCAACAGCAAAAAGCAGCTCTCCCAAAAGTCAGCAGCATCTCACCAACAACATCTAACAACAACCCCCTCCCCTCCAAGAGTAGGTCTTCTTATACCCTAATACTAGCTTACTAAGTGAAAATGTTACATCTTTATGGCGTGATTCTCTCTAATTGGTCCATTCGAGTCCATATACATCTTATTATCAATATCCTTGTTCCAACCAGTTCTTTGTGGAATGTTCATGCTTTCATCGTTTCACACGGGTTCATGACATTACTCATCCGCTTTGGTAGTCCAAATTGTATCATTTTCCGATACTTTTTAGGTTCAACAGTTCTTTGTCTTTTGTTCACTTATTCTCCGTGACTTCTCACGCTTCTTGCTGATCTGTCTTGGCACACGTTTATTCTGTAAGGTCATCATAGCCTTGACCATACTTCCATCCTAGGCTTTTGGAACGATCACATGATCCCTCTTGTTCACGGCCTTTCTCTCTTTTCATAACTTCTCTCGCGCCTGCGTATTCTAGCTCATGGCGGCCATTTTATATCGCTGATCAACAGGCCTAAGCGCACTATTTATAAAGATAAACAAAATATAGTTAAGAATAAAGAATATAAACCCTTTCGTTTCCCTCCCGTCATTCTACGTACCCCAATTAGGTATTACCTAGCAAAAGCAACATATAAAGCCGTCCCTTACTTACCATCGCTTTATTTTGCCACTTCACGTTTATTTTCAAAGCACAAATCTTGCATTTTATTATTTTATTAATACGCAATATTAGACTTATGTTATCCACGTCAACAATTGTAAGTAAATTAGTTTGCACATAAATAGCGTGTTACCTTTAACCCTTCACATGTAACATACAAGGTTGGTTATTTACTTAAACGAACTTGTTTGTTATTTATTTTACGTAAATATTAGGAGGTTAACATTTTTCATTTAGCCTGCTCCATCAGCTGCCTGCAGCGGCCCCTCCCGGACCTTGTGCAGACTGTGGAGTGGCCCATTAGCACTAATAGAATGACAATGGGCCCAATTGTAGTGACAGCATGTGCTGTGCCTTCTCCTGCATCAGACTAGGGCAAGGCATTCTGCTTTTGTCTTGGCGCCATGCTGGAGGAAATAACAATAAAATAACTGCGTTTTCACTGTACATTTAAAAGTCAGATTTCATCATACAAATAAAAAAATACTATTTAATGTTTGTTACATTAGCACAAATCTTGATTGCAGGAAGGGCCTGATGTCGCTTTGCAAAGCTGCGCGCATACTGAAAAACTGTGAAGTGCACGATTGTCTCAACCTTATATAAACTTATTTAGACTTGTACTTATTTTGGTTGTCTATTTACTTACTTATATATTATTGTGCGACCTCCTCTCCAAAACGTATGTTTTGTCCCAAATTTTTGTCCTGAATTTTGACCTTCTGTCCTGAATTTTGCCCCTTTGTCCTGAATTTTTACACTGACCGTCCTGAATTTGCACCTATGCCAGTTGGTCACCCTACTGGGGGCCCCCCAAACATGACAAAGATACGGCAGATGGGGAGCAGGAGGAAAGGGGGTCCGGAGTCCCCGCATTTAATGGAAACAAGGGATCTCTTTGATGGGGCTGCATTGGAACATTATCAACACAAAGTTTATTCACTGTGAGAACTTTGACGTCACCGGAAGCCACTCATTTCGAAACCTTCTACATGACATGTTTTTGGCAGGGGCGTGTCTCCGGGACATGGGGCCCTAAGCATGTTTTGTCTATGATGACGGAGACCCCAAGGACCCGGGAGCGGGGATCCCCACAAAGGCGGCTGAAGGTGCTGGGGGGACGTTTCTTCTGTTGGGTCTTTTGTGGCTGTCGAGGAAACAGCGTCAGCACAAGGGGGTGCCGGGCTTTGTGGAATGCGGCTGTCCGAGGCCCCCGCAGGGGGCCACTAAAGAGGGCAGCCCTCTAGTACCATCGGGGCACCCCACACCCCATTAGGGGCAGGGACTCAGGGAGGAGTCCCCCCCAGCCTTGTGGCGGCGCGCTAGGCGAGCGTCACTTCCTGGGCATGAGGACAGGGGGAGGGGTATATAGGCCTCCCCCACCATCTGGTCGTCCTCTTTCGCGGGCCCAGTGCTGCTTGGCTCATCAGGCGGGCAGGCGGCCCAGATGGTTGCCTGCCCTTGGATCGCCCGTAAGATAACCCACCTTATTACATAACGGTGTATGTAATAAACCTGCAGCAATTTTACCCAAACAAAAATGTGTGGTGTGTTTTATTTATTAGCATGCATGCTACGTTCGAGGGGTGGGGAAGGTTGCCAATGGTGGTCTTAAGCACTCTGTCTTCCTTTTGACATGAACATTATGTCTCTATCGCCCTCCCGCCCCCCACACACTCCGCCCCCAAAACACAGAGACACACTTCTCGCAGAAATGGAAGCTTTATAACAGCATGAAACCTCGAGTATTCTGTCGCAGGACTGACTGATGCCTTATCACTATGTTCAGATTCAGAACATGCCGACAATTCAGATTTGGGCAGCAGGGCAGGCTCAGCATTTCCTCTTTTTAAAAGGTCGATAAGAGGAGTGCCACCAATCACATGCTTTTTATAGCGCCAGGAAACAGCAAGCGCGTGAAAGCAAAAGCTGTATTTGGTATAGAAAGGTTGTATTATGACTAAGCGCATTCCCTGAGCACAGACATCTTGGTACCAGCAGGCTTGTCACGTACGCACCAGATTTCATCATCACAGCGCTGTAATGTGGAGTAACACACGTTTTTATTTCTTAAGGGCAGTGAGCTGCTCTCCCTAACAAGGCAGCGCCTTCCGGACACTGTGCAGTGTGAGAGGGCGCTACGTGTTGCAATGCACGTACCTTTTAAGGTGGCGAGCCTCCTGTTTACTGACCTAGGACCATATTTATGACTCGGTTTGCGAAAGAGCGACGCAAACCTTCAGTCAGATTTATGAAGCCACCCAAAGCCACTTTGCGTGGCTTTGAATGGCTCCAAACATCTGGAGTAACGCAACGCAGTGCATATCGCTGCGTTGCGTTACTCTGCCCTGGGTAGGCGTTCCACGGGCATTGCGTGGGTGTTCCTACACAACTCCCAGGGTTTTTGATCCATTCCCAGATGCACAAGACCTGGGAATGCACCAAAAAGACTCGCCTTCCCAGAAGAGGTGTAGCGAGGAGAAATGTCTTGAGTTCTCCATGTTACTTCCTCTTTCCAAGAAAGAGAAAAATGCCTCTCAGGATTGTTTTTGTGCAGGAAGGTGTCCCTTGCTGCACAAACACAATCCTGCATGCAACGTGGGCACTATAGTGCAACAGTGCCTGCGTTGCCACTAGACAACCCATTGTGCGCCAGCTCAGGGAAAGGCAGGAATGTGCTGTATGCCTTAAATACAGTGCATTCCTGCCCTTTCCCAGTGCCGCAGTGCAGCGTAGCAAAGAGACTTAATGCGCTGCACTATGTCATAAATAGGTCCCAAAGTTCTGGCAGTGTAACCCTGCTCACTGCAAAATCTTCTGATACAACCAATATTTAGATTGTCTCCACTAGGTGGCTAAGCACTCTCCGTGCAGCCACCCGGCTACGGAATAACTTGCGCCCTCCCCTTCACCCTCTTCCCGATCTGTTCCACTTCAGGAAGAATCCCAGAACTTGTTTCTATAACCACTTGCAGTGTTTTTAGTCCGGAAGATTGTTGCTGCTCTTTTCACAGCAAACACAAGGAGATGATGGACGGAGCGCTGAAACTTCTCAGACACTCACCCGCAGTCACAGATCTGGGTGACTTGAATCCATCATCATTCTATAGCTCACTTCGCCACCCCAGTTCAGACCCAGCCATATGCAAATCAGTCTTGACCCTGTGCCTCATGGGAACAGTCCAGACCGAACTGCCAAGCCAGGTCTTCCCTGGACCGGAAACAAGTATCCTGGGACCGATTTCGGAGTAACACTCCTCATCAGCCAGGCTAGCTTGAATCCAGTGGCAAAGTGAGCTCTTTTCACAGCGCCTGGACACCTTTGTAGCGCTTTACAAATGCCAATACAATGCAATACATTCTGATAGATTAGGGGATGCTGAGAGCGCAGATTACAGAAAAGGATGCAACTGAGTGAAACTAATCATCAGCGGGAATGCAGTGGTGCTGGAACACTTTTCACGGGGGAGGGGGGCTGCCATCAATGTTACATCACTGAAGTAACAGGGATTATGAAAAATCCAAGCATCACCAAGAGAATAAGTGTAGGAACTGAATACAGCAGGGGAGCGGTAAGGGTGTGGTATGCAGCCAGCGGCGCATTCTAGAGCAGACCTTTGCATATGTATTACTGTAACAGACAGATGGTCACAAAAGTCACACTGGCTGCAGTTTTATTGATGAAACCAAAGTGCTGAAGGAATTTGTGAAAACTGGGTTTCAGAAATATGTATCATTTCCACATCACTATGTGTCTTGACTTGTTTTGATCCTATTAAAATCATACCTCAGAATTACAAAAATTACATTTTTACTTTCCCAACTGCTGATATATTTGAAATATGCGTAGAGTTCATTTACAGGGATATATAATTTCTTGTGTGTTAGACATTCTACAGCTTTTCATTTTCCTCTCAGTACACCAGCAAGACTGTCAGATATTCATCCTACAAAATACTCCAACTGTGCAGTTGGAGAAAGAAAAGCAAACACCAGTCTCCATGTTAAAAGAATAAGCAGCAATTTGTCGGCACAGGAGAGCACATTTTCCATTGACATGGCCACACAATTCGCACTGACGGCAGTTTCACTGATAAATGGCGCATGAACGATATCGTGAGAAATTGTCATTTGCAGATCACTAAGAAGTGGCGGTGAGAGGCGTTAGCCCCCTTGGCTTAACGCCTCTCACCGCCACTTCGGAAACGCCAGTCTGCACCCTATTCACAAGAATGTGGTGCAGACTGGCGTTACCCACATCGACGGTGATAAATCTCACGATTTATCGCCAAAACAGGCACCCTTGCACCAGAGCGCAAGGGTGTCTGCGAGCAGGGGGGTTTGTTAATACATTAACAAACCGAAAATGCCAGTTTGCTTTTTCCATGTGTGCTGCCACATGCAGCACACATGGAAAAAGCAAAAACGAGGAGAAATAAAGGTTTTTTTCTCGTTTAGCCACCTTAAGACGGGAAATGTCCCCGTCTTAAGTTTGGCGCTACCTCTTATTATCGCCGCCCTTAATAATAGGTGGTAGCGTCAAACTCAATGGGTGTTGCGGTGGTACGCCCACCGGAACACCCACTGCACGCCCCCTTTCACGCTAAGTTTAGCGTGAAAGGGGCCCTATTCTCAAGGCAGCGTTAGCCCACTTAACGTGGCTTTAAGCCACGTTAAGTGGGTTAACGCTGCCTTGAGAATAGGGCTCTGGCCCTATCGCCACGGGAACGTCACAAGAAGTGACGTTCCCGTGGCGATAGGGGCTTGTGAATATGCCCCTTAGTGTCCTGATTTTATCCTGTTAAAATCTCTGTTTTCAGCAGGTCTCAGAATTACAAAAAACACAGATTTAAGTTTGTGCTTTCCTAACTATTGACGTATTTTGAAGCATGCGTACAATTCATTTACAGGCATTTTAATGTTGTTGTGTGTCTGCAGCCTTTCCTTTCACTCTGAGTACCCAGCAAGATTGTCAGATAGTTCATCTTACAAAAAAATATAACTTAGCAGTTAGAGAAAAAAGTAAACACAAATCTGCATGGTATAAGATTAAGCAGCAGTTTGACAGAAGACAGACATTCCAACTCTGTCTTTGAAAGACCCAGGAATGTGAGAAGATAAAAACAAAATGAAAGTCATCTTCACTGCTCAGCCACCTTCTGAACTCCAGCGTTGTTATTTTGGGGGTGCTGCAGCACCCCCAGCCCCCCTACTTCCAGACCCTATGAGGGAATGTGGAAAAGAACTGATTGTGAGGAAATTCCTCATACTGAGTGGAAAAAGTGTTGCTATATGTATGTGTACACACACATATATATATATATACACACACACACACACACTCACACACATATATATATATATATATATATATATATATATATATATATATATATATATATATATATATATATATATATATATATATATATATATATATATATATATATATATATATATATATAGGGCACAGAAACAGACATGCAGGCTCCATACATATATGTCTAAACATAAACACCAAAGTCTTTATAAAGTAAAAACAGACACATTGACACTGAAGGGAACTAGCTTGTGTGCGGGTGTGCTCATTGTGATATAGCAAAAGGGAGTCACTCAAAGAGAAGTCAACCATTGACTTGTTAGCCTGAGCCACTGCCAATGCTGTACGCTGTAGTAGGAGGAAGCAAAATGTGAATGACACAGCAACAGACCAATGGATGAAGAGAGGCAGCTGAAAGCCCCTATATGTAAGTGTATTATACATATATTAGTAAAATCAAACGATCTTGGCTAACGCCAGACCTAAAAATAAGGCACGTGGCCCGGAAGAACTTAGCTGCTGGGTCATCCCAAAGAAAAGAAATACATGGGAAGGGAAAATGCGAAGCATCTGCTGCAACGTGTGGGGTGGATTGAAGAAAGTATGTTATGGCCAAGTAGGGAGACATTTTTTGTGAATGGTCTATGTCGGGGGGCAGAAAAGCAGATAGATGAGAGAGAGCAACATGGAGTGCGAGGAGGGAGAGAAAGACACAAGGGAGACCACTGGAAAACATGTGCAATCATTGAGTGTTTAACTAAAAAGAGATGAGAGAGAGCATCAGGGGAGAAAAACAGACAGGCAAGAGACAGCAACAAAGGGGTGGGGGGAGAGAGAAGCACACATAGGAGACAGCTGGAAAAGATGCACTCTTGTGGAGTGCTTAAGCAAAAAAGAAAAACATGGTTCTCTGCACATGAGCAGTAGAAGGACACAAGTAAAGGAGCTCTGCTCTAGTGGAGGGACAAGGAAAGCCATCGAATAAGGAGTGGACACATGAGAGTCACAATAAAGCCAACAAATGGCAAGCAGTGGGCGGGCTTTAAGCAGAGTGTAAGACCTTGGTAAGCTGACAATGACAGAAAGCTTTCACCATCACGTCTGCTCGCCCTAAAAATGCCCCAACACACTCCCACCCTTCCAAAATATGTTACTTCATGTATGAATTACACACAGGAACCGTTAGCATTGTTACACTTGGCATAGTACATGCAGACGTCGTAGCTCTGTTCATATATGTATAGCTATAAGCTCTTTAGAAATGATGCGTTTAAGGTGGCGTCATCTACGCTCAGGCCTTGTGTCTTTGGAACTTTCCAGGACTCAAGAGATGGTATTTGGCTCTACCACTTTAACATTCGCTCCATTGCAATTTCTTCACCTCAACATCTCTCAAAATGCACCCAAAAATAAATTGACCATGTAGAGACTTTTTTTTTTTATTGTTATTTTTATTGAACAGCATGACAAAGTACATACAGTGCAAAGGATGAGTCACAATGTGCAATTTCAATATCAGCGACAGTAAAACACTCCCCTCAGTCATACAGAGCCAATCTTACAGATAATACATTGCCCCTTTTTAATTTTGCGATAATCTCCATCTGGGGTAGAGGGTTTGTTATCCAGTAACCTGATTATGCAGATCTTATCCTACATAACCCTTCCACTTATGCTAGCAAATTTAAACCGTTAGTTCCTAGTCTTTTCCGCCTGTTACCTCCGCCTCCCCTGTTTCCTTTCCCACCAAGTACTGCTGGAACAGGCCCCAAAAACTCTTAGGGCGATTCTGCGGTGGCAGCAGTTTGCTGTACAGTTACGATTGCGTATTGCACAATATATCATATCCCTGGACCAATCAGAGACAGGAGGAATCGGGCCCCGCGCCCACTTAATAGCAATTCTACGCTTAGCTAGCAATAAGCCGATGTCTATTAATCTTCGCACATCTCTGAGCAATTTCCCTGTGTATCCCAACAAAGCCAACAGTGGATTTGGCGTGAGTTCCAGACCACGACCAGGTAGAGACTTGCGCAACATAATGTAGGGCGTGGCAGGAGAAAGCTGGTAGAACTGGAACAGTCCATATGTATGAATGTGTATATGTATGTATGTGGTATTTCTACAGCGCCAAACTACCCAAAGGTAACGGAGCGCTGTACAGCGTCAAAGACCAGCATAAAATCAGAGAGTAACAGGAGAGGACGGTTAACGCACTGTGGTGTATTGTTCTTTAAAGAAGCGAGTCTTCAACTCTTTCCTAAAGTGGAGCAGCCAGCTTTGTACTGTCTCGTGCTTGTTGTTCTTGGTGCATAACAGGAATTCTGCCTTGGTTGGGGTGAGCTTCAGGGATGCGCTGGACTTCTAGGGCTGGGTGATGTGCAAGCAGTGGTTGAGGCATTGGATGCCTGAAGCAGAGAGTGACAAGCAGAGTTGTGTATCATAGGGTAGGGTACACCATGACAAAAGGCATAGCTGGAGAAAGCTGGTAGGACTGAAACAGTCGGACGCACGTCCGGTGGATTGTTGTGGTGTTGCAGCAGTCTCCCACATCTCAAGAGGAGAAAGGTAGGACTGGGGCAGCCTCATGTCAAGTCAAAGCTGAGAGAGGTGGAGATGCCAGCCATATGTCAAGTGAATACCAGGAGTGCTGGGGTAGTCACCCACATGGCAAGCACAAAATGGCAGCACCAGGGCAGACAACCACATGTTAGGTGAAGGCGGGTAGGGCTGGGCCAAACAACAACATGTTAGGTGAAAGTAGGTAAGGTTATGGTAGTTATCCACGTCAGGGTAAGGTTGGTAGGGCTACGTAATTCAGCCACGTCAGGTGAAGTTGAGTAATGCTTGAGCAGCCGGCCACATGTAGGCTTCCCACATGACATTCTCAGGTGAATATGGCTCATTACATCGCGTGCTTTTACAACGCGGTCGTTACAACGAGCGCATTGTTAGTATGCGATGCATTTACATCGCAAGTCATTACAACGACTTGCACGAAGGGGCGCGCTGGACTAAGGATAGTATTAATTACTATTCGTACTCCAGTTTGCGCAACAGTAGGGAAGGTGTTGGAATTAATTTCCAAAACCTCAGCTCCCCCTAGTACAAGTCGTTGTAATGACTTGCGATGTAAATGCATCGCGTACTAACAACGCGGTCGTTGTAACGACCGCGTTGTAATAGTAGCGCGATGTAATGACAGCGTTGTAAACGCTGTTTCCCTTCTCAGGTGTGATAATTGGATTAGCAGGGCATAGCTAACATTAGCTCAGTAGGTGCAGTGGCAATGGGACTAGGGATGTGAGAGGCACACTACACCCCATTGATGGTTTGCTACTCAACCCTGGGTCAAGGGGTCCATTTCTTTGCTTGCATTAGGGTCTGTGGCACCCTTCTACACCACAGTTGATCAGTGACATTTATTGAAAGTAAAACAACAGTGTTCTAGTACCTTCTATTAATCGAGGCTTCCAACGGCTCCAAGAAGGCTCTGTGAATTAAACCCTCGCCATTGACATCTGCTGTGACCTGCAGGACAAATGTGCAAGTTCTTATAAGCTGAGCTCAGACTTCCGTTCATCCAAGATTGTTACATTGAGTACCATTTCCTTTGGTAATAGTACCAGCTGTTATTTACAGTGCTCTGAAGCTGAGATGTGAAGCGCTATATAACAATAAGTAATTGTTAGCTCTCTGCTCAGTTTTAGGAAGCTGTGTTGTTTCGTTTCGTCTAAATTGGAAGGGTTCAGTTACTTGAAGGTAATCTACATTACTATACTGTTCCTCATCAAAGATCTTACACGAACAATGTCTGCAAGTCGAAGAGGGCGGTGGGAGTCATGCTGGCGACTGGTATGTCATTTGGGAACAGCGGTCCCTGCTGGGGCTCGTGTTTCCTGTGCTTGTAACTTGGAATAAACAAACAATGCTTGTAAATGGAGTGTGACTACCTCAGAGATCCAGGCTGAAGGTCTAGTTTCAGTGACAGGGAGACACCTGACAGCTCTACCCTAGTGAAATGTCCAGTGAAGGCTGGTGGGGCTGGGGCAGACACTGCCATATACTAGTCATGAGCCAGATATCTCATTAGATTGACACAACCAGACGTCACTTCCTGCCTTCAGAGGTCCTGACCTTGGGTTAGCGGATTGCGTCCCTGGGACACACGTTCTTCAGTTCTTGACCTGTTCTGGGGTGTGTCATCATGTGATGTGAATCCACAACAACGTGTTACCAGGACTGGAAGCAGGAGTCCGCGTGGCATGGGCCCAATTGGCAGCCCTATCCCTGTGAAGTTTCACAATGTCCTGCGAGTGCGCCCTGCCTTTGTCCATAGCCATTTACCAAGAAGCCTGAATAAACAGACGGTCACACACAGGCGAACTGGGCAGGCACACAGCAGAACTGATGCAATGCAAACCTTGTTACCAGGAACTAACGCTCACGCGGGGAGTAACCCCGGTGTGTGAGCGCCCCCCCCACCCCCCCGGAAACCTAAGAGGTGCAGGTGAGATGCCCACAGGTCAGGAAATTGCACAACGAGAAGTACAGGGCGGGGGCTGGTGTTAAGTAACTCTGACCACAAAGGGACCGCTGCTTCCTGCTTCCCTGAAGGCTGTCCCTCTTCTGTTTCCATGACTGGCAGTCCAAGTGATGGAGCAAGGTCTCATAAGAAAGAGACTTGCTCGGAGGCGATCCACTCGTTTAACTCATTAACAAGTTATTAATCATGTTTCGTGAATAACTAATACGCAACACATGAACACGCGGGTTAGTGAAGCTTGCCTATGTGTGTACTAACGCGGATAACAATGAAGACGGACTAATACCGCTTTAAACGGGGAAACTGTTGTGCGCATGCGTCAACTGCATCTACGTAGTATGACGAGGTAACGCTTGGAGGGAAATTGTGACGCATGAGCAGAAGACACTAAAATGGAGTCTTGAAGACTCGCGTGCATGGCATCTGCTTATTGAACTGAATTGAGCCATTTTACTAATGCTAATGCGGGGAAAAGATATTAATAAATGAACTGGGACAGAGTAGAGGTGGGAGGTATACAGTGCGACCATTTTATTTGTGAAATTAATATTTGTCTTTTTGACTTTATTATTAGTGCGCATTTGGGCCTCTCACGCATAACTGAATTAAGCTGAGTAATGAAAAGACTAGACTGCGCATGTCCACTGAAAGTTAACCCGGAATGATGACTTAGATATTGAACGGGAGCCAAGGACACGAGTGACATACCCTGGGAACGGATGGTGAAGAGTTCAACGATGAGGACTCTTATTCAGAATGTTATAATAATGTTTCAAAGTGAAATGTGAATGCGTATGAGAACAAAATGTATGAATAAAAATTAAGGGGACGGGTTTGCGAACAATAGTTAAACTTATTTTAATGACATGTAAGCATGGTGTGATGGAGCTTCCTCCTTGCCTGACCAATCAAATTTACGTATTTTTACGATATTGAAACTTTAATGGGTGGAACATCAAGAAAGCAAAGGTATAATTAAGATAGCTTTAGTTAGTTAGAGGGAGAGACTTGCAGAAGATTTTGCTGAGATGCTGATGGGCTGAATTGCTGCAGAATTGCTGTGCTAGGGGAGATGCTGTGAGATGCTGATGAAGAGCCGAATGCAGAATCTGAAGCAGAAATTTCTATCCTAACTTAATTGGGTTAGATCAGAAGATCGCAGAAGAATCTCGAGGAGGAAGAGAGTGTCAGAGAGGGGTGCGGCGCAATCGTCGGTATTCTAGAGAGGTCAACTATCCTGTCCTGAATCCTGTTCTGAAGTCTTTGTCTCCTGACCTTTCCTGGGGACCTTTACCAGCCCTTTGGCCAGGGGGTTGGTCTTTCACACCATTCTTGGTAAATATAATTTCTCGTTATTTGTGAATGTTCTTTTCTCTCTGTCCTCTCCCTTTCTGAGCATTGATTATTGTATGAGTCCGAGGTAAACGTTTTCTTGAATTTAATGAATTACATTTTCTCTCCTATGAATGATGGTGACTGCACTGTATTTTGAAATGGTTCACATGCATTTAATTTAGATAAAGATTTTAAACCTTCCTGAGTCTGTGATCATTTACTTAAAAAAAAGAATAGTTAAGAGTTATGTTAATTATCACCATCAACTAGTTCAACTAATGGTCCATCGACCAGAGGAAAGAACTTTTTGATCAGTGAAAGGTTAGTTAGAAATATTAAATAACTAATCCTGGATATTATGAAATATATATAATATATAAGTAAAAAACTTTGTCACTCCAGTGGTTTACTCAATTGTGTGTTTATGGGCCCAGGTGAGTATATGGTAGTGGAGTATCTGTTCTTGGTATACCGCTGGATCACAAGAACAGCGGTGGAATTGTGCTCATTTGCATACAATTTGGAAGGAAAGCGAGTGTCTTCCTGTCCTCAGCCTGCATCTGCCTACAGTGGAAGCCAGGTGAAGGAATGCAGGAAGGGCGCCCCTTCCAAGGGCTGACTCCTACCTGTCTGTTGCTGGGCAACTGATAGTTTTGCATTGTTCACCTGTCACTGGGATGTGTTTAGACACAGAGAGCAGGTTTCCTGCAATAACCATATACCCTACCACCTGAAGCGTAAAAGGCCCATTTTATTAGGACAGGGTTGCAAAAACAGTTATTCAACCTCAAAACCACATTTACATAAAATCAAAACATCTTTGCTAGTTCATCCCCTTCTTCACCCAACAATTCTTACTTGTCACCAAGCTTTCACCCCAAGCCCCACACCTTACATCATTCTTTCCCCTTTCACTGACTGACCTCCTTCACATCCTCAATCTCTCTCTGACTTTGCCTTCCAAAATATCCTCCAATGAAGTCTCCTTGCCCTGTTTCAAGAATCCTGCACCCCGTCTTCCCTCACTTGTGCTTCCTTCCCCCACACCCACAGGGGTAGATACGCCTACATCTGAATCTCCACCCCCCCCCCAACTACCACTGACACCCTTGCAACTTGTCCTATTATGGCAGTCGCTATTCAACAATCCTCCCCACCACGCTCCCCATTGTGCAGGCTGGGTGGGTGGTCGCAATTTTCCCCTTAATTTGGCTGGTGGTGCAAAGGAGTCAGGAAGAGCCCGACTCTGCCTCTCCTGACTCCTTAAGTGCTATCCTTAAAACCCGCCCCCTCCCCTGTCCCTACCTATCCCGCCTCCTCTATTGCACGAAACTTGTCACTTCCCACGGGTCCCTCCATTTGCATGTCCCTGGCAGAGGTTGGAGCGGGCGGTTCAAACAATTGGTACCAATGTCCTGATGGAATTTTTAGATTATTTACAGGCAATCTTCATGACTCCGATTCCGCATTCCTCGCCCATTCGTTACTTGCTGCAGTCCAAACGTATTGTCCTCTACCATCACACCCCTCCACAGCATCCCTTTTCACTTTTAACTGAAATGGTTCTGAACTTGCCTTTTATGTCCTGAAGTTTTTGAAGCTCTTCACCCACGAAGAAGACATTGGAAGGGTGGGAGGGATCTCATAAGTACTGGGATAAGGACTATGGTATCAAAGTAATGAGGATTACTGGCAAGTAATCTAAACATTACATCCTCGTCTTGTATTCTCAGTCCCGGGCATTACACATTGTAGGAATACGAAAACTTTAATCTATGAGTTGTAAGGGGAGAGGAGTTGGCCTAACTGCTAGGGCGGTCGACCTCAAATCTGGGGAACTGGGGTCGAGTCTCGGCAATGAGGCTGAACATCCTGTGATTCTGGGCAAATCACTTAATCTCCCCGTGCCTAACAAAAATGAATGTGTCCTCATGTAATGCAACTGGTGCTATGTAAAGCGCTCTGATACCCGATTGGGGTCAAGTTCGCGCTATATAAAACTCTGTAAAAAAAAAAAAAAAGCTCAATTAAAAAAAGATATGTAAAATTGCCAGAAAAATATGCAAATTAAAAAAAATGTAATGAATGCCAAACTTCCTACTACACAAAAGAGACATCTGTCTCAAGGTTGATTGACAGATTTCAAAACCTTTGTTATGTTATGTTATTTAAATTTGTATGGCGCACAGCCACTCCGAAGGGTTTCCCGGCGCCTGCTAGAAAGGAAAGAGGCCGAGTACAGAGATTACTGATTGAACAACCAAGTTTTTAGTCCTCTGCGAAACTGCTCATAGAGTGTTACCTTACGTAAAGTCAAGGGAAGAGAGTTCCACAGGGAGGGACCTAGGTAGGCAAAGGATTGACCACCTATACGCAGTAGTCTAACTCTGGGAACTGAAAATTTCACTTGCGAAATAGAGCGGAGAGAACGTGCAGGTACGTAACGGTGGACAAAGGATTGAAGGTATAGAGGGGCTGTGCCGGTTTTAATCTTGAACATATAGCTCAGGGCTTTGAATTTAATACGATTCTCTACCCTGAGCCAATGCAGATCACGAAGAGAGCCAGAGATGGAGGCCTTCCTCGGCACCCGGCAGAGCAGTCTAGCGGCTGCATTCTGCATCACCTGCAATTTTTGCAACACGTCTTTATTTACACTCAGATATAAAACGTTACTGTAGTCTAGTCTGGAAGTAACAAGGGCCTGGACTACGGTTCTCTGAGTGGGGCCAGGCAGCATCCAAAGGATTTTCTTGAGCCATTTAAGGATGCTGAAGCAGGTTGAGGCCACCTTAACGACCTGCTGTTTCATAGAGAGCTGGTCATCAATGATGAAGCCTAGGTTACGAACTAGATGAGACGGCAAGGGTAAAGCACCCATTTCGGACGGCCAATGCTGGGGACCCCAGAGATCTTTGTTCTTCCCTAAAATCAGGACTTCAGTTTTTTCGCCGTTCAGCTTTAGTAAGTTAGTTTGCATCCAAGACGCAATTTTGGACATACCTGATTGAAGGGAAGAGGAGTTAGAGTCTTGCATAGCGGAGAGCGAAAAAATAATCTGGGTGTCATCAGCGTAGGAAAAAAGGGACAGTCCTGCCTCTTCGGCAATCGGTGCCAGAGGTCTAACATAGGTGTTGAATAATAGAGGACTCAACACGGAGCCCTGCGATACTCCATGTGGGGAAGGATGGATATTGGAGCTGGCTGTAGAGGAAAAGATCTGGAACGTGCGATTAGCCAGAAAGGAGTCAAGCCATTTCAGAGCCAGGCCGCCAATGCCCAGAGATTGTAGATCTTTCAATAACACGGTGTGAGATACTGTGTCGAATGCGGCGCTCAAATCAAGCAAAATGAGGGTCACAGTGTATCAAAATGCGAATCAGAACCCTGAGCCATATTCAACCTGTAATGATTCACAAATGCTGATGTATTTGTCTAATTTCCCACAGCACAAGTGTCCGTAGTAGAGTCTCCTACACACTACACCTATGATACTCCCACCGCTCTCACAGAGCAGCCTGTATGGTACCCGGAAGAGAGATACCAGGCCAGTAGCGGCTGCTCCCGGACTCGGGCGGGGGGCGGGGAGGGCGGGATTAGGTCGGGGAAATAAATAAGATAAGAAAAAATTAACAAACACTTACCTGACCACGACCGGTGTTGCTGCTGACTCGCCTCCGATCCTTTGCATCTTCTTCCTGCCTGAAGGCCAGCAGCAGGAAGCACCTGGGCTCTCAAGCTCCCCTGACCAATCACAATGCTGCAAAGCAGCGTTGTGATTGGTCTGAGTGCCGTAATTCACCACTCAGACCAAGCTTGGGTGCCTACGGCATGTTCTCCCCCCAGGCTGTACTGCAGCCTGGATGGAGAACATGGCAGGTGCGCATGACTGTTTTGTGCGGCCCAAGAGGGCCGGTCAAAATGTCATGCACACTTGGAGTGCTACCACTCCTCCCTCTGCAGTGCTCTGGGTCACGGGCCCCAGCTCCGCCCCCAGGAAACAACAGAGTCACTGCAGTAGGAAAAGGAAAATGGCAATAACGTTGCATTATTATAATTTATTTTTCTTTTTTTCACTGTTCGGAGAGCAGTGAGGCGACCCTCCTCCGCCTTAGCGGAGGAGCCATCGCTGTACCAGGCTTGTCTCAAGCCAACAGAATCAGTTCCTTTATCCATCCACCCAGCGTCGGGAAGGCCAATTTACGGCCTGTTTCTGCAGTTCCAGATTGAACAAAGAATCACAAATCCTGAACTGCGAAGTTCTATGTAAATATATGTTCAACACCCTGACATCTTCTAACTTGTTTACCTAAGCATCCTAAGCAAAAGTTGGCCCAGCACTCAAATAAGTAACATATAATATAATGATTTATAATGAATCTTATTAACAAAAAAAGCAGTCCAACAAGGTCTTCCCAATCAAAGAAAAAGTACTGGAAGAATTTGATTGTAGATGCAAAAATTATTTTATTCTTTATTGATATGCAAATTCATAAAAATCATGAATTTTATGAATTTGCATATCAATAAAGAATAAAAGAATTTTTGCATCTACAATCAAATTCTTCCAGTACTTTTTCTTTGATTGGGAAGACCTTGTTGGACTGCTTTTTTGTTAATAAGATTCATTATAAATCATTATATTATATGTTACTTATTTGAGTGCTGGACTAACTTTTGCTTATTTTGTTCAAGTGATTTGTATGTCATTTTTTAAGGGCACATGGAGGCCATGCCCTAGGCCCTTTGCACCAATTTCTAAATAATCAAAATAGAGCCTAGATAAGGTACATTGACCGGTGCAGGATCTTTTTGCCCTGTCCTCCTTTTGTGTCTTGAGCTTTACCTAAGCATCCTGTTCTGACAGAGGTTCAAGACATAACATAGGGAGAACTATTCCCTGAATCCTATAAAATTCCAAGTTTATTTTTGGAGCTGAATTTGGGCCTAATCCCAAGAGGGTTGTAAGGAAGATTAGACAGTGTAAGAAAGAAGGGGACCCCCTGCTAATAATATGAGTTCCTAGGGCAGGGGCAAGAACATGAATGTACAAATCCCACAGCAACTCAAAGTTTTAAAGTTAGTGTCCTGTCCTTTCTAGATAGGGGACTCACAACAACATTCATCTTGGGTGAATACCAAAAATATTTTGTATTAATGATCAACAAAGTTAAAAACATTATAAAGACAAGTATTTATATCCAATATCATTGTTCTATTGGTGTACATAAACCATTGATACAATGCTTATACATCTTGCATGAATTTCAACACTCATATCCAGCATAGATTTCTACATTCGTATCTTCAGTCATTCATATCACCCGGCCACAAATAGCAGAGTACGCAAAATCAATACAGTAATAAAGTCTCTAACACAGGTTTCCTTGATTATAGATAATTTTGGAAAAGACAATCATCATGCGGATACTTTTAAGAGTACATCAATTTGAATGGATGTCTTATATTCAATCTTCTTCTGGCTTTTATCGATGCACGTTTCGGCACGCAAATGCCTTCATCAGGAAAGCCACCTTCACGTAAGAATAATGAGTACCTGCATTTACATAATACTTTAGCCTTATATCGTACAAATGAGTATTGCTTGCTGATTCTCGTTAGGGGTACTCAATGCGAACCACTATGTATGAGGAGCGGTTGCAGGAACAGCGAAAGATAATGTATGCTTATGAAGGTCGGGCGGACCGACTGGCTTTCAGTCCTAAAGATACCAAAAGGGTCCAAAAGTGGGTTCTCTGCAAAGATGCTGCAAACAGCTGATGGATTCTTAGTCCCGGGATCGGGACTTCAATTGAGCGAATGCATGAGGCCGAGCATTGCGCAGTCTGCCATATAGGGAAGATTACACACCAGTGCCTTCGACATACTGAGATGTCTTGCTGTAGTGATCGGTACCAAAAATACCATGTAACATCACAGATTCCTTGAACAATTGCAATATCCAAATTTCTATTATTGTGAGAAAATTCCAAAGGGGTCTAAAAACGTTGATACCCATCCATTCTAACATTAAGGTTGCAACTGACCAACTATTATTAAAATCCCTCCTGCAGAAACCGAAGACTAACCTCTGGGGTGCAATGAATTGGAGACAATGGAGTCTGTTGACACTACTTATTTAATGAACCCCAATGATGATTATAGGTTTTCCTTGTGGATTTCCTCCTGGAAGCCTGAACTGAGGCAGATTCAGAAAGGGAAAGACCTAAACTCCTACACACTTCCCTTTCAACCTTCCGACCACTGATCTTAGCCACTGACGCAACATCAGAGACAAGGACAGAGGAAACCGAGGACAAGGGTGCAGAGGAAAAATCACATGCACCCTATAACATGTCCTTCAGAAGGGAGAACCATAGGCTTCCTGGCCATAAGGAGAAACCTGACTTCCACCCTCTCCATGTGGATTTTAGATTTTAGGTGAGGGAAGGCAGACATCAAACACTTTGGCCACTGGCTCAATAGTGTGTCTGTCCTCATGGCTAAAGGATCTTAAATTATTGAGAAGTACAGGGAAGAAGTGCATTGTGACGCTCTGCAAATAACTCTACTTCTGGATGCCCAGACCTCTTGCATATTTCTAGATCTGTCGCGTGCATTCTCAAGCTTTCGGGCGTTTGTTGAATAATTTACCACACGGTTGCCCTGCCGTGGAGAATTGCACCATCCCTGAAGACGAGAGGCTGCGTGGTTTGGAACTGTGTCGAAACCGAACTAGCAGCACAGCTAATGTGGAACAATGAATCTGCGCTGTATCCTGGGGCCCACTGGGGGTATGTGAAAAGCTATAAAGAGAAGACTGTGGCACAGAACTCACTGAGAGTAATAACTGATCCAATGTGGACCACATGTCCCAGCATGCTTTAAAAATGAATCGCACTATGCGTAGCCCACTGGGGGCGTATATATAAACAAAGCATGCAACTAATTGGAACCTTTGTGCCGTAGATCAAAGCTGCCTGTGAAGAAGAGGCTGGAGCCTCGAAACGCGTTGGCAAATAAAGACTTTTAACCTGGAACACAGATGCTCGTTTCCAAATTTGAATTAATACCGGAAGGTGTTCATTGGCTGTCGAGTGCATTCTCAAGCTTTCGGGCGTTTGTTGAATAATATATTTCTAGATCTGTGCAAAAAAATGTAGATTATGTACCAAGGGAAAGGCTCTCCTCAGAGAAACTGCTCCTACATTGACCTTCCTGTGAATGTGTATTGCTCCGAGAGACTTCAGATTTTCTCTGACCACATTAAAATATTCTGAGCTAAAATGTTGAGGGACTGGGACAAGGTCCCAAACAGGCAGTGCAAGTGTGACATTTCTACTAAGCTGTCACTTCTGATGACTAACGCTGAATTCTGGATTTCTTTTGAAAATGTCTGCGGAGCCATACACACTTCTACCAGTTCTCTCCAATTGGAACGTTAACGTTAACGTTGCCGGGATTCTGCAGAAGTTTTTCTGTAACTTCACGGAATTCTGCTGAGTAAAACTCTGTGAGTCCACCCACCCCTAATAAAAGCCAAGAGGATTTAAGAATAACTGTCATTTCTAAGATATACTGTTTACTATAAGAGTTGGATATCAATACCATGCCCCCGTGTACCTTATGCCACTCTCTGACTGAGGCTTGTTCCTTTCTCAACACCTGCTCCAACCTCAGCCTCAAGTTCAGTCTTCGTGACAAAGGAAGAGATAATATTCCTTTGTCCGCCTGGAACCACGTACCTATGTATGCCAGTCACCATGACGTCTCCATTTAACACTCCTGAAGATTGATTACAGAACTAAAAGTCTCCAAAAGTTGAACTATGACTCTTACAGCATGAACTCAAGATTGACAGACAATTATTAGGTTGTCTACGTAATGATGAATCTGGAACATCTCTTCATGAAGAATTGCCATTACTGAATCTAGAACTTTGGAGAATAGTCTGTGAGATGTTTTTAGGACAAAGAGTAGGATCGAAATTGCCACTGTAGGTCCCCTACTGCAAACCTCAGGTACCTCTGATGATCTCTCTGCATCGGGACATGTGAGTACGAGTCTTGTATCTATTGATGTTAAATAAATTCTCCTTTGACACCAATGGAAACGTGTTGCAAATTGTATGTTGTGAAATGGATTTTTCTGAGGAACACATTCATGTCCCTTAAGTTTATAACCAGTCTGTTTTGACCTGAAGCTTTTTTCACCAGAAATACAATAGAGAACCAACCCCTTTCCTCACTTGCAATGGAACTGGAACTATAGCATTCTTGTGCATTGGCCCTAGAGCATTCTGTTGCAAAGACCCTTTTTAGACACTTTTTTGCTGATTTCACTGGGAATCGGAGTGGGGGGACATCTTGAATCTGGAGGGATTACTTGAAAGTCCAAAGACTATCCCGGTGACACCACCTGAGTGACTCAAGTTTCTTTGATCATCTTCATACACTCTTTTTGTGATAGGGCAGATGTTCCACCGCTCCCATTTACTAATGGATCTACAATTCGGCATATTCATGACCACTGTTTGAGGTTGTGCTGTCCTTTCCTAATGTTTAGATTTTTTGGGTTGAAAATTTGACTTGCTAAATGCCAGATCAGATTTCCTTTGTTGTGTTCACTCATAGGGTTTCCTGTTCGCATCATGAAACTTTGATCAATGTCTAGAAGGTTGCTCATGTTTTTGATCTTTACATTATTTGTGAATCATACCTTCCAGCTCCTCAATAAACAAATAATTGCAGGTATTAGGCATCTTTAAAAGACAATTTTTTTTGGCCGTATCCACTTTCCATCCCCTCAAATAAAGTTGTCTTCAGGTTGTTACCATACCACCCGCAGCCATAGGAAAATGCCTTCAAATTATCAAACATAATTCCCAAAATACATTTTGCGTGGGTTTCTAGGGGTGCTATTGACTGCACAACATCTTACCCTTTTTGGGTAGCTACTGACAGAGACTGAACATCCTCCAACGAGGATTGCGATGTATACACTATACATACCAGACCTTATACCTAGATTAAGGTCCGAGGATGTTGACTTTAGAGAGGCTTCTGCCTTCTTGTTGACTGAACCTCAAACGATCAAATTTCTGGTTGACATTGCTGTCTGTCCTGTAAGGTTTGCCAATAATGGATCTATTACCAGCTTCTGTGGAAGGTCCATCTCAGTCTCAGCCAATGGATACAATCTTCTTATAAATCTTGGAATTTATGTCATTTCAAGGGCTCTCCATTTTCTCATTAAAATTCCTTGTTTTGCTGGATTTATTGTCAGATTAGGAGTCTCTGGTTTATCAAACTTTCTAAACCTCGCCCCGCGTGTTGATAGTCGGTCATCACTGTCAGAGAGTTGAACATTCACAGGGAAATAAGAAATTCAACCTTGCATTTCCACCTTTTGGATACATTTCCCTCTGAGGACTACAAACCCATCCTCCTTATCATTACCATGTTTTGGGATGACTGGGAAGAAGAAACTGAAGACGGGAAGAACACGATCTTTGGGAAGAATCAGATCTTAAGGGAAAGAGATCTCCCTCCGGGTTCTCCGGCTGCCTATCAAAGGCCTCGGCGATGGGCTTCACCAAGACCTGCAGTTGCTTCTCCAGCCTGCTGCTTGCAGACTCCATGCCTTTTGAGGAGTGAGGCTTGTGAGGACACTCCTCCTCTCTGCTTGTAGGGGGTGGGGACAAACGCCTCTGTGTCTGACATTGCTTCCCCGCCTCTGTGTCTGACATTGCTTCCCCGCCTCTGTGTCTGACATTGCTTCCCCGCCTCTGTGTCTGACATTGCTTCCCCGCCTCTGTGTCTGATATTGCTTCCCCATCTCATTAGGCAGGCAGACACAAGCAGACTCCCTCTCATATATAAGGAACCTTCCTCTTCTGTTTTAAGGACCCCCTTTTAAAAGGTAATGGAGTGATTGCTATATATGGGATAAATACCAAAAACAAAGCATATTTTAATATATTCTTATTGAAAAATAGCCAGGATAGGTGATTAAGCACTGAAGTGAATTTCATTTTAATCCTACATTCCTAACAGCCTAACTGGCATTCATTAGGGAAGCCTTAGGGGAGCCTCCCCCCAGAAGCGCCTGCCCATGGTATGCCATGGTAGATCTGTCTGAAGAAAGATGAAGCAACTGAGAAATAAACCACTTATCTTCCAGTGAAGAGAGTGATCTTCACACAGCGAGCATCTGCACCAACCAGGAGTCAACGTAACTGAGGAAAACAGGCTGAGTTGATATAACCTTGTATTCACTGATTCCGCAGGATAGCAAGATCAGTCAGACATTCTTAGGTCTCGCGTGAGAGCGCGTGCGTTGTTGCTGGTGATGATCTGTTATTTTTCTAAAACAAAAACCGCTAGATGGGCTTTTGGGCTGCTCGTTATTTGCCAATGCTGTTAGCTTCTTGTCAGTCTTATTTTCTTCCTTTTCATTGGTGAACCCTAAAATCACCCTATACCTCTCCCCACCCCTAACATCGCCTATAAACCCTGAAATCACCCTTACCTCTACCAATCCCTAAACCCTAAACTGAAGTTTTTTAAATAACATGTGTTCTTTAAAAAACAAAAAAAACGTACCTGTTTAGTAAAGTAGTGTTTTGTTATGTAGATCTGTAGAGCGCACTGTCACCCGGGTCCGGGACCGTAGACTGGTGCTGAGCAGGTGCGAGTCTAGGCATTCCTAAGACCTATTGGGACTGCATGAAAAGCCAGGTTTCAGCTTCTTGCGGATTTCAAGAAGTGAGGAGGAGGCTCTTATGTGTAGCAGCAGGACGTTCCATGCTTTAGGAGCGATGTAGGAGAGGGCTCGACATCCAGATATGGTTTTCCGTCTGCATGAGTCTCGTGCAAGCAGGAGTCCAGACGCCATTGACTTGGGAGGGCATGTTGACTTTTCTGACGGTGGTGATCCCGAGTTGCTTGGCATGGATGGTGGGGGTGGGTGTCGGTCCAATCTCTGTTTCCAAAACCAGTTGGAGTCCCATAGTGATGGCTTTCCATGGTAAAGGTGCGAAAACATTTTAGCACTTGCCAGCGTGGGAAAGGCTGCCTGGTAAAAGCTGTTTCTCTTTAAGCAGAACACATTCCTGCCTCTCCTTAAACACTCTCGAGCCTTCATCCTAGCACCCCTAAATGTTTTGGGGGCACTGTCAGTTGATTTATGCCCTTCAGTATGGTTGGTGGGCACCTGCACCACTTTGATACTTTGACCCCTCTCCCACCACATCCTATACTTTAGGTCTCGCCTGAAACAGTGCATGCGTGGCCCCTTGCAAGACACTTTGTTTGTTTACAGGGGGCTTGAAGCCCATCATTGCTTACCATTGGTTGGTTTCATTGTCACTCTCATTTCCTTGCTTCTCTTTGGTCAGCAAGTATCAGCTTCACTTCCTCTTCGTGTGTTTGTCCCGACACTGAAGCATGGGAAAGCACTGCTTCCCTTACCCAGTGTCCTTCCACTGCTCGCTGCTTTCAGAGGTACTATTTTTTCATTTTACTTGCAGCTCCTTTCTCCCTCCCCCTCCTGCATTGTTGGTTTCCCCACCCCTACTCCCTTGCAGCGTTGTTGCCTGAGCTGTCCGGCCCCCACCTCCTCCCCTCTCCCCTTTCGTTGCTTTTATCTGGCCACCGACTGACATATTTTGCATTTATGATTGTGTTTCATGGCTCACTTAAATTAGAGCAAGGGGTTTTCTCAAAGAGAACATATAGATTATTGTCCTAAGGTCTGTTCAATTGTGGTATGCTCTGCCAATGGGTAATAGAATTATTGGACAGAGTAATGATGAGACAAGTGTTCACTTCATACACTCAGGACAACCCAAGTGATTGAATGCATATGGAAGCTCACGAGCACCTTCTTACACTTTCTAATGCAGATCCTTGGATAGATAGCCTGAGGAGGTCTACAAACAACAGTGAAGGGTGAAACGTGTCAACAGGTTTTAAAAAGAAAAGAGGGATTTCTTCATATTCAGTAAACAGACTGAAATAAGACGAGAATTATTTTAATTCAGTACTCACCAGGTTTGTCACATCCTCCCCTGATACTCTACACGCACTTCCTCCCATCCAGCGGTCCGAAGACGCCAAATGCATACCACAGCTCCCGTGCCTGGCCTGCGGTCAGTCACATCTCCGTTACAGAGGTCCAAGTAGATGACTGTTTGGAAACACAAGTGCCTTGAAGCCTTCAAGCACTTCTCCTTGCTGCTTATGCTTTTTCAGGCTTCTCAAGAAACTCCAATCAAGGGAAGCCACTAACTTCATAAACAAAACTGCTACCAAAGCCATCATGGCATCAAGTCTAAAGCAATTCATGGCCTCCTTCCCAATTAGGGAGGTGACGTTGACCCTCTGCCCAGCTCAAGCCTCTTCTGCCCTACTCAACAGTCTTGATCTGAGGCAGCTGACTCTGGCTTTGAATCCTTTGACTACTGCGATTCCTGCCAGTCTACAGGCTTGGACCATGCCTGCTCACCTGTGCTTTATGGGCGGTCGCAGGTAATGGGGGTAGGGATGTGATGCTTCTGCTGCTGGACGCCTCTAGGGAACCTTACACCACCCACCACAGCACCATGATCTGAGGACTCTGAAAGGTGGCCAGTAAAGGGTCTTTACCTGGTTACTGTAGTCTTATTCCTAAATGAAGGTAGACAGAGGGAGGAGATAGCATCCATGAGTGAGTGATGGGCCAGGCTAGTGAGCGAGTTACACAAAAGGCTCTCCCATGCCACCCACCTGTGGTGCTCTATCTTATGGTGGCCATGCCCAAGACCACAGACGGCTTCCGCCAGCAGGGCACTGACACCTCCAAGATACAACTGAGGCCCCCGGTTTCAATTTCTACTGATTTTTTCAAACATAAACACAGACCGAAAGCAAAGTGTTTCCCTGACTATATTTATTTTAAAAAGCTAAAATACAAAAGAAGGTGTTCCTTTGAATGACTCTCTATGTGGTCCGTCATGAGTCTCCGCCAAGTATCTGTGCAGATTGGATGTCTTAAATAACTGCAGCTGTGCACGTGTTTGTACTCTCATGTTTCCAGATTACTGGGCTGCCTTATATATGAATGGCTTTACGTGCTATGCAGACTCTTGAACTGGATCTGGATACCAATGGCAGCTAGTGGAGTATTTTAGGATGAGAGTGATGTGTCATTAGATTGGGGGGGGGCGGAACTCGTGGAGTTTCACTTCGTGGAATTCTGCGGAGTTACATGAAAATGCTGGGAAATTCCGCGGAGTTCCGCAAGTGGACTGAAATCGGCACGTCGTACTGCTCATGCTGATTTGTAGCAATGAAACCTTGTTCTGTTCTGCAAAATCAGCACAAAAGGCACCATGTAGAGCGCCAGAGGGCGCTGCTTTTTTCCTGTCGCTCGGGTAGATTTTCTTTTGGAGCTGCAGCTTTCACAACTCGAACGGTCACGACTGCCAGTGTTGAAAAAATCTCGCCGGTTGCCCTCCTAGGGCCTGAAAAGGGTGCTAGGGGACATCAATTCTTGCTCGCGCTCGCCAACTTATCGCTGGTGAGCCACACACGAGAAAGAAGTCTGACACGCAGCAGTTGGCGGAGTTTGGCCGGAACTCCGTATTACATACATAACGCGGATTGGCCAAAACTCTGTGAACTCCGTCGGCGGAATGGAAATTATCGACCACCCCTACATTAGAGCATGTTGGTGCCTAGCTTGAGAGAGCTTCTTTCCGACTGCCCACTTTGTTGGCTCTCCTGATTGTTACTCTGACCGCAGAAGGTCTCTGGCACCATAGACCACTGGCTTGTTGGCAAGGAGGCCTGTCTTGCTTGTGAGGAAAGCCCTGTAAATGACGCAAGAAGTTGACACTCTTTTCCACGTGCCTGTCTCTCTTCGCCTAGTCTCGGACAGAGCCCACGGATTCACCGAGGTACTATCAGTGGTGCAAAGAAGTGAGCCGAAATGAGGCACGCGACTCAAGCATAGCTGCCAAGGTTTCAGATTGCAAAGTGTGACATTTTCATAATTTCAGTGTAATTATGAGTGACATTTCAATGACTATGAGTGACACTTTCTCGCAAGCAAAATCAAGAAAGGAATACTAGGAAAACATATAAATATCAGCAATTACACCCATTTGAGCAACAAGGCACTATAAGAAGATGTTACAACTGCTGGAAAGCACCAGAAACTGAAGCACTGAGTGCCCTTCTAAGCTGATTGTTAAACAAAACGAGGACTCACTGGGATCTGCACCACTCTCATTGAGAGCGTGCACCGAGCCACTGCAAACAAAAGAACGTTTCTGTAGATTTCAGCAAAGTCAGTTATTGTAGTAGGGTCAGATTATCTGTTGAGAAACCGGCGCAGTGTGCCTGCCACTTTCTCAACTCAAGCATAGAAAATAACATAATGACTGCTATAGTGGGGGCGGGGAGAGAAGGAGGTGGATGAGGACTGTTTTAAAGATTTGATGTCCTCACTTGAAAGCACCCATCATCGTTCGCTGGGGCACTGAATGTAGACTCCACTACTATATATAAATGGATTGGGGGAAGCTCTTATTAAAGATAGTCGGGACTTCCCCCAGGTAGCCGGCCGCCCCATTCCAGCCCTCCTATACGCAGACGACGCGGTCCTGATGTCCCGCACGCAAGTAGGCCTTCAGCGCGTTTTGGATAGTTTCTCCCTTTTTATGAAAGACTTAGGCCTACGGGTAAACTCCTCCAAAACTTTTATTATGCGCTGTGGCTCGGGAATAAAGAAACGCAAAGATATGTATGTGGCAGGACAAAAGATTGGGGTTACAAAGACTTTTTCTTATCTGGGCATTCTTTTTTCCCATAATGATAGCTGGGTGCAGGCAGCTGCAGCAAAAAAACTGGCACTTTTACGTACTACCTCTGCTCTTACTGCCTTCGCGAAAAAATTAGGTAAAAAACCCCCAGAGGAGCTTATTAAAATCTATAAAGCCAAGTGTGTTTCAGCTGCAGTGTATGGGAGCGGGGTTTGGGGGCATGTTGACCCGCTACCAATCCAGAGAGTAGAGAACTCCTTCCTAAGGTATATCCTCTCGGTCCCGAGTAGTACCTCAGCTTGCATCTGTCACGCCGAGCTCGGTCTACCTTTTATTTCAGATCTAATCAGGCTTGAGCCTGTCCTGTTATGGCACAGACTCTGGACCAAAATTGAGGCCAAATTGAACAGGGACATCCTTATTGACATTTTGAAACTGGAAGGTGCAATGAGGATTCCATGGTTAAACTATGTTCCAAATGTTTTGAAGGATCTCGGCCATCTAGACTACTTTACTAATCCTACTACAATCGGGGCAATAACAAGGAAGGAATTAAAGCGTGAGGGTATTCTCCATCTGGACACCATCAGAATGCCATCTGAGATATTAAAACCCACAGTCCTGCGCAATCAGATGGTTTTAACTACTTTTAATATTCAACCCTACCTAACTTTTGTACCTAGTGCCTATGATAGATTTCTTTTAACTCGTTTTAGGCTGGGGGTTTTTCACAGACTGGTTACTTTCCCTACAAGGAATGATTGGTCTCAAAACCTCCAACCATGCCCTTGTGATAATACTTCCCCACAATCCACGATACATGTTACTTTTTTTTGTAGGTTTTACTCTCCACCTAGGAGCTCATTTCTTGTTCCTATTTTGAAACACTGCGGGCTACGTCAATGCCGTCCTGCTTTTTTGGCTCTCCAACAGTTGGAGAATGAGCACACTGTTTATAGATTAACAACTTTTCTGAAAATTGTTTTGAGTCTAAGGAAACAACAGTGTACCTAATTGCTTCTAATGAGTTATGGATTTTTATAAAAAACCTACTGTATGATGGCTTTGTAAATTTAATATCTTTTAATTTTTATGAATGTAATTAATAATGAAATTATGTCTGTAAGAATTGGAAGATTGTTTTTAACTTTGAGCTTTTATGATTGTTTGTTTATTCAGTCGAATAAAGCCTTCTTTGATTTGATTTGACTCCACTACCGAAATTTTGAGCAGGTGTTCCGCTTTAATTTCTTCCGCTCTGACAAACGTAAAATAAAAAGCATTACCTTTCTTGATACTCGGCTGCTATAAATCTCAAGGTAGAGGCAATGTACCTCTTCCGGGTTACTCTTCAGTTACAATCCAGAGCCCTGGCCACTGCTCTACAACCACCGACCCACATGTCCGCTCGTGATGGGAGTAGAAGGCAGACGGTGGCAAGCTGCCACAACTCCTCACAAACGGACCCTACCTCAGAGACTGAGGCAGCAGATATTATGTGGCACTATCCCTACGGACGGATGTGTTTTTGGAATTCCATCCTGGGTCCTAAACTTTCAGTGCTCTCTCTACCTCGCCTTCACCTCACCATGGCTCACCAGTATGACTCCACTGTGCTTACACTGTGCTGCCCCCCCCCCCCTCTGCTGAAGGCAGCAGCGGCTTTCAATTGTCCTCTCCAGAGTTATTGGTCTAACAGAGCATAAACAATAAGGGGATAGGGTAATTAACAGCTGTTAACGCCCAACAGTGTGCAGGCAATAACACTATTAGGGCTCAGACCCCAACCTCACGCAGGCAAACACAGCGTCTGTGCCAACCTGTTTAATGACCCTTCTTGGCGCTTTCAATAAGCTTGGACCGCAGACAAACAAGGGGCACTGCCCGCCTTCTGCCTTCTGAATCCTGGGCCACGCTCTGCGTTCCAGAGAGGGTGCCAACTAAATAATACATCTTTCTGACGGTGCTTGTCGCTTGTGCACTGATTCTGTGAGCCGGGTGCCTGGAGGCCAGACTCCCTTAATGACAGAGCTATTTAAAAAGGCTAAACCACACCGCACATTTACGCCATTGGAGGGAGGGAGGGCCGTCCTGCTCTGCAGTCATCGCAATTTATGGTGAACGAGGAATTATGCGGCATAATCCTACGGCCTCCAGAAGCGGCATCGAACTGTCCTGTTATTGTTAGTAATTAAATCAAAGGCTGAGGAGCCAGTCACGGGGATCCGCGCGCCTTGCACCGAGGAGCCTGCTCTGATGTTCACAGGGCCCTCGGTAGCGCTGAGGTAATGATGGGTCCGGGACACCGGGGCCCCTCTCCACCCCCGGCCTCCCCCCCAGGGCGCTACCTAATTGTGGGCTATGAAGTGAAAACATCGCAATGCGAGCCGGCTGCCAAAAACTCAGCAATGTTCTCCAAGTTAATCCCCCGCTCATGACGCACTGCAGCCAAAATCTCCCCCCGCACTTCTGTGACGCTCCTCGTAAAAAGCTGAAAGATGCATTTCATTCGGGTAATTAAGATCGAAAACTCAGCTCAGCGCCTCGAAGGGGTACGCCGGCACAGGGCGCAACCGGCACAGGACCAAGAGCCCTCCGGTTTTGGAGCAGGGCCATAGGGCTGCGGTAAAATTATAATCATTTTTATTTCTGTGATTTTATATAGCGCGGACAAGGCGCGTAGGCATCAGAGCGCTTTACAATCAAGCAGAGCGTGTCTGCAACACATATAAAATATACATGTACGTCAAAGGAGAGAGAACAGCAGGTTAGCCTTCGCGTGAGGTAGGGCACTTCATACGTATTCATTGTACAACACACCAGTGACCGGCAGGAGGTACGGTACCGCTAGATGGACGCCCATCCTTCGTAGGAAGTACAGTATCGCTAGATGGACACCCATCCTCCGTAGGAGGTGCAGTACCGCTAGATGGACGCCCATCCTTTGTAGAAGGTGCAGCACCGCTACATGGATGCCCATCCTCCGTAGGAGGTGCAGCATTGCTAGATGGACGTCCATCCTTCGTAGGAGGTGCAGCATCGCTAGATGGACGCCCATCCTCCGTAGGAGGTGCAGCATCGCTAGATGGACGTCCATCCTTCGTAGGAGGTACAGCACCGCTAGATGGACGTCCATCCTCCGCAGGAGGTGCGGTACCACTAGATGGACGCCCATCCTTCGTAGGAAGTACAGTACCGCTAGATGGACGCCCATCCTTCGTAGGAAGTACAGTACCGCTAGATGGACGCCCATCCTCCGTAGGAGGTACAGTACCGCTAGATGGATGCCCATCCTCCGTAGGAGGTGCAGCATCGCTAGATGGATGCCCATCCTCCGTAGGAGGTGCAGCATCGCTAGATGGACGTCCATCCTTCGTAGGAGGTACAGCACCGCTAGATGGACGCCCATCCTCCGTAGGAGGTACAGTACCGCTAGATGGACATCCATCCTTCGTAGGAAGTACAGTACCGCTAGATGGACGCCCATCCTCCGTAGGAGGTGCAGCATCGCTAGATGGACATCCATCCTTCGTAGGAAGTACAGTACCGCTAGATGGACGCCCATCCTCCGTAGGAGGTACAGTACCGCTAGATGGACATCCATCCTTCGTAGGAAGTACAGTACCGCTAGATGGACGCCCATCCCCCGTAGGAGGTACAGTACCGCTAGATGGACGCCCATCCTTCGTAGGAAGTACAGTACCGCTAGATGGACGCCCATCCTTCGTAGGAGGTGCAGCATCGCTAGATGGATGCCCATCCTCAGTAGGAAGTACAGCATCGCTAGATGGACGTCCATCCTTCGTAGGAGGTACAGCACCGCTAGATGGACGCCCATCCTCCGTAGGAGGTACAGTACCGCTAGATGGACATCCATCCTTCGTAGGAAGTACAGTACCGCTAGATGGACGCCCATCCCCCGTAGGAGGTACAGTACCGCTAGATGGACGCCCATCCTTCGTAGGAAGTACAGTACCGCTAGATGGACACCCATACCTTTGTAGGAGGTACAGCATCACTAGATGGACACCCATCCTTTGTAGGAGGTGCAGTACCGCTAGATGGACACCCATACCTTTGTAGGAGGTACAGCATCGCTAGATGGACACCCATCCTCCACAGGAGGTGCAGTACCGCTAGATGGACACCCATCCTCCACAGGAGGTGCAGTACCGCTAGATGGATGCCCATCCTTCGTAGGAGGTGCAGCATCGCTAGATGGACGCCATCCTCCACAGGAGGTGCAGTACCGCTAGATGGACACCCATCCTCCACAGGAGGTGCAGTACCGCTAGATGGACACCCATCCTCCACAGGAGGTGCTGTACCGATAGATGGACGCCCATCCTTCGTAGGAGGTGCAGCATCGCTAGATGGACGCCATCCTCCGTAGGAGGTACAGTACCGCTAGATGGATGCCCATCCTCCGTAGGAGGTACAGCATCGCTAGATGGACACCCATCCTTTGTAGGAGGTGCAGTACTGCTAGATGGACGCCCATCCTTTGTAGGAAGTACAGTACCGCTAGATGGATGCCCATTCTTCGTAGGAGGTGCTGTACAACTAGATGGACGCTCATCCTCAGTAGGAGGTACAGCATCGCTAGATGGACGCCCATCCTCCATAGGAGGTACAGTACCGCTAGATGGACGCCCATCCTCCGTAGGAGGTACAGCATCGCTAGATAGACGCCCATCCTTCGTAGGAGGTGCAGCATCGCTAGATGAACGCCATCCTTCGTAGGAGGTGCAGTACCGCTAGATGGACGCCCATCCTCCGTAGGAGGTACAGCATCGCTAGATGGACGCCCATCCTTCGTAGGAGGTGCAGCATCGCTAGATGAACGCCAACCTTTGTAGGAGGTGCAGCATCGCTAGATGGACGCCCATCCTCCGCAGGAGGTACAGCATCGCTAGATGGACGCCATCCTCCGTAGGAGGTACAGTACCGCTAGATGGACACCCATCCTTCATAGGAGGTGCAGTACCGCTAGATGGACGCCCATCCTTCGTAGGAGGTACAGTACCACTAGATGGACACCCATCCTTCGTAGGAGGTGCAGTACCGCTAGATGGACGCGCATCCTCCGGAGGAGGTACAGCATCGCTAGATGGACGCCTATCGTTCGTAGCAAGTACAGAACCGCTAGATGGACGTCCATCCTTCGTAGGAGGTGCAGCATCGCTAGATGGACGCCCATCCCCCGCAGAAGGTACAGCATCGCTAGATGGATGCCATACTCCGTAGGAGATACAGTACCGCTAGATGGACACCCATCCTTCGTAGGAGATGCAGTACCGCTAGATGGACGTCCATCCTTCGTAGGAGGTACAGTACCGCTAGATGGACACCCATCCTTCGTAGGAGGTGCAGTACCGCTAGATGGACGCCCATCCTTCCTAGGAGGTGCAGTACCGCTAGATGGACGCCCATCCTTCGTAGGAGGTGCTGTACCGCTAGATGGACGCTCATCCTCCGTAGGAAGTACAGTACCGCTAGATGGACGCCAATCCTTCGTAGGAGGTGCTGTACCACTAGATGGACGCCCATCCTCTGTAGGAAGTACAGTACCGCTAGATGGACGCCCATCCTTCGTAGGAGATGCTGTACCGCTAGATGGATGCTCATCCTCCGTAGGAAGTACAGTACCGCTAGATGGACGCCCATCCTTCATAGGAGGTGCAGCACCACTAGATGCACGCCCATCCTCCGCAGGAGGTACAGCATCGCTAGATGGACGCCCATCCTTCGAGGAGGTGCAGCATCGCTAGATGGGTGCCCATCCTTTGTAGGAAGTACAGTACCACTAGATGGACGCCCATCCTTCGTAGGAAGTACAGTACCGCTAGATGGATGCCCATTCTTCGTAGGAGGTGCTGTACCGCTAGATGGACGCTCATCCTCAGTAGGAGGTACAGCATCGCTAGATGGACGCCCATCCTCCGTAGGAGGTGCAGCATCGCTAGATGGACACCCATCCTCCGTAGGAGGTGCAGCATCGCTAGATGGACGCCCATCCTTCGTAGGAAGTACAGTACCGCTAGATGGACGCCCATCCTCCGCAGGAGGCACAGCATTGCTAGATGGACGCCCATCCTCCGCAGGAGGTACAGCATTGCTAGATGGACGCCCATCCTTCGTAGGAGGTGCAGCACTGCTAGATGGACGCCCATTCTCCGTAGGAGGTGCAGCATCGCTAGATAGACGCCCATCCTTCGTAGGAGGTGCAGTAGCGCTAGAAGGACGCCCATCCTCCGTAGGAAGTACAGCATCGCGAGATAGACGCTTATCCTTTGTAGGAGGTGCAGTACCGCTAGATGGACGCCCATCCCTCGTAGGAGGTGCAGCATCGCTAGATGGACACCCATCCTCCGTAGGAGGTGCAGCATCGCTAGATGGATGCCCATCCTTTGTAGGAGGTACAGTACCACTAGATGGACGGCTATCCTCCGTAGGAGGTACAGTACCGCTAGATGGACGCCCATCCTTCGTAGGAGGTGCAGCACCGCTAAATGGACGCCCATCCTCCGTAGGAGGTGCAGCATCTCTAGATGAACGCCATCCTCTGTAGGAGGCACAGTACCGCTAGATGGATGCCCATCCCCCGTAGGAGGTACAGTACCGATAGATGGACGCCCATCCTTCGTAGGAAGTACAGTACCGCTAGAGGGACGCCTACCCTTCGTAGGAGGTACAGTACCGCTAGATGGATGCCCATCCTCTGTAGGAGGTGCAGTACCGCTAGATGGACATGGAAAAGTTGGCCTGGTATATGCTGTCCACTAATTAAAGTGGGCACCTTGCACCAGTCCAAACAACCCTTATTGATGATTAGGTTAAAGACAAACTTTATTGAAAGCTATCCTAGTGGTAGCTATGGAGAGCAGCCTTCAGGCTAAGCCTCGAAGGAATGTAAAGCAGCCTGTTTTACTAGATCATAACCTCCTGAAAGACCAAATGAAAGGAGAACCACACAAGGAATATATAAAATATATGTATTTATTACTAAACACTCTCTACTAACCTCTTTATGAGATTAGAGAACAAAGCACACAATATTAAATCACTAGAACGACAGTAAATAGCACAATACACAGTGGGCTCCAGGGGAGACCAAACCATATACTAAGAAAGTGGTATAACAACCACGACTTGACTAGACCCAGTGCCTAGAGCACGTAGAATCGCTGGGACCCCAAGGAACCACCCAAGGTAGTGACACAGGGGACCCACGGAGGACGTGTGCAGTGTGTGAACACAGCCACGAGCTCCGTACAACTCTATGAGAAAGTCTCGGTTGGAAATTTAAAGATTAAGCACACTTCGGAGAGGACTTTAAGCAAACCCAGTTAAACATAGAAGGTTCTAAGGCCAGCACCCTTGAGAGTACTGAGGTACCCGTGTTACCTATCCCAGAGGAGCCGGGTGCATAGGGGTCAAGTGATGTCGGAAACCTTCGTCGTTTTCAATGGCGTGATGCGAAAAAGTACTGCTGCTGGGAAGATGAAATGTGTTCGGTGTGTTCCAAGCCTGGATCGGAGATGAGAAGAACCTGAAAGCAGAGGGGACAGAGTCTGGGTCACTTCACAGTGACCAGGGGCACGATAGACGCATGCCCACCGATGTCGGGTGTTTCAGGTGCGAAGAGGTGAAGCTTGACTCTGCAGCCACGGGGACCAGGAGATGTCGACGACAACCAAAGTCCGGAGGTGAGCTTTCCCACGAAGGATGTCGAGTGCTGCAGGGTCAGTGTCCGGATTGAACACCAACAAGCCTTGGCAACTGCAACCCACACGGTCAGAGGAAAGAGGCTTCAGTGAGGACCAGCAAGGTCCTGGGGACTCTCCAAGCTATGGAGAGTCAGGGCACGTCTGGAGCAACCAGGAAAGCCCATGGGAAGTCAAAGTTACCTTCACAGGGACCCACAGGCCAACGGACCAGGGATCGTGAAGGGACCTCGAGCTGAATCACTAAATAACAGCCCACAGAACACTCGTGGAGTGTAGGCCGGAAATCTTCAGGAGAATTACTGCTCGGGGTCAGCACTACAAGTAGCCCAAAGCACAGCCTTAGGGATTGCCAAAAAGCATATGCTGCTGCAAAAGAGCACGGTGCACAGGGGTACGGGTTGCATGGTCCCCACGAGGGATACTGGCCTCAGAGTTGCTGAGAGCGCAGATCAACCTCAAAGACCTCAAGAACATACCTCCTGTGTTGCAGAAATCTTCGGAGTCCTCAGGAGCTCGGGAGATGCAAACCGGTCAGATGCGTTTAGGTGCCTGCCTTGCAGGGGTGTAACTCCTTTACTCCAAGGGAGATTTCTTCAGTCGTCCGGCGTCGTGCAGATCGTCGAAGTACTTGGTTTCTGTAGCAGAGTTTAGGTAAAATCTAAAGTCCTGTAGTAAGGGGTTCCTAATTTATACCCAAGGAAGGGGTGGGACAAACTCTGGGGACCCACCTATGGGAGGGTCAGGACAGAGGGGTGGCTACACCCATGTCCTTTGTCCAGTTTCGCCCCAGAGCAGGAGCAAATGGCTCCTGCAACCGGTTTGAGCTGGACTATGCACAGGGACACCAAATGTGCCCCCAGTGCAGACATGAAAGCACTCTGAGAGTGCACCCACCCAGCCACAATACACTAAAGCCTGCCTGGGAGGTGGTCACACCTCCCTGTGACAGGAAACCTATTGTCAAACCTTCCCCTGCCGGAGTTTCGTCCAGCAGCAGGAGGGCAGACTCGTGTCTGTGGCTGGCAGCATCCATTTTGTGATGCCAGGGTCAAGAAAGCTGGTACCTGGTGTACCGGTGTGGCATGTTTCTCCCTCTAGGAGGGTGGAATCATACCTCCCCCGCCACTTACTGGCGGAGAGGTATGATTCCAAGGTGTTTGACACCAAACACAACTTGTTTCTGTGCAGCCGTTTTAAAGTTAGCATTTACCGCTAGGTTATAATGCACTTATGTATATATGGTTGGCTGCATTGCAGACAACCCCGTAAAAGCGGTTCCGAAGGCTGCAGAGGGGCTCTGCTCATGCATGGGCACCCTCTCACATAAAACCCAGCACCCTGCCTTCAGGATTGATAAGGCCTGCCATAGGGGTGACTGATAGGTTTATATGTGCAGTGATTTAGGATAGATATAGTGAACCTATATCTAAGTAAGGGGTGCATGCACCACCTTACACAGGCTGCTGTAGCAGACCTGTGGTGTCATTTTGAAGGGTCTCTCAGGGGTGGCACAATACATGCTGCAGCCCCTGGGAGGCCTCTGGGGTACCTAGGCCCTGGGTACATAGTATACCATATACTAGGGACTTATAAGGGTACCCCACAATCCAATCTGGAGTGTACCTAAAGTACATGCAATCAATTTAGAGGAGAAAGCAGCTAGACTGGGGTCCTGAATAGCAGGATCCCAGTCAGACTAAGTCAAAAACAGTGAACCATCAGCAAAAAGTGGGGGTAACTATAAGAAGCAGTTCCTACTCTCCTACAGGACACCCATCCTCCGTAGGAGGTGCACCATTGCTAGATGGACGCCCATCCTCCGTAGGAAGTACAGTACCGCTAGATGGACGTCCATCCTTCGTAGAAGGTGCAGCATCGCTAGATGGACGCCCATCCTTCGTAGGAGGTACAGCATCGCTAGATGGATGCCCATCCTCAGTAGGAAGTACAGTACCGCTAGATGGACGTCCATCCTTCGTAGGAGGTGCAGCATCGCTAGATGGACGCCCATCCTTCGTAGGAAGTACAGTACCGCTAGATGGACGCCCATCCTTCGAAGGAGGTACAGTACCGCTAGATGGACGCCCATCCTTCGTAGGAAGTACAGTACCGCTAGATGGACGTCCATCCTTCGTAGGAGGTGCAGCATCGCTAGATGGACACCCATCCTCCGTAGGAGGTGCAGCATCGCTAGATGGACGCCCATCCTCCGTAGGAGGTACAGTACCGCTAGATGGACGCCCATCCTTTGTAGAAGGTGCAGCACCGCTACATGGATGCCCATCCTCCGTAGGAGGTGCAGCATTGCTAGATGGACGCCCATCCTTTGTAGGAGGTGCAGCATCGCTAGATGGACGCCCATCCTTTGTAGGAAGTACAGTACCACTAGATGGACGCCCATCCTTCGTAGGAGGTGCAGTACCGCTAGATGGACACCCATCCTTTGTAGGAGGTGCAGCACCGCTAGATGGACACCCATACCTTTGTAGGAGGTACAGCATCGCTAGATGGATGCCCATCCTTCGTAGGAAGTACAGTACCGCTAGAGTGATGTGAGAAGTTGGCCTGGTATATGCTGTCCACTAATTAAAGTGGGCACCTTGCACCAGTCCAAACGCCCTTTATTGATGATTAGGTTAAAGACAACCTTTATTGAAAGCTATCCTAGTGATAGCTATGGAGAGCAGCCTTCAGGCTAAGTCTCGAAGGAATGTAAAGCAGCTTGTTTTACCAGTATATAACCTCCTGAATGACCAAATGAAAGGAGAACCACACCAGGTATTTATAAGATATATGTATTTATTACTAAACACTCTCTACTAACCTCTTTATGAGATTAGAGAACAAGGCACACAATATTAAATCACTAGAACGACAGTAAATAGCACAATACACAGTGGGCTCCAGGGGGAGACCAAACCATATACTAAGAAAGTGGTATAACAACCACGACTTGACTAGACACAGTGCCTAGAGCACGTAGAATCGCTGGGACCCCAAGGAACCACCCAAGGTAGTGACACAGGGGACCCACGGAGGACGGGTGCAGTGTGTGAACACAGGTGCGAGCTCCGTACAACTCCATGGGAATGTCGCGGTTGGAAATTTAAAGTGTAAGGACACTTAGGAGAGGACTTTAAGCAAACCCAGCTAAACATAGAAGGTTCTAAGTCCAGCACCCTTGAGAGTACCGGGGTACCCGTGTTACCTATCCCAGAGGAGCCGGGTGCATAGGGGTCAAGTGGTGTCGGAAACCCTCATCGTTTTCAATGGCGTGATGCGAAGAAGTACTGCTGCCGGGAAGATGAAAAGTGTCCGGTGGGATCCAAGCCTGGATCAGAGATGGGAAGAACCTGAAAGCAGAGGGGACAGAGTCTGGGTCACTTCACGTGACCAGGAGCGGAGCAATCAAATGCCCACCGATGTCGGGTGCTTCAGGTGAGAAGAGGTGAAGCTTGACTCTGCAGCCACGGGGACCAGGAGATGTCTACGATGACCAAAGTCCGGAGGTGAGCTGTCCCATGAAGGATGTCGAGTGCTGGGGGGGTCAGTGTCCAGATTGAACACCAACAAGCCTTGGCAACGGCAACCCACGCGGTCAGAGGAAAGATGCTTCTGTGAGGACCAGCAAAGTCCTGGGGACTCTCCAGGCAATGGAGAGTCAGGGCACATCTGGAGCAACCAAGGAAGCCCACTGAAAGTTGAAGTTGTCTTCACAGGGACCCACAGGCCAACAGACCAGGGATCGCGAAAGGGACCTCGAGCTGAACCACCAAATACTAGCCCACGGAACACTCGTAGAGTGTAGGCCAGAAATCTTCAGTGCAATTACTGCTCGGGGTCAGGACTACAAGTAGCCCAAAGCACAGCCTCAGGGGTTGCCAAAAAGCATATGCTGCTGCAAATGTACACGGTGCGCAGGGGTTCAGGCTGCACGGTCCCCACGAGGGATACGGGCCTCAGAATTACTGAGAGCGAAGATCAACCTCAGAGACCACGGGAACCCACCTCCTGTATTGCAGAAATCTTCGGAGTCCTTCCGGAGCTTCGTAGATGTAAACCGGTCAGATGCATTTTAGGTGCCTGCTCAGCAGGGGAGTAACTCCTTTACTTCAAGGGAGATTCTTCAGTCATCCAGCATCATGCAGATAGTTGAAGTACTTGGTTTCTGTAGCAGAGTTTAGTCCAGGTAAAATCCAAAGTCCTGTAGTCAGGGGTTCCTACTTTATACCCAAGGAAGGGGTGGGACAAACTCTGGGGACCCACCTATGGGAGGGTCAGGACAGAGGGGTGGCTACACCCATGTCCTTTGTCCAGTTTCGTGCCAGAGCAGGAGCAAATGGCTCCTGCAACCGGTTTGAGCTGGACTATGCACAGGGACACCAAATGTGCCCCCAGTGAAGACATCAAAGCACTCTGAGAGTGCACCCACCCAGCCCCAATACACTAAAGCCTGTCTGGGAGGTGGTCACACCTCCCTGTGACAGGAAACCTATTGTCAAGCTTTCCCCTGCCGGAGTTTCGTCCAGCAGCAGGAGGGCAGACTCATGTCTGTGGCTGGCAGCATCCATTTTGTGATGCCAGGGTCAAGAAAGCTGGTACTGGGTGTACCAGTGTTGTCATATTTCTCCCTCTAGGAGGGTGGAATCATACCTCCCACACCAGTTACTGGTGTGGAGGTATGATTCCAAGGTGTTTGACACCAAACACGACATGTTTCCATGCAGCCGTTTTAAAGTTAGCATTTACAGCGAGGTTATAATGCACTTAAGTATATATGGTTGGCTGCATCACAGACAACCCCAGAAAAGAGGTTCCGAAGGCTGCAGAGGGGCTCTGCTCATGCAGGGGCACCCTCTCACATAAAACCGAGCACCCTGCCTTCAGGATTGTTAAGGCCTGCCATAGGGGTGACTGATAGGTTTATATGTGCAGTGATTTAGGATAGATATAGTGAACCTATATCTAAGTGAGGGGTGCATGCACCACCTTACACGGGTCCCTGTAGCAGACCTGTGGTGTCATTTTGAATGGTCTCTTAGGGGTGGCATAATACATGCTGCCGAGAAAAACAACAAGGGAACCCTACTCACTTGGAACCAGGGTACTGAAATGATTATCAAAAACAATGGCTCCTGTGGACTAATGGCAAGAAAATCTCAATAAAATAACGCACTATGGCAATGTAATGGGTTATTGTGATGTCAAAAAGAGAAGGAGTCGAACACACCTTAGATTAGTATTTCATTCATAATTCTTGTTTATATAGTTCTTTGAAGCAAAATTGCATTCATGACATTAAACAATCAATTGATTGTAGTGAGTGGTGTCCCAGTGAAAAAAAGGAACCTAAACAAATAAACCTAAATAATTTGTGACATATTCGTGACATATATACAAGGTTTCCTATATTTCATGAAAACGACCATTGAAAGATATATATTATATAAACCACGCTTTTATACAATGATAAGTGCTGGCTTGTAATGATTCGCTTTGAAAAAACTGTTGACGGCGTTTCGACCCTGTGTGCAATGTAGGGTCTCTTCAGGACCTAAGATAGTAGGGACACCTGAAGGAAGGGTTTGCGCAGCCTCGTGTGGAATTTGTGGCACCGTGAGTAAAGTGAAAAGGAAGGATACTCACATGGGACCCGGCCGGGCACCCATGTGAGGGTAGCTGTCGGCTGGCAAAATTCGGTTAGCACAATAGGAGGATTCCGCAGGTATGGAATAGAAGGGCACGGTGAGTGTGCAGATCAAGCACGAGCCGATAGGGTTTTTAAGTAGAAGTAGCAGGCTTCTTCCATGTGTTATGGCTCTTGATAATTATTTAAGATGGCTATGCGCCTCTTTGTGTCGCCAGTTGATAAGTAATGGGGGGTCTTACTCAAGAATCAAGGATATCTGTGGAGCAGAACAGCATCTGTCTGTCTGCCTTGGTTCAATGACCAAGGCAGACAGACAGATGCTGTTCTGCTCCACAGATATCCTTGATGCAGGCACGAACATACTGATTCTTGAGTAAGACCCATCTGCAGGGATACCCAACATTTCTGCATGGGTCCTGAGTTCCACTTCAGCCCAAGCTGAAGTTTCTAAATCATTGCCCAACAAGCATTCAACAGGGAGGTCTGTACTTACCACAACCTTTTTAGGGCCAGTTACCCCTCCCCTGGTGAAATTAACAACTGCCAAGGAATGGTCTGTCCTGACATTGCTAGCATTGGTCACTTGGTACATCTCACCAAGTATGATTTTCTCAGGAGCCACAAGATCTTTTGTCACCATGGTGACACTTGCTCCTGTGTCCCTGAATGCCAAGGCCTCCTTTCCATTGATTACAGGCTGTTGTCTGTATTTGCCCAGATTACTGGGGCTTACAAATAAGGAGGCCATATCCATGCCTCCATCACAGATCAACATAGCCTGAGTTGGAACTCTGACTAGGCCAGAGTCCATCTCAGATCCCAGGGTTAACCCTACTACACCCTTATTTGGAATACCACCACTTGGAGCTGAGCTAGGGGGAACAGTTGCCTTAGGGGCAGTGGTGGTTGGAGTTGAGTCCTTGGACTTGGTACAATCACTTGTCCAATGGGTCTTCTGTTTACAGATTTGACACCATGGCTTCTTCTTGCCTTTACCCTTGTTTGATTGTGACTCCCCACCAGATGCAGATTTTTGGGGCCCTTGAGAAGACTTCTGGTCTTTACCCTTCTCCCCACCCTTATCAGAGTTTTTAGAATCCTGCTTCTTGGAGTCACCACCTTGGTTCTGAACCTTCTGCCTCACCCTGGTTCTGACCCATTTGTCTGCCTTCTGGCCCAATTCTTGGGGAGAGGTCAGATCAGAGTCCACCAGGTACTGATGCAACAGCTGATTTTGACAATTATTAAGGATCTGCTCCCTCATAATTAAATTGTACAATCCTTTGAAATCACACACTTTACTGCCAAGTAACCAGCCTTCCAGAGCCTTAGTAGCACAATCTACAAACTCAACCCAGTCTTGAGTCTGTGCCTTTTGGGTATCTCTGAACTTTAACCTGTATTGTTCAGTGGTTAAGCCGAACCCATCAATCAGAGCACTCTTCAAGACTTTGTAATTATCAGCATCCTCTTCTCTAACAGTGAGGAGCTTCTCTCTACCTTTGTCTGCAAAGGAGAGACACAAGATTGCTGCCCACTGCTCCTGAGGGACCCTCTGTACCTTACAGGCCCTCTCCAGTGCAGTTATCCATTTGTGGATGTCATCCCCACTCTGGTAGGGAGGGACAATCTTGTTCAGGTTCCTATGGTCATGAGTATGTTCTCTACCTCTAGGGACACTGTTGCTGCCACCATGGGGCTCTAGCCCCAACTTCTGAGAAGGTCTCTGAAGCTCCAGGGATTCCCTGTCTAAGGCCAATTGCTCTCTCTTGATTCTGAGCTTAGCTCTCTCAAACTCAAGCAGTTGGCACTTCTTCTCATAAGAGGACTCCCTTTTATGAGAAGAAGAGGTCCTGTGAAAAACAGAGCTCCCTACAGATGTACCAGAATGATTAGATTCCTGAGAAGGAGATCTGGATCTTCTTGGTAAACTGTTAACCCTTCCAGGTGGGGTAAAGAGAGGGCCACTGAGGCCTTCTTCCTCACCTTCAGGAAGAATTGGATTGTCCAGGTTAGGATCATTTTGATCCTCCTGGCCAGCATCAGAGTCCAGGTCAAAGAAGTTTTCACTTCCTGGCCTTTCCTCTTCTGCTGTCCCACCCAACGTGCCTGCCTCATCAGACCCTGGGGTCTTTCTGAGGTCATCTAAAATCAAACTCTCTATGAGACGTTGAGTGTTTGGGTTTTTCCCTGTCTTCAGTTTCCTAGATGTACACATGGTTCTCAATTCTTGGAATGAGAGATGGTCATACTTAGTTGGCAAGGAGCCACTGGCTTCAGGCCTAGAAGACATGCTAGAGTTATGTGGTGTAGGCACCTACCTAACCTAGTGGGAACTGAGACTCTCTTGAGTTGGAGAAAGGGTGTGCTAGAACCTTGACTTACCCAACTCTAAGTTTAGTAGAACTTACTTTATTCTAGTCTTGATTTATATGTACCTAAGTACCTTTAGTGGTTTTCAGTTAGTCACTCAATGAGATTATCTAGTAAAACAATAGCAAGCTCGAATCCCAACCGCTGCACACCAATGTGAGAAGTTGGCCTGGTATATGCTATCCACTAATTAAGGTGGGCACCTTGCACCAGTCCAAACAACCTTTATTGATGATTAGGTTAAAGACAACCTTTATTGAAAGCTATCCTAGTGGTAGCTATGGAGAGCAGCCTTCAGGCTAAGTCTCGAAGGAATGTAAAGCAGCTTGTTTTACCAGTATATAACCTCCTGAATGACCAAATGAAAGGAGAACCACACCAGGTATATATAAAATATATGTATTTATTACTAAACACTCTCTACTAACCTCTTTATGAGATTAGAGAAGGCACACAATATTAAATCACTAGAACGACAGTAGATAGCACAATACACAGTGGGCTCCAGGGGGAGACCAAACCATATACTAAGAAAGTGGTATAACAACCACGACTTGACTAGACACAGTGCCTAGAGCACGTAGAATCGCTGGGACCCCAAGGAACCACCCAAGGTAGTGACACAGGGGACCCACGGAGGACGGGTTCAGTGTGTGAACACAGGCGCGAGCTCCGTACAACTCTATGGGAAAGTCGCGTTTGGAAATTTAAAGATTAAGGACACTTCGGAGAGGACTTTAAGCAAACCCAGCTAAACATAGAAGGTTCTAAGGCCAGCACCCTTGAGAGTACCGAGGTACCCGTGTTACCTATCCCAGAGGAGCCGGGTGCATAGGGGTCAAGTGGTGTCGGAAACCCTCGTCGTTTTCAATGGCGTGATGCGAAGAAGTACTGCTGCCGGGAAGATGAAAAGTGTCCGGTGAGATCCAAGTCTGGATCAGAGATGGGAAGAACCTGAAAGCAGAGGGGACAGAATCTGGGTCACTTCACGTGACCAGGAGCGGAGCAATCAAATGCCCACCGATGTCGGGTGCTTCAGGTGAGAAGAGGTGAAGCTTGACTCTGCAGCCACGGGGACCAGGAGATGTCTACGATGACCAAAGTCTGGAGGTGAGCTGTCCCATGAAGGATGTCGAGTGCTGGGGGGTCAGTGTCCGGATTGAACACCAACAAGCCTTGGCAACGGCAACCCACGCGGTCAGAGGAAAGATGCTTCTGTGAGGAACAGAAAGGTCCTGGGGACTCTCCAGGCAATGGAGAGTCAGGGCACATCTGGAGCAACCAAGGAAGCCCACTGAAAGTTAAAGTTGTCTTCACAGGGACCCACATGCCAACGGACCAGGGATCGCGAAGGGACCTCGAGCTGAATCACCAAATACTAGCCAACGGAACATTCGTGGAGTGTAGGCCAGAAATCTTCGGTGGAATAACTGCTCGGGGTCAGGACTACAAGTAGCCCAAAGCACAGCCTCAGGGGTTGCCAAAAAGCATATGCTGCTGCAAATGTACACGGTGCGCAGGGGTTCGGGTTGCACGGTCCCCACGAGGGAAACGGGCCTCAGAATTGCTGAGAGCGCAGATCAACCTCAGAGACCACGGGAACCCACCTCCTGTATTGCAGAAATCTTCGGAGTCCTTCCGGAGCTTTGTAGATGTAAACCGGTCAGATGCGTTTTAGGTGCCTGCTCAGCAGGAGAGTAACTCCTTTACTCCAAGGGAGATTCTTCAGTCATCCAGCGTCATGCAGATAGTTGAAGTACTTGGTTTCTGTAGCAGAGTTTAGTCCAGGTAAAATCCAAAGTCCTGTAGTCAGGGGTTCCTACTTTATACCCAAGGAAGGGGTGGGACAAACTCTGGGGACCCACCTATGGGAGGGTCAGGACAGAGGGGTGGCTACACCCATGTCCTTTGTCCAGTTTCGTGCCAGAGCAGGAGAAAATGGCTCCTGCAACCGGTTTGAGCTGGACTATGCACAGGGACACCAAATGTGCCCCCAGTGAAGACATCAAAGCACTCTGAGAGTGCACCCACCCAGCCCCAATACACTAAAGCCTGTCTGGGAGGTGGTCACATCTCCCTGTGACAGGAAACCTATTGTTAAGCCTTCCCCTGCCGGAGTTTCGTCCAGCAGCAGGAGGGCAGACTCGTGTCTGTGGCTGGCAGCATCCATTTTGTGATGCCAGGGTCAAGAAAGCTGGCACTGGGTGTACCGGTGTTGTCATATTTCTCCCTCTAGGAGGGTGGAATCATACCTCCCACACCAGTTACTGGTGTGGGGGTATGATTCCAAGGTGTTTGACACCAAACACGACATGTTTCCATGCAGCCGTTTTAAAGTTAGCATTTACCGCAAGGTTATAATGCACTTAAGTATATATGGTTGGCTGCATCACAGACAACCGCGGAAAAGAGGTTCCGAAGGCTGCAGAGGGGCTCTGCTCATGCAGGGGCACCCTCTCACATAAAACCCAGCACCCTGCCTTCAGGATTGGTAAGGCCTGCCATAGGGGTGACTGATATCCTAATATGTGCAGTGATTTAGGATAGATATAGTGAACCTATATCTAAGTAAGGGGTGCATGCACCACCTTACACAGGTCGCTGTAGCAGACCTGTGGTGTCATTTTGAATGGTCTCTCAGGGGTGGCATAATACATGCTGCAGCCCCTGGGAGGCCTCTGGGGTACCTATGCCCTGGGTACATAGTATACCATATACTAGGGACTTATAAGGGTACCCCAGAATCCAATCTGGAGTGTACCTAAAGTACATGCAATCAATTTAGAGGAGAAAGCAGATAGACTGGGGTCCTGAATAGCAGGATCCCAGTCAGACTAAGTCGAAAACAGTGAAACATCAGCAAAAAGTGGGGGTAACTATAAGAAGCAGATCCTACTCTCCTACAAGTGACACCTATCCTTCGTAGGAGGTACAGTACCGCTAGATGGACGTCCATCCTTCGTAGGAGGTGCAGTACCGCTAGATGGGCGCCCATCCTTCGTAGGAGGTGCAGTTCCGCTAGATGGACGCCCATCCTTCGTAGGAGGTGCAGTACTGCTAGATGGACGCCCATCCTTCGCAGGAGGTGCAGTACCGCTAGATGGATGCCCATCCTTCATAGGAAATACAGTACCGCTAGATGGACGTCCATCCTTCGTAGGAGGTGCAGTACCGCTAGATGGACGCCCATCCTTCGTAGGAGGGACATTATCCCTAGATGGATGTCTAACCTTCGTAGGGGGTACAGTACCGCTAGATGGACGTCCATCCTTCGTAGGGGGTACAGTACCGCTAGATGGACGTCCATCCTTCGTAGGAGGTGCAGTACCGCTAGATGGACACCCATCCTTCGTATGAGGTGCAGTACCGCAAGATGGACGCCCATCCTTCGTAGGAGGTGCAGTACCGCTAGATGGACGCCCATCCTTCGTAGGAGGTGCAGTACCGCTAGATGGACGCCCATCCTTTGTAGGAAATAACAGTACCGCTAGATGGATGTCCATCCTTCGTAGGAGGTACAGTACCACTAGATAGACGTCCATCCTTCGTAGGAGGTGCAGTACCGCTAGATAGACGCTCATCCTTCGTAGGAGGTGGTGTACCGCTAGATGGACGCCCATCCTTCATCGGAATTACAGTACCGCTAGATGGACGCCCATCCTTCGTAGGAGGTACAGTACCGCTAGATGGATGCCTATCCTTCGTAGGAAGTACAGTACCGCTAGATGGACGTCCATCCTTCGTAGGAGGTACAGCATCACTAGATGGACGTCCATCCTTCGTAGGAGGTGCAGTACCGCTAGATGGACGTCCATCCTTCGTATGAGGTACAGAATTGCTAGATGGACACCCATCCTCTGTAGGAGGTACAGCATCACTAGATGGACGCCCATCCTCCGTAGAAAGTACAGGACCGCTAGATGGACGCCCATCCTCCATAGGAGGATAAGCATCGCTAGATGGACCCCCATCCTCCGTAGGAGGTGCAGTACTACTAGATGGACCTCCATCCTCTGTAGGAGGTACAGCATCGCTAGATGGATGCCCATCCTCTATAGGAAGTACAGGACCGCTAGATGGATGCCCATCCTCTGTAGGAGGTACAGCATCGCTAGATCGACGCCCATCTTCCGTAGGAGGTACAGCATCGCTATATGGACGTCCATCCTCTGTAGGAGGTACAGCATCGCTATATGGACGTCCATACTTCGTAGGAGGTGCGGTACTGATAGATGGACGTCCATCCTCTGTAGGAGGTACAGCATCGCTATATGGACGTCCATCCTTCGTAGGAGGTTCAATACCGCTAGATGGACGCCTATCCTTCATAGGAGGTGCGGTACTGCTAGATGGACGCCCATCCTCCGTAGGAGGTACAGCATCGCTAGATGGACGCCCATCCTCCGTAGGAGGTACAGCATTGCTATATGGACGTCCATCCTTCGTAGGAGGTACAGCATCGCTATATGGACGTCCATTCTTCGTAGGAGGTGCAGTACTGCTAGATGGATGCCCATCCTTTGTAGGAGGTACAGTACTGCTAGATGGACGCCCATTCTTTGCAGGAGGTGCAGTACTGCCAGATCAATGCCCATCCTTCGCAGGAGGTACAGTACTGCTAGATGGATGCCCATCCTTCGTAGGAGGTGCAGTACCGCTAGATGGACGTCCATCCTTCGGCAGTACCGCTAGATGGACGTCCATCCTTCGTAGGAGGTGCGGAACTGCTAGATGGACATCCATCCTTCGTAGGTGATACAGTACCACTGGATGGACGTCCATCCTTCGTAGGGGGTACAGTACCGCTAGATGGACATCCATCCTTCGTAGGAGGTACAGCATCGCTAGATGGACGCCCATCCTTCGTAGGAGGTACAGCATCGCTAGATGGACGCCCATCCTCCGTAGGAGGTACAGCATCACTAGATGGATGCCCATCCTTCGTAGGAAGTACAGTACCGCTAGATAGACGCCCATCCATCATAGGAAGTACAGTACCCCTAGATGGACACCCATCCTTCGTAGGAGGTGCAGTACCGCTAGATGGACGCCCATCCTTTGTAGGAGGTACAGCATCGCTAGATTGACGCCCATCCTCTGCAGGAGGCACAGCATCGCTAGATGGATGCCCATCCTTCGTAGGAAGTACAGTACCGCTAGATGGATGCCCATCCTTCGTAGGAGGTGCAGTACCACTAGATGGACGTCCATCCTTCGTAGGAGGTGCAGTACCGCTAGATGGACGCCTATCTTTCGTAGGAGGTGCAGTACCGCTAGATGCACACCCATCCTTCGTAGGAAGTACAGTACCGCTAGAGGGACGCCATTCCTTCATAGGAGGTACAGTACCGCTAGATGGACATCCATCCTCCGCAGGAGGTGCAGTACCGCTAGATGGACGTCCATCCTTCGTAGGAGGTACAGTACTGCTAAATGGACGCCCATCCTTCGTAGGAGGTGCAGTACCACTAGATGGACGCCCATCCTTCATAGGAAGTACAGTACCGCTAGATGGATGCCCATCCTTTGTAGGAGGTAGAGTATATCTAGATGGATGCCCATCCTTCGTAGGAGGTGCTGTACCGCTAGATGGACACCCATCCTTCATAGGAGGTACAGTACTGCTAGATGGACGTCCATCCTTCGTAGGAGGTACAGTACCGCTAGATGGATGTCATTTTCCGTAGGAGGTACAGTACCGCTAGATGGACGTCCATCCTTCGTAGGAGGTACAGTACCGCTAGATGGACACTCATCCTTCGTAGGAGGTGCAGTACCGCTAGATAGACGTCCATCCTTTGTAGGAGGTGCAGTACCGCTAGATGGACGTCCATCCTTCATAGGAGGTACAGTACCGCTAGATGGACGTCCATCCTCCATAGGAGGTACAGTACAGCTAGATGGACGACCATCCTTCGTAGGAGGTACAGTACCACTAGATGGATGTCCATCCTCCGTAGGAGGTACAGTGCTGCTGGGATGGACGTCCATCCGCCGTAGGAGGTACAGTACCGCTAGATGGACATCCATCCTTTTTTAGGAGGTACAGTACCGCTAGATGGACGTCCATCCTTCGTAGGAGTTACAGTACCCCTAGATGGACGTCCATACTCTGTAGGAGGTACAGTACTGCTGGAATGGACTTCCATCCTCCGTAGGAGGTACAGTACCACTAGATGGACGTCCATCCTTCGTAGGAGGTACAGTGCCGCTAGATGGACGTCCATCCTTCGTAGGAGGTACAGTTCCGCTAGATGGATGTCCATCCTCCGTAGGAGGTTCAGTACCGCTAGATGGACGTCCATTCTTCATAGGAGGTACAGTACCACTAGATGGACGTCCATCCTTCGTAGGGGGTACAGTACTGCTGGGATGGACGTCCATCCTCCGTAGGAGGTACAGTACCGCTAGATAGACGTCCATCCTTCGTAGGAGGTACAGTGCCGCTAGATGGACGTCCATCCTTCGTAGGAGGTACAGTTCCGCTAGATGGATGTCCATCCTCCGTAGGAGGTTCAGTACCGCTAGATGGACGTCCATCCTTCATAGAGGTACAGTACCGCTAGATGGACGTCCATCCTTCGTAGGGGGTACAGTACTGCTAGATGGACGTCCATCCTTCGTAGGTGATACAGTACCAATAGATGGATGTTCATCATTTGTAGGGGTACAGTACCACTAGATGGACGTCCATCCTTCATAGGGGGTACAGTACCACTAGTTGGACGTCCATCCTTCGTAGGGGGTACAGTACCGCTAGATGGACATCCATCAGTCGTGCTCGCTGAGGTTGGTCTGCACTTGGTGGGTGTGTGACGGATTAGGAGCCGGTTAGGGCAGGTGCGTTCAAAGAGAAGAGCTTTGCGGTCCATTTTGGAGGTGGCTTGACAGGGTCAGGCGGAGGCTTGGTGGGGGAGAGTTCCATAATCTTGTGCCGCTTCTGGAGAAGTAATGGCTCATGCTTGAAGGAGGAAGGTTGAAGGAGGAGCAATTAAGAGTTTTGTGAGTCTTGGCCGGCTCCTGAGAATTTCAGTTTCTCTGCGAGGGTAAAGAGGCGTGAAGGGCTTTATGAGTTATGACGGCAGTTTTAAACTGAGCTCTCGCTTCTATGAGAAGCCACTGAAGTTAGCGTAGAATGGGGGAGATGTGGTCGAATGTCTTATCTTCTGCCACAAAGTGGGCTGCCGCATGCAGGGCTGCTCTGAGAGGACCCAGGCGGACTTTGGGAATGTGGGAATGGTGTGAATTTCCTTATCAGAGTCAGGAGAGCACAAGTATCTTGGCAACAGATTTAAGGTTGTGTGCATGGATGAGGTTCCTGATTCCCCGAAGAAGCCTTGGCTGGAAACGGGCACTCTTAGCCATGGAACAGATATGGCGCTGGAGGCTGAGATATCTGTTGAGGGTGAATCCCAGAGATATGGCATTCTGAATGATGGAAGTGCGGCTGTCTGTGCCTGGGAGGAGAGCCATCCAGTCTTGGATTGAAAAGTTTGCTTTCTCTGGAGAGCTGAGCAGAAATTCTGTTTTCGGGTTTAGTTTGAGGTGTTTGTTAACCATCCTAGTTTGAATTCTATTCAGGAAGTTGGATAAGAGGGTGCAACGTTTAGGGCATGAGACCTTCAGGTAGGTTTGGGTGTCATTGGCGTATAGTTGTTAGAAGACTCCTGAGTCCCTGAAGTTTGTGCAGAGGGGTTCAAGGTAGAGGTTGAAAAGAGTTGGAGAGAGAATTGAACCTTGGAACCCCTTGTTGCGGGCTATCTGGATCTGAGACAGCATTCCTAAATTCTACAATTTGGGAGCAGTAAGTTAGGTTAGAGGTAAACCATTGAAGGACGCCACCACCGATACACATTCGATGCTTCAGGGTGTCTAGCAACGCCTGGTGGCTGACTGGGTCAAACGCTGCGGACAGGTTGAGGAGCACAAGTAGACAGGAAGTGCCCGCGTCTAGGATGCCGAGTGGATCGTCTACAATCTGCAGAATTGCAGGCTCAGTGCTGTGGCCCTGACGGAATTTGGATTGAAGGGAGTCGAGCGGGTTGTTGTCCTGGATGTGGGAGGACAGTTCGGAGGCGACACAACTGTCACTCACCGTGCCTAGGAGAGGCAGGGTGGAGAGGTGTTCTACCTTTGGGGTGCTGTGCTCCCAGCCCGACAAAATGACACCGACGACGGTTCCCTGAACGTCAGTTTCCAGGCTCAGTCGTCCCCATGCCATCACCCCCGGCTCCGCTACCCTCCACAGGCAGCCAGCAGCCCCCAGGCCACTTGTGATGGGAGGGGGGCAGGCCACCCTCCCAGGGTGTGCAGTCTAAGCTTGGGCGTAGTAGCACTTCACGTAGCTACGTGAAGTACATTTTGAACTACACGTAGCTATGCAAATTGCGTAGCTGTGTGCTTCACTGCACTGTACAATAATTGCCAAAGGCATCTTGCACAGTGCAAGTTAAGATAAAATAAATATCTCTGTCTTTATATGGTAAAAATGCATATAGTTATTTCACAAAAGTGAAAACGATAAATTAACAAGCAGTGAGAGAGGTGATGATTTTGGGATCCTCCCTAACCTAGGGAGAGAACCAAGCAGATGCCTTGAAAACAAAAAGCACATCTTTTGAACGATTCGGTGGTGGTCCCATCCACTTAGGACCACCCCAAGCACAGTTATTGGCAAAAATACAATCCCAACCAAAGGCCCTGCAAAGCATTATGGGACGAGATTAGCAGTGGGCAGTGAATATTATAGTATCCAATATCAAAATAATTCTACAAAGAGCTGCAGTTCCACTAGTCGTTACTAGATGTCCCTCACGAGTCAAATGCAAAAGCTTCATGAAAGGGTTTCAATGCTTTTGCATTTGACTCGTGAGGGACATCTAGTAACGACTAGTGGAACTGCAGCTTGATGTATTAATAATTTCAATGCTTTTGCATTTGACTCGTATATGATAGGTATCTTATTGATTAATTTACTCTTTTAAGTACATTTACTACAAATTCCTTATTTACAAATTCCGAGTTACTAAAAAAAAAAAAAAAAAAACAGCAGTAAGTCAGACTTCAGCAGTGCACCTGGCCAATCACTGGTACTACAACATCCTGCACACAAATTGATAGAGACAGGCAATTAGAATAGTTAAAAATATAAATAAATATTGTTTAATGTTAAACAATATAAAAATAGTACATATTTATTATTTCATTTTAAGATGTCTTAATTCTTTATTTTAAGTTAAAAAAATAAATGTAACAATAATATTATTAAAATATAACTAAATTAATTTCATTTAATTCTATACTTCACTTTTAACATTTTTTAATGCATGATAAAAAATGTTTTCTTTAGGTGGGAATTTATATTTTAATTTAAACTTTTGAAACATAATTTTAATTTATTTAAATATATTTTCATTAATTAAAGATTTATTTAAAAATATATGTCAATAGTGCTGCAGCATTCTGTTTATTTTGTTCTCATTTAAAATAAATATATAAAATGAATTGACATTAATATTTAATACAAAAATATTTTTCATTTTTATTTTTGAGTTAAATATTTTTCCCATACTTTACCACAGGTAGACTCAGCAGTCGGGTATTTGCTGGGATTGGAAAAAATGACCTCCAGGAACCCATAAATTGGGGATCAAGGTGTGGCACAGGAAAAGGGGTGGTTTTACGAGGGGTGGAGCTTGAAAAGCAGCTCCTGAAAGTCAACTTATGCATTTATTTTAAATAAAAATTTGCTGCAAATTAATTGGCAACAAGGACACATGTTGAGTAAATCTATTCTAAATTACTTAATTGCTCCCAAAGAGAATGCATTTTAAAATATGTTATAGGGTTAAGATACTTGCTCATTGTGTGCCCAGGAATTTTAAGGGGATTGTAATAGTGGTAAGATTAATCTACGTGCCTAGCTTCTTAAAGCAATCTCTTATAGTTGTGTGTCATTATTGTCAGACAGCTGTACAGTGCGCCGGTCACTGCAGATATATGTTTACTTATAGATATCTATAAAGTCTGCATGGCCCACGCAAAATGTATTCTTGCCAATGGTCCTTTGCGCCCTAACTCTCAAAATGAGGACAACTTATGTATTGCATGAAAATAAATGAGAGCACCAGTCTAAATTAAACTCTCACCTCTGTGTGATTCATAAACAAGGAACACAACTTGCTACAGAGCTCATGTGTCATCAATGACATGCTCACTGGAGCAGGGCTGAGATACCCTGGTTACTTAGACTTTATGTACCCTTCTCTAACACCCATATATCCAGCAGTCGCTTGGGATGCCTTTCAGTAACCAGAAGTAGCTCTAACTGCAAAAAAGGTTGGAGACCCCTGATATAGTGCATGCATCAGCCATGTTAACTTGTGTTATGAAAACGTAGTGAGTGCCACATGTACCAGTGTGCAGGTTTGTATAAAATGGACTCAACGTGTGCAGAGGTAACGTAAACGTTCTCTAAAAAAAGCCAGCCGGCATTCCCTTCACTGTTTTCTACTTTCACTATAGTTTGTGTGTCTATTCTGAGTGTCAACTGATGTCAACAGCAAATTCTCACGATGAGCCTCTGACAGCGCACCAGGTCACACAAATCTATTGTTGGTGTTCCGGATACTACTCAGGCCACTAGGTCTATTGTCAGCTGCGCCTGGTCAGAACTTCCCTCCCAACCTGGGCCTTAAATCAGACAAGAAAACAAAGCCGACTCAACCACATACTCCTGCCTGGATGGACAGTAACAGCAGCAGAGCTCCGCGACACCGAAGGACAAAACTGACGCAGCTACGGAGCTCTTAGAACATCTCTTCAAACCTTCGCAGGTTTAGTGAATATCTATCTGTACTGAGTTGCAGTTTCTGCTCCAGGTAGCCTGGAAACAGAGACAGTCTCATTAGGATGTTGGGGAGGGATAAGGGGTCACCCTACACATGAATATATCTGTTGTTTGTGTCCAGAAAAAGTGCTGTAATACTTCCTCCAGGGCTGATGATGCCACATAAAACCTGATCTATATGCTTTCAACCTCTGAGAGTGTTTGCCTGCCTTTGGAATGCTGTGTTTGCCGTGCTGCACAGACTCATGCCGCACTGGTTTACAGGTCGGATGGAGGAGGGTATGTTTGACAGCAGTGTCCTGATCGACTATCAAGTGTCCCTCACTGTGGTCGGGACCCTCCAATTCGCCTAAGAAGCATTACCCAACCTCAATCGAGGTGGAATCGCTGACCGGCACCCGAGTAGGGGATACCGGCATACACTATTAGGTCCCCCTCGATTATCGAGGGGACCCTCAGCCCCGATAGGGGATGAACTGACTTTTGGTCCTGACGAAGTGCCGCCCGAAGATTGGGCTCACATGGCACGAAACATGTTGACCTCATGATACTAGTGACCATTTTCAACTAGTAGCTATCCTGGTACCTAAGGACCACAAGATAGCACCACTGTTTGTACCTAGTCCTGGTGCCCTTTTCTCGTTTAATCCGTTGTTTGTGCGTACCAGAACCTATTTTAAGTCACTACTCGCTCACTAAACTCACTGCAACTCCCTCACCTGCATTCATCATTACAGCATTTGCAGATCAAAAGATCTCCGATAAAGAAGCCCCCAGGCCCATCAGGCATTGCAGCGCCAGCCAGACGAGGAGCGCCCAATGATGAAGCATGACACCCTAACAAGTGTGTGAGGGCATAAAGATCTGATTCTCAGATCTCCTAGCGGCACGTACCCTAGCCATCTGGCGCACCTGTCTGTGTCCACTTGGCAGAGGAACTACCCCGATGTTGATAATAATTGAACTGGTTTACTGTACATTAGGCCCTTTGTGACCGCAGAACCCCTTCCTCATCAACCTGCTGGATTCCGGTTTTTACCAGTACTGATAAATTCTTTTTGAACAATGAATGCCCAAAGGTGCACAGAAACAAATCAAAGGCACCCGGGTAGATTCTGTATCAAAAAACAACTTTAATTTAATTTACATCAGAGCAAACACATCTTTTATCATTTAAATGTGACTCTCAGTTTCAATAATGCACACAAAATACATTTCATCACACAAATAATTCTACAACAAAACAAATAACAACACATTCATAGGACAAATTTCTTTAGTGACATTTAGACAAAAAATAACATGACCACATACAACACAAAACATGAAATGACTAAATGTTCATACATAAAAAACAATGCTTAATGAAGCAACAATATTGAAGCATCAAACAGTGTGAATGTTTAAAACAGTCATGTTTCTGCATAGAATACATCAACAAAAGCGTTTTACTTTGGATTAGGGCAGAAGCCATAACGTAAATATGTGACCACACTTGTTTGGAAAAAGAGAAAGAGACTGGTCGACGCGTTTCGAACCTCCTCATCAATAAATTGGAGGTTCTCCTCAGGACCAAACACTACAACGAAAAACAACACAAATTATGATTTAATCTGACATGCTTTTCAACACTTAAATCTATCTACTAACATTAGTAGACAGGGTTTAGCGCCAAAAATTAATGCCGCTGGAAAACAGGTGTTAAAAGGAGAAATGTTGTCATTTTGCCTTTATTTGCAGCACACATACAAAGTAGGAAAAGCTTTGAAGTGTGTCTGGAAGGGTTTTGTACCCTTCCAGTACAAAACCGATGGCAGACTCAGGCACACACCCTAGCACTATGGGTGCGTGCCTGGCACACAGCAGCTGATATCAGCGCCGGCGCTAGGGAGAGTGGAGGAGAGAGCCATCTCTGTGAATATGGCGCTCTCCTGCTCTCTCCCTGTTACGCTGAGATTTAAGGATATAAAATGTGTTTTGATCACCACAAAATGCTTGATATTTAAATAGTATGAGTCAGTTTTTGGGGGGACAATGTCTATCAAGAGTCTGGGAGAAGAGTGTTCAGGCACTGATGGTTAAAATAAGAATGAGGTCCCTTTAAAGTATTTTGATTTTAAGTAAGCTGAAATAAAATGACTCCTCGTAGAAGAGCAGCAGAGTAAAGGCTTCAATATTCATTATTCAGCAGAGAGCGCTGCATGATTCACCCTCAGGCCTGTAGGGTCTGTGCAGCAGCCTCAGCCTACGGTCCCTTGATGTGCAGAAAGCATCCTCAGGGTGCAGAACGCATGACCTCCGATGCTGCTCTGTGGGCCTGACCTCAGCCTACGGTGCCTTGATGTGCAGAAAGCATCCTCAGGGTGCAGAACGCATGACCTCCGATGCTGCTCTGTGGGCCTGACCTCAGCCTACGGTGCCTTGATGTGCAGAAAGCATCCTCAGGGTGCAGAACACATGCCCTCCGATGCTGCTCTGTGGGCCTGACCTCAGCCTACGGTGCCTTGATGTGCAGAAAGCATCCTCAGGGTGCGGAACGCATGACCTCCGATGCTGCTCTGTGGGCCTGACCTCCGCCTACGGTGCCTTGATGTGCAGAAAGCATCCTCAGGGTGCAGAACGCATGACCTCCGATACTGCTCTGTGGGCCTGACCTCAGCCTACGGTGCCTTGATGTGCAGAAAGCATCCTCAGGGTGCGGAACGCATGCCCTCCGATGCTGCTCTGTGGGCCTGACCTCCGCCTACGGTGCCTTGATGTGCAGAAAGCATCCTCAGGGTGCCGAACGCATGCCCTCCGAGTGCTGCTCTGTGGGCCTGACCTCAGCCTACGGGGCCTTGATGTGCAGAAAGCATCCTCAGGGCGCGGAACGCATGCCCTCCGAGTGCTGCTCTGTGGGCCTGACCTCAGCCTACGGTCCCTTGATGTGCAGAAAGCATCCTCAGGGTGCAGAACGCATGCCCTCCGATGCTGCTCTGTGGGCCAGATCTCAGCCTACGGTGCCTTGATGTGCAGAAAGCATCCTCAGGGTGCAGAACGCATGCCCTCCGATGCTGCTCTGTGGGCCTGACCTCAGCCTACGGTGCCTTGATGTGCAGAAAGCATCCTCAGGGTGCAGAACGCATGCCCTCCGATGCTGCTCTGTGGGCCTGACCTCAGCCTACGGTGCCTTGATGTGCAGAAAGCATCCTCAGGGTGCCGAACGCATGCCCTCCGAGTGCTGTTCTGTGGGCCTGACCTCAGCCTACGGTGCCTTGATGTGCAGAAAGCATCCTCAGGGTGCAGAACGCATGCCCTCCGAGTGCTGCTATGTGGGCCTGACCTCAGCCTACGGTGCCTTGATGTGCAGAAAGCATCCTCAGGGTGCAGAACGCATGCCCTCCGAGTGCTGCTCTGTGGGCCTGACCTCAGCCTACGATCCCTTGATGTGCAGAAAGCATCCTCAGGGTGCAGAACGCATGCCCCCGAGTGCTGCTCTGTGGGCCTGACCTCAGCCTACGGTGCCTTGATGTGCAGAAAGCATCCTCAGGGTGCAGAACGCATGCCCTCCGAGTGCTGCTCTGTGGGCCTGACCTCAGCCTACGGTGCCTTGATGTGCAGAAAGCATCCTCAGGGTGCAGAACGCATGCCCTCCGAGTGCTGCTATGTGGGCCTGACCTCAGCCTACGGTGCCTTGATGTGCAGAAAGCATCCTCAGGGTGCAGAACGCATGCCCTCCGAGTGCTGCTCTGTGGGCCTGACCTCAGCCTACGATCCCTTGATGTGCAGAAAGCATCCTCAGGGTGCAGAACGCATGCCCTCCGAGTGCTGCTCTGTGGGCCTGACCTCAGCCTACGGTGCCTTGATGTGCAGAAAGCATCCTCAGGGTGCCGAACGCATGCCCTCCGAGTGCTGCTCTGTGGGCCTGACCTCAGCCTACGGGGCCTTGATGTGCAGAAAGCATCCTCAGGGTGCAGAACGCATGCCCTCCGAGTGCTGCTATGTGGGCCTGACCTCAGCCTACGGTGCCTTGATGTGCAGAAAGCATCCTCAGGGTGCCGAACGCATGCCCTCCGAGTGCTGCTCTGTGGGCCTGACCTCAGCCTACGGTGCCTTGATGTGCAGAAAGCATCCTCAGGGTGCCGAACGCATGCCCTCCGAGTGCTGCTCTGTGGGCCTGACCTCAGCCTACGGGGCCTTGATGTGCAGAAAGCATCCTCAGGGCGCGGAACGCATGCCCTCCGAGTGCTGCTCTGTGGGCCTGACCTCAGCCTACGGTCCCTTGATGTGCAGAAAGCATCCTCAGGGTGCAGAACGCATGCCCTCCGAGTGCTGCTCTGTGGGCCAGATCTCAGCCTACGGTGCCTTGATGTGCAGAAAGCATCCTCAGGGTGCAGAACGCATGCCCTCCGATGCTGCTCTGTGGGCCTGACCTCAGCCTACGGTGCCTTGATGTGCAGAAAGCATCCTCAGGGTGCAGAACGCATGCCCTCCGATGCTGCTCTGTGGGCCTGGACCTCAGCCTACGGTGCCTTGATGTGCAGAAAGCATCCTCAGGGTGCCGAACGCATGCCCTCCGAGTGCTGTTCTGTGGGCCTGACCTCAGCCTACGGTGCCTTGATGTGCAGAAAGCATCCTCAGGGTGCAGAACGCATGCCCTCCGATGCTGCTCTGTGGGCCTGACCTCAGCCTACGGTGCCTTGATGTGCAGAAAGCATCCTCAGGGTGCAGAACGCATGCCCTCCGATGCTGCTCTGTGGGCCTGACCTCAGCCTACGGTGCCTTGATGTGCAGAAAGCATCCTCAGGGTGCCGAACGCATGCCCTCCGAGTGCTGCTCTGTGGGCCTGACCTCAGCCTACGGTGCCTTGATGTGCAGAAAGCATCCTCAGGGTGCAGAACGCATGCCCTCCGAGTGCTGCTATGTGGGCCTGACCTCAGCCTACGGTGCCTTGATGTGCAGAAAGCATCCTCAGGGTGCAGAACGCATGCCCTCCGAGTGCTGCTCTGTGGGCCTGACCTCAGCCTACGATCCCTTGATGTGCAGAAAGCATCCTCAGGGTGCAGAACGCATGCCCCCGAGTGCTGCTCTGTGGGCCTGACCTCAGCCTACGGTGCCTTGATGTGCAGAAAGCATCCTCAGGGTGCAGAACGCATGCCCTCCGAGTGCTGCTCTGTGGGCCTGACCTCAGCCTACGGTGCCTTGATGTGCAGAAAGCATCCTCAGGGTGCAGAACGCATGCCCTCCGAGTGCTGCTATGTGGGCCTGACCTCAGCCTACGGTGCCTTGATGTGCAGAAAGCATCCTCAGGGTGCAGAACGCATGCCCTCCGAGTGCTGCTCTGTGGGCCTGACCTCAGCCTACGATCCCTTGATGTGCAGAAAGCATCCTCAGGGTGCAGAACGCATGCCCTCCGAGTGCTGCTCTGTGGGCCTGACCTCAGCCTACGGTGCCTTGATGTGCAGAAAGCATCCTCAGGGTGCCGAACGCATGCCCTCCGAGTGCTGCTCTGTGGGCCTGACCTCAGCCTACGGGGCCTTGATGTGCAGAAAGCATCCTCAGGGTGCAGAACGCATGCCCTCCGAGTGCTGCTCTGTGGGCCTGACCTCAGCCTACGGTCCCTTGATGTGCAGAAAGCATCCTCAGGGTGCAGAACGCATGCCCTCCGAGTGCTGCTCTGTGGGCCTGACCTCAGCCTACGGTGCCTTGATGTGCAGAAAGCATCCTCAGGGTGCCGAACGCATGCCCTCCGAGTGCTGCTCTGTGGGCCTGACCTCAGCCTACGGGGCCTTGATGTGCAGAAAGCATCCTCAGGGTGCAGAACGCATGCCCTCCGAGTGCTGCTCTGTGGGCCTGACCTCAGCCTACGGTGCCTTGATGTGCAGAAAGCATCCTCAGGGTGCAGAATGCATGCCCTCCGAGTGCTGCTCTGTGGGCCTGACCTCAGCCTACGGTGCCTTAATGTGCAGAAAGCATCCTCAGGGTGCAGAATGCATGCCCTCCGAGTGCTGCTCTGTGGGCCTGACCTCAGCCTACGGTGCCTTAATGTGCAGAAAGCATCCTCAGGGTGCAGAACGCATGCCCTCCGAGTGCTGCTCTGTGGGCCTGACCTCAGCCTACGGTGCCTTGATGTGCAGAAAGCATCCTCAGGGTGCAGAACGCATGACCTCCGAGTGCTGCTCTGTGGGCCTGACCTTAGCCTACGGTCCCTTGATGTGCAGAAAGCATCCTCAGGGTGCAGAACGCATGCCCTCCGAGTGCTGCTCTGTGGGCTTGACCTCAGCCTACGGTCCCTTGATGTGCAGAAAGCATCCTCAGGGTGCAGAATGCATGCCCTCCGAGTGCTGCTCTGTGGGCCTGACCTCAGCCTACGGTGCCTTAATGTGCAGAAAGCATCCTCAGGGTGCAGAATGCATGCCCTCCGAGTGCTGCTCTGTGGGCCTGACCTCAGCCTACGGTGCCTTAATGTGCAGAAAGCATCCTCAGGGTGCAGAACGCATGCCCTCCGAGTGCTGCTCTGTGGGCCTGACCTCAGCCTACGGTGCCTTGATGTGCAGAAAGCATCCTCAGGGTGCAGAACACATGACCTCCGAGTGCTGCTCTGTGGGCCTGACCTTAGCCTACGGTCCCTTGATGTGCAGAAAGCATCCTCAGGGTGCAGAACGCATGCCCTCCGAGTGCTGCTCTGTGGGCTTGACCTCAGCCTACGGTCCCTTGATGTGCAGAAAGCATCCTCAGGGTGCAGAACGCATGCCCTCCGAGTGCTGCTCTGTGGGCCTGACCTCAGCCTACGGTGCCTTGATGTGCAGAAAGCATCCTCAGGGTGCAGAACGCATGCCCTCCGAGTGCTGCTCTGTGGGCCTGACCTCAGCCTACGGTGCCTTGATGTGCAGAAAGCATCCTCAGGGTGCCGAACGCATGCCCTCCGATGCTGCTCTGTGGGCCTGACCTCAGCCTACGGTGCCTTGATGTGCAGAAAGCATCCTCAGGGCGCGGAACGCATGCCCTCCGAGTGCTGCTCTGTGGGCCTGACTTCAGCCTACGGTCCCTTGATGTGCAGAAAGCATCCTCAGGGTGCAGAACGCATGCCCTCCGAGTGCTGCTCTGTGGGCCTGACCTCAGCCTACGGAGCCTTGATGTGCAGAAAGCATCCTCAGGGTGCAGAACGCATGCCCTCCGAGTGCTGCTCTGTGGGCCTGACCTCAGTCTACGGTGCCTTGATGTGCAGAAAGCATCCTCAGGGTGCAGAACACATGACCTCCGAGTGCTGCTCTGTGGGCCTGACCTCAGCCTACGGTGCCTTGATGTGCAGAAAGCATCCTCAGGGTGCAGAACACATGACCTCCGATGCTGCTCTGTGGGCCTGACCTCAGCCTACGGTGCCTTGATGTGCAGAAAGCATCCTCAGGGCGCGGAACGCATGCCCTCCGAGTGCTGCTCTGTGGGCCTGACCTCAGCCTACGGTGCCTTGATGTGCAGAAAGCATCCTCAGGGTGCAGAACGCATGCCCTCCGAGTGCTGCTCTGTGGGCCTGACCTCAGCCTACGGTGCCTTGATGTGCAGAAAGCATCCTCAGGGTGCAGAACGCATGCCCTCCGAGTGCTGCTCTGTGGGCCTGACCTCAGCCTACGGTGCCTTGATGTGCAGAAAGCATCCTCAAGGTGCAGAACACATGACCTCCGAGTGCTGCTCTGTGGGCCTGACCTCAGCCTACGGTCCCTTGATGTGCAGAAAGCATCCTCAGGGTGCAGAACGCATGCCCTCCGAGTGCTGCTCTGTGGGCCTGACCTCAGCCTACGGTCCCTTGATGTGCAGAAAGCATCCTCAGGGTGCAGAACACATGCCCTCCGAGTGCTGCTCTGTGGGCCTGACCTCAGCCTACGGTGCCTTGATGTGCAGAAAGCATCCTCAGGGTGCAGAACGCATGCCCTCCGAGTGCTGCTATGTGGGCCTGACCTCAGCCTACGGTGCCTTGATGTGCAGAAAGCATCCTCAGGGTGCAGAACGCATGCCCTCCGAGTGCTGCTCTGTGGGCCTGACCTCAGCCTACGATCCCTTGATGTGCAGAAAGCATCCTCAGGGTGCAGAACGCATGCCCTCCGAGTGCTGCTCTGTGGGCCTGACCTCAGCCTACGGTGCCTTGATGTGCAGAAAGCATCCTCAGGGTGCCGAACGCATGCCCTCCGAGTGCTGCTCTGTGGGCCTGACCTCAGCCTACGGGGCCTTGATGTGCAGAAAGCATCCTCAGGGTGCAGAACGCATGCCCTCCGAGTGCTGCTCTGTGGGCCTGACCTCAGCCTACGGTCCCTTGATGTGCAGAAAGCATCCTCAGGGTGCAGAATGCATGCCCTCCGAGTGCTGCTCTGTGGGCCTGACCTCAGCCTACGGTGCCTTAATGTGCAGAAAGCATCCTCAGGGTGCAGAATGCATGCCCTCCGAGTGCTGCTCTGTGGGCCTGACCTCAGCCTACGGTGCCTTAATGTGCAGAAAGCATCCTCAGGGTGCAGAACGCATGCCCTCCGAGTGCTGCTCTGTGGGCCTGACCTCAGCCTACGGTGCCTTGATGTGCAGAAAGCATCCTCAGGGTGCAGAACACATGACCTCCGAGTGCTGCTCTGTGGGCCTGACCTTAGCCTACGGTCCCTTGATGTGCAGAAAGCATGCTCAGGGTGCAGAACGCATGCCCTCCGAGTGCTGCTCTGTGGGCTTGACCTCAGCCTACGGTCCCTTGATGTGCAGAAAGCATCCTCAGGGTGCAGAACGCATGCCCTCCGAGTACTGCTCTGTGGGCCTGACCTCAGCCTACGGTGCCTTGATGTGCAGAAAGCATCCTCAGGGTGCAGAACGCATGCCCTCCGAGTGCTGCTCTGTGGGCCTGACCTCAGCCTACGGTGCCTTGATGTGCAGAAAGCATCCTCAGGGTGCCGAACGCATGCCCTCCGATGCTGCTCTGTGGGCCTGACCTCAGCCTACGGTGCCTTGATGTGCAGAAAGCATCCTCAGGGCGCAGAACGCATGCCCTCCGAGTGCTGCTCTGTGGGCCTGACTTCAGCCTACGGTGCCTTGATGTGCAGAAAGCATCCTCAGGGTGCAGAACGCATGCCCTCCGAGTGCTGCTCTGTGGGCCTGACCTCAGCCTACGGAGCCTTGATGTGCAGAAAGCATCCTCAGGGTGCAGAACGCATGCCCTCCGAGTGCTGCTCTGTGGGCCTGACCTCAGTCTACGGTGCCTTGATGTGCAGAAAGCATCCTCAGGGTGCAGAACACATGACCTCCGAGTGCTGCTCTGTGGGCCTGATCTCAGCCTACGGTCCTTTGATGTGCAGAAAGCATCCTCAGGGTGCAGAACACATGACCTCCGATGCTGCTCTGTGGGCCTGACCTCAGCCTACGGTGCCTTGATGTGCAGAAAGCATCCTCAGGGTGCAGAACACATGACCTCCGATGCTGCTCTGTGGGCCTGACCTCAGCCTACGGTGCCTTGATGTGCAGAAAGCATCCTCAGGGCGCAGAACGCATGCCCTCCGAGTGCTGCTCTGTGGGCCTGACCTCAGCCTACGGTGCCTTGATGTGCAGAAAGCATCCTCAGGGTGCAGAACGCATGCCCTCCGAGTGCTGCTCTGTGGGCCTGACCTCAGCCTACGGTGCCTTGATGTGCAGAAAGCATCCTCAGGGTGCAGAACGCATGCCCTCCGAGTGCTGCTCTGTGGGCCTGACCTCAGCCTACGGTGCCTTGATGTGCAGAAAGCATCCTCAAGGTGCAGAACACATGACCTCCGAGTGCTGCTCTGTGGGCCTGACCTCAGCCTACGGTCCCTTGATGTGCAGAAAGCATCCTCAGGGTGCAGAACGCATGCCCTCCGAGTGCTGCTCTGTGGGCTTGACCTCAGCCTACGGTCCCTTGATGTGCAGAAAGCATCCTCAGGGTGCAGAACACATGCCCTCCGAGTGCTGCTCTGTGGGCCTGACCTCAGCCTACGGTGCCTTGATGTGCAGAAAGCATCCTCAGGGTGCAGAACGCATGCCCTCCGAGTGCTGCTATGTGGGCCTGACCTCAGCCTACGGTGCCTTGATGTGCAGAAAGCATCCTCAGGGTGCAGAACGCATGCCCTCCGAGTGCTGCTCTGTGGGCCTGACCTCAGCCTACGATCCCTTGATGTGCAGAAAGCATCCTCAGGGTGCAGAACGCATGCCCTCCGAGTGCTGCTCTGTGGGCCTGACCTCAGCCTACGGTGCCTTGATGTGCAGAAAGCATCCTCAGGGTGCCGAACGCATGCCCTCCGAGTGCTGCTCTGTGGGCCTGACCTCAGCCTACGGGGCCTTGATGTGCAGAAAGCATCCTCAGGGTGCAGAACGCATGCCCTCCGAGTGCTGCTCTGTGGGCCTGACCTCAGCCTACGGTCCCTTGATGTGCAGAAAGCATCCTCAGGGTGCAGAACGCATGCCCTCCGAGTGCTGCTCTGTGGGCCTGACCTCAGCCTACGGTGCCTTAATGTGCAGAAAGCATCCTCAGGGTGCAGAACGCATGCCCTCCGAGTGCTGCTCTGTGGGCCTGACCTCAGCCTACGGTGCCTTGATGTGCAGAAAGCATCCTCAGGGTGCAGAACACATGACCTCCGAGTGCTGCTCTGTGGGCCTGACCTCAGCCTACGGTGCCTTGATGTGCAGAAAGCATCCTCAGGGTGCAGAACACATGACCTCCGAGTGCTGCTCTGTGGGCCTGACCTTAGCCTACGGTCCCTTGATGTGCAGAAAGCATCCTCAGGGTGCAGAACGCATGCCCTCCGAGTGCTGCTCTGTGGGCTTGACCTCAGCCTACGGTCCCTTGATGTGCAGAAAGCATCCTCAGGGTGCAGAACGCATGCCCTCCGAGTGCTGCTCTGTGGGCCTGACCTCAGCCTACGGTGCCTTGATGTGCAGAAAGCATCCTCAGGGTGCAGAACGCATGCCCTCCGAGTGCTGCTCTGTGGGCCTGACCTCAGCCTACGGTGCCTTGATGTGCAGAAAGCATCCTCAGGGCGCGGAACGCATGCCCTCCGAGTGCTGCTCTGTGGGCCTGACTTCAGCCTACGGTCCCTTGATGTGCAGAAAGCATCCTCAGGGCGCGGAACGCATGCCCTCCGAGTGCTGCTCTGTGGGCCTGACCTCAGCCTACGGAGCCTTGATGTGCAGAAAGCATCCTCAGGGCGCAGAGCGCATGCCCTCCGAGTGCTGCTCTGTGGGCCTGACCTCAGTCTACGGTGCCTTGATGTGCAGAAAGCATCCTCAGGGTGCAGAACACATGACCTCCGAGTGCTACTCTGTGGGCCTGATCTCAGCCTACGGTCCTTTGATGTGCAGAAAGCATCCTCAGGGTGCAGAACACATGACCTCCGATGCTGCTCTGTGGGCCTGACCTCAGCCTACGGTGCCTTGATGTGCAGAAAGCATCCTCAGGGTGCAGAACACATGACCTCCGATGCTGCTCTGTGGGCCTGACCTCAGCCTACGGTGCCTTGATGTGCAGAAAGCATCCTCAGGGCGCGGAACGCATGCCCTCCGAGTGCTGCTCTGTGGGCCTGACCTCAGCCTACGGTCCCTTGATGTGCAGAAAGCATCCTCAGGGTGCAGAACGCATGCCCTCCGAGTGCTGCTCTGTGGGCCTGACCTCAGCCTACGGTGCCTTGATGTGCAGAAAGCATCCTCAGGGTGCAGAACGCATGCCCTCCGAGTGCTGCTCTGTGGGCCTGACCTCAGCCTACGGTGCCTTGATGTGCAGAAAGCATCCTCAAGGTGCAGAACACATGACCTCCGAGTGCTGCTCTGTGGGCCTGACCTCAGCCTACGGTCCCTTGATGTGCAGAAAGCATCCTCAGGGTGCAGAACGCATGCCCTCCAAGTGCTGCTCTGTGGGCCTGACCTCAGCCTACGGTCCCTTGATGTGCAGAAAGCATCCTCAGGGTGCAGAACGCATGCCCTCCGAGTGCTGCTCTGTGGGCCTGACCTCAGCCTACGGTCCCTTGATGTGCAGAAAGCATCCTCAGGGTGCAGAACGCATGCCCTCCGAGTGCTGCTCTGTGGGCCTGACCTCAGCCTACGGTGCCTTGATGTGCAGAAAGCATCCTCAGGGTGCAGAACGCATGCCCTCCGAGTGCTGCTCTGTGGGCCTGACCTCAGCCTACGGTGCCTTGATGTGCAGAAAGCATCCTCAGGGTGCAGAACGCATGCCCTCCGAGTGCTGCTCTGTGGGCCTGACCTCAGCCTACGGTGCCTTGATGTGCAGAAAGCATCCTCAGGGTGCCGAACGCATGCCCTCCGATGCTGCTCTGTGGGCCTGGCCTCAGCCTACGGTGCCTTGATGTGCAGAAAGCATCCTCAGGGTGCAGAACGCATGCCCTCCGATGCTGCTCTGTGGGCCTGGCCTCAGCCTACGGTGCCTTATTGTGCAGAAAGCATCCTCGGGGTGCAGAACGCATGCCCTCCGAGTGCTGCTCTGTGGGCCTGGCCTCAGCCTACGGTGCCTTGATGTGCAGAAAGCATCCTCAGGGTGCAGAACGCATGCCCTCCGATGCTGCTCTGTGGGCCTGGCCTCAGCCTACGGTGCCTTGATGTGCAGAAAGCATCCTCAGGGTGCAGAACGCATGCCCTCCGAGTGCTGCTCTGTGGGCCTGACCTCAGCCTACGGTCCCTTGATGTGCAGAAAGCATCCTCAGGGTGCAGAACGCATGCCCTCCGAGTGCTGATCTGTGGGCCTGACCTCAGCCTACGGTGCCTTGATGTGCAGAAAGCATCCTCGGGGTGCAGAACGCATGCCCTCCGATGCTGCTCTGTGGGCCTGACCTCAGCCTACGGTGCCTTGATGTGCAGAAAGCATCCTCGGGGTGCAGAACGCATGCCCTCCGAGTGCTGCTCTGTGGGCCTGACCTCAGCCTACGGTGCCTTGATGTGCAGAAAGCATCCTCGTGGTGCAGAACGCATGCCCTCCGAGTGCTGCTCTGTGGGCCTGACCTCAGCCTACGGTGCCTTGATGTGCAGAAAGCATCCTCAGGGTGCCAAACGCATGCCCTCCGATGCTGCTCTGTGGGCCTGACCTCAGCCTACGGTGCCTTGATGTGCAGAAAGCATCCTCGGGGTGCAGAACGCATGCCCTCCGAGTGCTGCTCTGTGGGCCTGACCTCAGCCTACGGTGCCTTGATGTGCAGAAAGCATCCTCAGGGTGCAGAACGCATGCCCACCGAGTACTGCTCTGTGGGCCTGACAACAGCCTACGGTGCCTTGATGTGCAGAAAGCATCCTCAGGGTGCAGAGCGCATGACCACCGAGTGCTGCTCTGTGGGCCTGACCTCATCCTACGGTGCCTTGATGTGCAGAAGGCATCCTCAGGGTGCAGAACGCATGCCCTCCGAGTGCTGCTCTGTGGGCCTGACCTCAGCCTACGGTGCCTTGATGTGCAGAAAGCATCCTCAGGGTGCAGAACACATGACCTCCGAGTGCTGTTCTGTGGGTCTGACCTCAGCCTATGGTGCCTTGATGTGCAGAAAGCATCCTCAGGGTGCAGAACACATGACCTCCGATGCTGTTCTGTGGGCCTGACCTCAGCCTACGGTGCCTTGATGTGCAGAAAGCATCCTCAGGGTGCCGAACGCATGCCCTCCGATGCTGCTCTGTGGGCCTGACCTCAGCCTACGGTGCCTTGATGTGCAGAAAGCATCCTCAGGGTGCCGAACGCATGCCCTCCGATGCTGCTCTGTGGGCCTGACCTCAGCCTACGGTGCCTTGATGTGCAGAAAGCATCCTCAGGGTGCAGAACACATGACCTCCGATGCTGCTCTGTGGGCCTGATCTCAGCCTACGGCGCCTTGATGTGCAGAAAGCATCCTCAGGGCGCGGAACGCATGCCCTCCGAGTGCTGCTCTGTGGGCCTGACCTCCGCCTACGGTGCCTTGATGTGCAGAAAGCATCCTCAGGGTGCAGAACGCATGCCCCCGAGTGCTGCTCTGTGGGCCTGACCTCAGCCTACGGTGCCTTGATGTGCAGAAAGCATCCTCAGGGTGCAGAACGCATGCCTCCCGAGTGCTGCTCTGTGGGCCTGACCTCAGCCTACGGTGCCTTGATGTGCAGAAAGCATCCTCAGGGTGCAGAACACATGACCTCCGATGCTGCTCTGTGGGCCTGATCTCAGCCTACAGCGCCTTGATGTGCAGAAAGCATCCTCAGGGTGCAGAACGCATGCCCTCCGAGTGCTGCTCTGTGGGCCTGACCTCCGCCTACGGTGCCTTGATGTGCAGAAAGCATCCTCAGGGTGCAGAACGCATGCCCCCCGAGTGCTGCTCTGTGGGCCTGACCTCAGCCTACGGTGCCTTGATGTGCAGAAAGCATCCTCAGGGTGCAGAACGCATGCCCCCCGAGTGCTGCTCTGTGGGCCTGACCTCAGCCTACGGTGCCTTGATGTGCAGAAAGCATCCTCAGGGTGCAGAACACATGCCCTCCGAGTGCTGCTCTGTGAGCCTGACCTCAGCCTACGGTGCCTTGATGTGCAGAAAGCATCCTCAGGGTGCAGAACACATGACCTCCGAGTGCTGTTCTGTGGGTCTCACCTCAGCCTACGGTGCCTTGATGTGCAGAAAGCATCCTCAGGGTCCAGAACACATGACCTCCGAGTGCTGTTCTGTGGGCCTGACCTCAGCCTACGGTGCCTTGATGTGCAGAAAGCATCCTCAGGGTGCCGAACGCATGCCCTCCGATGCTGCTCTGTGGGACTGACCTCAGCCTACGGTGCCTTGATGTGCAGAAAGCATCCTCAGGGTGCAGAACACATGACCTCCGATGCTGTTCTGTGGGCCTGACCTCAGCCTACGGTGCCTTGATGTGCAGAAAGTATCCTCAGGGTGCAGAACACATGACCTCCGAGTGCTGTTCTGTGGGTCTGACCTCAGCCTACGGTGCCTTGATGTGCAGAAAGCATCCTCAGGGTGCAGAACACATGCCCTCCGAGTGCTGCTCTGTGGGCCTGACTTCAGCCTACGGTGCCTTGATGTGCAGAAAGCATCCTCAGGGTGCAGAACACATGACCTCCGATGCTGTTCTGTGGGCCTGACCTCAGCCTACGGTGCCTTGATGTGCAGAAAGCATCCGCAGGGTCCAAAACACATGACCTCCGATGCTGTTCTGTGGGCCTGACCTCAGCCTACGGTGCCTTGATGTGCAGAAAGCATCCTCAGGGTGCAGAACACATGCCCTCCGAGTGCTGCTCTGTGGGCCTGACTTCAGCCTATGGTGCCTTGATGTGCAGAAAGCATCCTCAGGGTGCAGAACACATGACCTCCGAGTGCTGTTCTGTGGGTCTGACCTCAGCCTACGGTGCCTTGATGTGCAGAAAGCATCCTCAGGGTCCAGAACACATGACCTCCGATGCTGTTCTGTGGGCCTGACCTCAGCCTACGGTTGTCTTGATGTGCAGAAAGCATCCTCAGGGTGCCGAACGCATGCCCTCCGATGCTGCACTGTGGGCCTGACCTCAGCCTACGGTGCCTTGATGTGCAGAAAGCATCCTGAGGGTGCAGAACACATGACCTCCGATGCTGCTCTGTGGGCCTGATCTCAGCCTACGGTGCCTTGATGTGCAGAAAGCATCCTCAGGGTGCAGAACGCATGCCCTCAGAGTGCTGCTCTGTGGGCCTGACCTCCGCCTACGGTGCCTTGATGTGCAGAAAGCATCCTCAGGGTGCAGAACGCATGCCCCTCGAGTGCTGCTCTGTGGGCCTGACCTCAGCCTACGGTGCCTTGATGTGCAGAAAGCATCCTCAGGGTGCAGAACGCATTCCCTCCGAGTGCTGCTCTGTGGGCCTGACCTCAGCCTACGGTGCCTTGATGTGCAGAAAGCATCCTCGGGGTGCCGAACGCATGCCCTCCGATGCTGCTCTGTGGGCCTGACCTCAGCCTACGGTGCCTTGATGTGCAGAAAGCATCCTCGGGGTGCAGAACGCATGCCCTCCGAGTGCTGCTCTGTGGGCCTGACCTCAGCCTACGGTGCCTTGATGTGCAGAAAGCATCCTCAGGGTGCAGAACGCATGACCACCGAGTGCTGCTCTGTGGGCCTGACCTCAGCCTACGGTGCCTTGATGTGCAGAAAGCATCCTCAGGGTGCAGAACGCATGCCCTCCGAGTGCTGCTCTGTGGGCCTGACCTCCGCCTACGGTGCCTTGATGTGCAGAAAGCATCCTCAGGGTGCAGAACGCATGCCCACCGAGTGCTGCTCTGTGGGCCTGACCTCAGCCTACGGTGCCTTGATGTGCAGAAAGCATCCTCAGGGTGCAGAACGCATGCCCTCCGATGCTGCTCTGTGGGCCTGACCTCCGCCTACGGTGCCTTGATGTGCAGAAAGCATCCTCAGGGTGCAGAATGCATGCCCTCCGAGTGCTGCTCTGTGGGCCTGGCCTCAGCCTACGGTACCTTGATGTGCAGAAAGCATCCTCGGGGTGCCGAACACATGCCCTCCGAGTGCTGCTCTGTGGGCCTGACCTCCGCCTACGGTGCCTTGATGTGTAGAAAGCATCCTCGGAGTGCAGAACACATGCCCTCCGAGTGCTGCTCTGTGGGCCTGACCTCCGCCTACGGTGCCTTGATGTGCAGAAAGCATCCTCAGGGTGCAGAACGCATGCCCTCCGATGCTGCTCTGTGGGCCTGACCTCAGCCTACGGTGCCTTGATGTGCAGAAATCATCCTCAGGGTGCAGAACGCATGCCCTCCGAGTGCTGCTCTGTGGGCCTGACCTCAGCCTACGGTGCCTTGATGTGCAGAAAGCATCCTCAGGGTGCAGAACGCATGACCTCCGAGTGCTGCTCTGTGGGCCTGACCTCAGCCTACGGTGCCTTGATGTGCAGAAAGCATCCTCAGGGTGCAGAACGCATGCCCTCCGATGCTGCTCTGTGGGTCTGACCTCAGCCTGCGGTGCCTTGATGTGCAGAAAGCATCCTCAAGGTGCAGAACACATGACCTCCGAGTGCTGCTCTCTGGGCCTGACCTCTGCCTACGGTGCCTTGATGTGCAGAAAGCATCCTCAGGGTGCAGAACACACGCCCTCCGATGCTGTTCTGTGGGCCTGAGCTCAGCCTACGGTGCCTTGATGTGCAGAAAGCATCCTAAGGGTGCAGAACGCATGCCCTCCGATGCTGCTCTGTGGGCCTGACCTCCGCCTACGGTGCCTTGATGTGCAGAAAGCATCCTCGGGGTGCAGAACACATGCCCTCCGAGTGCTGCTCTGTGGGCCTGACCTCCGTCTACGGTGCCTTGATGTGCAGAAAGCATCCTCAGGGTGCAGAACGCATGCCCTCCGATGCAGAAAGAATCCTCAGGGTGCAGAACGCATGACCTCCGATGCTGCTCTGTGGGCCTGACCTCAGCCTACGGTGCCTTGATGTGCAGAAAGCATCCTCAGGGTGCGGAACGCATGCCCTCCGATGCTGCTCTGTGGGCCTGACCTCCGCCTACGGTGCCTTGATGTGCAGAAAGCATCCTCAGGGTGCAGAACGCATGCCCTCCGATGCTGCTCTGTGGGCCTGACCTCAGCCTACGGTGCCTTGATGTGCAGAAAGCATCCTCAGGGTGCAGAACGCATGCCCTCCGATGCTGCTCTGTGGGCCTGACCTCAGCCTACGGTGCCTTGATGTGCAGAAAGCATCCTCAGGGTGCAGAACGCATGCCCTCCGAGTGCTGCTCTGTGGGCCTGACCTCAGCCTACGGTCCCTTGATGTGCAGAAAGCATCCTCAGGGCGCGGAACGCATGCCCTCCGAGTGCTGCTCTGTGGGCCTGACCTCAGCCTACGGTCCCTTGATGTGCAGAAAGCATCCTCAGGGCGCGGAACGCATGCCCTCCGAGTGCTGCTCTCTGGGCCTGACCTCAGCCTACGGTCCCTTGATGTGCAGAAAGCATCCTCAGGGTGCAGAACGCATGCCCTCCAAGTGCTGCTCTGTGGGCCTGACCTCAGCCTACGGTCCCTTGATGTGCAGAAAGCATCCTCAGGGTGCAGAACGCATGACCTCCGATGCTGCTCTGTGGGCCTGACCTCAGCCTACGGTACCTTGATGTGCAGAAAGCATCCTCAGGGTGCAGAACGCATGCCCTCCGAGTGCTGCTCTGTGGGCCTGACCTCAGCCTACGGTGCCTTGATGTGCAGAAAGCATCCTCAGGGTGCAGAACGCATGCCCTCCGAGTTCTGCTCTGTGGGCCTGACCTCAGCCTACGGTCCCTTGATGTGCAGAAAGCATCCTCAGGGTGCCGAACGCATGCCCTGCGAGTGCTGCTCTGTGGGCCTGACCTCAGCCTACGATGCCTTGATGTGCAGAAAGCATCCTCAGGGTGCAGAACGCATGCCCCCCGAGTGCTGCTCTGTGGGCCTGACCTCAGCCTACGGTCCCTTGATGTGCAGAAAGCATCCTCAGGGTGCAGAACACATGACCTCCGATGCTGCTCTGTGGGCCTGACCTCAGCCTACGGTGCCTTGATGTGCAGAAAGCATCCTCAGTGTGCAGAACACATGACCTCCGATGCTGTTCTGTGGGCCTGACCTCAGCCTACGGTGCCTTGATGTGCAGAAAGCATCCTCAGTGTGCAGAACACATGACCTCCGAGTGCTGCTCTGTGGGCCTGACCTCAGCCTACGGTGCCTTGATGTGCAGAAAGCATCCTCAGGGTGCAGAACACATGACCTCCGAGTGCTGTTCTGTGGGTCTGACCTCAGCCTACGGTGCCTTGATGTGCAGAAAGCATCCTCAGGGTGCAGAACACATGCCCTCCGAGTGCTGCTCTGTGGGCCTGACCTCAGCCTACGGTGCCTTGATGTGCAGAAAGCATCCTCAGGGTGCAGAACACATGACCTCCGATGTTGTTCTGTGGGCCTGACCTCAGCCTACGGTGCCTTGATGTGCAGAAAGCATCCTCAGGGTGCAGAACACATGACCTCCGAGTGCTGTTCTGTGGGTCTGACCTCAGCCTATGGTGCCTTGATGTGCAGAAAGCATCCTCAGGGTGCAGAACACATGACCTCCGATGCTGTTCTGTGGGCCTGACCTCAGCCTACGGTGCCTTGATGTGCAGAAAGCATCCTCAGGGTGCCGAACGCATGCCCTCCGATGCTGCTCTGTGGGCCTGACCTCCGCCTACGGTGCCTTGATGTGCAGAAAGCATCCTCAGGGTGCAGAACGCATGCCCCCGAGTGCTGCTCTGTGGGCCTGACCTCAGCCTACGGTGCCTTGATGTGCAGAAAGCATCCTCAGGGTGCAGAACGCATACCCCCGAGTGCTGCTCTGTGGGTCTGACCTCAGCCTACGGTGCCTTGATGTGCAGAAAGCATCCTCAGGGTGCAGAACACATGACCTCCGATGCTGCTCTGTGGGCCTGATCTCAGCCTACAGCGCTTTGATGTGCAGAAAGCATCCTCAGGGTGCAGAACGCATGCCCTCCGAGTGCTGCTCTGTGGGCCTGACCTCCGCCTACGGTGCCTTGATGTGCAGAAAGCATCCTCAGGGTGCAGAACGCATGCCCCCCGAGTGCTGCTTTGTGGGCCTGACCTCAGCCTACGGTGCCTTGATGTGCAGAAAGCATCCTCAGGGTGCAGAACGCATGCCCCCCGAGTGCTGCTCTGTGGGCCTGACCTCAGCCTACGGTGCCTTGATGTGCAGAAAGCATCCTCAGGGTGCAGAACACATGCCCTCCGAGTGCTGCTCTGTGGGCCTGACCTCAGCCTACGGTGCCTTGATGTGCAGAAAGCATCCTCAGGGTGCAGAACACATGACCTCCGAGTGCTGTTCTGTGGGTCTGACCTCAGCCTACGGTGCCTTTATGTGCAGAAAGCATCCTCAGGGTCCAGAACACATGACCTCCCTGTGCTGTTCTGTGGGCCTGACCTCAGCCTACGGTGCCTTGATGTGCAGAAAGCATCCTCAGGGTGCCGAACGCATGCCCTCCGATGCTGCTCTGTGGGCCTGACCTCAGCCTACGGTGCCTTGATGTGCAGAAAGCATCCTCAGGGTTCAGAACACATGACCTCCGATGCTGTTCTGTGGGCCTGACCTCAGCCTACGGTGCCTTGATGTGCAGAAAGTATCCTCAGGGTGCAGAACACATGACCTCCGAGTGCTGTTCTGTGGGTCTGACCTCAGCCTACGGTGCCTTGATGTGCAGAAAGCATCCTCAGGGTGCAGAACACATGCCCTCCGGGTGCTGCTCTGTGGGCCTGACTTCAGCCTACGGTGCCTTGATGTGCAGAAAGCATCCTCAGGGTGCAGAACACATGACCTCCGATGCTGTTCCTGTGGGCCTGACCTCAGCCTACGGTGCCTTGATGTGCAGAAAGCATCCTCAGGGTCCAAAACACATGACCTCCGATGCTGTTCTGTGGGCCTGACCTCAGCCTACGGTGCCTTGATGTGCAGAAGCATCCTCAGGGTGCAGAACACATGCCCTCCGAGTGCTGCTCTGTGGGCCTGACTTCAGCCTACGGTGCCTTGATGTGCAGAAAGCATCCTCAGGGTGCAGAACACATGACCTCCGAGTGCTGTTCTGTGGGTCTAACCTCAGCCTACGGTGCCTTGATGTGCAGAAAGCATCCTCAGGGTCCAGAACACATCACCTCCGATGCTGTTCTGTGGGCCTGACCTCAGCCTACGGTTGTCTTGATGTGCAGAAAGCATCCTCAGGGTGCCGAACGCATGCCCTCCGATGCTGCACTGTGGGCCTGACCTCAGCCTACGGTGCCTTGATGTGCAGAAAGCATCCTGAGGGTGCAGAACACATGACCTCCGATGCTGCTCTGTGGGCCTGATCTCAGCCTACGGTGCCTTGATGTGCAGAAAGCATCCTCAGGGTGCAGAACGCATGCCCTCAGAGTGCTGCTCTGTGGGCCTGACCTCCGCCTACGGTGCCTTGATGTGCAGAAAGCATCCTCAGGGTGCAGAACGCATGCCCTCGAGTGCTGCTCTGTGGGCCTGACCTCAGCCTACGGTGCCTTGATGTGCAGAAAGCATCCTCAGGGTGCAGAACGCATGCCCCCGAGTGCTGCTCTGTGGACCTGACCTCAGCCTACGGTGCCTTGATGTGCAGAAAGCATCCTCAGGGTGCAGAACGCATGCCCTCCAAGTGCTGCTCTGTGGGCCTGACCTCAGCCTACGGTGCCTTGATGTGCAGAAAGCATCCTCAGGGTGCAGAACACATGACCTCCGATGCTGTTCTGTGGGCCTGACCTCAGCCTACGGTCCCTTGATGTGCAGAAAGCATCCTCAGGGCGCGGAACGCATGCCCTCCGAGTGCTGCTCTGTGGGCCTGACCTCAGCCTACGGTCCCTTGATGTGCAGAAAGCATCCTCAGGGCGCGGAACGCATGCCCTCCGAGTGCTGCTCTCTGGGCCTGACCTCAGCCTACGGTCCCTTGATGTGCAGAAAGCATCCTCAGGGTTCAGAACACATGACCTCCGATGCTGTTCTGTGGGCCTGACCTCAGCCTACGGTGCCTTGATATGCAGAAAGTATCCTCAGGGTGCAGAACACATGACCTCCGAGTGCTGTTCTGTGGGTCTGACCTCAGCCTACGGTGCCTTGATGTGCAGAAAGCATCCTCAGGGTGCAGAACACATGCCCTCCGGGTGCTGCTCTGTGGGCCTGACTTCAGCCTACGGTGCCTTGATGTGCAGAAAGCATCCTCAGGGTGTAGAACACATGACCTCCGATGCTGTTCTGTGGGCCTGACCTCAGCCTACGGTGCCTTGATGTGCAGAAAGCATCCTCAGGGTCCAAAACACATGACCTCCGATGCTGTTCTGTGGGCCTGACCTCAGCCTACGGTGCCTTGATGTGCAGAAGCATCCTCAGGGTGCAGAACACATGCCCTCCGAGTGCTGCTCTGTGGGCCTGACTTCAGCCTACGGTGCCTTGATGTGCAGAAAGCATCCTCAGGGTGCAGAACACATGACCTCCGAGTGCTGTTCTGTGGGGAACCTCAGCCTACGGTGCCTTGATGTGCAGAAAGCATCCTCAGGGTCCAGAACACATGACCTCCGATGCTGTTCTGTGGGCCTGACCTCAGCCTACGGTTGTCTTGATGTGCAGAAAGCATCCTCAGGGTGCCGAACGCATGCCCTCCGATGCTGCACTGTGGGCCTGACCTCAGCCTACGGTGCCTTGATGTGCAGAAAGCATCCTGAGGGTGCAGAACACATGACCTCCGATGCTGCTCTGTGGGCCTGATCTCAGCCTACGGTGCCTTGATGTGCAGAAAGCATCCTCAGGGTGCAGAACGCATGCCCTCAGAGTGCTGCTCTGTGGGCCTGACCTCCGCCTACGGTGCCTTGATGTGCAGAAAGCATCCTCAGGGTGCAGAACGCATGCCCCTCGAGTGCTGCTCTGTGGGCCTGACCTCAGCCTACGGTGCCTTGATGTGCAGAAAGCATCCTCAGGGTGCAGAACGCATGCCCCCCGAGTGCTGCTCTGTGGACCTGACCTCAGCCTACGGTGCCTTGATGTGCAGAAAGCATCCTCAGGGTGCAGAACGCATGCCCTTCAAGTGCTGCTCTGTGGGCCTGACCTCAGCCTACGGTGCCTTGATGTGCAGAAAGCATCCTCAGGGTGCAGAACACATGACCTCCGATGCTGTTCTGTGGGCCTGACCTCAGCCTACGGTCCCTTGATGTGCAGAAAGCATCCTCAGGGCGCGGAACGCATGCCCTCCGAGTGCTGCTCTGTGGGCCTGACCTCAGCCTACGGTCCCTTGATGTGCAGAAAGCATCCTCAGGGCGCTGGAACGCATGCCCTCCGAGTGCTGCTCTCGGGCCTGACCTCAGCCTACGGTCCCTTGATGTGCAGAAAGCATCCTCAGGGTGCAGAACGCATGCCCTCCAAGTGCTGCTCTGTGGGCCTGACCTCAGCCTACGGTCCCTTGATGTGCAGAAAGCATCCTCAGGGTGCAGAACGCATGACCTCCGATGCTGATCTGTGGGCCTGACCTCAGCCTACGGTACCTTGATGTGCAGAAAGCATCCTCAGGGTGCAGAACGCATGCCCTCCGAGTGCTGCTCTGTGGGCCTGGACCTCAGCCTACGGTGCCTTGATGTGCAGAAAGCATACTCAGGGTGCAGAACGCATGCCCTCCGAGTGCTGCTCTGTGGGCCTGACCTCAGCCTACGGTCCCTTGATGTGCAGAAAGCATCATCAGGGTGCCGAACGCATGCCCTCCGAGTGCTGCTCTGTGGGCCTGACCTCAGCCTACGGTGCCTTGATGTGCAGAAAGCATCCTCAGGGTGCAGAACGCATGCCCCCCGAGTGCTGCTCTGTGGGCCTGACCTCAGCCTACGGTGCCTTGATGTGCAGAAAGCATCCTCAGGGTGCAGAACACATGACCTCCGATGCTGCTCTGTGGGCCTGACCTCAGCCTACGGTGCCTTGATGTGCAGAAAGCATCCTCAGTGTGCAGAACACATGACCTCCGATGCTGTTCTGTGGGCCTGACCTCAGCCTACGGTGCCTTGATGTGCAGAAAGCATCCTCAGTGTGCAGAACACATGACCTCCGAGTGCTGCTCTGTGGGCCTGACCTCAGCCTACGGTGCCTTGATGTGCGGAAAGCATCCTCAGGGTGCAGAACACATGACCTCCGAGTGCTGTTCTGTGGGTCTGACCTCAGCCTACGGTGCCTTGATGTGCAGAAAGCATCCTCAGGGTGCAGAACACATGCCTTCCGAGTGCTGCTCTGTGGGCCTGACCTCAGCCTACGGTGCCTTGATGTGCAGAAAGCATCCTCAGGGTGCAGAACACATGACCTCCGATGTTGTTCTGTGGGCCTGACCTCAGCCTACGGTGCCTTGATGTGCAGAAAGCATCCTCAGGGTGCCGAACGCATGCCCTCCGATGCTGCTCTGTGGGCCTGACCTCAGCCTACGGTGCCTTGATGTGCAGAAAGCATCCTCAGGGTGCAGAACACATGACCTCCGATGCTGCTCTGTGGGCCTGATCTCAGCCTACAGCGCCTTGATGTGCAGAAAGCATCCTCAGGGTGCAGAACGCATGCCCTCCGAGTGCTGCTCTGTGGGCCTGACCTCCGCCTACGGTGCCTTGATGTGCAGAAAGCATCCTCAGGGTGCAGAACGCATGCCCCCCGAGTGCTGCTCTGTGGGCCTGACCTCAGCCTACGGTGCCTTGATGTGCAGAAAGCATCCTCAGGGTGCAGAACGCATGCCCCCGAGTGCTGCTCTGTGGGCCTGACCTCAGCCTACGGTGCCTTGATGTGCAGAAAGCATCCTCAGGGTGCAGAACACATGACCTCCAATGCTGCTCTGTGGGCCTGATCTCAGCCTACAGCGCCTTGATGTGCAGAAAGCATCCTCAGGGTGCAGAACGCATGCCCTCCCGAGTGCTGCTCTGTGGGCCTGACCTCAGCCTACGGTGCCTTGATGTGCAGAAAGCATCCTCAGGGTGCAGAACGCATGCCCCGAGTGCTGCTCTGTGGGCCTGACCTCAGCCTACAGCGCCTTGATGTGCAGAAAGCATCCTCAGGGTGCAGAACGCATGCCCTCCGAGTGCTGCTCTGTGGGCCTGACCTCCGCCTACGGTGCCTTGATGTGCAGAAAGCATCCTCAGGGTGCAGAACGCATGCCCTCCGAGTGCTGCTCTGTGGGCCTGACCTCCGCCTACGGTGCCTTGATGTGCAGAAAGCATCCTCAGGGTGCAGAACGCATGCCCCCCGAGTGCTGCTCTGTGGGCCTGACCTCAGCCTACGGTGCCTTGATGTGCAGAAAGCATCCTCAGGGTGCAGAACGCATGCCCCCCGAGTGCTGCTCTGTGGGCCTGACCTCAGCCTACGGTGCCTTGATGTGCATAAAGCATCCTCAGGGTGCAGAACAAATGACCTCCGATGCTGCTCTGTGAGCCTGATCTCAGCCTACAGCGCCTTGATGTGCAGAAAGCATCCTCAGGGTGCAGAACGCATGCCCTCCGAGTGCTGCTCTGTGGGCCTGACCTCAGCCTACGGTGCCTTGATGTGCAGAAAGCATCCTCAGGGTGCAGAACGCATGCCCCCGAGTGCTGCTCTGTAGGCCTGACCTCAGCCTATGGTGCCTTGATGTGCAGAAAGCATCCTCAGGGTGCAGAACACATGACCTCCGAGTGCTGTTCTGTGGGTCTGACCTCAGCCTACGGTGCCTTGATGTGCAGAAAGCATCCTCAGGGTCCAGAACACATGACCTCCGAGTGCTGTTCTGTGGGCCTGACCTCAGCCTACGGTGCCTTGATGTGCAGAAAGCATCCTCAGGGTGCCGAACGCATGCCCTCCGATGCTGCTCTGTGGGCCTGACCTCAGCCTACGGTGCCTTGATGTGCAGAAAGCATCCTCAGGGTGCAGAACACATGACCTCCGATGCTGTTCTGTGGGCCTGACCTCAGCCTACGGTGCCTTGATGTGCAGAAAGTATCCTCAGGGTGCAGAACACATGACCTCCGAGTGCTGTTCTGTGGGTCTGACCTCAGCCTACGGTGCCTTGATGTGCAGAAAGCATCCTCAGGGTGCAGAACACATGCCCTCCGAGTGCTGCTCTGTGGGCCTGACTTCAGCCTACGGTGCCTTGATGTGCAGAAAGCATCCTCAGGGTGCAGAACACATGACCTCCAATGCTGTTCTGTGGGCCTGACCTCAGCCTACGGTGCCTTGATGTGCAGAAAGCATCCTCAGGGTCCAAAACACATGACCTCCGATGCTGTTCTGTGGGCCTGACCTCAGCCTACGGTGCCTTGATGTGCAGAAAGCATCCTCAGGGTGCAGAACACATGCCCTCCGAGTGCTGCTCTGTGGGCCTGACTTCAGCCTACGGTGCCTTGATGTGCAGAAAGCATCCTCAAGGTGCAGAACACATGACCTCCGAGTGCTGTTCTGTGGGTCTGACCTCAGCCTACGGTGCCTTGATGTGCAGAAAGCATCCTCAGGGTCCAGAACACATGACCTCCGATGCTGTTCTGTGGGCCTGACCTCAGCCTACGGTTGTCTTGATGTGCAGAAAGCATCCTCAGGGTGCCGAACGCATGCCCTCCGATGCTGCTCTGTGGGCCTGACCTCAGCCTACGGTGCCTTGATGTGCAGAAAGCATCCTCAGGGTGCAGAACACATGACCTCCGATGCTGCTCTGTGGGCCTGATCTCAGCCTACGGTGCCTTGATGTGCAGAAAGCATCCTCAGGGTGCAGAACGCATGCCCTCCGAGTGCTGCTCTGTGGGCCTGACCTCCGCCTACTGTGCCTTGATGTGCAGAAAGTATCCTCAGGGTGCAGAACGCATGCCCCCCGAGTGCTGCTCTGTGGGCCTGACCTCAGCCTACGGTGCCTTGATGTGCAGAAAGCATCCTCAGGGTGCAGAACGCATGCCCCCCGAGTGCTGCTCTGTGGGCCTGACCTCAGCCTACGGTGCCTTGATGTGCAGAAAGCATCCTCAGGGTGCAGAACACATGACCTCCGAGTGCTGTTCTGTGGGTCTGACCTCAGCCTACGGTGCCTTGATGTGCAGAAAGCATCCTCAGGGTGCAGAACACATGACCTCCGAGTGCTGTTCTGTGGGTCTGACCTCAGCCTATGGTGCCTTGATGTGCAGAAAGCATCCTCAGGGTGCAGAACGCATGACCTCCGATGCTGTTCTGTGGGCCTGACCTCAGCCTACGGTGCCTTGATGTGCAGAAAGCATCCTCAGGGTGCCGAACGCATGCCCTCCGATGCTGCTCTGTGGGCCTGACCTCAGCCTACGGTGCCTTGATGTGCAGAAAGCATCCTCAGGGTGCAGAACGCATGCCCTCCGATGCTGCTCTGTGGGCCTGACCTCAGCCTACGGTGCCTTGATGTGCAGAAAGCATCCTCAGGGTGCAGAACGCATGCCCTCCGAGTGCTGCTCTGTGGGCCTGACCTCAGCCTACGGTGCCTTGATGTGCAGAAAGCATCCTCAGGGTGCTGAACGCATGCCCTCCGATGCTGCTCTGTGGGCCTGACCTCAGCCTACGGTACCTTGATGTGCAGAAAGCATCCTCAGGGTGCCGAACGCATGCCCTCCGATGCTGCTCTGTGGGCCTGACCTCAGCCTACTGTGAATTGATGTGCAGAAAGCATCCTCAGGGTGCAGAACACACGCCCTCCGATGCTGTTCTGTGGGCCTGACCTCAGCCTACGGTGCCTTGATGTGCAGAAAGCATCCTCAGGGTGCAGAACGCATGCCCTCCGATGCTGCTCTGTGGGCCTGACCTCAGCCTCACGGTGCCTTGATGTGCAGAAAGCATCCTCGGGTGCAGAACACATGCCCTCTGGATGCTGCTCTGTGGGCCTGATCTCAGCCTACGGTGCCTTGATGTGCAGAAAGCATCCTCGGGTGCAGAACACATGCCCTCCGATGCTGCTCTGTGGGCCTGACCTCAGCCTACGGTGCCTTGATGTTCAGAAAGCATCCTCGGGGTGCAGAACACATGCCCTCCGATGCTGTTCTGTGGGCCTGACCTCAGCCTACGGTGCCTTGATGTGCAGAAAGCATCCTCGGGGTGCAGAACACATGCCCTCCGATGCTGTTCTGTGGGTCTGACCTCAGTCCACGGCGCCACAGCTTATATTTACAAACAACGCCGACTCTGCTCCTGTTTTACATCCTCTTGAACGAGGCTGAGTTGTAGTGTGAGAGGTCTCAACTGTGAGCACTATGACTGCAGGAAAACAGCCCTCTGCAGTGCGAGGAGGCTCTGGAAGTTGGACCTAAGTAGCAGAGCATCATATCTCCATCCTTTGTACGACCTGATGGCTGCTTCACCACAAAGGCAGGGATGTGCTGTGGCAGCTGCTCCTGGTGCCGAAGCTAATATCTCACCTTTTTACAGACGACAAATTCCATTGCTGCATCCTCCCCGGGGTACTGGCAGCCTTCCCTGTTAAGTGCACTGAGTACAGACTTCTAGAGTTACACCTTCTGGCTTACACCTGACACCAAGACGTTGAAGATTTCTTCAAACCGGCCTCTAGAATTAAGCAAGGCCTGTCGCTGGCGGCTCAGGCGAAACCGGTCTTGAGCTCTTCGTGTTTGGACCGATCGTAACCTACCCAAGGGGTGTCCTAGAGGGAACAGAGGGTACAACCCACGTCCATCTTGAAAAACGGGTCTTTAAGTGGCTGTATGACGGAACCACACATGAATTTACCACACACGCCTTTAGAACGCAGTCAATACTACAAATGCATCGTTACCACGCATTCCTTTACAACGCAAGTCGTTACAACGACATGCCTCAGGGAAGCACTGGACTTTGGAATAGCATAACTTACTATTCCAACTCCAGCCTGTGCAACAGAAGGAAGGTGTTGGACTTAATATCCAACACCAGTCCAACAACGTGTTCCCTAAAGCAAGTCATTGTAAAGGAACGTGTGGTAAAGATGCATTTGTTTCATTGACCGCGTTGGAAAAGCACTACATGGTTCCGACTGCGTAGTAAAGGCTGTTTCCCCTATATTTTACCTCATGGACCAAAACACACAAAATTAGACCCAGAGGTCAGGCATGCTGAATCTTTGCTAACTGTCCCTAAACTGGAATTTAACACATGGAGTTGCACTCCTGCAGTGTGGGGCGTCGGCCTCCTACATGTGAAGTGAACATGCAGAAACTGCCAACATAGATCCAAAAATACAGCTGTTCTTTATAACAAGTTGCAAGGTAAGTACAATTTCTATAAATCGCCATGCTGCTGCCTTTCTTAAATCAAAAGTTTGATGTTGCAATCCATTCAGGTGACTTTCTTCTGCCGACTGAGATGGAATTCAGTGCCCCACCTCTGAAAGCACATTTTGGAAGGCACTCCTTTGTAATGGTCAGAAATGCACGGCCAAATTAGATTTCTCTCATTTCTTCCTTTTGGAATGTGAGAAAACAACTTACCAATGTGGACTTCCATTGAAAAAAAGGCCTATTACTTACTGGTAATCTTCATTACTCTTAGTCCTACTCATCCTCGTTCCAGTCAAGACATGATGAAGTTTCTTCCACCTCAGGACAGGAAACAAAAACAGGAAATGCTAGCCAATAGCCACACCCACCCAGCAGGAAGTCATTTAAGGGCTAGCATGCCCTCAGCCCTTCCTGTAATACCGAGCCATGTCAAAGGCCTGACACACATATGTGATGATTGGGACGAGGATGAGTCAGACTAAGAGTATTGAAGATTATCGGTCAGTAATCGGGCCATCACCTCTACGTCCCTCGTCCTCGTCCCACTCATCACTTGATGAGGTATATCAAAGCCAAAATGACTCCCTGACTCCACATACATTCATCATCTGTTTTCCTTTACATATACATACAGCAACCTAAATCATGAAAAATAAACAGAATCACACCATGATATGATGCTACACCCAGTGTTTTTATGAGATTCATGAAAAATTAAACTAAATAAAGAACAACAAAGTTCAATATTTAACAGAAAACACCAAACATTCACTTATCTTTCGCTGATTGCAAGACTCCTAACAATCAGGGCTAAACTTCTGCAGTCGGTAATGCTTAGCAAATGCGTGTCCACGTGCCCGAGTTCCAGCTCTGCATATTTCTTCTCATGGAACCCCTTGAAACTCTGCTCAAAAGGCCGCCATTCCCCTGGTAGAGGGATCCTGAACACTGCTGGGGAACTGAAGATCTTGGCTTGAGTCTTCAATCCTTCGGCTTACAGTTATCTTTGAAGCCTTCTTACCTTGATCGAGGAACCCAAAACTGACAAAAAGAGAGTCCGATTTTCTGTACTTACTGGATCTGTCAATGTAAACAAAGCACATTTAACATCCAGTAAAGGTAACACTCTTCAGACACAGGAGCAGGAAAGAAGGAAGGAAGAACCACTTCCTGAGACGAGTGAAACTTTGAATGAACTTTAAGAAGAAAAGCAGGATCACGTTTCAGAACTATGGCATCCTCCAGAAATCTCAAAAAAGGAGTGCGACACTGAGGAGCTGAAAGTTTACTTAGACAACGTGCTGATGTGATGGGCAGAAGAAAAAAGACGCCTCATGAGAGAGAAATTTCAAATCCACAGTGTCTGTAGGTTCAAAAGGAGGATGTTGTAGACATTTCAAAACCAGTGGAAGATCTCAGGAAGGAGCCATATTCTGAGACAAAGGTTTAGAAACAGAAAAGCTTTTGAAAAGTCTGGAAACAAGAGACACAGAATCAGAAGAAGAAAGACCATCACCACGAAATGAAGGGCTGTGAAGGAGATGCCTTTGTGAAACCCTTCCGTGCGTTCACATGAGAAGTGTTAGTTCAGAGTTGTCCACATAGAGTTGGAACTAAACTTCATGAAGCAAAGCCAGAGGTACTATGTGGGCATTCAGTGGCAGAGCATTGCGAATGGACCTTTGTCAGACTCCACTTTTCATCTCCAAAAGCTGAGCTATGAAGTTGGAATCTGCCTGAAAAGATGAAAGAGATACAGAATAAGGGAGAGCTGTTGATGCTCAACTCAAGACCAGGCCTTTTAATTATCCGTGGTGTCCAGAGCTGCTGATAAATCAAGTATAACTATTTGTTCATATTTGTATATAATTTACACGTCTATGATCACATATTAAAATGAATTGTGTGCATGCAATCTTTAGCCCTTCACCTCACCACTTTTGTTTGGTATTTTGTTGGGGTTTTATGACACATCTTTTTAGTGGCACTTGTTAATTTGGTCTAGTTTCTTGTGATATGATCCCTCTCTCTAGAGCCATGAAGCCAGGTTGGAGAACAAGCTGTTAAGAAAATCCACAAAAATGAACAATGCTTGAGATGGCCAAACCTTGTTCTTTCTACCTGTGCAGATGGTCAGTAAGATATGTCTCGGCTCCAGACAGCTGTCTGTAGGCAGATCAGTTGCTTCCAATACATTAGATATGCATACAGAAGGCTGTGGATCAGATCCCTTTTCATGTCTGGGTGGCTTTGTTGGCAGTCTCACTTCCCTGCTCTAAATTTGCTTGTTTTCCTCCCTATTCTTGTGTTTTTTCCACTCAGGAACCTTTAGGTCTCATAGTATTTTGATTGGTTCGAGTATCCTTCCACTGCTGAAATAAGTCCTTGCACTGCAATGAATGTGAGGAGCTATTTTGGCTCCCTCTCATACAATCAATCAATAGATTTGTAGAGTGCTGCTTGTCACCTGTGAGGGTATCCAGGCGCTGGCAGGGTCCAGTTGATTAGCTGAACAGCCAGGTCTTCAGGGACTGTCGAACTCTGGAAGAGATGGGGAGGTCCATAGATCAAAGGGTAGCTCATTCCATATCTTCTCTTCTAGGAAGTAGAAGGAGCGACCTCCGCATCTGCAATGCCGGCCTTGGGGGGTGAGGGTTAGAGAAAGGGACATGGAGGGGAGGTGTCTGGTGGGCTGATGGAAGTTCAGGCGGTGGTTCAAGTAGGCGGGTCCGCAGTTCTGTAGGGCCTTGTATGCATGAGTCAGGACCTTGAACTGGCATCTTTGCTGTACAGGGAGCCATTGGAGTTCCCTGATGTCGGGGGTGATGTAGGTTCATTTAGGGAGATCCAGGAAAAGTCTGGCTCTGGCGTTCTGCATGGTCTGTAGTCGGAGGAGGTGAGCTGCGATCCCTGCATAGAGAGTGTTGCCATAGTTCAGTCGGCTGGAGATGAGGGCCCGGATGATGGTGTGCTTGAGCTTTGGGGTATCCATTTGAATATCTTACAAAGCATGCAGAGGATGAAGAAGCAGAAGTAGGAGACAGAGTTGACCTGAGTCGTCATGGTTAGTTTGTTGTCCAGAATGATGCCTAGGTTCCTAGCGTGGTCCGTGGAGTAGGAAGTAGGCCGAGATCTGAGGGCCACCAGAATGCATCCCATGGGGAGCTTTTGTTTCCGAAAACGAATACCTCTGTCTTGGCTGTGTTGAGCTTCAGGAAGTTGTCCTTCATCCAGTTGTGGAAGTTGGTCTTCGTCGTGTCTTCGGAGAGGGAGAGGATGAGTTGTGTGTCGTCAGCGTAGGATATGATGTTGAGTTTGTGGGTTTTGTCGATGCTGGCCGGAGTGTTGAAAAGCGAGGGGCTTTGTGAAGATCCTTAGGGTACTCCATAGATGATTTCCTTGGGTTTGGAGGTGAAGCGGAGGAGGCAGACGTTTTGCATTCTTCCAGTGGGGAAAGAGGCAATCCATCAGCGGCTCCTTGGATGCCTATGTTGTGCAGCCTTGTGATGAGTGTGTGGTGGGGGACAGTATCAAAGGCTGCTGAGAGGATCAGAACTACAGTCTCCCCTTGGTCGAGTAGGGCTCGGTTGTTGTCGGTAGGTACAATGAGGGCTCTCTTGGAGCTGTAGTTGCTGCGGAATCCGGACTGGGAGGAGTCTAGTAGGAGGTTGGGTTACAAATGTGAGGAGAGTTGGTGGCTGATGGCTTTTTCTACTACTTTTACCAGAAACGGCAGTATGGAGATTGGACAGTAGTTGTTGAGTTCACTGGGGTCTGCCAATGGTTTTTTTAGTAGGGCGTTGACTTCTGCGTTGTTTCCAGTCCTCAAGAAAGGTGGCCGTGGCAATTGAGGTGTTGAATAAGGTGGTGGTGAGTACTTGGCAGATTCTGGCTTCGCCTATGTTGAAGATGTGGTGAGGGCATGGGTTGGTTGGGGCCCCTGACTGGGCTGAGTTCATGATAGGGGCGGTGTGCTGTGGGGCGAGCTGGCTCCATTCCGTTAGTCGGATGTCTGTGGGGGTAGCAGGGTTTCTCTGCTTCTCCTGATCGCTCTCTTTTCATATCATTATTCTCCTTTTAACCCATCCCCTTCTCCACTCTTCCCTCACCATCCAATTCCCACCCAGCTCATTCGCTAATTTTTTGCTGCATGCTGCAGGTGGACAGCCATCTTGAAATGTTTGCTTTTGCCCATTTCAAGATGGCTGCGGGAGTGTGTCGGTAGGTGCAATGAGGGCTCATTTACATATGGCCACTGTGAGTACGCATGCATTCAAGACGGCCATATTTGAACATGATTTGTTAAAATAAACCAGGATGCATTCAACGATGGCTACCGCAGATGCACATCCACAGCAACCATGTATCAACGGCATTTGATAAAACATGAAAATGCATTCAAAGATGACCGCTGTGAATGGGCAGGTATCAACGCCATCTTTGAATGCATTATTCAAACAAAATGGCTGCCATGGATGCAGGCATGTTTGCTGAGGCTATCCAAACCCAAAAATGCATTGCCAAAGTCAATAGGTTTTACTGCTGAGAGCTATTGGCTTTGCCAATGCTTGCTGGAAACAGTCACCAATCTTAAAGTGAATGAACAGTTAAGATATGTGAATATTAAGTAGTGCCGTTTGATCTGCTGGTGAGTGGGTGGGTCTTTTCAGAACTGGTTGTTCAGGTCACAGGTGTCAAGGATGCACACTGCAGTCTGGCACGGAGAGTGGACAAGAGCCTGTGGGGAGAGCACATTCACTCCTGAACAGCACTAGTTAGTTAGCTGTTAGTTAAGTTAAACATTGGGAGGAGCATCCTTCAATGCACCTTGTAGTTTGGTTTCCAGCATCGCTTGCAAGAACTGGTGCTGAATCTTGCATTTTGTTTTAGCATAGAGGCTTCCTTCATACCCAGGACAGCTACAGCACAGGGATCCTTCACGCATAGAGCAGGTACAGCACAAGCAGCAGCAGTGCAAGCTTCCTTCACACAGTGGGCTTGTGCAACACAGGTGTCCTTCACACGTAGAACAGGTGCACACAGAGGACAAGTGTAGCACAGGCAGCAGACACACAGGTGCCCATCACACACAGAATGGGTACAGTACAAACAGCAGCAGTGCAGGCTTTTTTCACAGGTGGAACTGGAAGAGCATGGGCAGAGACAACACAAGCTTCCTTCACACACAGAACAAGCGCAGCACAAGTGATAGAAGTGCAAGCTCACATCACACACAGAACAAGCGCAGCACAAGTAACAGAAGTGCAAGCTTCCATCACACACAGAATAGGCTCAGTACAATTGATAGAAGTGCAAGCTTCCATCACGCAGCACAACTGATAGCAGTGCAAGCTTCCATCACACACAGAACAAGCACAGCACAAGTGATAGCAGAGCAAGCTTCCATCACACACAGAACAAGCGCAGCACAAGTGATAGCAGAGCAAGCTTCCATCACACACAGAACAAGCGCAGCACAAGTGATAGCAGTGCAAGCTTCCATCACACACAGAACAAGTGCAACATGAGAAGATTTATACACTCACAGAGAAAAGGTGCAGCACAGAAAGTGACTGTGGAGTGTCCCTTACACACAAGCAATAGAAACTGTGGTCTGTAGGGGAGAACAGGCTGGTGTGGGAGAGTAGAGGATAAAGCTAAAGGAGGATAACCTCTGGTGCATTCAGACACCTGGGTTCTGTGGGAGCTGAAAGAAGGGATGTGAGAGTGGGGTAAGACACAGGAATGGAACATTATCTCCTCATGTGGCTTCCAGAGATGGTACTGAATGTTTCAGAAAAATGCCCAACACTGTGGTGCACCTACACATTACAGCTTCAGATCCTCTGCACATAAATGACATCCTGTGAACCTAACTTGCGTCATCCTGCTTGCCTTGTGGCACGCATTCCATGAGGCACCATTTTAGTTATCCTGTCCCTCACACATCCAAAGATTTTAGAGCAGCGGTTCTAGCTTGTGGTCCACAGATCCATGGGTGTCCACTACGCCTTATCCGGGACTTCCGTGACTGCTCAGAAAGTTTTTGTTCTTTTTTGTGTTAATCAAACACAATATTACATAATTTGTGCACTTGTTTAATGTATTTTGGGGTATTGTTTTGAGGTTCAAATGGTAGAAATTGCTTAGCTCGTGGTCCTATGCTTCCAGTAGTGATTCAGTGGGAGTCCACAGGAATCAAAAGGTTAAAACCCGCTGTTTTAGAGTATTTTTGAAAACATGTCAAGAAATGTTACATTTGCAGATTATGAAGTGGTGCCAAAGCTCCTGAAAAACTAGCTTCTTCTCTCAACTCGTACACACTGAGTCCTCTGTAAGCCTATTGAGCTCATTTCCAGCTTCTCTCTCTCCTTTGTCTTGGTAAAGGAATCCCCTTATACGTAGACCTCAGAAGCATCTCAGGAAACGGTATACCCCCTTACGCGTGGACCTCAAAAGCTTCTCAGGAAACAGTAACCCCTTACACGTGGACCTCAGAAGCTTCTCAGGAAATGGTACCCCCTTACACGTGGACTTCAGAAGCTTCTCAGGAAACGGTACCCCCTTACATGGAGACCTCAGAAGCTTCTCAGGAAACAGTACCCCCTTACACATGGACCTCAGAAGCTTCTCAGGAAACAGTACCCCCTTACAAGTGGACCTCAGAAGCTTCTCAGGGAATGGTACCCCCTTACATGTGGACCTCAGAAGCTTCTCAGGAAATGGTACCCCCTTACACGTGGGCCTCAGAAGCTTCTCAGGTAACAGAGTTCCCTATGGCATCTATGGACTGCATCTCCTCCAGGGGTTGGGTTGTCATCATACCCCTGCTTTCCGTCAGCTCCACTTGGCTACTGCCCTACCAGGGGCGCTGAAGTCTTGTACCCAGGGCCAAGTCTTGGCTGAGATTGCTTGAATGGTCTTCTCACTATCCTGTGGAAGGTTCCATGAACTCAGCTCTCTTCCAGTCCCAATCCACAAAGAACTGAGGGCACCCATCTCTGGGAGAGTTCACTGGATGGGCCCCCGCTCAAGGAAAGCCCTGGCCCCATGGAGGAACCAGGAAGTGATAGGCCTCATCTGGTACTGCCATAAACAGAGAAGGAGGCCTGGCTGCCTGCTCTGTTTTGGCCTCAGCAACCTGTTGGTCTACTTACCTCATGCAATTCTTCCAGCAAACACCACACCTTGGACTCACGTGGTATGTTGCCCTCTCTGTTACATATTTGGTATGTTGGCCTCACTGTAATACATGGAATATGTTGGCCTCACTGTACTACATGTGATATGTTGGCCTCACTGTAATACAAATGGTATGTTGGCCTTACTGCAATACATGTGATATGTTGGCTTCACTGTAATACAACTGGTGTGTTGGTCTCACTGTAATACAGGGGATATGTTGGCCTCACTGTAAAAAATGGGATATGTTGGCATCACTGTAATACAAATGGTATGTTGACCTCACTGTGATAAAAGTGTTATGTTGGCCTCACTGTAATACAAGTGGTATGTTGGCCTCACTGTAATAGAAGTGTTTTGTTGGCCTCACTGTAATACATGGGATATGTTGGCCTCACTGTAATACAAGTGGTTTGCTAGCCTCACCATAATATCAATCAATCAATCAATCATGTCACTTATAAAGCGCACTACATACCCGCGAGGGTCTCAAGGCGCTGGGGGAAGAGGAGGGTGGTGCTGCTACTGATTGAAGAGCCAGGTCTTGAGGAGTCTTCTGAAGGCCAGTAGGTCTTGGGTCTGTCGGAGGTTGGTGGGGAGGGTGTTCCAGGTCTTGGCGGCGAGGTGGGAGAAGGATCTGCCGCCGGCGGTCGTTTTCCGGATGCGGGGGACTGTGGCGAGGGCGAGGCTGGTCGAGCGGAGCTGGCGGGTGGGGGTGTAGAAGCTGAGTCGTCTGTTGAGGTAGGCTGGTCCGGAGTTGTGGAGTGCTTTGTGTGCGTGGGTGAGGAGTAATACACAGGATATGTTGGCCTCTCTGTAATACAAGTGGTTTGTTGGCCTCACTGTAATACATGGAATATGTTGGCCTCACTGTAATACAAGTAGTATGTTTGCCTCACTGTAATAGAGATGCTATGTTGGTCTCACTGTAATACAAGTGGTTTGTTGGCCTCACTGTAATATAAGCGTTATGTTGGCCTCACTGAATACAAATAGTATGTTGGCCTCACTGTAATACAAGTGATATGTTGGCCTCAGTGTAACAGATGGGATATGTTTGCCTCATTGTAATACAAGTGGTATGTCGGCCTCACTGTAATACATCGGATATGTTGGTCTCACTGTAATACAAGTGATATGTTGGCCTCAGTATAATACATGTGATACGTTGGCCGCACTGTAACAGATGGGATAGGTTGATCTCACTGTAATACAAGTGGTATGTTGGCCTCACTGTAATATAAATGGTTTGTTGGCCTCACTGTGATAGAAGTGTTATGTTGGCCTCACTGTAACAGATGGGATATGTTGGCCTCACTGTAACGGATGGGATATGTTTGTCTCACTGTAATGCAAGTGGTATGTTGGCCTCACTGTAATACAAGTAGTGCGTTGGCCTCACTGTAATACATGTGATATATTGGCCTCACTGTAATACAAGTGCTAAGTTGGCCTCTCAGTAATACAACTGATATGTCGGCCTCAGGATAATACATGTGATACGTTGGCCTCACAGTAATACAAGTGGTATGTTGGGCTTACTGTTACAGATGGGCTATGTTGGCCTCACTGTAATGCAAGTGGTATGTTGGCCTCACTGTAATACAAGTGCTATGTTGGCCTCAGTATAATACATGTGAGACGTTGGCCTCACTGTAACAGATGGGTTATGTTGGCCTCACTGTAATACAACTGTTATGTCTGCCTCAGTATAATACATGTGATACGTTGGCCTCACAGTAATACAAGTGGTATGTTGGCCTCACTGTAATACAAGTGGTATGTTGGCCTCACTGTAACAGATGGGCTATGTTGGCCTCACTCTAATACATCAGATATGTTGGTCTCACTGTAATACAAGTGATATGTTGGCCTCACTGTAATACAAGTGATATGTTGGCCTCACTGTAATACAAGTGATATGTTGGCCTCACTGTAACAGATGGGATATGTTGGTCTCACTGTAATACAATTGATATGTCGGCCTCAGTATAATACATGTGATATGTTGGCTTCACTGTAATACAATTGATATGTCGGCCTCAGTATAATACATGTGGTATGTTGGCCTCACTGTAATACAATTGATATGTTGGCCTCACTGTAATACAATTGATATGTCGGCCTCAGTATAATACATGTGATATGTTGGCTTCACTGTAATGCAAGTGGTATGTTGACCTCACTGTAATACAAGTGGTATGTTGGCCTCACTGTAATATTCTGAAAAGGAAAGGTGAGCCCTCCTTGGTGCTACCATTGGATCGTAAGACCTACCTGTCCCTGGACTGACACTTCCTGTTGACAGTCACCCTGGGCAGGAGGTTATGTGTGCCCGGCTGGCAAGGCCTTCTGCAGCTTCCTGCTGGTGCACTTAAGTGAACACTGGGCGGAAGCTGCAAAGCTGAGTGCCATGTCACGTGCATCAGCCCAGATGTTGGTAGGACATGCCCACTCAGGGCGGTCCATCGCTCCAGCTATCGGTGCTGCCAGTGCTGGGAGAATGAAGCCCGCGGATACGCCATCATGGTGGTGCCATTCTCCCACGCTAGACTCGCTCCTGCCTCCTACTGGACTTGTACGTCTGTACTGCTTTAAGTAAGATTGACTTTTGTTCACTTGTTGTCTGTAAGACTCCCCTTCGGTTTTCCCTTTCCTTAGCCCTTCAGCAGATCAAGCCTTTCGAGCCTATTGACCTTGCCAATGGTTTTTTAGCAATGCTGTGCATCATGGCTAAAAAGGAGAGTGAAAAAAAGCCTATGACGCAGCCGGCCGCCTTGTGTAGTGGAGGCTTCCTACAAAATGACGGGAGCACTTTTTTCCTTTTTATTTACAGATCGGAGGTGGATTGTTAAGTAAAATAAATAGCAGGGAAGTGTTTTTATATTTTTTTAAATGGCGGGGAAAGCAACACGGAGAGCGCGGGTGGGGGAAGCAACACAGGGGGCAGAAGCAACACGGAGGGCCGGTAGAGATGTACACAACATGGACAAGAGAGAGCAACACGGAGTCCCGGGGGGCAACGGGGGAGAAGCACACGGGTAAGAAAGCAATGCAGGGGGAAGCACCCAAAGATGAGCGCAGCACAGAGAAAAGGCAAGCGAGAAGCACATGGGCGAGAGATAACAACACAGACATTTGAGGGGGAGAGCAGTAAATGAGGGAAACAGCTGGAAAACAAATGCACTCTCATGGAGTTCTTAACCAAAAAGAAAAAAGTACCGCCTAAAAATTAAGCAGTGGAAGGACACACGCAATGAGGCCATGCTCCAGGAGAGGGACAAACACAAGAAGAGGAGAAAAGTCCTCCCAGGGTAACAAATGAAAATCAAGCAAATGAGAGTGACAATAAAGTCAACCAATGGTAAGTAATGGGCAGACTCTAAGGCCACTGTAAGAGGACAGCTTGTGCTTTTTTTTAAGTGAGACCTTAAAAAAAAGGAGGACGTTGAGGGGCCCGGGTGAGGCCAGGGGAGAATCCTGTGATGCCAGCAGGAACTAAGGGTGTCTGATGTCACTTCCCCTACCCCTGGTTAGATGTCCATGAGGGTGTGGTGCCTTCCTTATAAAAGTGAATCCAAATAAAGATTTCAGGGTGGGGGAGCCTGCAGTAGGGAAACTCATCACAGATGAGCTCTGTCAAGTGAAGGGGTGAAGAATATGGTATTCATGAGAAAGCCGTGGGTGGTGAGGTACAGAAGGAGTAGGGGTCTGGCACAGTACAGGATGGAAATGAGATGCGCGATGAGAGGCACAGATGAAGATGGGGAGTAGTGGTAGAGGTGGGCGAGCCACTGAAAGCCTCAGCCAGGTCCGAGCCGGACACCGGACTATTGCTTGGCTTGAGGTCCTCTCGGAGCCTCAAGCCCAAGATGAGCTGAGCTTTCAGGGGCGGTGATGTCGACAAGGGACTGCAGCCGCCGACCATGGAGCATGGAAAACCAGGTGTGAATCCCTGTCTCCGTTAAACATGCTGTAAATCCTCTCCAGGTGCCAAAAAAAGCATGCAACGTCGTTTGTGTGTTGTGAACCTTGGGCAAGGATCGCTGTACGTAAAACTGCAAAAATAAAATGTGTATTCTGCCTGTCACTCATGCACGCTCTAACCTCATGCGCCAAAAAATACGGACAAAGTATTAATGTTTGATGTCAGAAAGAGATACCCATGAAGTGGTTGAATTACACAGTGTGAAACTGGAAAACCTGGGATCAATCCCGGTCTCCCTGCTTTACCAAATCATATGATCTTAGGCAAATACTTTATTTCACTGAGCCTCTTTTTTATTCATTATTACAGACAACAGCACCTTCAAATAGGCAAGTCAGAGTGTGCGCTGTACAATAATATCTCCTTGAGTTTGATTAAAAATCCTCTAATAAGGGTTTAGTTCACATACATGGTTCATATGATAGAGTTTGTCACATACAGGGTTCATTTATTTAATTGTAAAGTTTTATAAAGCGCGAACATGACCCTTGCGGGTATCAGAGCGCTGTACAGAGAGGCAGCAGCATGAATAAACTCCGTATAATAGAGGTCAGCACAGTGACACCACCAGGAGTACACAATCAAGATCCGGGACCGGGTAGTGAGCCACACTAGATCAATTTCTCCTAGAGTGGAAAATATTTCCTGTAACATTCAGCAAAACAATCAAAAGTGACTCGACACAACATAATAAAATAAGTGGCAAAACTGTAGGGTGAGGGCCCTTGGGTAAAATAACAATTATCAACCAATCATAGATAAATGGAGAGCGATATGTTGGGATAAATGTCAAATATGTCAACATGGGGACAAGCAAAAGAGTACACGATGATGCAGTTAATGATCACTCAGGAAAAACCATTTGGCCTGTTTCTTGAAATAGGCAGTGGAGGATTGGATCTAATCTCAGTAGGAAGAGCGTTCCAAATTCTAGGAGCAAGGCTAGAGAAAGCACGTTTGTATGTACTTTTCTTCTTAAATTTGTGAGGTTTCAAGAGAAGTGTGGACGTACTTCTTAAGTTCCGACCCGAGCCAGAAAGAACAAGCTTGTTCGCCAGATAGGCCGGAGTGTTATAATGCAAGGCTTTATGCGTGAGGCAAGCTATTTTAAAACGAATCCTCGCTTCAATACACAGCTAGTTAAGCTGCAAAAGATCAGGAGTAATGTGATCGTGTTTTTTGGAGCCTGTGATGAGCCTGGCCGATGCATTGAGAGTGGCTCTGAGAGGGGCCAAGCTCGCTTTAGGAAGCCCCGCAAGGGTCACCAAACCATATTCAAGACGTGAGATCACCAAGGATTGTACTGCAGGCTGTATGTCTTCGGTCGGAAGGAAAGGTTTGACTTTCTTGAGGGTGTTAAGATGAAAGTTGGCACCCCTAATAGTGGCACTGATGTGAGCTTGCATATTAAGGTATTTGTCCAAGGTAATGCCTAACGATTTAGCAGAATCTACCACATGAGGTGAGCAGTTAAGGGCTGTGAGTTGCTTTAGCCAGTCCAGGGTAGGTGCCGAGTGATTGTGGGGGCAATCAGCAGGAATTCAGTTTTGAGGGTATTCAACAAAAGATGGTTCTGGACTAACCATTGTTGAATTTGCGAAAGAGCCTCATTTAAAGTTTTAATGTCATCTGGAGAGGAAATCTTCAAGTAAAGTTGCGTGTCATCTGCGTACATGTGGTAAAGAATGTTAGACTGGTTCAGGATGACAGTGAGAGGTTCCATAAAAAGGTTGCAGAGTGTGGGCGAGAGTGCGGATCCTTGCGGAACTCCAATCCTGACCTGGGTATTAGAGGCAAGGGACTGGTTGAGTTTAATTCTTTGTGTGCGGTTATGTAAGAAAGAGAAAAACCACTTTAGGACCGGTCCCGTTAGACCCATCCTATGTTGAAGAAGATTAATCAGGTTTTCATGTTTGATGGTGTTGAATGCAGAGGACAGGTCAAGAAGGATCAGAAGAAGGCAAGGGACATTTTGATCAAGGGATTTCAGGGCGTCATCCACAATGTGCGTTAGAGCAGTTTCAGTACTATGCCTTGCCCTGAAACCGGATTGATAGAGGTCCAGTAGTTGAAATTTCTCTATATGGTTGCAGAGCTGCTTGGGGGGCGTGGCCTGGCGCCGATGGAGTGAGCAGCAAAGCTCGTGAGCTCCCGTCGGCCGGCCGCCATCGACTGCCAACCTGAAGCCCTACACGGGGCACGAAGTCCCACAGCACAACCCTGCAGTTGGGAGAGAGGTAGGGGGTGCCCCAGAGGAGAGGCGAGCTTTCCTGGCTGCCCTAAAAGCCAGAAAGGTGAAAACTGAGAGTGCGGCTGCGCGCTCGTTCAAGATGGCGACGCCCTGCTGGTGGTGAACGGCCCGGGACGTGCATCGGCCCCCTGAGAGAACGTACAGGGTCGGAGGGCCGGCGTGCCCCCCCTTCCGCCTCCCATGCGGAGCTGAGTGGCCTACCGGGAGACCCCTGGGGCTGAGAGCGGCGGAGACGGATGCGCCGAGTGAGGCTGTGAGCGGCGGTAAAATGGCGGCACGCCTAGAAGACGGCGGCCGCTGGCACTGAGTCCAATCTGTTGGCGAAGCCCTGCTCGAGGCCTTGAGTGCCCCCCTCTCACCCCCTGTGCAGGATTGAGTGCTGGGCCTGGAGGCCTTCGAAGTAAGCCTTGGGAGGAGGGGGGCGGAGGTGTCTGAGGCCCAGGTGCCTTGGGTGACAGACCTGGGAGCAGCGGTGGTGCCCGGTGGCCCCCTGGGGGGCTAAACGGTTCGTACACAGCTGAGCAGGCGGTACTGCTGGGGTTGCGCGCGCTGGGCACTGCGTGAGCTGGAGCAAGTGCCGGATTGTCCGCGCTCGCCTCTTAGAGGCGAAGAGGGGCCTGGATTGCTTTTCCCTTGCTCCCCTGCGCGAGTCCTGAGTGCGGGGCCCGGAGGCCCCTTACGGTGCTCCCGGAGGGAGGAGACGGCGAGAGGACCAGGCCTCTGACAGGCCCCGCGCGACGAGCCAGCTGGTGGGGGCACGAATAGACAGGCAGAGACGCTTGGGGGCTTCGAGGGGCTGTTGCCCAGGCCCTGTGGAGAACGAAGACTGTCATACGGGTTGGAGCCTGTTTATAGCGGCTTTGCGGCGACCAGAGGAGACAGCGACCTTCGGGGACAGAGTCTGATGCACTACACCCGGGCCAATGCCCATAACGGGACCCACTGGGGCGGTGGACCGGGGGCCAGCGAGAGAAAGGCCTACGCGCCCTACACGCCCTACACGCTGGAAGAGCCTGGGAATCTCCTAGGGAGAGCGGCATCCTGAGGGAAAGAGCCTGCGGAGGCCCGGAATACTACAGACTCCGGAAAGCGGAACCTAGAGTTCACATCGCCGGGGCCTACCAGCGGGCACCTGCCGGATCGGACGACCCCACGAGCAACAGGAGGGGCCAGAAGCGTCCCATGAGTACGCGCAGCACCAGGAGCACCACAGGGCGGGAAGACACCATGGGGAAGCCCCTTAAAAAGAAAGATAGGGAAGAGCCCGCACTGGATGGGCCTTCAGACGAGAGTGAGAGGGCCTCGACACAGAAGGAACACCCTGCAGACCCCACGCTGCAGGATATATTGCAGGCTATTACCTCATCCAGTGAACGTTTAGAAGGGAAAATTGACTCTTTGAGCCTGGATATGAGATTGCTCCGTGAAGACCATAAAAAGCTGGCGGACCGGGTCAAAGCAAATGAGGGGGAATTAGCCGAAGCATTGCCGGCGCTAACGGAAATGAAGCAACGAAAGACCATGTTGGAAACTAAAGTGCGAGTGCTGGAAGGCAGGGCCGAGGACGCGGAAAACAGGTCGCGCAGAAGTAACCTGAGAATCGTAGGCCTGCCACAAACAATTGAAGGCCGCAGCATGACAGACCACCTCGAAAAGTGGCTCCGAGAAGAAGTAGCACCGGACGGCTTATCGAATTTCTTTGCCCTCGAAAGGGCGCACCGCGTCCCCGCAAAGCCACCCCTGCCGGGAGCACCACCGCAGGTGGTGATAGCGAAACTCCTTCACTACAAAGACAGAGATCACATCCTCGCCCAGGCGCGACTCAGAGGAGATATACAAGTGCATAATTCCACGGTGCGCATCTTCCCAGACTTCTCCCGAGACGTGCAGAGGCAGTGGGTGCGGGAGACTCTGGCTCAGAGAATGGGTCCAGCGACTCTGAGGCGCAGAGTGGGACACTCCCAAACATCACCCCGCAGACGGCGGATGACATTATCTAGGGAAGATGAGCGGTGGACTGAGATGCACATATCTGGACTGCTGCGGGGCGCTCCTGCCTCTACAATAAGGTACAGGGGTAGATAAGGGGGGGAGGCTGTGGGGCAGACCGCTGATGTTACTGAGGGGGATGGTGGCCGCAGAGACTGGGAGAGCATCGACAAGTGGCCTCCCCCTGGGACTGACTGATCGAACTGCAAGCAGTCACTTGTAGACACTACAAATTAGTTTAGATGGGGGGGGTTTTCCTGCTTATCCTGGGGAGTGGGAGTTGGGGAACATGTTTACTGTTGAAGTGGGGGGGGACCTTGAGTTGCAGCGGGCATGGCACTACACTTGTTCGACTAGGGGAGGCGCACAGGGGGCACCGCAGAGCCAGGGAGGCGAAGGGGCGCAATAATACCTGATAATGGCTGACAAACAGCAATATAAGTGTATGACCTGGAACATTAGGGGCATGCATACGATGTCAAAACGCCACAAGGTCCTCTCATATATTAGGAGGCGAGGAGCCCAGATAGCTCTTCTACAAGAAACACACCTAACGCAGAAGGAAGGGCAGGCACTACAGAGACGGTGGAGAGGGCAGCTGTTTTACACCACGTATTCGGCCTATGCACGAGGGGCGCTAATATGGGTGCAAGCGGGGGTCCCATTCCAACTGCTGGGCTCCGTGGTAGATCCGGAGGCCATAAAGGGGCGACTAGAGGGTCGAGAGATTAGTATAATCAGTGTTTACGCACCCAAAGTAGAGCAGCCTGCCTTTTTCGCGACGCTGAGTCACAGACTAGCACAATATTTCGCAGGCACTGTTATAGTGGGAGGCGACTTTAACAGCGTAGATGACATACTTTTGGACAGATCCCACCCCCAATACAAAACTCCCAAGCGGCGCGCGCCTCTCATGCATTCACCACATGGAGACAGAGCTGTTAGATGCATGGAGAACCCTAAACCCACAGGGAAGGGACTATTCCTACTTCTCAGCGGTCCATGCGCGACTAGATGCTTTCCTATGCTCAGTACATGCGCAGCGTCATGTCACTGCTGCCGAATACCTTGCGCGAACCATCTCTGACCATAATCCGCTAGTCTTGTGTCTGAAGTGGGCGCACCCGACAACGGCGATTCCTACGTGGAGACTTCGCCCGGACACACTGGAAGACCGGGAAGAGATAAGGGACGAAATAGAGCACTATTTCCAAACAAATACGGGGACGACCGCTTCGAGGAACACAGAGTGGGATGCTTTCAAGGTGGTCCTGAGGGGCCAATGTATTACGCGTGCCACAGGCGTCAGGCGCGTCATTATGAGGGAAGTAGAGGGGGCAGAGACGGCCCTCAGAGAGATGGAGCGCAGAAGGCCGGGGCACCCGGAGCTTCAACAGGCACTCTTGGATGCCAAAGAGGAAGTGGCGAAGCAAACGGAGAGGCTTAGAAGCTTCGATTTAAGAAATTCTTAGAGCGTACACACGCTGAGCGGGACAGGTCAGGATCGCTCCTGGCATGGCTGACAAACCCGGTGAATAGGGGTTCCCCCATGGTGGAGATAGACGACGAGTGGGGGGTCAGACATTTCACGCAAGAAAAGATCAATGAGGTCTTTGCCCGCTACTATGCCAAACTTTACAAGGGAACGTGTGAAGGCGAACCTGCGGACATAAGGGAATACCTGGCCGACCTACCGCTGATGAGCTTGAGCCCGGAAGTGGCGGCAATCCTGGGGGCAGATATCACGCAGCGGGAGATATGGGTTGCCATTAAGGGCATGGCGCGTAACAAGACCCCGGGCACAGATGGCCTACAGGCCGAATTTTACGCAGCATACATGGAAGAGCTGGCCCCACGCCTGGTTACAATGTACCAAGGGGCCCGAGAGCTCAGAGAGCTGCCTGAAAGTGCCAAAGAGGCCCTCATTGTCCCCATACCCAAGCCAGGGAAGGAACCACATGACTACACGGCTTACAGGCCACTATCCATGTTGAACATGGATTAAAAAATCCTGACTAAAATTCTTGCGTCGCGCTTACTACCTCATATGCCCCACCTGGTCCACCCGGATCAGACCGGGTTTATCCCGGGGCGGAATACGGCCATAAATATCAGACGGCTCCTGGCTCCTACCTCTATGAAGTCCTGGTCAAGATGGGTCTGGGGGAGGGATTCCTGACATGGGTGCGGCTACTCTACACATCCCCTACGGCCCGCGAGCGTACTGGGAGGACCATCTTGCCTAGACAGAGGGTGGAGAGAGGCACGAGGCAAGGATGTCCCCTCTCCCCGCTCCTGTTTGCCCTGGCTATGGAACCGCTGGCGTTCGGAGCCAGGAGCGGCCAGGACTATAGGGGCCTGGAGACGGGAACGGGGCAGCACTTCATAGCATTGTATGCTGACGATCTCTTGATATTTTTACGTAACACGGCAGGCGAACTGCGCGGAGCGCGCAACATGCTGGCCCGATTTGGCAATGTCTCTGGCCTTCAAGTCAATTGGCAAAAATCCAGCTTATACCCACTGGCGCCTGATAGCCCCCCCCCGCCGCTTGTTCTAGAACACTTGAGGTGGGAACCTAACTGCCTACAGTACCTTGGAGTTAAAATATATCAGAGAGCGATGGATTTACTGGAAGGCAATGTGGGTAAGGCGATAAGGTCAGCAAAATTAGCGATGGACTTCTGGGGAACGCTTCCGCTGTCTGTGGCTGGGAGGGTAGCAGTCCTGAAAATGGTAACATTGCTGCACCTACTATACTACTTCGGGACTCTCACGGTGTGGATCCCGCGAGCGACGTTCAAAGAGCTCGACTCAGTGGTCACATCATTTATTTGGGGTGCAGGAAGAAGAAGAGTGGCGTAGGCCTCCCTGCGACGCCCCACAGCGGAGGGCGGGCTGGCGGTGCCTGATTTCGAGAGTTACTACTTAGCTGCACAACTCTACTGGTTGATCCAATGGTTGGCAGCGGATCGTAACCCGGACAGGGAACAATGCCCAACTGCACCAGACACTCCGACTCTGGCGAAAATCCTTCTGAGGTGCGTCGGAATACATCCGAGGACACAGCCGAAACTAGGGTGGTGGTACGCTGCTGGGCTAGATACTTGAGGAAAGTGGCCGCTGCGATTCCCTACTCCCCTGAAATACCTATCACAATGCTATTCTATGTCCTGCAGGGTGAACACCGGACAGGATTGGAGGACTGGGTTGAGGCAGGACTAAGGGAGATGGGGGACCTATACCAAGACTCCACGCTACTTCCCTTTGAGGACCTGCAAACTGCGTACGACTTACCTGGGGGTCACTTCCTGAAACATAGGGCCCTAACGCGCAGGATTAGGACGCATTGGAAGGGTGGGGGCGCGGAACCGCGAGCGCAGGCGGGATGCAGGTATGTTGTGCTGTCAGCAGGAAGAATTAAGACGGTGTCCTGCCTCTATAAGGCGATACAGAAGGACATGCAAAAGCCGTTAGAGCGCTTGCAATTACAATGGGAAGAAGACTTGGGTAAACAGATACCAGAGGGGGAGTGGAATAAAATCTTAGAACGTACCCCGAAAGTGTCTAGGAATGCGCGCTTTAAATTAATTAACTACTACGTGCTGCACAGAGCATATCTAACACCGGCCCGCATTAGGAAGCATTTTGGTGCGGAAACGGCGGCTTGCCCGAGATGTGGGGAAAGGGAGGGGCACATTTTCCATATGTTCTGGAATTGCCCGCTATTGCAAGCCTTTTGGGGGGAAATACGGCAGGTGGTAGGAAACCTTGTTGACAAAGAGCTTCCGCAGTCCCCAGAGCACTTTCCTTTGGGCTGGTTTCCCCATACGGCCAAAAATAAAGTGACAGGAAAGTTTCAGGACCTTGCCTATGTCTTGCCCAAGAGAGAGATAGCCAGAAATTGGAAGGCGCCGGGAGGGCCACGGATCACCACATGGAAAAAAGAGCTTGAGAGGTGGGCAGGAGCGGAAGGCAGATTATTGCTCAGAGAGGCCAGCCGGGAAATAGGCGAGATGGAGAGGGCCAGAGCCTGGGAAAGCTTAGTGTGTGAACTGGTGGCGAATGAGCAGGACAACACTAGTGGAGCTGGCACCCCGAGGGTGGCAGAGCCAGAACAAGAAGATAGATAAGAGGGACACCCAGCCTAAGATCGTCAGAAGGTGTAGCACTGTAATGCACGGACTCTGAGAAGACTGACGCCCGAGAGCCCGGTAGTATGCAGACACACTCGCCTGTTTAATAAAGCGCAACTAAAGGGGGGAGGGGGGTTAGTTTTGATTCCGTGGGAATGTTGAGGAATGCACCAACGAATGTCAAAGGCACGTTATGTATTCTGGACGCTCGATCCGGATCTCTGACTGAACGTGTATGTCGATATTGTTTAAATACCAATAAAGTATGGTTTAAAAAAAATGGTTGCAGAGCTGCTTGTGGACGCATTTCTCGAGCAGTTTGGCTAACGTCACGATGCTGGTGATAGGTCGGAAGTTGTTAGGATCAGATAAATCCAAGTTGGGCTTCTCAGGGATGGGAGTGATTTGCGACTATCAGGGATGCTCCCCTGCAGGAGAGATTCATGAATGATCCGCGACCAAAGAGGTAGAATGGCCAAGTTGAGGTCTTTAAAAAATTAAACAGGCAGTGGATCACTGAAGTGATTGGCCGGTTTTAGAGTTGCCATATCGTGGAGTAGTTCTGTGCAATCTGGCAGGATAAAGGAATTCCAAGAGGCGTCATTTTTGGGAGAACAACCGAGAAAAAAGGAGACTGCCGAGGGAACCACCAGCTCCGCTGGAGATGTGGAGATTAGAGGCGGCACCATGGGAGTGGCAGGTTGCAGCTCCAGTGAAGTGCACTGTGAAGTCCTATGACAACTAACCTGCCTCGAACAGCATTGTCATGAGGGCGGGGAGGGCAGTAATGTTTCTTGGTTCATGTTTAAAAACTCGCACTTTTAAAAAATAATTCTCAAAGCTCATATATAGTCTGACGTGCTAAAGTGAAATGCTTCTGCGTGTTAAATAAATACACTTTTTGAATTTTGAAGAGACGTTATCATATTCTAACATGATGTTTGTTGCATGATTTCCATGCCAAACATTTTCAGGCTTGGCTCGTGCACCAGCTCCTAGAGCCAGAGCCGAGCTCTCGCTGTTCATTGGTTGGCTCGCCCGCCTCTAAGTAGCGGTGGTCCACAGATCGCCCGGATGGCAGGGGACACCGTTCTGCCTGATGAGATGGGCCTGGGTTCCAAGTGAAGAAGGGCGGGGCTTGTCTTGCCTCAGGCCTGTCTGTGCTGACGTCATACCGCAGTATGTGTCCATATCTCCAGCAGTAGGGTCGAAGGATGCCTGGGCCAGCGGTCTCGGGCCCTGGTGCCGTCCAAGGCACCTCTCCACCAGAATGTGTGTCTGATCCCTTATCTGCGGTTTCTCTCAGAGTTAAACAGGCTTGAGCGGCACTTCCGGTGCATTCCATTCCACATACCTGCGTTCAGCTCGCCCCTTCCCCGCGGCGGGGGTGGTGTGGGGCGTCCACACTGGGAGAGGAGCAGACACTGAACAATGTGCCCGGGGCTGCCCGTCGGAGCTGTGAGATGACAGCACAAACACAACTGTCAGGTTGTGCATCTCTGAGGCCTGCGTCACGGGCCCCGATGGCTACCACAGGGGAGGCTGGCGGCGGGGAGGGGTCTGATCTACCGCCCCGAGGCCCTGAGAAGAATAAGCACCCACCTGCTATTCCAGAAGTGCCTAAATACGTCCTCCTGGGGGGGGGGGGCGGGTTCCCACAATAAGCCTGTGTCTCACTCATCACTCTCAGCCACTCACGCGCTCCTTCACTCACGCGCTCCTTCACTCAGTCAGATATGCTCACTCTCTGATTCAAACTCAGTCATTTCGTCTAATAACTCGTTGTTTGCGCTCTTGCTGTAGCCTCTTCTTAGCACTCACTCCCTCTTTACCTCAGTTATTGGCGCACTCACTCCCTCACCTGGTTTCTTGCATCCTCTTACTGTATTTGGCAGTTACTCCTTCTCTGTATCTCCAGTGAGTGACCTGATCCACTCAGTGGGAGCCCTGAGTCACTCACTCGCTTGGTCGCTCACTCACTCTAACACACTCTTCAATTAATTCACTCACTTGCTTATTTACTTGTTTGTCAGCCAGTCAGTCAGTCAAAGAAAATGTATTGTGTGTTCATTACCCATAAAACGTACTCATTTAAAAACAAACATTAAAAAAGAAATAAAAAGGTGTGTTAAAATGATTATGAATAATAAAAACGACACATCACATATTAAAACAGAGTGATATAATATTTTCAATTAAACGTTTAACTAATGATCAATCTTGCCTATATTTACAGGACAATGCAAGATTTAAACTCCATCGAGAATATTTAAACAGTACAATGTTCTCGGTTTTTTCCGGGATACCAGGCTGAAGGGGAAAGTCTGGAGATGGCAAATACTCAGGGCCACGGAATTATGCGGCAGTAGACGGCCAAATTATGTGGCAGGGTTGAGTAAATTATGCAGCAAGAAAATGGAAATTATGCAGCATAATGCGGCACATTTTATGATAGCATTACTTCATTATTTTGACATGTTTACACTTGTTTACACTGTCTGGGCATTGCTTGCACCTCATTAGTACCAGTTTAACATCCAACTATAGCAACAAGCAACAGAAAGGTGACCAGTCAGCCTTTGCAAAGGGCGTTTCACTGTACGGCAACACATGTTGCTGCGTTTTTAGTAACTTTTGAACCGCTTGAGCTAGAATTGTTTTTTTGTTGTTAAAATCTGCAAACTATGCGCAGATGATGGATTATGTGGCAAATGGGGAAAATCTATAACTATGCGAAAACCGTCATGGGCGCACAATAGCATAATTCCAGTGGCCCTGCAAATACCATAGGAGGTGATGTTGTTAAAGTGACCACTTGTCCAGGTTTTTGAAAACGAGGGGACGCCCGTGTTCTGTTTTGCCTGCCATTGACTGCCTGGAGGGGGTCGGGACCACGAGATCCGGTCGGCCCACGGCTTGCTGCCGCCTACGTCACGTGTGTGCGCCAGGAGGCGCTTTAAATTTGGAGAAGGGCTCCCGCAGCGCGGGACGCCCGTGTTCTGTGTTGCCTGCCATTGAATGCCTGGAGGGGGTCGGGACCACGAGATCCGGTCGGCCCGCGGCTTGCTGCCGCCTACATCACGTGTGTGCGCCAGGAGGTGCTTTAAGTTTGGAGAAGGGCTCCCGCACCCCGGACCAAGGGCGGACCCGTCTGTGCCCGTCCACGGCCGCACGAGGCTGGGCTGGGCCCCGTCTCTTGGCTTGCTGACACAGCCTCGCCCCCTGAGAGTTATTCGAGACCACAGGTAAGAGGATGGGGAAATGTAAACTAACTATGCCTCCTACAAAGGACCGCCCACTAACTTCCACCATTACCAGCTTCCTTACCACTGCCATGGGGGCCATTAATAGTGAGATCGAATGTGTGGAGGAGAGATTGGGGGCCACAAAGCGGGCACTACATACAAGCTCATTAGTAGAATCAGTAAGCCCATCACAGAGTCAACGACCTAGGGGCTCTAACTCACCCACGGGTGTCATAGCACCCAATGATCTGGAAGCCCCCAATACCAATACCAATACTATTCAGCAAGGTTGCTCCCTTGACACCTCACGCCCCCCCCCATAAAAAGGCAAAGGCATGCAGCAAATCAAAGAGAGAGGTGTTGCCATCTGCAACACGGAAAAAAACATCGGCGTCCACTGTGAGGAGAGCGTAAGGGCTCCTGACTTGGAAGCTGACGCAGGTTCCAAGGACACTGGAGACAATGGAGATTCACTGTCGCACGCGCAATTCGTCAGCTCTCTTGAATCAGTAACGAAATCCCTTCTTGACCCTCTTTTAAGTATTCTTAATAGCATTGACTTGTCATTGGAAATTCTGATCGGCCCAAGTCTCTCCAGCCTAACTACTGGGTCCAACAACGCAACCGACTTTGACTCTTTGTCTTTGCGTCGCACTACTTTGCCCCCCCCCCAGAGTTTAGCTCCTCCTGATTTGGACCCGGCTTCTGGTCGCTGCCCCGTTATTAACACTAATATCTTATCTCGCCCTTCTCAATCTCAAACACAGGGGAGAGGATGTAGCCTTACGGCTAGAGTGGTCGACTTTGAAGCTGGGGAACTGGGTTCGAGTCTCTGCAACAACACTCAAAATCCTGTGATTCTGGGCAAATCACTTCATCTCCCGGTGCCTAACAAAAATGAATGTGTCCTTCTGTAACAAAAACTGGTGCTCATGTAAAGCGCTCTGATACCCAATGTCTTGGGTCTAGTTCGCGCTATATAAAACTCTAAAAAAAAATATTTAAAAAAAAAAAAAAAAATTTTTTAATGTAGCTCCTGTCTCGGCTGGAGGCCACTCAACTATTTTAAATGGGGTAAATGATGCTGGAGCCTTTAATCCTGCTGTCAATCGCCATGTTAAACTAAGGAAAAGTCATGAAAGAATCCTCCACCTTCCACCGGAAGCAACTCCGCTGGTAATAGTTCTCAAGAATGTACCACCTTTGTCACCCAACAAAGAGGAAGACTTGCTGCAGTTAAAGAACAAAACTGTACACTGGTTAGCAAAAGCCACGGACTGGCCAAATAGCAAAGACTTATTCCGGAACATAAATAATGTTGAACGAGTCTCCTGGGTGGGCACACAACCTAAAATGGATGTAGGCGATTGTGTTGTTGTCAACTTTAAATAGGTCATTGGTTCACTCCCTCATGGACAGGCTTTTCTGGTGTAGTAACGCCAGCGGTCCTATTGTGGCGGTACCCCTTGGATATTTTTATAAACCAAATTTAGTCACAGAGCAGAGGTCACATCATACAACTCATAATGCCGCGCATAATTTTGGTATTCCAATTTTTAATCGTTTCTCCCCTCTTGATTATGTGGACTGACTGCATTATAGGGCGCAGGGAACTGCTTTGAATATTAACTGTGACTCAGACAAGATAAATGCCGAGGGTAGTACTGGCGGGACTGTCAAACTAGCATTAAATGATCCGGCATATGTAGGCAGCCCTGTTCTCTCTGATCCGGCAAGGATAGCATTGATGGAATCTGATAATATTCCACCACTTGAGCAGGCCCAATTTTTGTTGTCTCCTCACACAGCCAAGAAACTTCAGGACGACTGTCCCATACAAGTTTGCCCATACAAGTAATGAGGGAGCACCTCTCAGTCATAACAGCACAACTGTTCATGGTCGCCTATTCTGGAATATTGCTGGCTTGTCAAGCAAGCCGAAATCTAAACAATGGCTTGATTTCATAAAAGATTATAGTATTATATGCCTCTAAGAAACCTGGATGAGAGAGACAGTTTACATTAACGGTTATGCCTCCATACATACTCTGGCTAATGTAGCTCTGGGTGGCTATTCCAAGGGTGGCTTATTAACCAGCTCCTTTCATCACATTTCCAAATTATTAATATTCTTTTTGGACAGAATGTGACGCTGGTAGTTGTTAATTTTATCATAATAATTTTGTTCTCAACAATATTGCCATTGCCGAAGACTTAGAGATTTCATTAAGCAGACACAGACAGGAGCTAAATACAGATTTCATTGTTCTCTGGGGGTGGGGCGACTTTAATTGCAAATTATGTCCCTTATCAAAGCAGTCTGCATATTGTTTATTAGACGGGGCTAGGGATGGCGCTCTGAATCAGTCCCCCCTTTTTGTTTGCTATGAAAACTGATTATCATGCATCCGGCAGTCACGTGATCGACGGACGTCGCTTCTACTCCTGCTCCAATGCGGTTCCCGGGCGCACCCGCCTGCTACTCCTTCCTCCACATTTCCCGACCAATTCTATAGCGTGCCCTCACTGGGCCCTGCCCACCGCCACCACCCGGACCCGGATATCGTTCCTGGTTACCCACCACCAGGCAGGACTTCGAGACTTAACACCCTCCCATACTGGGACGCCCATCATTTCACTTTCGCTTTCTTTGGTACTACCCGCTCGGCCCTGAAGAGTCACAGGACTACTTCCCACTGTGACGAAACACGTGTCAGCTGGTTGCTTTTCTTTGTTAATCATTAAAATTAATCTTGACTCACAAAACTGATGTCGATCTTAAATTGGGCAACTTTCGAGACTTTTTTCTGATCTATTATCCCAACCACGTGTGCCCAGGATAGTGTCCGTAACGATAAAGCTGTTCATAGTCTGATGAACCCTCTAAGTATTCATTGTTAGAGAATGCAGCAGACCTTTCTAGATCAGACATCATATCATTTACAGTCTCAAAGTCCCAATCATCAGTATAGGTACTAGAGGTAATAAAATCACTTAGTGAAATTTTAAATAAATGTGGAATGTTCAAAAGTTCCGTAGGGCCGAAGATATCAAAATCGGTTTTGTCCCACACTATACCATCCTGTATAGGAACGGCTGTGATGTTCACTACTGACAAGTCTCTTGCTTCACGATGGGATGATTTGTGTGGTTTTAAAAGTAAGTTCACATTTTTACTTTCAGTGTCCAAACGGATGTATCTGCCATTTATAAGCACGCTGATAGTCATAACCAAAGCTAGCCAAAGCAGAAAGAAAAATATTCCAGAAATAATCCACAGTTCAATCCATGGTGAAACCAGATAAGTCTCTTTCAGGAAATGAAAAAGGTCTTGTACTTGTTGTTTGAAAGTTTTTGGTGCTAGCGTCATTTCAGGTTCACTCGGATCCTCAGAAAACGTATCAAAGTTAATGAAATAACCAGAAGCAGTTCTGTCAATTGTTGGAATTGCATCAGGATTCGTAGAAATCGCTGGGACCAGTTGATCACTTGTTACGTTGGTGTAGACAGGTGTATCTGGACGAACTGTTACTTGGGTTTCAAGAGGGATGACTTCCATAGCATTGTTGCTTAGTCCTTCATCTGTTACTGCTGAATTCTCGATAGTTATGAGTCTTTCAGTCTGAACCTCTTGGATAGTAGCGAGAGGAGTGCGTCTGCTACTAGGTCGGAGTCCACGAGGCCTACTATTCAGTATTGGCCACATACTGTGGTTTGATGAGGTCGATTGACACAAATCTTTTCTCCTTTTTCCAGCAAGGGGCGGCAGAAGTACTGTTCTTGTTCCGTGGACAGCTAGGACAGGTACTGGTTGTCTGTAAGAAGGTCCAAATTCCTTCTTGTCCGCAATCTTCTCTCTGACTAGATCCCCAACTTTTGGGATCCAGACAGGCCTTGCTGGGACTGCCGGTGTTTCCCCAGTGGTGGTTGGCTTCAGGAACACGTTGCTTTGTTTCGATCTTAGTTCATTTAGATCCTGTAAAACAGCCAAACGATCTTTGATATCAAAGGGTTTATTTTCCACCACTGTGCCTTTACATTCGAGATCAGGAACCCACATTATTGTCCCAAATAGGACCTCATATGGAGTGACCCCCCTAGAGAACTTCTTGGCAAATTATTTAATGAGCGTTGGACCCCATAAAGATGTTTGACCCACCCATCACCCGAACCTAATACTCCAGCTGTTATAGACTGCTTTATGTCCCGGTTTTTCCTTTCCACAACAGAATTTCCCTCAGGATGAAACGGAGAGGAGTACCGCAATGCTACGCCCAAACTGGCCATGGCTTCTTTGTAAGCCCGAGAGCTAAACGCAGGGCCCTGGTCAGAATGTAGTGTGCCAATTGCGTATGTGCCGATAAAGACTCGCAAATCTTTTATAACAGTTCGAGCGTCAGCCGAGCGCTGAGGCCATATCCATAGGAACCTTGAGCACGAATCCACTGCAACCATTATATATTTATAGTTACCCTCCCTCTGCAAGGGACCGCAGTGGTCCAGGTAAACACAAGCTAATGGTTTGTCTGAAATCAACAGGGGTGTCTGCGCAGGACGTTTCACTGTGGAGACTTTCATCTGTTGGCATATTTCACATTCCAAAACATAGTTCTTGGTCTGTTTCCTAATGCCAGGCCACCAATATCTTTGTTTAAGTAAAGATACTGTTGCAGAAACACCTGCATGGGCAGAGGCTATCCCTTCATGTGCTGCTAGGATCAGTCCTAATCTATGTTCCATGTTTGGAATTACCCAATCCCCCACTCCAGGGATTCGAGCAAAAGGAACGTTGTTTGCATCAATTACATAAGAGTACTTGAGTGGAAATTTCTTTGGTAACGCTGCACCACTGCCTTTGCTTGAAGCTTTGACAGCCAACAATATCTCACTGTCTATTCTCGTTTTTGAACGAGTGATCGCAGCTACGGAAGCCGTCTGAACAGCCCCCTTTGCGGCTTCGTCAGCCAATGAATTCCCTGCAACGTGAACGCCATCACGTTGATGACTCAGCGTGTGTATTACGTGAGCCTTTGGTAGTTCGTTTCTCAACTGAACTACTTGTTCCCAAAGCATTTTATGCTTTATTGTGCCACCTTTTGCATCTTTGAACCCGTTTTCAAGCCAATTCTGTATATATTCATTATACAACTGAACAAAGTAAAAGGAATCGCACACTATGAGTGTGGGGAATTCGCGATCTGTACTTTCAAGTGCCAGTTTGAATGCTTGTAGTTCAGCTCGCTGAGCTGTACAATCTCCTAGAGATTGAGTTTTAGTGACCATTGGTCTGAAGTTACCATCTTGCATGCGACCTTTAACGATTGCGCACGCTGCACTGTAAGCTTGCTTACTCCCTGTAGCGGGTTGTGCGGATCCGTCAGTGTAAATTACAAATTCATACTGATCTAGAGGCAGAATTTCAGTGGGCAGAGGACATTCATGTTCATTTTGCAGGAACGCTTGTGTTTTTAAATCAGGATCAAAAACATATTCAACATCTGTTGCAGCAAGAGAATTAACCCATTGCATCCATCTAGGATGTAAAGCTTTTGCATTTGGAATGCTCGCTTTTGTAACCACCTCTAAGGCTGGTACTGGAGTTACGACAATAATGCGTTTCCCTTGGGCTAGAGCTCTTTCTTTTGCTACAGCGGTTTGAACTGCTGTCAGTATTTTTTCTGTTGAAGTGAAGCGCATTTCTGCTTGTGTATACAAATGTGATTTGTATGCTATTGGTACTTTTTCACCCTCATTAAATGTTAAATAGGTGAATCCGCATTGTCCCGAAATTATTCGGATCACTAAGTTGCGTGTATTTACGCATGTTTGTAAGTGATTTGTTGCTAACATGTTAGCTTGGAGTGAACGCAAGATTTCTGTGTGTTCTTGTGTCCAATGTTTGATTGAAAAATCAGGTTTGATTAATTCGTAGAGAGGTTTAACCCTTTCTGCGTAATTTAGAATGTAAGTTCTTCCAAAATTTAGGAAACCCAAGATGGATTGTAAATTTTTCAGCGTTTTGGAGGTTGGAGCAGTGCGCACTTTTCTAAAAAGTTGGCTGCCAGGCTTTTGCCTTCACTTGAAAGCTCATATCCTAGGAAAAGGACATTGAGATGGGCAATTCTGGATTTTTTAAAGTTGAATTTATAGCCCTCAGAGGCGAAGCCCAATATGATGGTGCTCATCCTGTTCAAGTGCCTATCTAGGTCATCGTCTGTCTGATAGATGTCATCGACATATGACAATGCCTCATTATCATAAATTTGTAGTAACTCTGTTACTCTTGCTGAGAATAACCCTGGGCTGTTTTTAAACCCTTGTGGGAGTCTACAAAATTGACCCTGGGTCCCCATTATTGAGAAAGCTGTTAAGTACCTGCTTTCAGGTGCTATGTTTTGACAAAAGAAACCATTTGAAATATCTAATGTGGTTTTATATTTTTTGCGCACAATGTTATTCATTAATGCTGTGCTATGTGCATTTTGCACTGCAAATGTTTTTGAACAAGTGTTCAAGTGTCTGTAATCCAAAACTAGACGATATGTATTGTCTGGTTTGGATACAGGAAACAAAGGATTGTTCATTGAGGAGGTGCATGTTTCAATCACCCCTTGGTATTCAAGTTGATCTAAGATCTCCCTGACATGTTTTTTAGCTTCTTGTTTTATTGGGTACTGCCTTTGTGCAGTAGGTTCATTTTTTAACTGTATTTTGTGGTGAGGTGAGTCCTCATCCCATCCTACATGATTTTTGTATAATGCTGGGGCCTGGGCAACTGCCCATTTCCTGGCATATGTATATTTTATGTTAATTGGAATATGGTTGGAGAAGGCAGGCATAATGATGTCCTCACCATGTGGGCACTCCCTGACAAATTGTGGTGGCCAGTCTTTTTCTGCTAGAAGTATATCATAACCCCTTGAAAGTTTCTCCCAAAAGAATATTTTCACTTTTCTTGGTATGTCTCCCTCCAATCGGAGTGTTATTTCATATAACTTTTGTGGAGTACTAACCCTGGTGTCTACAGTCTCTACTGTGATGTACTCATTCAAGTCCACTATCTCCAGAAGTTCCTTCAGGTTCTGGCGAGCTATTGTGACTTCTGCTGCACTGTCCAGCATTGTCTGAGCCCGTTCTCTGTTCTTGAGCTGTGTTCTCAGTATTCTCGGCATGTCTGATCTTCAGACCTGCTACCTTCTTTTTTGTGAATTGAGGTTTAGATTTATTTTTTTGAACGTGTTTGTCGTCTTTGGATTTCACGCGTTCTTCTCTATGTTCTGACCGTCCTCTTCTTTCCGATGTCTGTGACGATATCTGAAAGGTACGAGAGGAACGTGTATCAGTGTCTTGATACCTGTCAGGTTTTCTTAAATTATCCCTATTCCTGAGGTTATACCTTCTTTCAATAGGGCTCCTTTTGAGGAGACCTACCTCGGGATTGAGACCGTGTCTCTTTTGAATTTTGTTTATTAGTTTCCCACTTCTTTTTAGAAGATGTATGACTTTGTTTAATAGAGTCCTTCTCAGGACTTTCAGATAGTTTTGGCTTCAAAGGTTTTCCACCCAAACTATCTCTGCCTAATTCTGCATAAGATTGTTCTATTATTCTGGGTAGTTCATGTTGATGTTCTGTAACATCAAATTCCCTTAAGCGTTGGCGGATCGCCACTGATGCTGCCTCCCCTTTAATATTAGATAATATTATTGTTGAGACCTGGTCGAAGTTTTTCAGTAATTTCATACCTAAATTCAGAGCAGGCTCTGCCCCGTATTCGTTTTGAATTTGTTTCAGGACATCTGGTATTACTGCGATTGACGGAACACCATGTGTTTTAGTATAGATGGCAGCAAAGACTGCGCCCCAAGTGGTGCAATCTTCCAGTTGTGGTGTGATCCCCATTGGTAAACAGATTGTTAGGATTCTGTGTTTCTCACAAGGGCTAGTATTTGGGCATACTGCTTCGATTAGAGTAATTTTTTGAGCTATCCAGAATGGAATTTGCTCACGTTTTGTGGGCATTTTACCCATGACTGCGTATAAAGTCTGTGGAGTAATTTTTAGTGTATTCCCCTGTTGAGGGGTTTGAATTGGAATGGTCATTGGTGGTTGGACTGTGAAAGTCCGCATGACATATTGGACTAATTGTCTGTAAATTTTTATTAACTCTTGTAGTTGAGTAAGTAATTCCTCGTCTGACATTAGATCGATGTCAGGATGAGGTGTGTAGCCGGCTAGAATCGGCCATGTTGCTCCTGGTCTACCTAGTGGACCGAGCCTGGTAATGTTTTTGTGATGTTTTAGGGCGCCTTTAAACCAGAGATGATGCTCCTGGTATGTGAGTGGAATTTCAATATCCTCGAAAGGAATATATTCCTCTGGTGGTTCGTCTTCTTTAAAGAAGTCAAACACTTTTGTTACTGGATTTGATTCTGGGAATACTATCCATGAATAGAATACCTCTGTCTGAAAGGATTCGTGTGCCTCTATCATGAAAACTGCTCTACCACCTCTTGGTGATAGGCCATGTTTTATAGGTTTTAGAGTGATGGCTCTCCTTAAGTTTGGATGGATGTTTATAACACCCTCATCGGCTTCATTTAAACCGGTAAAGTTAAAAGCTGTTACGACTGGGTCAGCCGTATTTACACCGTTCTCGGTGCCATTGTCCCCGTGATCGGACATTTGTTTTTTGAAAAATGTAGTACAAGTTTCAAGGAAACAAAAGATAAGGTGCACAATATTTTGGAACACTGTATCCTTCAACGTTGAACAAACCAAATAGCTAATCTATAGGTTTTTTGTCCTATTTAGCTTTGGCGGATATTTAACCCTACCCACTCAAGACGTCTTATGGAGTATGTGAGTAGGGGTCTCTGAGAGAAAAGCACAACTGAGTTACTCAGTATCTAGCGTTAAATTAGTGCCTTACCAAACCGTTGGGCGCCATGTAGTGTAGTTCCTATTTCCCTAATAGGCTCTGCGCATTAGAATAATATACCCTATAGGTTTGACATAGGACTGAGGTCAGTATGTCCCTATCGAGTATATTAAACGTAATTACTTTGTGCCAGCTAACTCAGAGGCCACTAGAAACTCCTTGTAAACAAGAAGGGAGTAGTTTCTGGCAACCGCATAAACATGACAACTTTGTTTCCCTTTAGAATCGGAACACGCTCAGAATCGTGGAAACAATAGATAACAGTTTCACTCAGCTAATCGTGCATGCTTAGTTTCTTCAGAGTTACACAGAAAGTGTAGACGGGCATTTCAATAAAGAGGATTTATTGAACAGTCTTGTTTCTCATGTAAGAGATATGAGCTGTTATGATCACAAGACAGTATGCAAGATATATAATGTACAGCGTAAGCAGTAGAAAGAAATAATACTGCGCTAGCATTATCTTTTAGCTATGATACATATATTCACATACATAAATAACATAAGCTAAAAATGCGAGTACTCATAAGATGCTTCTCTAACTAGTTCTACCCCAGTGTACCAGTGGTGTAACAAAACTTGAGGGGGCCCCCCTGCAAAGTACATGGAGGGGGCCCCCCATTCTCCGCGCCAGTCAAGAGCTCTCAGGCCAGCGACCTGCCATACTGCAGGGGCTCACCCCAGCCATAAAAAAAGGATTCTGGTTCCTCCATTGGTCACATCCGCCCTTACATCGGGCGATTTACATATATCAGTAAATACTGCTGCTGCGCCCTCCATAAAAGTTACATAACACTGCCTCCAGCCGGCCCACAAAACACATCCTCCTACTTGATGACCCACCTTCAAGCGAAGCCTGCTCAGTTGACCACCTCCAAACACAGACCACTGCCTTCGTGCCTGCTACTAGCACATCCATTACACTCTACTCTCACCCCTATGAAACCCGCAGTAATGCTTTTCCACCCGCCTTTAAAACCACCCCTCGGATGTCACTACGAACCCGTGACCGCCGCCCACTGCTCCCCTGTCCACCACCGACAGAAAGACTGATGGCCGGTCCCCATCTAACCACTGCCTACCAGTAAAGACAGAGCCTTTCAGCTGCTGCCCTCCCCAATGCCACTGTGGTAGTTTAAAACATGTTAAACAATCTCTTCAACTGACCACCCCAAAACAGTTCTTCCTGCTAGCCTCTATGGCATCAAAGCCGTTCCTGCTACTTTTCATCCTCTGCATGGTGCACACAATAATATTAAATGTACAAAGGGTCCGATTTTTGTTTCCTCACGCCATCATTAATTTACACTATGTACCCCACTAAACTATCCCTCCTGTCAAAGGCAAACCTGATCCCATGTGTAGCACCAGTTAGCAAGTACCCCAAAGACAAACACCAGAGAGAATGCGCCATTCATGTAATTAAACCTACAGTGACAACGTAGCATTTCCCCACACACTGTCAGCCCAGCGAAGTCTGCAACCGCACAGTAGCCATCAATACCGGCAACATCTAAAGCGCATTTCCACTTCCTTTCAATGGCAGCTCCTGATACATATACCTATGACTTCTGGCGGCATCTACCACAGACCACAGCATTCTTTGTCTCCCCAAGACTAACCGAATGCTGTCGGTGAACGCTTCTATTCCCCCTTCCTTACTAATAACTAATGGAGGATAACGAAAAGAATATATTGTATTTTCTTATGCAAATAGCGTATCAAGCACTTGCTGCCCGCAGTCCTCACCAGATCCACATGTATCAATATTCTGCTATCGCACCTTCCTGTCAACCCTATTATTATCTGGAGATGTTTTTTATCCCTTCCGTGAACTGGGAAAAGCAATACCTTGCACGAAAACAAGTCCCTTTAAAACCTTCGCTACTTATAAAGGCTCACACAGCACTTACTTGTTTTACTAACTGTCATTTTAAAGCAAACAGGTAACTCATTCTAGGATTGGAATTACAGCTTAGAAGTGTGGAAGTTAAATCTGAGACGTAGGATGATTTTTTGCATGTCTGCCAGACACTCGTTCTTCCCTGCATGCGCACACAATGCAACAATACAATTTAGCTTAACAAATTGTTCAGAAATGTCCGGAAGGTAAAGAAACAGCCCATATTATTTTTACAAAGAAAACTAGACAAACGTCCACTTTATACCCCCTGACATAAAAGCCTTGGCGTGCATAGCTTTTCCAAATCAACGCCACCTAATTCAGCCCTGCCAAGTACCACGCATCTGGCGTTAGACTAACGCATTTCAGTGTGGTGATCCGCATCACCACACTGAAATGCAAAATCACGTGTAACAGGCCTAGCGCCTCCTCGGGTACCAGTGCTGCTAATTAATGCTGGTGTAGTATTATTTCCATGTGGCCGCCGTCTGTTTTCTGGTGCTTCCCCTGTCTCCTAAACGCAATGCGGTAAATTTCGTTATGCAGTACAGCTGCTTGTGTGGTAGTCCTGTAATGAATGTCCCTTTTCTATGCCCACAAAATTTTTCCGTATTTCCGTAGTGTGTCCATAAAGTTAGGTCTCGCGAGGATTTGTTGCAGGTGCGCGCGCGCCATGCACCGGCAGCCCTACGATGTCAGCCGTTTCGAGTGCGACATCTGCAAGGACTGGTTCCTGACGGGAGCTAGGGGCTTGAGAAGGGCACCGGAGCTCTGGAGTGGGTGATGTTGTGACCCGGGATAACCTCCGCCTCCCTGCGGGGAGCGATGTGCAAAAACGGCCGCTCTGCATGGAGGAGCCGGGATCTAATATTCCAACACGATGACACCACAGCGCTGAAGTGCCCAATTTCATTGCTGTTTTGATGTTGGGGGAACGGAAATAACGATGAGTAAGTATTAAAGGAATAACATGCGGGAGTCTGTTTCCAGGCTGATTCCTACTTGTTTTCTTCTAAACTACTTTCAGCAGCAGACATACCGGAATGAAAAACAAAAACGTTAATTGTGAAGGTCCCGTAACCAGGGCCGGCTCTAGGGCGGTGTGATCGGTGCCACCGCAACGGGCGCTGACTTGGGGTGGGGGCGTCATTTTCCCAAGTATATTATCATTTTATAAGCACCTGCTGCCGCGTCCTGGCCTCCAGCAATTTTCAGGCATCAATTACAATGTCAAGGGAACTCCGGTGATTAATCGTCTTCCTGGAAAGAGACCGGAGGTTTGTCTAGTGGAAGTTTTGAATCGTATTAAGGTAGCGCAGAGGGTTAAAATGCCTGCTGCTAAGAACGTGAACCATGCAGATAACAAAGTGCATATAATGTAATAGGTCAGTGGGTTCCTGCTTCTGTAAGAGAGCCCCTTTTGTTACTTGTCGTTTATAAGTCAAAATCCTAATATAGAACATTGAGCTATTAACTGTCATCAAAGAGCTGCTGCAAACTTCAAGGCATATGATTTTTGCCCAGTCTTTCATTATCCTAATCTTGCCAAAAGGGTTCATTTGGTTAGAAAACAATTCTTATTATTTAAGAGAACCCCTAACAATGAAATTATGTTTTACATTCTGAATTAGCGCCTTACCAGAATAAGGACTCTTAAACTATATTGCCTACCAGTATCGATGACATGCCACTCCTACACTACACCTTGTAGTCCTGTCTGATGTAACATTTCCTATACACTGATTTACACACATATGATTGTCTCTGTGCAATGTGTGTGTGATGTAAAGTGCTCAGACACCGTACACTGGTATGAGTGGTGATATAAAATGAAATGAATCTGAGAGTCAGTGGTTACGGAGACTGGAGGGGGCACCGTTAAAGGGTGCTAGTGAGGGAATACGTGCAGAGGTGGTCATTGGGGGGCTTCAAAAGACATTGTCGCACAGGGCGCCACCAGTGTTAAGGCCCTGCCCGTAAATCCAGTGACCTAGGTGTATTGGTAACTCTTACCTGTGTCAGAGCGTTGATTTCTTCAGATGCAAGATAGATATATAGCTGCACTGATTAGGGGTGTTACATTGAGTAATTGCTAAATGAGTGACAATGGTTTCCGAAAGCGTTACTGTACCCAGGTGACATTGTATTGGTATTGATACCGCACAATACACTCTCGGAGTGCATAGACATAACCTCCCCTCCCCTTACTGCCATGAATTATTGCTCCTCAGAGGGTTAGCGCCTCCAGTCATCTCTTATAGTTCCACATGTTACTGTGGTCAGTCACCTCGCAGCCATCCAACGCCTGTTGGCCCTCCCGCGGTCCTCAATGCTCCTCTTTTGCCTGGAGTCCATCGAGAGGCATGCTCTAACAGTCTACTATATTGCCTCTCAAGTTCAGGCCTCTGCCTGCTGGTCGCAGGCCCGTGAGGCTCAATTTACACACACACAGAAGAGGACTCAGGTCCCCCTCTGTCCAGCAGGTGTTGTATTAATGCACCTACAGACCTTGCTCCGCAGACGAGCTGATTGCGCCGAGGGTCTAGGTGCCTATTGTGGCGCAGGGAGCTGTGGCCTAACTCTAGTCTGGGAGCATCAGAGGCACCACTGCACATACTGCTTCAGGCTCGGATCTCCCCTCCTCACACTCCTGGCTAAATGGACGAAACACTTCGGCCCAGGGCAGTCTAGACCACATAGTCCTAAAACATGTTAGATCCCAGTTGCACCCTACTTCAGACAAAAGATCACTGAGGAGGCACTAGAGGGTAGGTCACTGGGTCTTACTGTGATTTTAGCATCCCAGAAACGGACTGATTACTCATAGATGAAAGCAGCTCTTTTTGGAAGGTTTAATCTGACCACAGATTAGCATTTAAAAAAAACTTTGCAGCATTTCTACGCAGAGTAACCAGACATTATGGGAGGCCTGATTGGACCTTGAACGAACTGCCACTTTTAAAGTGCTGGAGTAAGTGTAACCTGGCGCAGGCAAACCTCTGATTTCTGCAGAGAACATCCTATGTATTTATTTTGTAGAGTTACATTAACATGTAGCTGATGGAAAACTGCTTGGCGCTTGCAAGTTTGCAAAGACACCTGGCATGCTGGTCACCATGAGGGTGCAGAGGAATACACCTCAATTAGAGCACATTTTCACACTGATTCACTCATAGATGCCAAGGTTTCAGATTGGTAAGTGTGACGTTTTCATAATTTAACTGTAATAATGGGTGCCATTCACGCAGTCTGACTCTGCTCAGTTTTCAGTAGCCTGCTGTTAGCGCACTTTAGTTCAGTGACTTTCTTAGAGTTTCTAGTTACTCAAATGGGTGTAATTTCTGATATTTATATGTTTCCCTCCTCTTCATCGCTTGATTTTGCTCACGAGAAAGTATCACTCATAGTCGTTGAAATGTCACTCATAATTACACTGAAATTATGAAAATGTCACACATAACAATCTGAAACCTTGGCAGCTATGCTAATTCTAACACACACAGCACAATTGAACATCTCATAATTCCATGCCACATAATTCAACTATTAATAATTTAACCCAACATTCAATACCACATAATTACAATCCTAAAAATTAAAAAACACATATTTCCCACTTCACTCCATACCACATAATTCCACATCACATAATAACATTCCACACAACTTAATACCACTCCAAACCACATAATTACACTCCACACAACACAATTCAAATACACATAATTCCACTTCAACCTATATAATTATACTTCACACAACATATTTACACTTAACTTCAAAAGACATAATTACCCTCCACAAAATACAACTCTGTAACATGCTGCATAATTCCACTTCGCACAATTATACACCACACCATGCCACATAATTCCACACGTCACACAATTCCACAATTCATCCCGACACAATTCATCACACAGCATAATTACACTCCACATAAAACCACTCAGCACCACATAATTTACCTCCACATAATTATTCTCTACTCCATATTGCATAAATACACTCCACATAAATCCAGTCTATGCCAGGTAGCAACATTCCACATAACTACACTTCACACCATGCCTCATAATACCACTCAACACAATTTTCACTCAACAGCGCACACTTCCACGTCACACAAATTCAACTCTACACATTTCCATTCCACACCACATAATTCTACAACAAACTACATAATTCAAACCAACACAATTACACAACACACAACATACATCCAATTTACACCACAAAATTCCACATCATGCTACAATATTTAACAGCACACCACATAAGTAAACTCCACTACATACCACTCCACAACACAAAATACCATTCCAGATAATCTCACTCCAAGACACACAATCCCACTCCATGACACACAATCCCACTCCACGTAATTCCAGTACACTCAATACCACACAATTACTATCCACATAATTACACTGCACACCATGCCACACTATTTCACTACACAGATCCAATCCACACAACACAATTCCACAACTAACAATTCCAATCCAAACCATATATGACTTGCATATATGCAAATGCATATATTGCAAATGCTTGTTTACCTTCCAATGCGTCCCAGCAGATCCTGTTCCTGGAGCTGCAATCCTTCTCCTGTCCCTGTCAGCTCTCCTCTGTGCTGCCTCCTGCTCTCTCTGGGGCCCCCACCCCCATCCTTTTTCCGGGCTTGGCTCTGACTGAAGAAAAACATGTAACTTGTTACTTTGTTTCTCTTCAGTCCTGGTTCAGTGTGAGGAGCTCAGAGCAGGCTGCACACTGCAGCTGCCTTAGAGCAAACCTCTCACAGCTCTCTACCAATGAGCTAAGGGGGTCCCCCTTCATGTACTGAAGACTGGGCCCCCCCCGCACCGCAGGGGCTGCGGGGGTGTTTGTTACGCCCCTGCAGTGTACCTAACCTAAGTGTAGTGCAAGGTAAGAAGTAGGTGAAGTATTCTATAGTATGGTATACTAAGAGTCTGGTATGCCAAGAGTCCCTCTAGGTTCTAGTCAGCTCCATACCTTGAGAATGAGAGAGGTGGGAATCTCCTGCTGGATCTCAAAGTCTAACACCCCGCGAAGGGAGTCAGAACACTGGAAGCTGGATTCTCTGCGAGCAGGGATGACAGCGTCTTCTCAGTGCGTCAGGCCGGTATACGGGCTCCTCTGAAGTCGAGGTCTCCTCTAACTTGCTTGGGCAAGGGAAGGTATATTTATACCTGGTAGGTGCCTTGGAATGTTAGCATTGACGTGAAGTCGGACAGAGGAAGACGTCAGGAATGAACCCTTAAGTATAACGGTTCATACATAATAGATGAGTTCTTGGAGAAATCAATAATCTTGTGCTAGGGGAACTCCCAAGAGCTTAAGGGTCTGGTTTCTAAGAACTCGTTGTGACGTTAGGGTGGACGGATGTCGGTGACCATGCCTGTATTTGGAGTGCATGGCTAATGCCTAAATAAGGACTGGGAGTGTATGCCTATATAAGGGCAATGCGAATTGTGCCTATATAAGGACATGTTTCAGGAAAACCTATATACGGACACCTAAAGCGGAATACAACATGCCTGGAAGATAGTGCAAATCCTCCATCCATGCTAAAGGCCTTTGCCGCAATAACTGAGACCATTAATGCTGCTTTACGTAGTAACAACAGATTAAGACCAAGGAAGCAACGTAAATGGTTCAACAGTGACTGTTCACAATCTCATAACAATCTTGTGAAGGCACTGAAAAAAAAAACCCAGGGACAACTTAGTGGTAAAACATCTTCGAAATAAATACAAATGGGCTTTAGGGAGACGTAAACTGGATATAAGAAAAGAAGCCTGGGAACAACTGCATGTAGCATGTCAAAATAAAGATCCCAGACTCTTTTGGAAAACTGTCAACTCTGATTTCTTCCAGACCTCCCACAATAGCAGTATTAATGTTACAATTATGCCTGATGTGTGGGTACATCTCAAAACGAAGTGATTGAATGCACACCTTTCTTTATTTGTAGTACTTAAACATTTCTGATCGCTCATAGCAGTTGTGGCGTGCAGACTTGATGTCGTGCTCTGTCCCAAATAACACGAATATATTATGTCCAAAAGTATGTGGAACATCCTCACGCGCCACCTCAACATTGCACAGCCTTAGAACAAGAACTTTTTCTTCAACAAGAATCCAATATTACTTCCAGTACTCCACTTTAATACCATGTTTTTATTTCAAAATGTTTCCATGTTTATGTTAATGTTAATGTTAATGTTAATTGGAGCTTCTAAAGCGCATATCACCAACTGGTCTCTAAGCGCTGTGAGAGAAGGCACCATAGCGGCTCTACTGAGTAGTGCGCCCTAGCTTAGGCCAAGATTGTGCCCCAGGCTTCTATGAAGAGGATGGTTTTTAATTTTTTCCTAAAAGGGAGAAGTGCTGGTTCTTTGCGGAGGCCTTCTGGCAACTTATTCCAGAGCTGGGGAATCAATGTAGAGAAAGCTCTGCCCCCCTTGGAGGAGCTCAGGAAGCGAGCACAGGATAATAGCCCAGCGTCAGAAGACCGAAGGGAGCGCCCTGGTACATAAGTTACCAAGCGTTCTTTTATATAAGCTGGGGCCTGTCCATAGATTGCTTTATGGGCTATACATAGCCCCTTGAATCTGGTTCTGGTTTATTCCTTTCACTTCAATGACAGCGTAATTCCATTGTTTCAAATGCCACAGATGTGCCCATCCAGGCCGTCACTGTAGCACGAAGGAATTCACAATTCAAACCGGGTAGCCTCAAGCTTTCTCCACCCAATGCATTTCGGGCTCTCTATAGCCCTTCATCAGGGCAGTCATGCCAAGTATCACGCATCAGGTGTGACGCTCACGCATTTCAGTGCGGTGTTCCGCATCACCGCACTGAAATGCATTGTCACGCATTTTGCCACCTGCCAGCGCGCGCCACCAGCGGCGCCTGTGCACCGGCTCTGCTGCTCCCGAGAGACGTGCTCTTACTGCTGCGTTGCTGGGCTGAGTTCCTAAATAGTTAAATCCATCTGCTCTCAGCTCTGGAGTGGCTGAGAGTGCTACAATGTATCAAATCTGCCCAGCCTGTGTCGCCTGGCAACAATGCGGCAATTATTCTGGCTGCGGCTCACTCACTGCTGCCAATTAGGGGGGGGGGAGAGGGGCTGCCCTCTCAGCAGTCGATGATACTGCTGTCAGTCACTGTGTGGCACACATGGGGGCCGGGATTAAATCCGGATGTGCCGGTAGAGTGCCGTCACGTCCGGAGGAAGAGGAAGTAGGCAGAAGCGGCGTGGGACTCAATCTGAGTCAGTCGACGAGACTCGAGTCTCTGCTCTCAATGAAGGCCGCCTGCCACGCAAGAGGCATGATCGATCGCGGCCGGCGGCGCAAAAGCACTACTGCGGCTCAGGCTGGCCAGCGGCGCCGGGGGCCGGGACGAGAGTGGTCAGCAGCCTGGATGAAGAAGAATAGGCAGCTGGCTGCAGAGTGCATCGTCGATTCATGCAGCAGCACAGTGCAGTCACGGACCGCATCAGTCTGAACTCTACAAGTAAGTGTCCGGGTGACACTATACAGGTTAGTACATGTATTGGTACTGGTAGTAGCAAGATAAAAGTGGCAACTAAATGGAAAGTAACCCTGTGGTTGAGGTAGCACTCAGATGCGGGTAGCAAAATCTATATTTAGCAAGGCTGTGTACAATCACAGCTGGTACAAAATAATACCTCAAACAGCACGTTTGTCTACAGTTTGAAACCGGAAGCAAGTGATGTTGTATTAAACAGTAAGATTTCTAAGCAACATCACTTTCCATTCTCGGCCTTCCATTTGGATATTTCCATCGAAGGTTTGGGTTTTGAAACTGCCAGCATGCAGTATTGTTGCCTGAAAACTAGGACTGGCTAAGGCTGTCTGTGTCACATATGACATTGGCCAGTTGTCAGTCATATCAGCAAGAGCTGTTAACTGTAGCCGCTTGCCTCCCGTGACATGTGTTTATTAAAAAAAAAAATAATAATAATAAAAAGCCCTGGAGGGGTTTGCTTTCAATCAACACCCCCATTACCATATACTCCAGGGGTCACTCGTGACTTCAGCGGGACCCTGCATGATCACAGGTGGGAACCATGGTGGAAAGGGAACAAACACAGAGCAGGAGATGGCACAATAAACAACTGGGGGACAAGGGATAGGGGTCACGCGAGGCAGAAAGGCTGTGAATGTAGGAACAAGTAGTTCTGAGGAAAAAAGAAATAATAAGGGTAGGCCAGCCAGAAGGCGAGACGGCACCTACGCAGAGAGGTAAGAACTGAGGAACCCTTTGCATTATTACAGCCCACCCTTCCCCTTAGTCCTACAAAGCACTGCGTCGGTCAGGTATTCACACCCACTTGCCCGTAGCACCTATTACTAACTACATGAGTCATCATGATCTGAAAAAAATAATTTCACACAAATAGCATCAATCTGCAGGGCTGCTCTGTCTGTTCATCCTTCCGGAGTCAGTGAGCCTGAGTCCTGATTTAGTTTTTAGTTTTAGTTGCTCAAATGGCTGTAATTTCTGATATTTAGAAGTTTCCCTCGTCTTCATTGCATGATTTTTGCTTGCGAGAAAGTGTCACTCATAGTCGTTGAAATGTCACTCATAATTTCACTCAAATTTTTAAAATGTCACACATGGCAATCTGAAACCTTGGCAGCTATGTCAGGGGTAACTGAAAACATTAGAAAAGAACCATGAATGTTTGTAAATGTTCAACTTAGTTTGCCTCAAACTAAATTTAGGCACCATAATTTAATTATACAACTTGATATAGCGTAAATACTTGACATTATATCTTCCGGTGACTCAATTTAATGGCCCATTCACCCTACCCATCTTCCTGTGACATCTTACAAAATTAAACAAGATTCTACGTGCCAAACAAACCCACACAATTTCAAGTGTTTTCAAACCACCTCGGACACCACCCAATACCATTTTGTACCTGCTTGCTCATTGCATCTGTAACCAGCAGCGTAACTACTTCCTCCACCCTCCCTGAAACCGCAAACATCGTACGCTCTGACACAACGCAAAGGTGCACCACTTAACAACAAACGAAGAAATGACTGGTCTATATCCATGGAATTTTTCTCATAGTTTCTTCATTTATTCACAATATTCTTGTTTTTTTTAAAACAACACAGCCGACGCGTTTCGTCCAATAAAGGACTTCTTCAGGGCTGTAAATTTAACAGACATAAATATAAACATCAATATATATATATATATATAACAACAATACAAACAACTTAACTAACATACTATTTCCAACATTTACTTTACATATATTTACAATGCCTACTTATGTCGGATGAATTTGTGTCTGATAATCTTTTGTTATACTCCTGTTTCTGCTCGCTTGGCTGACATATGAGGAGTAATAATTATGGTACCTCATATATTCTTCCTAAATTCTATTCTTGAACTTTTCTTTACTATGTACTTTACTATTCTTCTCAAGTTCCTTTCTTAAACTTCTCAGCATTGTGCGTCTTACTACACTTCTCTTCTCCCGTCCCTACTGGATGTATATATGTATTGTACATATGTAATGATGTATTTTCTGGAGCATTGTAAATATATGTAAAGTAAATTTTGGAAATAGTATGTTAGTTAAGTTGTTATGTCTTGTTGATTTAGGGATCATGTGGTTAGTCACTGTGATATAAGTTATGTATATAGCAGTCCTGTCTTATTAGTTATATATGTTTGTACGTTTATTATGATTATGTAATGTTGTGTTTGCATTGTTGTTATATATATATATTGATGTTTATATTTATGTCTGTTAAATTTACAGCCCTGAAGAAGTCCTTTATTGGACGAAACGCGTCAGCTGTGTTGTTTTAAAAAAAAACAAGAATATTGTGAATAAATGAAGAAACTATAAGAAAAATTCCATGGATATAGACCAGTCATTTCTTTGTTTGTTAAGTGGTGCACCTTTGCGTTGTGTTTAAAAATTGTTATAATCCTGTATTGGATTGCACCGTGGCAGTGGGTGCTTCAACAGTGTGCACATATGAGTGATGGGTAATTCTCATCGAACATATAACAATTAGGGATAGTGGGTCAGGTGCTAGGTCGTTACAGGGTACACTGTCAACTGTTTGTCTTATCGTACGCTCTGACTCCTTCTCCAAACCATTCTCATTTAAACTGCCACACATGAATACCATAATATACCCTCCTGCGCACGTACAACCCAACCACGTGACTGAATACCGGTTCAACCTCCGAACCTTCGAACCTTAAAGGAATATGTAACCCACCTCTCCAGCTCGTAATAAATGAACCCCTCCTGTGTCTACTCAAACCCTTGCTGAAACATAACGTCCCACAAATTATTCATCACACTCCCTGTGATACAGTGTAAACCTGTTCAAATGTGAAAGCATTCTAAACAAATATTGATTCATTACAGTTATGCAAGCTAAATTAATACGAGCAAAAAATATGTTGTTCTAAGATCTTAATCGTCCTTCGTAGAATGAATAACATGTTCTTTTCAACAATACTCGATTGACCATAAAAGCTCCCTTTAATGAACTGGAAGTTCACTTGCTACCTTTGAAGTGATACTTTGTTTGTAGTTTTTAGTCCGTTTAATGAGTCAGGGTGCAAACTGTCAGAGATGTGTGGGTACAACACTTCTCCAGTCTATATAGTGCCAATGGTGAGCACCGTCCCAATTTAAATCACGGGACCTCAGAGTTGGATCAGCCAACGCTTGACGAAGTCGAAAGGGCATTAAACCAAACAGTGAAGAATAAGGCACCTGGCCCTGACGCCATCCCCGCCAATTTGTTTCTGGCCAACCCTGCCCTATGGCTCCCTCTGCTGACCAATATTTTAAGCTGCATTGCAACCCAGGACCCCCTAAATCATGGGGATCCGTGATAATAGTCCCCATTTTCAAAAAAGGGGATAGGTTGGACCCAAAATGCTATTGGCCCATCTCATTAATTGACTGTACTTGTAAATTGATGGGTAGGGTCATATTAGAATGGCTGGAGGCCTGGGTAACCGAAAGCGGGAAGTTTTCGGATGTACAATATGGCTTCAGGAGGGGCCTGGGAACCATCGAACAATGTCTTAATCTGTACCTGGTCATAAGCAAATACACAATAGCCAAGCCCGGAGCCCTTTATCTTGGGTTTATGGATCTTACGTCAGCTTTTGACAGGGTGCAGAGAAGGAGATTATGGGAAAAAATACTGGATCTGGGCATTGAACCATCCATAGTCCATTTTTTAGCCAAAATGCATCAGGATGTGACTGGGAGGGTCAGATATGGAGTGGGTGGGGAACTCTCTGCTTCCATCAAAATGAATCGTGGGGTTCGTCAAGGCTGTGTTCTTGCCCCCTTTTTATTTTGTTTGTATATTAATGATTTAGAAAGTTATATTAATCATGGGAATGTGGATGCCCTCAAGATAGGTACCAGAAATCTCCCGGCATTACTTTATGCCGATGACTGTGTCTTAATATCTAGAACCAGTGTGGGCCTGCAGAAGCTAGTGACCAGGTTTAACGACTTCATGAACGAATTGGGTTTAAGGACTAATATAACGAAATCTTACACCATGGTGGTGGGCAAATCGCCCACCATTTTATAATCGTCTTTTATCAAAAATGAAAAGCTGTCCTATGTCCCCACTTTTTCGTACCTGGGAATCCCGTTCGATTAGAAAAGCACCTGGCACCATCTAGTCGAAACAAGGGTCAGTAGTTTTAATCAAAACCTGGAGGCGGTATTTAGGTTCACGAAGAAGTTAAGCTCAAGACCGATTAACACAATAATTAATATCTATAAGGCTTGCTCGTGTTCTGTTATTTTGTATGGGGCGGGAGTATGGGTTTCTTGTAATCCGCTGCGTCTCCAAAGAGCTGAGAACACCTTTATGAGACGATTGTTGACAGTCCCCAATAGTCTTCCCGCCATTGTTTGTCACAGTGAACTTGGTTTGACCCCTTTGTCTTTTCGTATACAAATTGCACCAACTTTACTGTGGCACTCCATCTGGGCGAAGGAAGAGCCAGCCCTTAATCGCGCAATTATTTTAGACTGTTTTAAACTGGATCACATGTCGAAGGTACCCTCGCTCAGCTACATAAAAAACAGTTAGAGTCACTGGGGATGGCGGATTGTTTTTATAATCCAGCCAATATTGCTAAGATTCCAAAAACTAACCTGAAAAAGGATCTCCTCACCTGTCTAAAGTCATCTAGTGAGAACCTAGAGATGGTAAAAAATAGAGTCTCGGAACACTCGCTTCTAGTATGTTCTCCAGGTGTTAAGCCTTACCTTTCTTTTTACTTTAGTCATACTAAATTGTTTTATCTTATCAGATTCAGGTTTGGCATTTGGCACTTTTTGGTCTCTTATCCTCGCAAAGTTTTTTGTGATGCTAAACTGGATCTGTGCCCTTGTGATTCCAAGTCTACACAGAGTACGCTTTGTAGGAGAGTAGGATCTGCTTCTTATAGTTACCTCCAGTTTTTGCTGATGTTTCACTGTTTTCGACTTAGTCTGACTGGGATCCTGCTATTCAGGACCCCAGTCTAGCTGCTTTCTCCTCTAAATTGATTGCATGTACTTTAGGTACACTCCAGATTGGATTCTGGGGTACCCTTATAAGTCCCTAGTATATGGTATACTATGTACCCAGGGCCTAGGTACCCCAGAGGCCTCCCAGGGGCTGCAGCATGTATTATGCCACCCCTGAGAGACCATTTAAAATGACACCACAGGTCTGCTACAGCAGCCTGTGTAAGGTGGTGCATGCACCCCTTACTTAGATATAGGTTCACTATATCTATCCTAATCACTGCACATATAAACCTATCAGTCACCCCTATGGCAGGCCTTATCAATCCTGAAGGCAGGGTGCTGGGTTTTATGTGAGAGGGTGCCATGCGTGAGCAGAGTCCCTCTGCAGCCTTCGGAACCTATATTCCGGGGTTGTTTGTGATGCAGCCAACCATATATACTTAAGTGCATTATAACCTCGCTGTAAATGCTAACTTTAAAACGGCTGCATGGAAACATGTCGTGTTTGGTGTCAAACACCTTGGAATCATACCTCCACACTAGTAACTGGTGTGGGAGGTATGATTCCACCCTCCTAGAGGGAGAAATATGACAACACCGGTACACCCGGTACCAGCTTTCTTGACCCTGGCATCACAAAATGGATGCTGCCAGCCACAGACACGAGTCTGCCCTCCTGCTGCTGGACGAAACTCCGGCAGGGGAAGGTTGGACAATAGGTTTCCTGTCACAGGGAGGTGTGACCACCTCCCAGACAGGCTTTAGTGTATTGGGGCTGGGTGGGTGCACTCTGAGAGTGCTTTGATGTCTGCACTGGGGGCACATTTGGTGTCCCTGTGCATAGTCCAGCTCAAACCGGTTGCAGGAGCAGTTTGCTCCTGCTCTGGCACGAAACTGGACAAAGGACATGGGTGTAGCCACCCCTCTCTCCTGACCCTCCCATAGGTGGGTCCCCAGAGTTTGTCCCACCCCTTCCTTGGGTATAAAGTAGGAACCCTGACTACAGGACTTTGGATATTACCTGGACTAAACTCTGCTACAGAAACCAAGTACTTCGACTATCTGCACAACGCTGGATGACTGAAGAATCTCCCTTGGAGTAAAGGAGTTACTCCCCTGCTGAGCAGGCACCTAAACGCATCTGACCGGTTTGCATCTCCCGAGCTCCTGAGGACTCCGAAGATTTCTGCAACACAGGAGGTGGGTTCCCAAGGTCTCTGAGGTTGATCTGTGCTCTCAGCAATTCTGAGGCCTGTATCCCTCGTGGGCACCGTGCAACCCGAACCCCTGTGCACCGTGTACATTTGCAGCAGCATGTACTTTTTGGCGACCCCTGAGGCTGTGCTTTAGGCTACTTGTAGTCCTAACCCTGAGCAGCAACTCCACTGAAGATTTCTGGCCTACACTCCACGAGTGTTCTGTGGGCTGGCATTTAGTGATTCAGCTTGAGGTCCCTTCGCGATCCCTGGTCCATTGGCCTGTGGGTCCCTGTGAAGGTAACTTTGACGTTCTATGGGCTTACCTGGTTGCTCCGACGTGCCATGACTCTCCATAGCTTGGAGAGTCCCTAGGACCTTGATGGTCCTCACAGAATCATCTTTCCTCTGACCGCAAGGGTTGCAGTTGCCAAGGCTTGTTGGTGTTCAATCCAGACACTGACCCCCCAGCACTCGACATCCATTGTGGAACAGCTCACCTCCGGACTTTGGTCATCATCGACGTCTCCTGGTCCCCGTGGCTGCAGAGTCAAGCTTCACCTCTTCTCACCTGAAGCACCCGACATCGGTGGGAATTCGATTGCTCCGCTCTTGGTCAGGTGAAGTGACCCAGACTTTGTCCCCTCTGCTTTCAGGTTCTTCTCATCTCTGATCCAGGCTTGGGTCACACCGGACACTTTTCTTCTCCACGGCAGCAGTACTTCTTCGCATCACGCCGTTGAAAACAACGAGGGTTTCCGACACCACTTGACCCCTATGCACCCGGCTCCTCTGGGATAGGTAACACGGGTACCTCGGTACACCCAAGGGTGCTGGCCTTAGAACCTTCTATGTTTAACTGGGTTTGCTTAAAGTCCTCTCCTAAGTGTCCTTAATCTTCAAATTTCCAACCGCGACTTTCCCATAGAGTTGTACGGAGCTCGCGTCTGTGTTCCCACACTGCACCCGTCCTCAGTGGGTTCCATGTGTCACTACCTTGGGTGGTTCCTTGGGGTCCCAGCGATTCTACGTGCTCAAGGCACTGTGTCTAGTCAAGTTGTGGTTGTTATACCACTTTCTTAGTATACGGTTTGGTCTCCCCCTGGAGCCCACTGTGTATTGTGCTATTTACTGTTGTTCTAGTGATTTAATATTGTGTGCCTTGTTCTCTAATCTCATAAAGAGGTTAGTAGAGAGTGTTTAGTAATATATACATATATTTTATATATACCTGGTGTGGTTCTCCTTTTCATTTGGTCATTCAGGAGGTTATATACTGGTAAAACAAGCTGCTTTACAATCCTTCGAGACTTAGCCTGAAGGCTGCTCTCCATAGGTACCACTAGGATAGCTTTCAATAAAGGTTGTCTTTAACCTAATCATCAATAAGGGTCGTTTGGACTGGTGCAAGGTGCCCACTTTAACTAGTGGACAGCATATACCAGGTCAACTTCTCACATTGGTGTGCAGCGGTTGGGTTTCAAGCTTGCTATTGTTTTACCAGATAATCTCATTGAGTGACTAACTGAAAACCACTAAAGGTACCTGAGGTACATATAAATCAAGATTAATATAAAGTAAGTTCTACTGAACTTAGAGTTGGGTAAGTCAAGGGTCTAGCACACCCTTTCTCCAACTCAAGAGAGTCTCAGTTCCCACTACGTTAGGTAGGTGCCTACACCACATAACTAGTATGTCTTCTAGGCCTGAAGCCAGTGGCTCCTTGCCAACTAAGTATGACCCTCTCTCATTCCAAGAATTGAGAACCATGTGACATCAAGGAAACTGAAGACAGGGAAAAACCCAAACACTCAACGTCTCATAGAGAGTTTAATTTTAGATGACCTCAGAAAGACCCCAGGGTCTGATGAGGCAGGTAAGTTGGGTGGGACAGCAGAAGAGGAAAGGCCAGGAAGTGAAAACGTCTATGACCTGGACTCTGATGCTGGCCAGGAGGATCAAAATGATTCAAACCTGGACAATCAAATCCTTCCTGAAGGTGAGGGAGAAGGCCTCAGTGGACCTCTCTTTACCCCACCTGGAAGGGTTAACAGTTTTCCAAGAAGATCAAGATCTCCTTCTCAGGAATCTAATCATTCTGGTACATCTGTAGGGAGCTCTGTTTCTCATAGGACCTCTGCCTCTCATAAAAGGGAGTCCTCTTATGAGAGGAAGTGCCAACTGCTTGAGTTTGAGAGAGCTAAGCTCAGAATCAAGAGAGAGCAATTGGCCTTAGATAGGGAATCCCTGGAGCTTCAGAGAGCATCTCAGAAGTTGGGGCTAGAGCCCCATGGTGGCAGCTACAGTATCCCTAGGAGTAGAGAACATACTCATGACCATAGGAACCTGAACAAGATTGTCCCTCCCTACCAGAGTGGGGATGACATCCACAAATGGATAACTGCACTGGAAAGGGCCTGTAAGGTACAGAGGGTCCCCCAGGAGCAGTGGGCAGCAATCTTGTGGCTCTCCTTTGCAGACAAAGGTAGAGACAAGCTCCTCACTGTTAGAGAAGAGGATGCTGATAATTACAAAGTCCTAAAGAGTGCTCTGATTGATGGGTTTGGCCTAACCACTGAGCAATACAGGATTAAGTTCAGAGATACCCAAAGGGCACAGACTCAAGACTGGGTTGACTTTGTAGATTGTGCTACTAAGGCTCTGGAAGGCTGGTTACTTGGCAGTAAAGTGTGTGACTTTAAAGGATTGTATCATTTAATTATGAGAGAGCAGATCCTTAATAACTATCAAAATCAGCTGTTGCATCAGTACCTGGTGGACTCTGATCTGACCTCTCCCCAAGAATTGGGCCAGAAGGCAGACAAATGGGTCAGGACCAGGGTGAGGCAGAAGGTTCAGAACCAAGGTGGTGACTCCAAGAAGTAAGATTCTAAAACCTCTGATAAGGGTGGGGAGAAGGGTAAAGACCAGAAGTCTTCTCAAGGGCCCCAAAAATCTGCATCTGGTGGGGAGTCACAATCAAACAAGGGTAAAGGCAAGAAGAAGCCATGGTGTCAGATCTGTAAACAGAAGACCCATTGGACAAGTGATTGTACCAAGTCCAAGGACTCAACTCCAACCACCACTGCCCCTAAGGCAACTGTTCCCCCTAGTCCAGCTCCAAGTGGTGGTACTCAGAATAAGGGTGTAGTAGGGTTAACCCTGGGATCTGAGATGGACTCTGGCCTAGTCAGAGTTCCAACTCAGGCTGTGTTGGTCTGTGATGGAGGCATGGATATTGCCTCCTTATTTGTAAGCCCCAGTAATTTGGGCAAATACAGACAGCAGCCTTTGATAAATGGAAAAGAGGCCTTGGCATTCAGGGACACAGGAGCAAGTGTCACAATGGTGACAAAAGATCTTGTGGCTCCTGAGCAAATCATACTTGGTGAGATGTACCAAGTGTCCAATGCTAGCACTGTCAGGACAGACCATTACTTGGCAGTTGTTAATTTCACCTGGGGAGGGTTAACTGGCCCTAAGAAGGTTGTGGTAAGTGCAGACCTCCCTGTTGAATGCTTGTTGGGCAATGATTTAGAAACTTCAGCTTGGGCTGAATTGGAACTCAGGACTCATGCAGAAATGTTGGGTATCCCTGCAGATGTGTTTGCTATGACTAAGTCACAGGCAAAAATGTCTAACACTGAACAGGCCCTGGATCCTGGAAAAATGGACCAGGCGCCTTCCAAGAGAAGGAGTAGTAGGGGTAAGGCAGTGTCTTCCCCCCGCCTCAGAATCCAGACCAGTCTCTTGAGGGAACTGATCTTAGTCCTGAAGAAGGAACTGTCCCTGATGAGCTTGAACCTGATCAGGTTGAGTTCTTGGGGACAGGGGGCCCTTCCAGGGCAGATCTGAGCCAGGAGCAGCTGAGCTGCCCCTCTCTTGAACCCCTCAGACAGCAAGCTGCTGCTGAGGCTGCTGGGACTGCTAGTGGGTCCCATGGGATCTACTGGGTTGATGGACTCCTTTACTCAGAGAGTAGAGACCCCAAGCCTGGTGCTCCCAGGAGGTTGGTTATACCTCTTAAGTTTAGGGGCTTCCTATTGACACTAGCACATGACATCCCATTAGCAGGTCACCTAGGCCAAAACAAGACTTGGGACAGAATTGTCCCTCACTTTCATTGGCCTCACATGTCTGAGGGCACCAAGGAGTTTTATCGCTCCTGTGTCACCTGTCAAGCCAGTGGTAAGGCAGGTGGTACTACAAAGGCCCCCCTGATACCACTACCTGTGGTGGGGGTTCCCTTTGAGAGGGTTGGGATTGACATTGTTGGTCCCATGGATCCTCAAACAGCATCTGGGCACAGATTTATACTGGTGGTGGTGGACCATGCCACTAGGTATCCAGAGGCTATTCCCCTTAGAACTACCACAGCTCCTGTGGTGGCAAGGGCCCCCCTGGGAATCTTTTCCAGGGTGGGTTTTCCTAAGGAGGTAGTATCAGACCGAGGTGCAAACTTCATGTCTAGTTACTTGACTGCTATGTGGAAGGAGTGAGGGGTACATTACAAATTTACCACCCTTTATCACCCACAATGCAATGGGTTAGTTGAAAGGTTCAACAAAACCCTAAAGGGCATGATTAAAGGTCTCCCAGAAAAGCTTAGGCGCAGATGGGAGATACTTTTGCCCTGCCTTCTCTTTGCCTACAGAGAGGTTCCTCAGAAGGGGGTTGGTTACAGCCCATTTGAACTTCTGTTTGGACATCCAGTTAGGGGTCCATTGTGTCTAGTGAAGGAGGGGTGGGAGTTACCTCTCGTACCCCCTAAACAGGATATTGTGGACTATGTACTTGGTCTCCGCTCCAGGATGGCTGAGTACATGAAGAAGGCAACTAAAAACCTTGAGGCTAGCCAGGAATTGCAAAAGGCCTGGCATGACCAAAAGGCTGTGTTGACTGTTCATCAGCCAGGACAGAAAGTATGGGTGTTGGAGCCTGTGGCCCCAGCAGCCCCCCAAGACAAGTGGAGTGGCCCTCATACAATTGTTGAGCAAAAGGGAGAGGTTACCTACCTGGTGGACCTTGGAACTCCCAGGAGCCCCCATAGGGTGCCCCATGTCAACACTCTCAAACCATATGTTGACAGGGCAGACATGGGCTTGCTCATGGCCACTGATGAGGGGCAGGAGGAAGAGAGTGATCCACTCCCTGACCTGCTCTCTCAGAACCCTGATGATGGTTCAGTTGATGGTGTAGCCTTGGCAGGCAGCCTCACTGTCCAGCAGCAAACTGATTGCAGAAAAAGTCTTAATCAGTTTAGACATATGTTTTCACTGACTCCAAGTCAGACTACCTGGTGCACTCATGAAGTGGACACTGGGGACAGTCTGCCTGTTAATAATAAGATTTACAGGCAACCTGACCATGTCAGGGACTGCATCAGGACTGAGGTCCAGAAGATGTTGGATTTGGGAGTGATTGAACCCTCAGATAGCCCTTGGGCTAGTGCAGTAGTCTTGGTACCCAAACCTCACACCCAGGGTGGTAAGAGAGAGATGAGGTTTTGTGTTGACTACAGAGGTCTCAATGCAGTCACTAGGACTGATGCCCATCCAATCCCTAGGGCAGGTGAGCTTATAGATACTTTGGCCTCAGCCAAGTTTCTGAGCACATTTGACCTAACAGCTGGCTACTGGCAAATCAGATTAGCTGAGGATGCAAAAGCCAAAACAGCATTCTCAACCCCTAGTGGGCACTACCAATTTGTGGTGATGCCCTTTGGTTTGAAGAATGCACCTGTCACTTTTCAAAGGTTGGTGAATAAAGTCCTTACAGGCCTGGAAGCCTATAGTGCAGCTTATCTTGATGATATTGCTGTCTTTAGCTCCACCTGGGAGGATCACCTAGTCCACCTGAGAAATGTTTTGGAGGCGCTGCAGAAAGCAGGCCTCACTATCAAGGCCACCAAGTGCCAGATGGGGCAGAGTCAGGCTGTGTACCTGGGCCACCTTGTGGGTGGAGGCCAGGTTCAACAATTGCAGAGCAAAATCCAGACCATCATGGACTGGGTTGCTCCAACCACCCAGACTCAGGTCAGAGCTTTCTTGGGCCTGACTGGTTACTATAGGAGGTTTGTCAAAGGTTATGTATCCATAGTGACCCCTTTGAATGACTTAACTTCCAAGAGAATGCCAAAGAAAGTTCAGTGGACAGTTAGCTGTCAAAAGGCATTTGATGACCTGAAGCAGGCCATGTGCACTGCTCCCATTCTGCAAAGTCCTGACTATTCCAAACAATTCATTGTACAAACAGATGCATCTGAGTTGGGGGTAGGGGCTGTGTTATCACAATTGAATGATGAGGGTCAGGATCAGCCAGTAGCTTTTGTTAGCAGAAGGCTGAACCCCAGAGAGAAACGTTGGTCAGCCATTGAGAGGGAAGCCTTTGCTGTGGTTTGGGCTCTGAAGAAGCTGAGGCCATACTTGTTTGGCACTCACTTCATTGTTCAGACAGACCATAAGCCCCTCTTATGGCTAAAACAGATGAAGGGTCAAAACCCCAAACTTTTGAGGTGGTCCATTTCCCTACAGGGGATGGACTATACAGTGGAACATAGACCTGGGAGTAACCATGCCAATGCAGATGGACTCTCCAGATATTTCCGCTTAGAACATGAAGACTCAACTGGTCAAGGTTAGTTTAATGTCCTGACATTTGGGGGGGGGGGGGGGTTTGTGTAGGAGAGTAGGATCTGCTTCTTATAGTTACCCCCACTTTTTGCTGATGTTTCACTGTTTTCGACTTAGTCTGACTGGGATCCTGCTATTCAGGACCCCAGTCTAGCTGCTTTCTTCTCTAAATTGATTGCATGTACTTTAGGTACACTCCAGAATGGATTCTGGGGTACCCTTATAGGTCCCTAGTATATGGTATACTATGTACCCAGGGCCTAGGTACCCCAGAGGCCTCCCAGGGGCTGCAGCATGTATTATGCCACCCCTGAGAGACCATTTAAAATGACACCACAGGTCTGCTACAGCAGCCTGTGTAAGGTGGTGCATGCACCCCTTACTTAGATATAGGTTCACTATATCTATCCTAATCACTGCACATATAAACCTATCAGTCACCCCTATGGCAGGCCTTATCAATCCTGAAGGCAGGGTGCTGGGTTTTATGTGAGAGGGTGCCCATGCATGATCAGAGCCCCTCTGCAGCCTTCGGAACCTATATTCCGGGGTTGTTTGTGATGCAGCCAACCATATATACTTAAGTGCATTATAACCTCGCTGTAAATGCTAACTTTAAAACGGCTGCATGGAAACATGTCGTGTTTGGTGTCAAACACCTTGGAATCATACCTCCACACCAGTAACTGCTGTGGGAGGTATGATTCCACCCTCCTAGAGGGAGAAATATGACAACACCGGTACACCGGTACCAGCTTTCTTGACCCTGGCATCACAAAATGGATGCTGCCAGCTACAGACACGAGTCTGCCCTCCTGCTGCTGGACGAAACTCCGGCAGGGGAAGGTTGGACAATAGGTTTCCTGTCACAGGGAGGTGTGACCACCTCCCAGACAGGCTTTAGTGTATTGGGGCTGGGTGGGTGCACTCTGAGAGTGCTTTGATGTCTGCACTGGGGGCACATTTGGTGTCCCTGTGCATAGTCCAGTTCAAACCGGTTGCAGGAGCCATTTGCTCCTGCTCTGGCGTGAAACTGGACAAAGGACATGGGTGTAGCCACCCCTTTGTCCTGACCCTCCCATAGGTGGGTCCCCAGAGTTTGTCCCACCCCTTCCTTGGGTATAAAGTAGGAACCCTGACTACAGGACTTTGGATATTACCTGGACTAAACGCTGCTACAGAAACCAAGTACTTCGACTATCTGCACAACGCTGGATGACTGAAGAATCTCCCTTGGAGTAAAGGAGTTACTCCCTTGCTGAGGAGGCACCTAAACGCATCTGACCGGTTTGCATCTCCCGAGCTCCTGAGGACTCTGAAGACTTCTGCAACACAGGAGGTGGGTTCCCGAGGTCTCTGAGGTTGATCTGTGCTCTCAGCAATTCTGAGGCCTGTATCCCTCGTGGGGACCATGCAACCTGAACCCCTGTGCACCTCGTACATTTGCAGCAGCATATGCTTTTTGGCGACCCCTGAGGCTGTGCTTTGGGCTACTTGTAGTCCTAATCCCAAGCAGTAATTCCACTGAAGATTTCCAGCCTACACTCCACAAGTGTTCCGTTGGCTGGCATTTAGTGATTCAGCTCGAGGTCTCTTCGCGATCCCTGGTCCATTGGCCTGTGGGTCCCTGTGAAGGTAACTTTCACGTTCCTTGGGCTTAACTGGTTGCTCCAGACGTGCCCTGACTCTCCATAGCTTGGAGTGTCCCCAGGACCTTGCTGATCCTCACAGAAGCATCTTTCCTTTGACCGCGTTGGTTGCAGTTGCCAAGGCTTGTTGGTGTTCAATCCGGACACTGACCCCCCAGCACTCGACATCCGTTGTGGAGCAGCTCACCTCCGGACTTTGGTCATCGTCGACGTCTCCTGGTCCCCGTGGCAACAGAGTCAAGCTTCACCTCTTCTCACCTGAAGCACCCGACATCGGTGGGCATTTGATTGCTCCGCTCCTGGTCACGTGAAGTGACCCAGACTTTGTCCCCTCTGCTTTCAGGTTCTTCTCATCTCTGATCCAGGCTTGGGTCACACCGGACACTTTTCTTCTCCACGGCAGCAGTACTTCTTTGCATCACGCCATTGAAAACGACGAGGGTTTACGACACCAGTTGACCCCTATGCACCCGGCTCCTCTGGGATAGGTAACACGGGTACCTCGGTACTCCCAAGGGTGCTGGCCTTAGAACCTTCTATGTTTAACTGGGTTTGCTTAAATTCCTCTCCTAAGTGTCCTTAATCTTCAAATTTCCAACCGCGACTTTCCCATAGAGTTGTATGGAGCTCGCGTCTGTGTTCCCACACTGCACCCGTCCTCCGTGGGTCTCCTGTGTCACTACCTTGGGTGGTTCCTTGGGGTCCCAGCGATTCTACGTGCTCTAGGCACTGTGTCTAGTCAAGTCGTGGTTCTTATACCACTTTCTTAGTATATGGTTTGGTCTCCCCCTGGAGCCCACTGTGTATTGTGCTATTTACTGTCGTTCTAGTGATTTAATATTGTGTGCCTTGTTCTCTAATCTCATAAAGAGGTTAGTAGAGAGTGTTTAGTAATAAATACATATATTTTATATATACCTTGTGTGGTTCTCCTTTTCATTTGGTCATTCAGGAGGTTATATACTGGTAAAACAAGCTGCTTTACATTCCTTCGAGACTTAGCCTGAAGGCTGCTCTCCACAGCTACCACTAGGATAGCTTTCAATAAAGGTTGTCTTTAACCTAATCATCAATAAGGGTCGTTTGGACTGGTGCAAGGTGCCCACTTTAACTAGTGGACAGCATATGCCAGGCCAACTTCTCACACGCTTCACTTTTTGTACTTCTGTCAACTCTATATCAAGCCAAGGCGTGATTTTATCATTCCTCTTTTAAAGTTTTTAAACATTAGGAAGTGTCGGCCAGCTTTATATCATCTTCAGCTTTTAAATTATAAATTCACTTGTTTAATGATTTACAGATACATCTCTGCAGTTGTTCGTCTGCGTGATATTGTTGGGAAATGATCTTCTTTGTCTTGTTTTAATGATTTATCTCTGGATTCTATGGCTCACGGGACAGAGGTTTGTCACAAAGTTTATTATATACTGCTTCTAGTTTATGCTGCTATTTTGTCGAAATATCAATATTGAATTACTCCTACTACATCCCGATCATGAATTACCACTGTTTTGAAGCTTATTATCCATTGTCTGTATCATATTTTTAATTGTCTTTTTATGATGCATTCTTTTATGGCTGCAAGTCAGCCGAATAAAGATATTTTGACTGACTGACTGAAAACGAGGGTTAACTTAAGATGTGTCACGAAGACCCAGACTGATCATCGCGCAGTATCTCAGGCCTATGCAAGCAAGGCAGGTCCCACAGCTGCCAACCCAAGCGTGCCTTTTACTTTTAAGGGTGCCCCTCCTTATCCCCCCCCAATCCAAGCCCTTACCCACACTATACTCGACTTTTAAACCACGCCCGCCCGCCCAGTACCACGACCTGCCCTATCGCCTGCCAGTTAAAGTGCTAGCACTCCTGATGAGTCCACTCCGGCCAGTTGTGCTCTCATCTCACCTTGTATATAAGGGACAGAGGAAAAGACACTGCCCTCCACTTCATCCTGGCACCAGAGCCCCTTGTGTGAGAATTTGAATACATCTATGCATAGGTTGGGGACATGAAAGCTTTCTATATGTATATCATGTTGTCTTGACTCCACCTGACCTCTGTTCCTCACTACCAACACTTTTTTCAGTAACTTACATTTTCCCATTTTCTCAGGATATAAAATTAATTGGGGCTGTGTGGCAGTACCCATGTCCAGATCGACTCCATGGGCACCCTTAGGGCACTATGACTTTAAATGGCTGACCTTGTGATTAGAATAGTTGGGCATGTACGTAACCTCAGCCCTGACAAGTGGGGTAAACGCTGACCTGGGTACTTCGATTCGGAATCTGCAGCTAGACCTCCACGAACAGGCTCAACTCCACCGGTTTTTAAGGGGCGGAGTCTGAAGAGTACAAATGGCCCCCGCGCCTCACTTCATCTACGCCTTGGGATGATCTCTCTCCCATCCCAGATGCAGGCTCCTGAGTGCACAGAGACACATACGTCAGGTCATTCATCCGGGGCGTGACACAACCCCACCCAATCAGTGAAGCCATGTGCTGACCCCAGCTCAGGTGGTCTAGCATGGTTCAACATTAAATCCTTCCACAAAGCATATCAGCCATCACGGGCAGCTTTTCTTGTCCAACTGAGACATCCCCACATGGTCAACACTGGAGCTCAAAGCATCAAAAGGGTCTGCTGGATCATATGCTTCAAACTCACCGTCACCACTGGGCCTAAACCTGGCGGAACCCACACAACGCAGAGGAAAGACCCACTCCTTCACCAGTCGGCCCTAATGTAGGACAACAGAGGCATCAAAATATGTGGGCGTTCATGGCGCAGAAGGAGGGAGGGATCACCACACTGGGTCACGTACTCCAGGAGGGATCACCACACCAGATCCTGTACCTCCATGGGGATCACCACACTAGATCCTGTACCTCCAGGGAGGATCACCACACTAGATCCTGTATCGCAGGAGATGAAAGCATCAGAATAGGTGGGCGCCCATGACACAGGAGGAGAGAGGGATCGCTACACTGGATCACATACCTCTGGGAGGTATCACTACACTAGATCCTGTACCTCAAGGGGATCACCACACTAGGACCCATACATCCAAAGGGGGTCACCACACAAGATCCCTTACCTCCAGGAAATGAAAATATCACAATAGGTGGGCCCCCTTTACGCGAAAGGAGAGAGGGATCATCACACTGGATCATGTACATCCAGGGGCATAATCACACTAGATCCCATACCTCCTGGAGGGGCTCACTACACTAGATTCCGTAATTCCAGGAGATGAAAGCATCAGAATAGGTGGGCGCCCATGATGCAGGTAGAGAGAGGGATCACCACATTGGATCACGTATCTCCAGGAGACGAAAGCATCAGATGAGGTGGACGCCCATGACACGAGAGGAGATAGAGATCACCATATTAGATCACGCACCTCCAGGAGATGACAGCATCAGAATAGGTGGGCGTCCATTACGCGGGAGGAGAGAGGGATCACCACATTGGGTCACATACCACCAGGAGACTAAGCATCAGATGAGGTGGGCGCCCATGACACGAGAGGGGAGAGGGATAACCACACTAGATCACATACCTCCAGGAGATTAAAGCATCAGAATAGGTAGGCACCTATGACACGGAAGAAGAGAGAGATCACCACACTGGATCCCATGCCTCCAGGATATGAAAGCATCAGAATAGGTAGGCACCTATGACATGGGAGGAGAGAGAGATCACCACACTGAATCCCATACCTCCAGGATATGACAGCATCAGAATAGGTAGCCACCTATGACACGGGAGGAGAGAGCGATCACCACATTGAATCACGTATCTCCAGGAGACGAAAGCATCAGATGAGGTGGGCGTCCATTACGTGGGAGGAGAGAAGGATCACCACATTGGATCACATACCACCAAGAGACGAAAGCATCAGATGAGGTGGGCGCCCATGACATGTGAGGAGAGAGGGATCACCACACTGGATCCTGTCCCTCCAGGAAATGAAAGCATCAGAATAGGTGGGCATCCATTATGCGGGAGGAGAGAGGGATCACCACATTGGATCACGTATCTCCAGGAGACAAAAGCATCAGATGAGGTGGGTGCCCATGACACGAGAGGAGAGAGGGATCACCACACTGGATTCCGTACCTCCAGGAGATGAAAGCATCAGAATAGGTAGGCTCCTATGACACGGAAGGAGAGAGAGATCACCACACTGGATCCCATACCTCCAGGAGATGAAAGCATCAGAATAGGTGGGTGCCCATGGTGCAGGATGAGAAAGGGATCACCACACTAGATCCCATACCTCCAGGAGGGATCACCACACTAGATTCTGTACATCCAGAAGACGAAGGCATCCGAATAGGTGGACGCTCATGATGTGGGAGCAGAGAGGGATCACCACACTAGATCCCTTAACTCCAGGAGATAAAAGCATCAGAATAGGTGGGCGCCAGTGATGTGGGAGGAGAGAGGGATCGCCATACTGGATTATGTACCTCCAGGAGACAGAGTTTGCGGAGTTCCGCTATCCGGAACTCAGCGAATTGACCCAAAAACTTTGCCGCGCTTCGTGGAGTTCCGCAAGCGGCGGAATGCGTTGGGTCAGATTGTCCTGTGATGGAAAATCAGCGCGAACGACACCATGTGCAGCTCAAGAGGGCGCTGCTTCTTTCTGCCACTTGAGTAGATGTTCTACTCGAGCGGCAGCTTCCTCAAAGTGAACAGAAGGTTTTTCAACGCGAGCGGTAGCGGCCATCCGTGACCGCCCGCTTTGAGAAATCTCGCCGGGAGGTGGTCTGGAGTAGGATTTTCCCCACTCAATTTTGCCAACTTAACTTGGCGAGTGAGGAAAAAACTCCGCTCAGTGACTCTTCACACTACAAGGAGCATGGAGTGGAAAAAACTCTGCAAACTGCGCAAGCGGAGTGGAATTTCACGCCGAGGCCTAGACAAAAGTATCAGATGAGGTGGGTGCCCATGAGGAGAGAGGGATCACCACGCTGGATCCCGTACCTCCAGGAGACGAGATCATCAGACTAGATAGGCACCCATGACACAGGAGGAGAGAGGGATCTCTGTAGGAGATGAAAACATCAGAATAGGTGGGTGCCCATGACGTGGGTGAAGAAAGGGATCACCACACTAGATCTCATACCTCCAGGAGGGATCATGACACTAGATCCCATACAACAAGGCGACAAACGCATCAGAATAGGTAGGCGCCCATGATGCGGCAGGAGCAAGGGATCATCACACTAGATTACTTATCTCCAGGAGACGAAAGCATCAGAATAGGTAGGCACCCATGACACAGGAGGAGAGAGAGATTACCACACTAAATCACATACCTCCAGGAGACGAAAGTATCAGTATAGATAGGCACCCATGACACAGGAGGAGAGAGGGATCACCACACTAAATCACATACCTCCAGGAGATGAAAGCATCAGTATAGATAGGCACCCATGACACAGGAGGAGAGAGGGATCGCTGTAGGAGATGAAAACATCAGAATAGGTGGGTGCCCATGATGTGGGTGGAGAAAGGGATCACCACACTAGATCCCATACCTCCAGGAGGGATCACCACACTAGATCCCATACAACCAGGCGACAAAAGCATCAGAATAGGTAGGCGCCATGATGCAGGAGGAGAGAGGGGTCAACACACTGGATCACGTCCCTCCAGACGGGATCACCACACTAGATCCCATACAACCAGGAGACAAAAGCATCAGAATAGGTGGGCGCCCATGATGTGGCAGGAGCAAGGGATCATCACACTAGAGTAGGTATCTCCAGGAGACGAAAGCATCAGAATAGGTAGGCACCCATGACACAGGAGGAGAGAGGGATCATCACACTAAATCACATACCTCCAGGAGACGAAAGCATAAGACTAGATAGGCACCTATGACACGGGAGGAGAGAGGAATTGCTGTAGGAGATGAAAGCATCAGAATAGGTGGGTGCCCATGATGTGGGTAGAGAAAGGGATCACCACACTAGATCCCATACTTCCAGGAGGGATCACCACACTAGAACCCATACAACCAGGGGTCAGTAGCATCAGAATAGGTAGGCGCCCATGATGCAGGAGCAGAGAGGGATCACCACACTGGATCACATACCTCCAGAAGGGATCACCACACTAGATCTCATACAACCAGGAGATGAAACCATCAGAATAGGTAGGTGCCCATGATGCAGGAGAGAGAGGTATTGCGACATTGGATCATGTGCCTCCAAGAAACAAAAGCATCAGATGAGGTGGGAGCCCATGATGTGGGAGGAGAGAGGAATCACAACACAGGATAACATACCTCCAGGAGATCAAAGCACCAGAATAGGTAGGCACCCATGGCACTGGAGGAGAGAGGGATCACCACACTGGATCCAATACCTCTAGGAGATGAAATAATCAGAATAGGTGGGCGCCCATGACGCCGGAGGAGAAAGGAATCACCACACTAGATCCCGTACGTCCAGGATATGAAAGCATCAGAATAGGTGGGCGCCCATGACGCCGGAGGAGAAAGGAATCACCACACTAGATTACGTATTTCCAGGAGACTAAAGCATCAGAATAGGAAGGCACCCATGACACAGGAGAAGAGAGTGATCGCCACACTCGATCCCATACCTCCATGAGACGAAAGCATCAGAATAGGTGGGCTCCCATGACGTGGGAGGATAAAGGGATCGCCAAACTAGATCCTGTACCTCCAGGAGGGATCACCACACTAGATCACGCACCTCCAGGACATGAAAGCACCAGAATAGGTAGGCACCTATGACACGGGAGGAGAGAGGGATCACCACACTGGATCCTGTCCCTCCAGAAAATGAAAGCATCAGAATAGGTGGGCGTCCATGACGTGGGAGGAGAGAGGGATCGCCACACTGGATCACGTACCTCCAGGAGACGAAAGCATCAAATGAGGTGGGCACCCATGACAAGAGAGGAGAGAGGGATTCCCATATTAGATCACCCACCTCCAGGAGATGAAAGCATCAGAATAGGTGGGCGTTCATTACACGGGAGGAGATAGAGATTGCGACATTGGATCATGTACCGCCAAGAGGCAAAAGCATCAGATGAGGTGGGCGCCCATGATGTGGGAGGAGAGAGGGATCGCCATACTGGATCACGTACCTCCAGGAGACGAAAGCATCAAATGAGGTGGGCACCCATGGCACAGGAGGAGAGAGGGATCGTCACACTAGATCATTGTACCTCCAGGAGATGAAAGCATCAGAATAGGTGGGTGTCTATGACATGGGGGGTGAGAGGGATTGCCACACTGGATCCCGTACCTCCAGGAGATGAAAGCATCAGAATAGGTGGGTGCCCATGATTCGGCAGGAGAAAGGGATCACCTCACTAGATACCGTACCTCCAGGAGGGACTACCATACTAGATCCCGTACGTCAAGGAGATAAAAGCATCAGAAGAGGTGGGTGCTGATGATGCGGGAGGAGAGAGGGATTGCCACACTGGATTACGTACCTCCAGGAGACAAAAGCATCAGATGAGGTAGGCGCCCATGATGCAGAGGAGAGAGGGTTCACCACACTGGATCATGTACTTCCAGGTGATGAAAACATCAGATGAGGTGTGCGCCCATGACGAGGGAAGAGAGAAGGATCAGCACACTGGATCATGTACCTCCAGGAGGCAGATTGTAGCATTATGCACACATCATGATTTATCCCAGAGGCAGGCATGGCACTATGCCCAGGTATGCCACTTCCTGAGGCAGGCATGGCACTACGCCCAGGTATGCCACTCCCAGAGACAGGCATAGCACTACGCCCAGGTATGCCATTCCCAGAGACAGGCATGGCACTACGCCCAGGTATGCCGCTCCCAAAGACAGGCATGGTGCTACGCCCAGGTATGCCACTCTCTAAAATCCAGAATGGGGACAGCACTTCATATCCCTAGAAAATCAACAACACTGACCTATATGTAAAGGTAGTGTTCCCAAAGAGGCCTGGTACCTGCTTTCTACCAAACTATCATTACCGAACTGTTCTCCCCTCCTAGGACGGGGGATTCATGTACCTTTTGGTCAAATGCTATTTCCCGGGATTGCACCAAGGCTGAATGGGACACCCTACAAGATGTACATGATAAGTGTCTACGCCAAGCAAGGCTCAGAAACACCTATTTTAAAATACTAAGCAATTGGGATTGGACAACAATGCCACTACAGTGATCTGGCCCATTAGAGACTCAAAGTGTTGGAGAGGCAAAATCACACACGGTGACATAGTAGACACATTCTGGTCCTGCAGACACCTGAAGACACTTTTGGAAGATGCTGAATTCATCAAATGGTCGGGAAATACTGCCACCGGTCAGGCGGCTCTTTTACAGGGCACTGTCCCAGGTAAGACTCCTCACCACAGGGGTGGCCAAGACTTGCGCTCTTTGGCCCTGGAGAACTCCTGTGGTTACTTCTCACACAGAATGGCTCAAAGAAAGGTTCAAGGTGGGCCAACATGAAAGGGACATTTACAGAACCTAAGATGCCCTGGACACATTTTTATTACAAGGCTTTTCATTACGTTTTCATAACAATTTATAGCAAGTTAATTGAGCCAGTACACGGCGAATCATGAAGCAAGCAAAAGTCAGAATAATAGGCTCGAGTGGTGGCTGCCAATCATCACCAGCCCTGATCACTGTCAGCATTTACAGAGAACAAGACATGAGAGGAGACCTACACTCCCTCCCCTCCCTCCACCCCAAACACCCAATGAAAGAGAAAAGAACAACAAAAAGTGAAAATAAAAAGATCTAAAAAGAAGAAGTTAAAATAAGAGGGGAAGGGGATGGGGTGTAAGATTTGTTGAAAGCAAATGTCACAGGCCTCTCTGTTGCCCATGCTGTCCTTAAAAGGGGGTACGGGGACATATGCATGGCATAATCTAGGGGGGCATGCGAGCGCCGCTAGAGACCCATCAGGTCTGGTTGATGTTACTAAGAAGATGTTGTTACTATTCCCACTGAGGAAGTGAAGTGTAAAAGTATGAGCCAGGCCCACTGGGAGGGTGGTTGAGAACAATGGAGGGTGGAGGAGAACAATGCAGGGTAGGGGAGAACAATGGAGGGTGGAGGAGAACAATGAAGGGTAGGGGAGAACAATGGAGGGTGGGGGAGAACAATGGTGGGTAGGGGAGAACAATGGAGGGTGGGGGAGAACAATGGAGGGTGGAGGAGAACAATGGAGGGTAGGGGAGAACAATGGAGGGTGGGGGAGAACAATGGAGGGTAGGGGAGAACAATGGAGGGTGGGGGAGAATAATGGAGGGCAGAGGAGAACAATGGAGGGTACGGGAGAACAATGGAGGGTGGGGGAGAACAATGGAGGGTGACAGAGAACAATGGAGGGTAGGGGAGAAACATGGAGGGTGGGTGTAGGTGTATCCCATAGTGCCCTGAGCCTCTGCTGTGTGAAGCATTGGTGTAGTCTGTGAAAGGCTGCCATTTGTAAGTACATTTCTTATCAGTGTGAGCAATCTTATGTGTTATTTGCTCCATGGCTACCACAATCCACATCCTATGGAACCATAAGGAGCTAAGTGGGGGGGGGGGGGTTATGTTTCTTCCAGTAGAGAACTATCAGCTGTTTAACACCCCCAACATATGTCAGATGAGTCTCCAATCAGATCCCGCCATGCCATTAATGTCCGCAGGGCTTAGCCCCATGATTAGAATGCCAGGTTCTGATGAAGTGGGTAACCTAAAATCCCTTTTATATGGCCAGTATCTCCTTCATAAATGTTTGAATAAGCGCACAGGACCACCATAAATGTAAAAAGGTGCCCATTTCCTGGTTGCAGCACCAACATAGGGGTAGGACAGAGCGGTACCTTTGGCGTAATCAAATCGGGGTTAAATAGCCTTGGTACATCACTTTATATGCTGATTCCCTCTGGGGAATGCTTCTGAGAGACGTAGATATCTCCCTCAATAATTGTTCCCAGTACTTAGTCTGTAGGCTGGGAGAGTGTAACTGATTGTACACACTCTCCACTGTAGGCTGGGAGAGAGTAACTCAATCAATCAATCAATCATGTCACTTGTAAAGCGCACTACATACCCGCGAGGGTCTCAAGGCGCTGGGGGAAGAGGGGGGTGGTGCTGCTACTGATCGAAGAGCCAGGTCTTGAGGAGTCTTCTGAAGGCCAGTAGGTCTTGGGTCTGTCGGAGGTTGGTGGGGAGGGTGTTCCAGGTCTTGGCGGCGAGGTGGGAGAAGGATCTGCCGCCGGCGGTCGTTTTCCGGATGCGGGGGACTGTGGCGAGGGCGAGGCTGGTCGAGCGGAGCTGGCGGGTGGGGGTGTAGAAGCTGAGTCGTCTGTTGAGGTAGGCTGGTCCGGAGTTGTGGAGTGCTTTGTGTGCGTGGGTGAGGAGCTTGAAGGTTATCCTCTTGTTGACAGGGAGCCAGTGCAGGTCTCTCAGGTGGGGTGTGATGTGGCTGTGTCGGGGGATGTCGAGGATAAGACGTGCAGAGGCGTTCTGGATGCGTTGCAGCCGTCTCAGGAGCTTAGCCATCGTTCCTGCGTAGAGGGCGTTTCCGTAGTCCAGCCTGCTGGTGACGAGGGACTGGGTGACTGTTTTTCTTGTTTCGGTGGGGATCCACTTGAAGATCCTGCGGAGCATTCGGAGGATGTTGAAGCAGGATGAGGAAACGGCGTTGACCTGCTTAGTCATGGAGAGGGTGGGGTCGAGGATGACCCCTAGGTTGCGTACGTGGTCGGTGGGTGGCGGGGCTGTTCCCAGTGATGTTGGCCACCAGGAGTCGTCCCAGGCTGAAGGGTTGGAACCAAGGATGAGGACCTCCGTCTTGTCCGAGTTCAGCTTCAGGCGGCTGGTCCTCATCCATTCGGCGACGGCCTTCATTCCTTCGTGGAGGTGGGCTTTGGCGGTGTGAGGGTCTTTGGTGAGGGAGAGGATCAGCTGGGTGTCGTCGGCGTAGGAGATGATGTTGAGGTTGTGCTGTCGGGCGACGTGGGCGAGGGGTGCCATGTAGATGTTGAACAGCGTTGGGCTGAGGGAGGAGCCTTGGGGTACGCCGAAGATGATCTTGGTGGCCTTGGATCGGAAGGGGGCGAGGCGGACGCTTTGTGTTCTGCCGGAAAGGAAGGATGTGGTCCAGTCCAGGGCCTTCTCTTGGATCCCGGCGTCGTGAAGGCGTGTTCGTAGTGTGTGGTGGCAGACCGTGTCGAAGGCGGCTGATAGGTCCAGGAGGATGAGGGCTGCTGTTTCTCCGTTGTCTAGCAGGGTCCTGATGTCATCGGTGGCGGCGATGAGGGCGGTTTCGGTGCTGTGGTTGCTGCGGAAGCCGGACTGGGAAGGGTCCAGGATGTTGTTCTCCTCGAGGTAGCGGGTCAGTTGTTTGTTGACGATTTTCTCGGTGACCTTCGCGGGGAACGGGAGCAGAGAGATTGTAACTGATTGTACACGCTCACCACTGTAGGCGTGTAATTGATTGTACATGCTCCCCATGACAGGCTGGGAGAGTGTAACTGATTGCACACACTCATCACTGTAGGCTGGAGAGTGTAGCTGATTGTACATGCTTCTCATTGTAGGCTGGGAGAGTGTAACTGTGCACGCTCCACACTGTAGGCTGCGGGAGTGTAACTGAGTGTGCATGCTCCACTTTGTAGGCTGGGGGAGTGTAACTTATTGTGCACCCTGCCCGTTGTAGGCTGGGGGAGTGTAACCGATTTACACGCTCCCCACTGTAGGCTGGGGGAGTGCAACCGATTGTACACGCTCCCCACTGTAGGCTGGGGGAGTTTATCCGATTGTACACGCTCCCCACTGTAGGCTGGGGGAGTTTATCTGATTGTACATGCTCCCCACTGTAGGCTGGGGGGAGTTTATTAAGCCTGGGCGGTGAACTTCGCTCTGCTCGCGGAGTTTGCGGAGTTTTCCGCACTCCGCGTTACGCGGAGCTCGCGGAGTTCCGAAAAACTCAGCTCCGCGTAGCGGAGTGTTTTTCCTCGCTCGCGTTCGTCAACGTCAAGTTGGCGAGCGCAAGCGAGGAAAATCCACCTCCCGGCGAGATTTTTCCTCGTTCGCGATCATCAACATCAAGTTGGCGAGCGCGAGCGTTGAAAATAAACCTCCCAGCAAGATTTCTCAATGCGGGGGGGGTCAGGTTTCTCTTTGCGAGTAGTCCGTATGCTCGCGACCGCTTGCGTTGAGAAACTGCCCGTTTGCGTTGAGAAAGCTGCCGCTCGAGTAAAAATCTACTCGAGCGGCAGAAAGGAAAGCAGCGCCCGCTTGCACTGTGCATGGTGCACGGCATTTTTCTATCGCACTCCGCTGCTTGCGGAGCGCCGTGTCGCGCGGCGGAGTTTTTTCCACTTCGCGGAGTTTTGCGCAACTCCACGAACTACGCCCAGGGTTAGAGTTTATCTGATTGTACATGCTCCCCACTGTAGGCAGGGGGAGTTTATCCGATTGTACACGCTCCCCACTGTAGGCTGGGTGAGTGTAACTGATTGTACATGCTCTGCACTGTAGGCTGGGAGAGTATAACTGAGTGTACATGCTCCCCATTGTAGGTTGGGGGAGTGTAACTGATTGTACATGCTCCCCACTGTAGGCTGGGGGAGTGTAACTGATTGTACGCACTCCCCACTGTAGGCTGGGAGAGGGTAACTGATTGTACGCGGTCACCACTGTAAGCTGGGAGAGTATAACTGAGTGTACACGCTCCATGGGGGAGTGTAACTGATTGTACGCGGTCACCACTGTAGGCTGGGAGAGTATAACTGAGTGTACACACTCCCCATTGTAGCATGGGGGAGTGTAACTGATTGTACACGCTCCCCACTGTAGGCTGGGATAGTATAACTGAGTGTACACGCTCCATGGGGGAGTGTAACTGATTGTACACGCTCACCACTGCAGGAGAGTTCTTGATAATGGCCGCTAGAGGCTAGAAGGCAGGAGGACCAGGAAGATTCTAGAAACTGGAGACAGCAGGACTCACAGGTCCTCAGAGGATGAGAGTACCCAGGTGAAATGTAAACACAAAGAGGTGCACGCGAAGGGAAGGCGGGTTCAAACTGGAGCAGGTATGGCGAAACATCAGCAAGCGCACAGATGCCAGGCACTGAAGCACATGTTAATCAGGAATAATGCCCGCACTGTGGGTCTGGACCTAATTCCTGTCTGAAATGTCAGGAATGATGTCACAGTCGCGTCAAGCCTTGGATGGTGTCCTGAGTCTGTGGTTGTCATGTCTCTGGTGATGTGGTGGCATCCGTAGGCTCCATCCTCTGTGCCATGCAGGACATGTCTGCTCACTGAAGGCATTTACCCTTGGTGTTATACCCGGGGGGCATGAAAGTGACTGACTGGTGAGTGCCCCCATCAAGCATCACCCCAACCCCTTCCTCGTGTGCTGATAGGACTGGAAAAAGAACAGGTAGTGGGCAAAGGTCGTGCTACAAATTGGCAGGAGTGACGCTGCCTCGCCGGGGAATGGCTGCAGACCTTGGCGACAAAGGCTTCCATCCCACAGAATCTTCCAGCCCAGGTGAATGGACGCCCGTCAATCCTCTGTTTTTGGAGTTTTATATCAGGTCAGACGGATGGACATCCGGTGTGTGTCTTTCAGGGTGCGAGATTGCAGTCAGTGATTTACAAAAACGAGGCTGAAGCAGTTAAATCGCACCTATCAATTTTAGTAAGATTTTTGGTTAACACTCAGGTGGTGCATCGATCTGGAAGATCAGCCACACGTTTCTGTGTGCTAGAAATTTGTATAAATGATTTTAATATTGTTTTTATTGTCTGTATTTTGTACCTCTGAAGAAGTCTCTGTTAGGCTTCAGGGAAGAAAAGGATTTTAAAATGAAGCAAGAAGATATGAATAAAATAATTTTTGATGAATAATTTGGATGAAGTCTTTCACTTTATAATCACCTTTGTGATACTTACCTAGTCAACTGAATGAATGAATGAGTGCTGTCACCTTTTGTACAGATATTGCAGTCAGTTAATGCTTGTTGGATTGAGCCAAGGATAGATTTTACAAGTCCAACATAGACAAGATTGCACCAACATGACAAAACCAGGGTATGGCGGTGCCCTTTTCATGCCCACTCCGTCTTGTATAGCTTCCCTGTGTGAATCCATCTCTTTGGTAGTCAGAAGTCTAGATTAATAGGAGTGGATGTGAGGTAGGCGTTGTGCATGAGACACGCAGGGCCCACTTGAAAATATAAGGGCAGCATTGAGATACCAACAGCCAAACTAAGGACGCTTTTCAGGAAACTGTCCTGAATTCTTGTTAGTTTCTCACAATTTTCAAGATCCCGTGCTTTGGAACCAAAGGGCAGCGGCGCGAGCTTGGACCTTGCACATGTGCAGAGAGTTGCTCCTCCCTGAATTTACACACTGCACATTGATCAGTTCGGTGGGACCCTTCTCCACCGTCACTAAACCCAATGCCCAAGTAGTCGAGATCTGGGACCTCTGATCATCATCCCATCCAGCGGAGGGTGGGGCTGTGGACCCGAGGTGATAGTGAGCCATGAAGGGGTCTGGACAGGTTGATTGGAAGGTTCCATGGACTAGAAAAGAAGGCAAAACCATTAGAAGGTTCTGCAGGTCAACAAGCGCCTCAGGAATGAGCGCTGCTCCACCTGGGAGGAGCAAAGGAGAAGCGGGAGCTGCTCCTGGGATCAGAACATCCGGGGCCAGGCCCGCTCCCACGTCATTTATAAACACAGAGCCAGAGCTAGAACCGGAACCAGTGCAGAGTCCTAGTGGATAACCAGGGTCCCAGGAGCCCCTTAGGAATGAGCGCTGCTCCACCTGGGAGTAGCAAAGGAGAAGCGGGAGCTGCTCCTGGGATCAGAGCATCCAGGGCCAGGCCCGCTCCCACGTCATTTATAAACACAGAGCCAGAGCTAGAACCGGAACCAGTGCAGAGTCCTGGTGGATAACCAGGGTCCCAGGAGCCCCTTAGGAATGAGCGCTGCTCCACCTGGGAGTAGCAAAGGAGAAGCGGGAGCTGCTCCTGGGATCAGAGCATCTGGGGCCAGGCCCGCTCCCACGTCATTTATAAACACAGAGCCAGAGCTAGAACCGGAACCAGTGCAGAGTCCTGGTGGATAACCAGGGTCCCAGGAGCGCCTTAGGAATGAGCGCTGCTCCACCTGGGAGTAGCAAAGGAGAAGCGGGAGCTGCTCCTGGGATCAGAGCATCCAGGGCCAGGCCCGCTCCCACGTCATTTATAAACACAGAGCCAGAGCTAGAACCGGAACCAGTGCAGAGTCCTGGTGGATAACCAGGGTCCCAGGAGCGCCTTGGGAATGAGCGCTGCTCCACCTGGGCGTAGCAAAGGAGAAGCGGGAGCTGCTCCTGGGATCAGAGCATCCGGGGCCAGGCCCGCTCCCACGTCATTTATAAACACAGAGCCAGAGCTAGAACCGGAACCAGTGCAGAGTCCTGGTGGATACCCAGGGTCCCAGGAGCGCCTTGGGAATGAGCGCTGCTCCACCTGGGAGTAGCAAAGGAGAAGCGGGAGCTGCTCCTGGGATCAGAGCATCCGGGGCCAGGCCCGCTCACACGTCATTTATAAACACAGAGCCAGAGCTAGAACCGGAACCAGTGTAGAGTCCTGGTGGATACCCAGGGTCCCAGGAGCGCCCTGGGAATGAGCGCTGCTCCACCTGGGAGAAGCAAAGGAGAAGCGGGAGCTGCTCCTGGGATCAGAGCATCCGGGGCCAGGCTCACTCCCACGTCATTTATAAACACGAAGCCAGGGCTAGAACCGGAACCGGCGCAGAGTCCTGGTGGATACCCAGGGTCCCTGGAGCGCCTTGGTTGGATGGCCCCATCTCACCTCGGCATGCTTCCTCAGGTGGAGCTGTATGTTGGCATGGACTAGATTTAAGGGTGCCGCCCATCGCTTCTGGGGTGCTTCATAAGGTCGGTCTCGGAACACTGTCAAAGATAGTTTCAATGTCCACGAGAACAACTTGGATAGACCATCTCCTACAATGATGTATTTATTGAATAGAAGTTGGAATCTGAGTTGGTGCTGGGTGCAGATGTTGGTGCTTTCTTCTGCCGGACACGTGGTCATGCTGGTTTGGCCAGTAGTGTGACTTGTTGGAGTGCTGGGCTGCCCTTTTGTGTGTTTGATGGAGTGTCTTGCCCTTGTGGGCATGTGTGCATTGCTTGAAGATGGAGGAAGTCTGGGAGTTTGGTTTGTTGTCTCTTGATCTTTCTTGCACTGCTTTACATTTACCTTCTAATTTCTGTCATTTCTATGTGCTATAAGTGGCAGCTTTAATAATCAATCAGTTTAATAGTTCTCAATTTACTAACCTCAGAAGAATGGAAGGCTGAGTTTGCCTTGCCAGGATTCGAACGTCTGACCTGCAGAACAAACCAAATGTCAGTAGGGGTATTTAATTTGTTGAGCCATCTTGCCTGAGGCATGCATTATCGCTGTCTTTAGCTGGAATGCTTACCACTCAACACAAGTAAACTCAAAACAAAAACCAACAAAACCTTCAAACTCTAAGCCAGAAACAATGATTTCATTTGTGCAAGGACCAACACTTTTGTATTAATCTGGTGCGTAACTCAGGGGCATGTTTACAAGCCCCTATCACCACCACAACGTTACTTTTAGTGACGTTGTGATGGCGATAGGATCTTTGCCTTATTTACAAGGCGGCGTTACGCCACTTAAAGTGGCCGCCTTGTAAATAAGGCCCCCTTTCACGCTACACTTAGCGTGAAAGAGGCGGACAATGGGTGTTGTGGTGGGCGTTCCACCGCAACACCCATTGACTTTGGCGCTGCCCCCTATGTACAAGAGTGGCGTACATAGGAGGCAGCGCCAAAATTAAGAGCAGGGAAAACCTGGCCATAAACAGGCGAAACGAGGAGAAATGCTTTATTTCTCCTCGTTTTTGCTGTTTCTATGTGTGTTGCCCAAGCACATATAGAAACAGCAAAACGCCAATGCTTGTTTATGTGCAGGAAGGTCCCCCTTCCTGCACATAAACAATCATTTAAAAAAATCCCGTTTTGCAACTTCTATGTGTGCTGCATTAAGCAGCACACAGAGAAGTTACAAAACGGCATTTAAAGATTGTTTATGTGCAGGAAGGGACGACTTCCTGCCCTAAACAATCTTCCCCTCAACACAGGCACCCTTGCACTATGGTGCAAGGGTGCCTGCATTGGCGCTAGGCTGCTAAATTTAGTGTCAGCGCAGGGGGAAACGCAGGGCTGCAACATATTCTTGTAAATATGGTGCAGCCCTGCGTTTCTAAAGTGACAAAGCGTGTCGTTATCCTTCTTGGCTTCACGACACACTTCGACACTTTCTTGTAAATATGCCCCTCAGTCTGATAAGGTGCACACAGCCTGTAGCTCTGATGTTTCCATTATTAATTCAGGTCATGACTACAAGTATTAGAACAAGCATTTGCAAAGCCCGTAGGTTTCGCCTATGCCAGATTTAGTGGCTTTGTCAATGTTTTTTAGGCATGCTGCAGAGCAGTTCAGACCGCTGCGCAACACGGCCTAAAGTAAAGAAAAAAAATGCTGTGACGCGGCAAGCGTTCAACAGGTCATAGCACTTTTTTTTCCTTAAGCCATGTTGTAAAGAAGCTTGTGTAGCTGTGCAATATGTCTACAAAGTGTGGGGGGTAAGCAACACGAGAGAGGTGCGGGGGGAAGGGAGGGAACAGAAATAATGGACAGTGAGTGGAGGGAGCAACAAGAGGGAGGTGCGGGGGAGAAGGGAGGGAGTAGAAATAATGGACAGTGAGTGGAGGGAGCAACAAGAGGGAGGTGCGGGGGAGAATGGAGGGAGCAGGAGCAATGGGCAGTGGGAACAGGGAGGAGGGAGCAACACGAGAGAGGTGCGGCGGAAGGGAGGGAGCAGAAATAATGGACAGTGAGTGGAGGGAGCAACAAGAGGGAGGTGCGGGGAAGAAGGGAGGGAGTAGCAACAATGGACAGTGGGAGGAGGGAGCAACACGAGAGAGGTGTGGGGGAGAAGGGAGGGAGCAGCAGCAATGGGCAGTGGGAGGGGAGCAGGAGGGAGCAACACAAGGGAGATGCAGTGGAAAAGGGAGGGAGCAGCAACAATGGACAGTGGGAGGAGGCCAGGAGGGAGAAACACAAGAGAGGTGCGGGGGAGAAGGGAGGGAGCAGCAACAATGGACAGTGGGAGAAGGGAGCAACACGAGGGAGGTGCGGGGGAGAAGGGAGGGAGCAGCAGCAATGGGCAGTGGGAGGAGGGACCAACACAAAGGAGGTACGGGGAGAAGTGAGGGAGCAGCAACAATGGACAGTGAGAGGAGGGAGCAACACGAGGGAGGTGCATGGGAGAAGGGAGGGAGCAGCAGCAATGGGCAGTGGGAGGAGGGACCAACACAAAGGAGGTACGGGGAGAAGTGAGGGAGCAGCAACAATAGACAGTGGGAGGAGGGCAGGAGGGAGGCAGCAGCAATAATGGACAGTGGGAGGAGGGAGCAACACGAGGGAGGTGCGGGGGAGAAGGGAGGGAGAAGCAACAATGGTCAGCGGGAGGAGGGAGCAACATGAGAGAGGTGCGGGTGAGAAGGGAGGGAGCAGCAGCAAAGGCAGTGGGAGGAGGGCAGGAGGGAGTAACATGAGGGAGGTACGGGGAGAAGTGAGGGAGCAGCAACAATGGACAGTGAGAGGAGAAGAGCAACACGAGGGAGGTGCAGGGGAGAAGGGGGGATCAGCAACAATGGACAGTGGGAGGAGGGAGCAACATGAGAGAGGTGCGGGTGAGAAGGGAGGGAGCAGCAGCAATGGGAAGTGGGAGGAGGGCAGGAGGGAGCAACACAAGGCAGATGCAGTGGAGAAGGGAGGGAGTAGCAACAATGGACAGCTTGAGGAGGGCAGGAGGGAGCAACACAAAGGAACTGCAGATTAGAAGGAAGGGAGCAGCAACAAGGGACAGTGGGAGATGGGCAGGAGGGAGCAACACGAGGGAGGTGCAGGGAGAAGGGAGGGAGCAGCAACAATGAACAGTGGGAAGAGGGCATGAGAGAGCAGCACGAGAGAGGTGAGGGGGAGAAGGGAGGGAGCAGCAACAATGGACAGTAATAGGAGGGCAGGAGGGAGCAACACGAGGGAGGTGTGGGGGAGAAGGGAGGGAGCAGCAACAATGGACAGTGGGAGGAGGGCAGGAGAGAACAACACGAGGGAGGTGCGAGGGAGAAGGGAGGGAGCAGCAACAATGGACAGCAGGAGGAGGGCAAGAGGGAGCAAAACAAGGGAGGTGCGGGGAGAAGGGAGGGAGCAGCAACAATAGACAGTGGGAGGAGGGCAGGAGGGATCAACACGAGGGAGGTGCGGGGAGAAGGGAGGGAGCAGCAACAATGGACAGTGGGAGGAGGGAGAAACACAAGGGAGATGCAGTGGAGAAGGGAGGGAGCAGCAACAATGGACACCGGGAGGAGGGCAGGAGGGAGCAACACAAAGGAACTGCAGATTAGAAGGAAGGGAGCAGCAACAATGGACAGTGGGAGGAGGGCAGGAGGTAGCAACACGAGGGAGGTGCGGGGAGAAGGGAGGGAGCAGCAATAATGGACAGTGGGAGGAGGGCAGGAGGGAGCAGCTCGCGAGAGGTGAGGGGGACAATGGAGGGAGCAGCAACAATGGACAGTGGTAGGAGGGCAGGAGGGTGCAACAAGAGGGAGGTGCGGGGGAGAAGGGAGGGTGCAGCAACAATGGACAGTGGGAGGAGGGCAGGAGGGAGCAACACGAGGGAGGTGCGGGGGAGAAGGGAGGGAGCAGCAACAATGGACAGTGGGAGGAGGGAGCAACATGAGGGAGGTGCGGGAGAGAAGGGAGGGAGAAGCAACAATGGACAGCGGGAGGAGGGAGCAATATGAGAGAGGTGCGGGTGAGAAGGGAGGGAGCAGCAGCAATGGGCAGTGGGAGGAGGGCAGGAGGGAGTAACATGAGGGAGGTGTGGGTGAGAAGGGAGGGAGCAGCAGCAAGAGACAGTGGGAGGAGGGCAGGAGGGAGCAACACGAGGGAGGTGCGGGGGAGAAGGGAGGGAGCAGCAACATTGGACAGTGGGAGGAGGGAGCAACACGAGGGAGGTGCGGGGGAGAAGGGAGGGAGAAGCAACAATGGACAGCGGGAGGAGGGAGAAACATGAGAGAGGTGCGGGTGAGAAGGGAGGGAGCAGCAGCAATGGGCAGTGGGAGGAGGGCAGGAGGGAGTAACATGAGGGAGGTGCGGGTGAGAAGGGAGGGAGTAGCAGCAATGGGCAGTGGGAGGAGGGCAGGAGGGAGCAACACAAGGGAGATGCAGTGGAGAAGAGAGGGAGCAGCAACAATGGACAGCGGGAGGAGGGCAGGAGGGAGCAACACAAAGGAACTGCAGATTAGAAGGAAGGGAGCAGCAACAAGGGACAGTGGGTGATGGGCAGGAGGGAGCAACACGAGGGAGGTGCGGGGAGAAGTGAGGGAGCAGCAACAATGGACAGTGAGAGGAGAAGAGCAACACGAGGGAGGTGCAGGGGAGAAGGGGGGATCAGCAACAATGGACAGTGGGAGGAGGGAGCAACATGAGAGAGGTGCGGGTACGAAGGGAGGGAGCAGCAGCAATGGGCAGTGGGAGGAGGTCAGGAGGGAGCAACACAAGGGAGATGCAGTGGAGAAGGGAGGGAGCAGCAACAATGGACAGCGGGAGGAGGGCAGGAGGGAGCAACACAAAGGAACTGCAGATTAGAAGGAAGGGAGCAGCAACAAGGGACAGTGGGAGATGGACAGGAGGGAGCAACACGAGGGAGGTGCGGGGAGAAGTGAGGGAGCAGCAACAATGGACAGTGAGAGGAGAACAGCAACACGAGGGAGGTGCAGGGGAGAAGGGGGGATCAGCAACAATGGACAGTGGGAGGAGGGAGCAACATGAGAGAGGTGCAGGTGAGAAGGGAGGGAGCAGCAGCAATGGGCAGTGGGAGGAGGGCAGGAGGGAGCAACACAAGGGAGATGCAGTGGAGAAGGGAGGGAGCAGCAACAATGGACAGCGGGAGGAGGGCAGGAGGGAGCAACACAAAGGAACTGCAGATTAGAAGGAAGGGAGCAGCAACAAGGGACAGTGGGAGATGGGCAGGAGGGAGCAACACGAGGGAGGTGCAGGGAGAAGGGAGGGAGCAGCAACAATGAACAGTGGGAGGAGGGCAGGAGGGAGCAGCACGAGAGAGGTGAGGGGGAGAAGGGAGGGAGCAGCAACAATGGACAGTAATAGGAGGGCAGGAGGGAGCAACACGAGGGAGGTGTGGGGGAGAAGGGAGGTAGCAGCCACAATGGACAGTGGGAGGAGGGCAGGAGAGAACAACATGAGGGAGGTGCGAGGGAGAAGGGAGGGAGCAGCAACAATGGACAGCAGGAGGAGGGCAAGAGGGAGCAAAACAAGGGAGGTGCGGGGAGAAGGGAGGGAGCAGCAACAATAGACAGTGGGAGGAGGGCAGGAGGGATCAACACGAGGGAGGTGCGGGGAGAAGGGAGGGAGCAGCAACAATGGACAGTGGGAGGAGGGAGCAACACAAGGGAGATGCAGTGGAGAAGGGAGGGAGCAGCAACAATGGACACCGGGAGGAGGGCAGGAGGGAGCAACACAAAGGAACTGCAGATTAGAAGGAAGGGAGCAGCAACAATGGACAGTGGGAGGAGGGCAGGAGGTAGCAACACGAGGGAGGTGCGGGGAGAAGGGAGGGAGCAGCAATAATGGACAGTGGGAGGAGGGCAGGAGGGAGCAGCACGCGAGAGGTGAGGGGGACAAGGGAGGGAGCAGCAACAATGGACAGTGGTAGGAGGGCAGGAGGGAGCAACAAGAGAGGTGCGGGGGAGAAGGGAGGGTGCAGCAGCAATGGACAGTGGGAGGAGGGCAGGAGAGAACAACACGAGGGAGGTGCGAGGGAGAAGGGAGGGAGCAGCAACAATGGACAGTGGGAGGAGGGTAGGAGGGAGCAACACAAGAGAGGTGAGGTGGAGAAGGGAGGAAGCAGCAACAATAGACAGTGGGAGGAGGGCAGGAGGGATCAACACGAGGGAGGTGCGGGGAGAAGGGAGGGAGCAGCAATAATAGACAGTGGGAGGAGGGCAGGAGGGAGCAACACGAGGGAGGTGCGGGGGAGAAGGGAGGGAGCAGCAACAATGGACAGTGGGAGGAGGGAGCAACACGAGGGAGGTGCGGGGGAGAAGGGAGGGAGAAGCAACAATGGACAGCAGGAGGAGGGAGCAACATGAGAGAGGTGCGGGTGAGAAGGGAGGGAGCAGCAGCAATGGGCAGTGGGAGGAGGGCAGGAGGGAGTAACATGAGGGAGGTGTGGGGGAGAAGGGAGGGAGCAGCAACAATGGACAGTGAGAGGAGAGAGCAACACGAGGGAGGTGCAGGGGAGAAGGGGGAATCAGCAACAATGGACAGTGGGAGGAGGGAGCAACACGAGAGAGGTGCAGGGGAGAAGGGGGGCAGCAACAATGGACAGTGGGGACAGTGGGAGGAGGGCAGGAGGGAGTAACACGAGAAAGGTGCGGGTGAGAAGGGAGGGAGCAGCAGCAATGAGCAGTGGGAGGAGGGCAGGAGGGAATAACACGAGGGAGGTGCTGGGGAGAAGGGAGGGAGCAGCAACAATAGACAGCGGGAGGAGGGCAGGAGGGAGCAACACAAAGGAACTGCAGATTAGAAGGAAGGGAGCAGCAACAATGGACAGTGGGAAGAGGGCAGGAGGGAGCAACACGAGGGAGGTGCAGGGAGAAGGGAGGGAGCAGCAATAATGGACAGTGAGAGGAGAGAGCAGCACGAGGGAGGTGCAGGGGAGAAGGGGGGATCAGCAACAATGGACAGTGGGAGGAGGGAGCAACACAAGAGAGGTGCGGGTGAGAAGGGAGTGTGCAGCAGCAATGGGCAGTGGGAGGAGGGCAGAAGGGAGTAACACGAGAAAGGTGCGGGGGAGAAGGGAGGGAGCAGCAGCAATGGGCAGTGGGAGGAGGGCAGGAGGGAGTAACACGAGGGAGGTGCGGGGAGAAGTGAGGGAGCAGCAACAATGGACAGTGGGAGGAGGGACCAACACATAGAAGGTACGGGGAGAAGTGAGGGAGCAGCAACAATGGACAGTGGGAGGAGGGCAGGAGGGAGCAACACAAGGGAGATGCAGTGGAGAAGGGAGGGAGCAGCAACAATGGACAGCGGGAGGAGGGCAGGAGGGAGCAACACAAAGGAACTGCAGATTCGAAGGAAGGGAGCAGCAACAATGGACAGTGGGAGGAGGGCAGGAGGGAGCAACACGAGAGAGGTGTGGGGAGAAGGGAGGGAGCAGCAACAATGAACAGTGGGAGGAGGGCAGGAGGGAGCAACATGAGGGAGGTGCAGGGGAGAAGGGAGGGAGCAGCAACAATGGACAGTGTGAGGAGGGCAGGAGAGAACAACATGAGGGAGGTGCGACGGAGAAGGGAGGGAGCAGCAACAATGGACAGCAGGAGGAGGGCAAGAGGGAGCAAAACAAGGGAGGTGCGGGGGAGAAGGGAGGGAGCAGCAACAATAGACTGTGGGAGGAGGGCAGGAGGGATCAACACGAGGGAGGTGCAGGGAGAAGGGCGGGAGCAGCAACAATGGACAATGGGAGTAGGGTAGGAGGGAGCAACACAAGAGAGGTGAGGGGGAGAAGGGAGGGAGCAGCAAAAATGGACAGTGGGAGGAGGGCAGGAGGGAGCAACACAAGAGAGGTGAGGGGGAGAAGGGAGGGAGCAGCAACAATGGACAGTGGGAGGAGGGCAGGATGGATCAACACGAGGAAGGTGCGGGGGAGACGGGAGGGAGCACCAACAATGGACAGTGGGAGGTGAGAGCAACACGAAGGAGGTGCGGGGGAGAAGTGAGGGAGCAGCAACAATGGACAGTGAGAGAAGGGAGCAACACGAGGGAGGTGCTGGGAGAAGGGAGGGAGCAGCTACAATGGACAGTGCGAGGAGGGCAGGAGGGAGCAACATGAGGGAGGTGCGGAGGAGAAGGGAGGGAGCAGCAACAATGGTCAGTGGGAGGAGGCCAGGAGGGAGAAACATGAGGGAGGTGCAAGGGAGAAGGGAGGGAGCAGCAACAATGTACAGTCTGAGGAGGGAGCAACACGAGGGAGGTGTGGGGAGAAGGAAGGTAGCAGCTACAATGGACAGTGGGAGGAGGGAGCAACACGAGAGAGGTGCGGGGGAGAAGGGAGGGAGCAGTACAATGGGCAGTGGGAGGAGGGAGCAACACGAGGGAGATGCAGGGGAGAAGGGAGGGAGCAGCTACAATGGAGAGTGCGAGGAGGGCAGGAGGGAGCAGCACGAGGTGGGTGCGGGGAGAATGGAGGGAGCAGCTACAATGGACAGTGCAAGGAGGGCAGGAGGGAGCAACACAAGAGAGGTGAGGGGGAGAAGGGAGGGAGCAGCAACAATGGACAGTGGGAGGAGGGAGCAACACGATTGAGGTGCGGGGGAGAATGGAGGGAGCAGCAACAATGGACAGTGGGAGGAGGGAGCAACATGAGGGAGGTGCGGAGGAGAAGGGAGGGAGCAGCAACAATGGACAGTGGGAGGAGGCCAGGAGGGAGAAACACGAGGGAGGTGCAAGGGAGAAGGGAGGGAGCAGCAACAATGGACAGTGAGAGGAGGGAGCAACACGAGGGAGGTGTGGGGAGAAGGAAGGTAGTAGCTACAATGGACAGTGGGAGGAGGGAGCAACACGAGAGAGGTGCGGGGGAGAAGGGAGGAACAGCGTCAATGAACAGTGAGAGGAGGGCAGGACGGAGCAACACGAGGGAGGTGCAGGGAGAAGGGAGGGAGCAGTACAATGGGCAGTGGGAGGAGGGAGCAACACGAGGGAGATGCAGGGGAGAAGGGAGGGAGCAGCTACAATGGAGAGTGCAAGGAGGGCAGGAGGGAGCAGCACGAGGTGGGTGCGGGGAGAAATGAGGGAGCAGCTACAATGGACAGTGCAAGGAGGGCAGGAGGGAGCAACACATGAGAGGTGAGGGGGAGAAGGGAGGAAGCAGCAACAATGGACATTGGGAGGAGGGAGCAACACGATTGAGGTGCGGGGGAGAATGGAAGGAGCAGCAACAATGGACAGTGGGAGGAGGGAGCAACATGAGAGAGGTGCAGGGGAGAAGGGAGGGAGCAGCAGCAATGGGCAGTGAGAGGAGGGAGCAACACGAGGGAGTTTTCAGGGAGAATGGAGGGAGCAACTACAATAAACAGTGCGAAGAGGGAAGGAGGGAGCAACACGAGGGCGGTGGGGGGAGAAAGGAGGGAGCAGCAACAATGGACAGCGGGAGGAGGGCAGGAGGGAGCAAAACGAGGGAGGTGCAGGGAGAAGGGAGGGAGCAGCAACAATGGTCAGTGGGAGGAGGGAGCAATGCAAGAGAGGTGTGGGGGGAGGGAGCAGCAACAATGGACAGTGGGAGGAAGGCAGGAGGGAGCAACACGAGGGAGGTGCGGGGGAAAAGGGGGGGAGCAGCAAAAATTGTACTGTGGGAGGAGGGAGCAACACAAAGGATGTGCAGGGGAGAAGAGAGGGAGCAGCAACAATGGACAGTGGGAGAATGGAGCAACATGAGGGACATGCGGGGGAGAAGGGAGGGAGCAGCAATAATGGACAGTAATGGGAGAGAGCAACACGAAGGAGGTGCGAGGGAGAAGGGGGAGCAGCAACGATGGACAGTGAGAGGAACGAGCAGTGTGGTCCTTGGCACAGCCTGGCCTGGGTGGCCCTCCTGACTTGTACCAGTAGTGAGCTGTATCCTAACATTAAAATACGTGGACACTAGGTCCATCACCAACCTGCATGGTGCCCTACTGGAACAGCCTTGTCCCCAGGCTCTCCCAATCCCTCAGGGAAGTAAAGTCTTCTGTACCAAATGGTAACATGTCCCCTAGAATTCCAGGGGATGCAGGGTCATGACCTAGGGTCACTGTCCCTGTTGGTGAAGCTGGCACAGAGATGTCCCTATCTACGTGCTGGCTGGCTGCTGCCCCTCTTCAGAATAATATTGTGTACTCTCTTCGGAAGGGGCCTGGTTGGGCAGTTTGGGCTCGACGGTTCCTACTGCAGCAGGACCAAGTGTGGTTTGCAAACAGCTGTGTCCTGTGTACAGGGGCAGAGTGGGCAAAAAAATGATGGTCTGGAATTTGACCTCAATTATTTACCGGGAGCTGAGATTGCTTCCCTCTTTCCAGCCATCACTTATGTGGTTTCCCATTTGAGCAATAAGCAGCACTTTATAAAACTACTTACAAACTTAATAAAATACGTCCTTAACCCATCTAGGGCCGCCCAAACCAGTCATGCGCACTCTGCCCTTCTCCTTGCATGGAGAGCATGGCCTCCCCATAAGCCACCGGCTGGGCGACGTCCCGACCAATCACAACGCACTTGCTTCCTGCTCCTGCCGGAGGGAGGAGAGCAGGAGAGCAGGAGCAGAGAAGATGATGGACCCGGCCGGCGGATAGGTAAGTTTAAAAAAAATATATATATTATTAAATTAACCCCCCTGCGTGACCTCCCCGTGTGACCCTCCTCCCCGCGCGAACCCCCCACTCTCCCACCCGCGAGCCATGCCAGCTGCGACTGGCTTCTGGCCTTGTGCAGTTCCCTCAAGGCGCTTTATAAAACCTCCCCAAACCTCCATACCCAAACTTTTCAAGCATATATGTTTGCATATAAACTTTCCCTTCTCTTGATCCCTAGAAAGTCAGATCTCCAGGGCCTAAGGTGCTTAGAAGGAACCAGGAAATCTGTGCAACAGTTATGGCATGTTACTACAACTATAGGGCCAGGGCTCTGAAGCAGTGGTGAAGGGAAGCAGTCACGGCTTACACTTGAAGAACACTCGAATGTGTAATAAACATAGTGTTCAAGAAGCTTTATATATATGATTTGAAGTAAAAGACTTTAATTAACGCTAAAAGATTTAATAGCAGAGAAGCAATGAATCACTGAGCAACTGAGTTAATTGCAAAGAACTCACGGCCCCACCATCGACACCAAGGAAAAAACCTAGAGGTGACTATGAGGTGAGGTCAGGTCACAAATGCAACTTCTTTTTACACATAAAACACTGCTTCGTTACGCTGCGTGAGGTGACAGGGTGGGAGATAACAAGAGAGATTCAGGTGGTGCTGTTAGGCTTGTTGCCCAGACCTAAGGGGAAAGGCCTGAGTAGGAGATTTGTCATCTTGGGACTGGTATTGGCGAAGAGGCGGATTGCCATATCTTGGCTGAGCCGACGTCCGCCCAAAGTGCTGCAATGGAAACGAGATATGACGGAATGGGCGACAGCCGAGTTGATCAGAAGGCAGCAGACTAGGAGAGATGAAAAGGTGGAGGACGACGTGCGGGCATGGAGGGCGATGCTAGGGGAATTGACAAATGATAATACAGATAGTGAACTGAATGAGGAAGATGGCGGGAATGCACAGGCACGGCACGGGTCACGGGATACACAGGAGTCAGGGGAATCAACTCAGTAGGATCTATCAGACAATGAATGGATATGGACTGTACGGTAACGATATGAGTAGTTATACTGAAAAGAGAGTAGACCAGACATGGCGAGGGAGGGGTGTTTGAGGTGAGGGTGGGGGGTGTTGGGGAGGGAGTTTACACACACACTAACAAGCCCCGGTAATTTAATATGGTGGATAGAATGGGATAATCCGTGGGGGCTGGAATGAGATAAAGGATCATGTATACCAGTGGGGCGCTCTTAGAACAGGACTGGTCTGGAAGATAATATATGACGTAATCAGACTATACATGTTATGTTTATCCAGTTATGATGCTCCGCATATGTGTTCGTAAGAACATATAAATTGTTTTTGTAATGGAAATGCAAAATGTCAATAAAGATAAATTATAACATAAAAAAACACAGCTTCGCATCTTCCCAAACCTTGGACCTAGGGGTGACTATGAGGTGAGGTCAGGTCACAAATGCACCTTCTTTTTACACATAAAACACTGCATCGCATCTTCCCAAACCTTGGACCTAGGGGTGACTATGAGGTGAGGTCATGTCACACATGCACCTTCTTTTTAAACATAAAACACTGCATCGCATCTTCCCAAACCTTGGACCTAGGGGTGACTATGAGGTGAGGTCAGGTCACACATGCACCTTCTTTTTAAACATAAAACACTGCATTGCATCTTCCCAAACCTTGGACCTAGGGGTGACTATGAGGTCAGGTCAGGTCACAAATGCACCTTCTTTTTACACTTGAAACACTGCATCGCATCTTCCCAAACCTTGGACCTAGGGGTGACTATGAGGTGAGGTCATGTCACAAATGCACCTTCTTTTTACACATAAAACACTGCATCGCATCTTCCCAAACCTTGGACCTAGGGGTGACTATGAGGTGAGGTCAGGTCACACATGCACCTTCTTTTTACACATAAAACACTGCATCGCATCTTCTCAAACCTTGGACCTAGGGGTGACTATGAGGTGAGGTCAGGTCACAAATGCACCTTCTTTTTACTCATAAAACACTGCATCGCATCGTCCCAAACCTTGGACCTAGGGGTGACGATGAGGTGAGGTCAGGTCACAAATGCACCTTCTTTTTACACATAAAACACTGCATCGCATCTTCCCAAACCTTGGACCTAGGGGTGACGATGAGGTGAGGTCAGGTCACACATGCACCTTCTTTTTACACATAAAACACTGCATCGCATCTTCCCAAACCTTGGACCTAGGGGTGACGATGAGGTGAGGTCATGTCACACATGCACCTTCTTTTTACACATAAAACACTGCATCGCATCTTCCCAAACCTTGGACCTAGGGGTGACTATGAGGTGAGTCCAGGTCACAAATGCACCTTCTTTTTACACATAAAACACTGCATCGCATCTTCCCAAACCTTGGACCTAGGGGTGACTATGAGGTGAGTCCAGGTCACAAATGCACCTTCTTTTTACACATAAAACACTGCATCGCATCTTCCCAAACCTTGGACCTAGGGGTGACTATGAGGTGAGGTCAGGTCACAAATGCACCTTCTTTTTACATATAAAACACTGCATCGCATCTTCCCAAACCTTGGACCTAGGGGTGACTATGAGGTGAGTCCAGGTCACAAATGCACCTTCTTTTTACACATAAAACACTGCATCGCATCTTCCCAAACCTTGGACCTAGGGGTGACTATGAGGTGAGGTCAGGTCACAAATGCACCTTCTTTTTACACATAAAACACTGCATCGCATCTTTCCAAACCTTGGACCTAGGGGTGACGATGAGGTGAGGTCAGGTTACACATGCACCTTCTTTTTACACATAAAACACTGCATCGCATCTTCCCAAACCTTGGACCTAGGGGTGACGATGAGGTGAGGTCAGGTCACAAATGCACCTTCTTTTTACTCATAAAACACTGCATCGCATCTTCCCAAACCTTGGACCTAGGGGTGACGATGAGGTGAGGTCAGGTCACACATGCACCTTCTTTTTACACATAAAACACTGCATCGCATCTTCCCAAACCTTGGACCTAGGGGTGAATATGAGGTGAGGTCAGGTCACAAATGCACCTTCTTTTTACACATAAAACACTGCATCGCATCTTCCCAAACCTTGGACCTAGGGGTGACTATGAGGTGAGGTCAGTTCACAAATGCACCTTCTTTTTACACATAAAACACTGCATCGCATCTTCCCAAACCTTGGACCTAGGTGTGACTATGAGGTGAGTTCAGGTCACAAATGCACCTTCTTTTTACACATAAAACACTGTATCGCATCTTCCCAAACGTTGGACCTAGGGGTGACTATGAAGTGAGTCCAGGTCACAAATGCACCTTCTTTTTACACATAAAACACTGCATCGCATCTTCCCAAACCTTGGACATAGGAGTGACTAGGAGGTGAGGTCAGGTCACAAATGCACCTTCTTTTTACAAATAAAACACTGCATCGCATCTTCCCAAACCTTGGACCTAGGGGTGACTATGAGGTGAGGTCAGGTCACAAATGCACCTTCTTTTTACACACAAAACACTGAGCCTAGGGGTGACTATGACGTGAGTCCAGGTCACAAATGCACCTTCTTTTTACAAATAAAACACTGCATCGCATCTTCCCAAACCTTGGACCTAGGTGTGAATTTGAGGTGAGGTCAGGTCACAAATGCACCTTCTTTTTACACATAAAACACTGCATCGCATCTTCCCAAACCTTGGACCTAGAGGTGACTATGAGGTCAGGTCAGGTCACAAATGCACCTTCTTTTTACACATAAAACCCTGAGCCTAGGGGTGACTATGACGTGAGTCCAGGTCACAAATGCACCTTCTTTTTACACATAAAACACTGCATCGCATCTTCCCAAACCTTGGACCTAGGGGTGACTATGAGGTGAGGTCAGGTCACAAATGCACCTTTTTTGTACTCATAAAACACTGCATCGCATCTTCTCAAACCTTCGACCTAGGGGTGACTATGAGGTGAGGTCAGGTCACAAATGCACCTTCTTTTTACACATAAAACACTGCTTCGCATCTTCCCAAACCTTCGACCTAGGGGTGACTATGAGCTGAGGTCAGGTCACAAATGCACCTTCTTTTTACACATAAAACACTGCATCGCATCTTCCCAAACCTTGGACCTAGGGGTGACTATGAAGTGAGGTCAGGTCACAAATGCACCTTCTTTTTACACATAAAACACTGCATCGCATCTTCCCAAACCTTGGACCTAGGGGTGACTATGAGGTGAGGTCATGTCACACATGTACCTTCTTTATACACATAAAACACTGCATCGCATCTTCCCAAACCTTGGACCTAGGGGTGACTATGAGGTGAGGTCATGTCAGACATGCACCTTCTTTTTACACATAAAACACTGCATCGCATCTTCCCAAACCTTGGACCTAGGGGTGACTATGAGGTGAGGTCATGTCACACATGCACCTTCTTTTTACACATAAAACACTGCATCGCATCTTCCCAAACCTTGGACCTAGGGGTGACTATGAGGTGAGGTCAGCTCACAAATGTACCTTCTTTTTACACATAAAACACTGCATCGCATCTTCCCAAACCTTGGACCTAAGGGTGACTATGAGGTGAGGTCATGTCACACATGCACCTTCTTTTTACACATAAAACACTGCATTGCATCTTCCCAAACCTTGGACCTAGGGGTGACTATGAGGTGAGGTCAGGTCACAAATGCACCTTCTTTTTACACATAAAACACTGCATCGCATCTTCTCAAACCTTGGACCTAGGGGTGACTATGAGGTGAGGTCAGGTCACAAATGCACCTTCTTTTTACACATAAAACACTGCATCGCATCTTCCCAAACCTTGGACCTAGGGGTGACTATGAGGTCAGGTCAGGTCACAAATGCACCTTCTTTTTACACATAAAACACTGCATCGCATCTTTCCTAACCTTGGACCTAGGGGTGACTATGAGGTGAGGTCATGTCACACATGCACCTTCTTTTTACACATAAAACACTGCATCGCATCTTCCCAAACCTTGGACCTAGGGATGACTATGAGGTGAGGTCATGTCACACATTCAACTTCTTTTTACACATAAAACACTGCATCGCATCTTCCCATACCTTGGACCAAGGGTGACTATGAGGTGAGGTCAGGTCACACATGCACCTTCTTTTTACACATAAAACACTGCATCGCATCTTCCCAAACCTTGGACCTAGGGGTGACTACACTGCATCGCATCTTCCCAAACCTTGGATACCAACAAAAACTACAAGATGGCCTCACACTTCTTATCTCCAAACTTGACTACAGCAAAGGCCTTCACCAGTGTTTCCTAACCTGTGATCCATGGACCTCTGGGCCTGCAACGCCTACTCAGGGGGACTGCGACTGCTATCAAAATTAAATAATAGAAGATTAGTAAAGTATACATACATTAAAAAAGCAAAATGCAAAAGAAAGAATATTACAACGCTCTGTAAATGTGAAGGATTTTGAAATCGGAAACTAAAAATGAAGTTGGTATCCTTAGCATGTTTTGTAGGAGAGCTGCAAGTCCAGGAAAAGAAAACTGATGGCCGTACTTGAAGCAATGGTAGGCATGAGCAAGAAGAGAGCATGCATTTAGAGCAAAGAAAAGGGATATTCTAGAGTCTAGCATATCACTGCATGTTTAAGAAATAAAACCACAGTTTGAAAAGCCCCAAAATTCATATAAAAATTACAATTTTCATTTTTATATTTGTTTTGTGAATTAAATATAATAATTCAGAATGTTGGTATCTGTTTGATCTATACTTGTTTCTGCATTTTTCTGCATTGTTTTGATGTTCAAATCATAGAAATTACTTAGGCCCTGATTTAGAGCTCGGTGGACAGGTTACTCTGTCACAACGGTGACGGATATCCCGTCCGCCGAAATACAAAGGGATGTAAAGGGAGTTATATTTCGGCGGACGGGATATCCGTCAACGTTGTGACAGAGTAACCCGTCCGCCGAGCTCTAAATCAGGCCCTTAGACTAGGTCTTCGGCTTCCAGTGGGGTTCCTAGAAGTCAAAAGGTTAAGACCAGCTGGCCTATACCTTGGCACTCCCAGTTTCATCATAAGCAAAATTTAGCAAAGCCAAAACACTCCTTCTCCGTCTCCACCCAAGAGAACGCGGGACTTCAGTCCAGCTATCACTCCACTGGCTGCCTGTACCTAGAAGAGCAATGTTAAGGTACTCTGCATTGTCCACAGAACCTCCTAAGGAAAGGACCACTATACCTACAAGTTACAGTTTAAGAAGCTTTATTGAAGCAAGTAACAACAATGGTACAATATATGGCGGTACATATGTAGAGGGATGGCAAGAGATAATGATTACAATATACAAAAGGAGGAAACGAAAGCAGAGAATGTCTGTGGTTACTCTAGAAAATATTCCAAAAAAGTAAAGTAATATTAAAATTTTGTACCATTAACACAAGATAGCGTTTTTGATTTTATGTATTTAGGGGAAGGAGGAAGAAAAGGAAAAGAGAAAGAGAAAAGGAGGAAAAGTATAGTAAGGGGGAAGAAAAGGAAAAAGAGGATAGAATAGCGTTCATAACTGGTAACATAAAGCAATTGAAACAGTAAATACATCAGTTTCTTAAAAACAGATTAGAAAATCATAAAATGATTAAGGAGAACATCATGAAAGGGGAAGGGAATAATATGTTCATGGAGGTTGATATACAAAGGAGCTGTCTCTGCTACGTTGCGCAGAAGAGGATAAATAGTTGGTAAGTGGGGTCCAAAAAGCCTCCTTTCGAATGAGCTGTTGTGAGGTAGTAACAGCTGCTCTATCCAATCTGTGGTGATAGCAAAGGAGGTTCCACCATGCAGAGAATGAGACTTTAGTGGCATCCTTCCAATTGGAGGTTATCACCTGAAAAGCAATGGCTATTAACATGTCTACAAAAATACCTAACTTGCGAGAACCAAACCATTTTGCAGAGTTGCTGCCCAGAAATATAGAATAAACATCAAACGGAAATTGAGTAGAACAAATACAGGAAATTGATTCACAAACCTTAGTCCAAAAGGTGGCAATACTAGGGCAGAGAAAAAATGAATGCATTAAAGAACCATGGGGATTGTGACATGTCCAACAGCTTGAAGAAATATCTGGGCAGTATTTAGAAAGGGAGAGTGGAGTTAAATACAGTCTTTGGTAAAAGTAATAGAGCGTTTGGGTGGTACTTGCTGTACAAGAGGTGTGGTGTATGCGTGTCCAAATGGAGTCCCAAGTGTGCGTGGAAAGGGTACGTTGTAAGTCAGTTTCCCATAAGGTCTCCACCTTGCTCTTAACCCGATTGGAAGAGGAAAAATGAAGGTATTTGTAAATATGAGAAGCCCGAATGGAGGAAGAGATAGATATGGGTTCTAACTGGGTGTCTGAGGAGGAAGGAGAGGGATCCGAGAGGAGAGAGAGCCGTTGCAAAAGAAACAATCTTAAAGACTCATATCTTATTAATGATGAGGTAGGAAGATCAAACTTAGACTGAACCTCTCTTAGTGAAAGAGGAGAAGAGTCTTGTACTAGGTGTTTCACCAAGAGGATTCCCCTGAGCGCCCAACTCTTCCAAAAAATGGTGCGATTAGACAACTTAATGAGTTTATTATGCCATAGAGGTGAGTCTAAAACAATTTGTAACTGGCTGTAAGATTTACACTTAACTGGATGAAAGGTTGAAATAAATTTTGAAACGGTCGGATAGTTAAAAGAGCGAGGAGGATGGGTAAAGCTTGTTATCATAGAGAAAGGGAAAGGGGAAATCAGGGACTCCTCCAATCTGCGCCAGACAGACATAGAGTGTCCCTCCGTAGAGGATAAAGAGGATAACACCTGTCGGAGTAAAAAGGATGAGTGATATTGCCGAAAATTGGGAAAGAGCACTCCACCCCGGTCCTTAGGTACCGATAATCTGGCAATTGAGATGCGTGCCTTTCGACCGTTCCATAGGAATTTACTAAGAACACTGTTAAGAGTCTTAAAAAACCTCAGGGGAAGTTTTACTGGTAACATGGACAAATAAAAGTTGATGACAGGTAGCATCATCATTTTGATCTTGTCCAGTCGGCCCCACCAAGACAGGAAAAGGGGGACCATTTATTTACCATGTTATTAACCTTAAAAAGAACCTCTTCCATATTTATCTGAATTGTTTGTGCTATAGAAGAGGAATACTTAATTCACAGACATGTAACCTTGTCGGTGTTCCATTTAAAATTAGTACCTTCAAACATATTTCTTAGGCAATATTTATTCAAAGGAAGCACCTCGGATTTAGAAAAGTTTAACTTGTATCCGGAGAGTGCGGAATAAGAAGTGAGAAGATCTGTAAAAGCTGATAAAGAGATAGAAGGATCGGAGACATATAACATAATGTCGTCTGCGTACGCAGTGAATTTGATTTCAAGTCCCTTATGTTTAAAACCTCGAAAAAGGGGAGAGCATCTCAGGGAATGCAAGAAGGGCTCAAGTGATAGAATGAAAAGTAAAGGAGAGAGAGGACATCCCTGACGAGTGCCCCGGTGTAAAGGAAAGTATGGAGATTGAAAACCGTTGACAAAAACGGAAGTGGTAGGGGAAGAATATAGTAATTTAATAAGAGAGAGAATAGGAGGGCCAAAACCATGCCATTTGAGGGCACGCATCATGTAAAGCCAATGGACATGATCGAAGGCCTTCTCGGCATCGAGAGCCACTGCCGCAATAGGAGTGGAACTCTTGGAAGCAAGGTGAATGAGGTTAAGGAAAGTTCTAGAATTATCTGCTATACTCCTTCCCTTAACAAACCCCGTCTGCTCCGGACCAATCAATTCTGGGATTACCTGATTTATGCGAAGAGCTAATACCTTGGCGAAGATTTTACAATCAAGATTAATCAATGATATGGGACGATAATTCGCACATAAGGAGGGATCCTTCTCTTTTTGGGGATTAAACAAACCATAGCTTCAAGGAAAGAACCTCTGGCATCATTTAATGATGCAAAATGTTGGAAAAGGGATAAGAGATGAGGTAAGAGGCTAGGGGAGAAGCTGGAATAGAATTCAGCAGTGAAGCCATCTGGGCCCGGGGCCTTATCTTTCGGTAATAATGATAGGGCAGATTTGATCTCTGAGAGAGATATGTCCCTATCCAAAGCGGAACAATCCGGGAGAGGATGGAGACGAGGGGGCAAAGAATCGAAAAAGGGGTCCAACTCCACGTCCGTAGGGGAGGATTCAGGAGTATATAGGGTTTTGTAGAAATCTGTAAAGCAATGTAATATCTCTTCGTCTTTAAAACAAGGAGCACCATGCTGATCCATAATCTTTACTATTCTAGATTTCTGAGACCTAATTTTTAAATAATTGGCCAAGAGTCTGCCTGCTCGATTGCAGCCCCCATAGAATTTGGAGTTGATTTTTAAGAGCGTTCCTGAAGCTTCCTCCGTAGACTATCTATTAAATTCGAACTTTGCATGAATCAGGGCCTTGAGAGCATCCGGACTGTTGGAAGAGAAGTATGCATGTTCCAATGTCTTAATAGAGGAGAGCATATCAGCAGATTCCTTACGCAGTTTTTTCCGTTTGTTGGCTACATACTCTATAATGAAACCTCTGGCTGTTGCCTTGAATGCGTCCCAAACCGTATGAAAGGACAATTCGGAGCTAGTATTGAGAAGAAAAATTCAGAGACAAACTCCTTGAAATGTACAAGAAAGGAGGAGTCCCTGAGAAGATAATTGTTGAAGCGCCAACGACGAGGCTTAGAGGATGGAGAAGGGATGTCAAAATTAATCAGGACAGAAGCATGATCGGAAATAAGGATGGAACCAATCTCTGCATGCGTTAGATTGGAAAGGAGAAGCGGACTCAGGAAGATGTAATCAATTCTAGAGGTGGAATTGTGGGAGGGAGAGTAAAAGGTATATTCTAAGCTATCCGGGTTATAAATTCTCCAAGCATCTACCAGACCCCGCGACCGTATAACTCTGGAGAAAGTCTTTTGCATTTTATTGGGTATATATTTGGAAGAGGATTTTCTATCTAAGAACGGATCCATGATCTGATTGCAGTCCCCACCCACAATGAGGTTTGAGTCTGGGCATGAGTGGAAAGTATGAGACATGGATTGCCAGAATGATGGGTCAGTACCTGTGGGGCCATAAATATTGAGTAGAGAAATGTGAGACTCATTGATAATGGTATGAAGGAGGAGCCATCGTCCCTCCCCATCCCTCTCCTCTGTCTCTACAGTAAGGGATAAGGATTTATGAATAAGTATCACCACGCCATTTTTCCTGCCATCGGAAGGTGAACAATATACCTGACCCACCCAATGCTTTTTAAGGGAGTTAACTTCGGTATCGTTAAGGTGCGTCTCCTGCAGCATAGCAATTTTACAATTTAACCTGGAAAGGTGGGCAATAACCCTCTGTTTTTTGACAGGATTACGTAATCCCTTTACATTCCATGAAATAATCCGGATGTTGTCAGTCATTATGGGAGATAGGGAAAATGATACATACTAATAAACAGTATTACATTATTATCACTGTATAACAACATGCAAAACTCATAATTTGCAAAAATTAATATGTAAAAATTGGAAGAACAGAGGAACATAATAAACAAGATAAACCATGTTGAGCAACATATTGAGCCAAGGAAATATTCTAACAGTTTCAATTGAAGTTTGGAGTTTATAGAGGACCATGGTAAAGTCATAAGATCAATAGTAAAAAATGATGAATGATAAATATTAGAAGGAGGAAGGAAAAATAGATAATGAATAGAGAACCAAGTAAAAGCGAAAAGAATAAGGATAAGAAAAAATACTTGAACGCGATAAGCATGGAAACATATAGGAGCTGGACTCAGTAGAGATGAAGGGGGGAAGAAAACAGCGAAAGAGAGAAATAGAGGAAGGGGAAGAAAGGGAAGACAGATAATAAAAAGAGAAATGTTGACAGGAAGCCAAGGGGCTTCAGTCAAAAAGGCCAGGGTAAGAATCCAGAATAACAGAAGTAACATGGGGAGGCGGGGAGCTGCGGAAAGAGGACAGACGGCCAGAACAGCGAGGACAACCGGAGACGGCCTAGGTCATTCGTTGAAAGGTAAGGAGCAAAACAGAAGAAAAAACAAAAAGCAACTACCGAAGAGGAGGGCGAACAACCAAACCCAGATCACACTCAATAACAATAAACAAGGCTCCAGAGGGCCACAGCAACAGAAAAGTATATATAGACATTAACACTTACCATACAGAGGGGTACTGTGGGCTGTGACATTGGGGTGGCAGGGCGGGGAGGAGGAAGGTCACTGAGGGGTAGGTCTGTACGTGAGGGCAGACATCTATGAGGAAAGGACGGAAGAGGCAAAACATGAAATTATTGATTAAGAAGACGAACATGCAATAACAAACTACCATAAGGAAGAGAGAACATCCCGCAACAATGAGCATGTGACCAATACTACTAGAAGATTCATATATCAAACTTTCAAGAGTCAAACAACTGAAGTGAGCTCAGAACTTGTGGGTAAATCAAGATCCTCCATGGTCCATCGCATCCCCTTTATGACGAGAAATGAATTGCTTAAGATCTTCAGGGCGATCGAAAGAATAGGACCTCTTTTTGTAAGTAACCTTGAAGAAGCAAGGATGCACTAGTCCATATCTTGCATCCATGGACCGTAGGGCTGGACGGAGAGATAAAAATTCCTTTCGACGGGCGGCGGTGGCACTTGCGACATCTTGAGAAAAGAAGATTTTATGACCCGTCCATAGCATCTGCTTTCTTTGTTTTGCTGCTGAGAGGACCAGTAACAGGTCAGTATATTCTAGAAATAAAACTATTATTCCTCTGGGACGGGAGACAGATGCTGAGGAGGATAGGTCCCTGGTCTTGGAGCCAATGCGATGGGCACGTTGCAGATTGAGGTGAGTACCATCCTTGAGGCCAACAATTTTGGGGATGTTATTTTTTAAAAAGGCGAGCATATCTGACCCTTCTTCACCCTCAGGAATGCCATAAATTCGGAGATTATTGCGTCTATTGCGATTTTCTAAATCTTCAGTTTGCCTCTTGAGGAGAGCAATCTCTTTAGACATGGCCGCGACCTGAGGGATCACATCCTGCGTGTCACTAATCCTCTGTTCCATAGCTGACACTCTCGAATCCAGGTTAGACCATTTCTCATCGAGCTTCTGAAGGGTGGCATTGGTCTCTATCACGAAGGGTTTAATCATCCTTATCTCCTCCATAAGGTCCTCTAGAGTGATGGGCAATGGGGACTTGGTGGGAGAATTAGGCTCCTTCTTATGTAGTTTGGGGGGAGCAACAGGATTGGAGTCCTTGCGAAGAGAGGACATACTTGGTGGAGTAGGTTTTTGCCCAGCGCTGGCAGGGGAATCCATAAAGATGAGGAAGCCAGATGTATAGGGTGCCCAAAAGGCAAGACACAAGTGTAGTCAAGTTAAGGCACTGAGAAAGAACAACAAGGAGCAGCAATGAAGAGTATTCGTCAGTCCAGAACTCACACTCCCAAAGCCGGAAGAGAAAATACAGCAGTGCCCTATTTGCAAAAAGTATACTGTTGCCTCCTAGCGCAGGGTTCAATCCAATATGCGACTTCCACTAGGGATACAGCCAGAATCACGTTTTCCTCAATCGTTGCAAAATGCTTAACAGACCCCTCCTCAGTTAATTAAACATATAAGCCAGGGAGTCTTAAAGCCACTTGCCACATACCGCTTCAAAGTACCTCAAGGAGCGAGTATTCCTGCGCATTTAGCGGACATGCCATTTCGCTGTCTAGAGGAGCCTGAAGGAAGAGCATTTGGAATTTGCCACCAGGCTCCTCGGTAGCAATACACTCCAATTCAGCGACGTCAGGGCTCTTCACATGCATAGAGAGCGTCCCGCCGAAAACAAAATGGCGGCGCCTCTGAAAGCTGCTGAGGGGTAAGCGGCGCGGGGGAAACAGGCGCGATACAGGATCGGAAAATTGCTGAAAAAGTCGTCTACCTGTACCCCCGCGCTCGCCCACACGATGCCTCAATTCATATGCCCCAGCTCGCCGTAAAAACAGCTCCGGTGACTGGAAAGGTGCCGCTCGACCGGCGGAGCCTCAAGCTGAAGCGGCCATCTTGTGGCAGCTCAAGCCACGCATATACCTACAAGTTAAAGTCAGGAAATTTAAAGAAAACAGGACCTTGTGCTGCAGGCTTGCACCACAACGGATTATCATGCCACCTAACCACAAGAAATTCGTAAAGGCACAGGTTTCTCAGTAGAAGCCGCCAAGCTCTGAAACCCTTTACCAAGATTTGAAGCATCCAGGAGTGGTTAATGAACAGCTATTCTCAAGGCAATTACTTCATCCCATAACCCTGGGATAGAATCAGGAATAATCGCTGCTCCTTTAAGTACGATTTACAGTCTATAGTCAACAAATATGGAACAGCTTTCTATGTCCAGGTAAGTGATGAAGGGCTGGCCTATTTCTAGCCTGAGTGTTATATAATAGTGTCAATTCATATATCACCCTCCTGGCCTGTATTAATACTAATGCAATAACACTCAGCGGCCTGGCTGCTGATGGTATTTATTACAGACTGAATAATAATTCCCTTATACTGCTTGTCCCTTTTACACTCACATAAAACAGAATCCCAACAGGTCATGTCCAAGACCCAATATTGTACTGGTCCACAGCAATAAGCCACCCATCACCAACTGGAGCAGCGTGGAATAACTGAAGAGATCCTAAATATATCGCTCGCCAACAGAGGACACTCATTTAGTCCACCACTGCAATTCCAAATAGTTGCTATAGAAAATATTACTTTTCTTCATGGTCACCCCAGATTTTCACCCTTTGCTGGACACCACATTTTTGCAGGTTCTAGAGCTCTGTGCACTTTACCCCTGATGACCAGCAGTAAACTGCATGTGTTTCCACTTTAAACATGATCGAATTGGCATACTTCTAATTGGTATATTTACTTGCCTGTAAGCCCCTAATATATGGTGTAAAACGTGAACCCAGGGGTTGGATTTTAGATGCCACTTGTAGACTGCAGCACCTACTCTGCCATGCACTACAGCGGCAGTGTAAATATGGCTTCAGGTCTACACTGTGTAGCCTGACTGCTGCAGTGAGAACCTACTGTGCGAGCTTTTAAAATAACCCTTTTTGTCTGGTAAAAACCTCTTTTTGAGGTCTCGCCTAACAGCATGCACGTTCTTTCAGCCCGCCCATTACTTACCATTTTCTGGCTTGATTGTCATTCTTTTTATCTGCCTCCTAATTGGCCACAATATGTCTCACATCACTTCCTTTTATTTATCAGGAGCATGGACCAAGTACTAATTGATGTTCGGAGCTTCCTTTTACACCACTAAACAAATGGCACAAACTATTAAAGCAGTTTGTGACTTTGTTTTACAGTTTGTGCTTCCTTTTATAGCACCAAACAAATGTCACGGAATATTAAAGCAGTGCGTGTGAGTGCCTGTGATTGTAAGCGGAGCCTCTTCTCTGCGCATACAAAGTATATGTCTGTTCAAAGTGTACAATAGTCTGAAACTGGACTCCTATAGTCTTCCCAGACAAGCAATCCAGTCACACTCTTCAGGCTGCCACTAAGCAATATAAACATTCAGGAAACATCTGTGCTCTTTCAAACACAAAGTATGTGGCTTTTAAAATGCCATTATTTTGGGCAGCACTGCACATAATCCATTTCTCTGTAAAACGTGTTTCCTCAGTTTTATATGTATTCCACCTCTTCTCTGCGCTTACAAAGTATGTGTCTGTTTAAAGTGCTTCAGTTTTGCACCCTAAGTCCTCATTCTCATATGTATTTCACCAAAAGCGCTTTCAGGCTCCCTCTATTCATATGCACTTAGGTGCAAGAGATGTAGCCTAATGGCCACAGCTGCACTCCACTCCAATCTACCCAACCCCAAACCACCCTTCTCGACCTCAATCTACCCCACTCCACTTCAATTTACCCCAATCTACCCTACTGTACCCCAACCTACCCTGCTCCACTCCACTACAATCTACCCCACTCCTCTCCACTCCACCCCAGTCTACCCCACTCCACTTCACTCTGATCCACTCCACTCCAATCTCCCTCACTCGATTCCACTCTACCCCAATCCACTCCACTCCACTCCAATGTACCCCAATCTACCCCACTCTATTCCAATCTACCCCAGTCTACCCCTCTCCACTCAAATGTACCTCACTCCACTCCAATGTACCCCATTCTACCCCACTCCACTCCAATCTATCCTACTCTAGAACACTCAAACACACTCTACCCCACTCCATTCTACCCCAATCTAATCCACTCCACTCTATCGCAGTCTATCCCATTCCACTCTACCCCAATCTATCCCCCTGCAATTTACCCCACTCCAATCTATCCCATTCCAATCTATACAAATCTACCCTATTCCAACCTACTCAACCTCCCCCACACCATTACACCCACAGTCCACTCCACTCCACTTGACTCCACTCCACACCACTGACCTTTAGTCGTGCTGAAGAGCAGCCACACTGATGTACATTATGGCTAAAACACATTGCCAAAGTCAATAGCTCTCGGATAGGCGAGAGCTATGGGCTTTGCCAATGCTTGTTATATATTAGTAAGTCACCCCTATGAAGGCCTTGTAGTCCACAGGGCAGAGTGCATGATATTTAAATGTGGGAATTAATGTTACCATGTCCCTACAGAGAAAAAGCCCTAAAAGCCTTTCATTGTGGCATTTAGTGGCAAAAGTTATTAAAAATCCAACTTGATTGTGAAGTCTAATTTTTAATAAATATTAAGGAAAAGTAACTTTTAGAAAGTTACATTTTACCTGTCTTAACTGTCAGCAAATTAATTAGTATAAGGCTTTGCCCATACTCAGCCTGTGTTCAGCCTTGAACAGGTGTGAAATGCCTCCCAGGGGCAAACAATAGGCCAACCACAATGGGCAGAGATGGCCCATCTCAACTCCACAGAATATGCAGAGTGGGGCTGTGGGCATCCTTTTTGATACTACAGTGTCAAATTCTGCTTGACAGGTCTGTTGAGCCACATGTAACACCTGGGACACACTTGAAAGGGAGAGAACAGGATGCCAAGACAATTCTTGTGTATCTGCTGGTGAGTTGCTGGAGGACACTGCTTTTGTACTACCAGACTTCTATCTCTGGGTATGTTGTGAGCACAGAATACCTGCCTCAGAGTGGATTTTAGCGTTAGATGTGGGGGGACCCTAAGATTATGATTAAGGCTCCCTGTTTTCCGTTTTTACGGATTTTTACAGATAAATACAGACAAAAAATGTGTTTTCTGTCTGCATATATTTTTAAAAGTGGATAAATACAGAAAATATGCTTCTTTTAAGTGACTCTTCGAGCTGCCTGTTATGAATTATAGCCCAACAGCTGAGCAGATGGACAGCATGGGAAATTAAAAAACAGGATGAAATTTCTTCAAATAACTGCATGTGTCAACATACATTTGTGGTATAATGCTAATATTTACCAGTGGATGTACTGTTATGTAATATTTGGCAACTCAAATAGCTAAAACATGACAGACATCAAAGTATGAGTGCGTGTCTATCATTTAAATAAATATGGAAGTGTACAGTTTTACAACTACATTTATACGCACAACACAAAATAAATATGGATAAATACAGATAAAATGGCCAAAAAATAAATATGGATAAATACAGACGGAAATGTTAAAAAAATAAATACCATAAAACCGGGAGCCCTAATTATGATAGTACACTTCACACACTGCCCAGCCCTTAGAGCCCAATTTTAAGTGTGGTCAAGGTAAGTTGCAATCTTGGATTTGCCCATGGCAGTTTGGGCCTGTTTGCTGCAAAAGTGGATAGGGTTACCCTTGAGATGTGTTATCCCATTGGTTAGTGTATGCCCAAGAGTCATTCCTACCCACTACCTAGTGCCAGGCGTTAATGTGGTACCTTCAGGCACCCAAGTCAGAACAATTTCTGGACCTGCAGAAGATCAAAAGAGGGCTGGACCTGTTGTTTGTGACCTGAGAGGAGCCCTGAGGGACTGGACCTGCTCTCTAGGACAAAGAAGGGACTCCAAGGGTCAATTGGCAGACCTCCTTTGTGGCTATAGGAAGACAAGAAGCAGCAAGCGTCCTTTTCCTAGAAGTATCCAGTTGACCAGTGGGAACTAGACCTGGGCTGGACCCGGCTGTTAGCGCCTGCCTGACATCCTTAGAGTCTGTAAGTGCCTCCCTGCGGTCCGGAGGGCCTTTGAAGTGCACTGTTTGGTTGATTGGGATTTAAAAGACTAAGGGCCTGATTACGATCTTGGCAGACAGCGTTACTCCGACACAAGCATGACTGATATCCCATCTGCCAAATTCCATTTTATCCTATTGACCTTGTAATTTGGCAGACGGTATATCGTCATGTTTGTTACGGAGTATTCTATTGGCCAAGATCGTAATCAGGCCCTAGGTCAGAAGAGAAGGTAAAATCTTTGGCCAGGATGAACCTGGTTGGTGTACTGACATGCGCTCCATCACGGTCAGCCTTAAATTGTGCTTAGGTCCTGGTCTACTACAATCATTGACTATCATTGGCGCTTTGTGCTTTTTGGCACTATTTCCTCTTAAACCTTTAAACACTCATATTTCTGGTTCTCCTTATTGGATATTGTCACTTTGTTTATTACATTTTACTCTATTTTTCTAATTCAGTGTGGAATTTTTATTGTTTTGAATTTTGACTTTATTATTGTTTTGGTACAGCCTAAATACTTTGCACATTGCCATAAGGTAAGCCTGTCTGCTCTGTGCCACAGCTGCCAGGGGGTTCTGTCTCCTCTGTGCCACAGCTGCCAGGGGGAGGGGGTTCTGTCTGCTCTGTGCCACAGCTGCCAGGGGGTTCTGTCTCCTCTGTGCCTGAGCTGCCAGGGGGTTCTGTCTCCTCTGTGCCACAGCTGCCAGGGGGTTCTGTCTGCTCTGTGCCAGAGCTGCCAGGGGGTTCTGTCTGCTCTGTGCCAGAGCTGCCAGGGGGTTCTGTCTCCTCTGTGCCACAGCTGCCAGGGGTTCTGTCTGCTCTGTGCCAGAGCTGCCAGGGGTTCTGTCTGCTCTGTGCCAGAGCTGCCGGGGGTTCTGTCTGCTCTGTGCCACAGCTGCCAGGGGGTTCTGTCTCCTCTGTGCCACAGCTGCCGGGGGGTTCTGTCTGCTCTGTGCCAGAGCTGCCAGGGGGTTCTGTCTGCTCTGTGCCAGAGCTGCCAGGGGGTTCTGTCTGCTCTGTGCCAGAGCTGCCAGGGGGTTCTGTCTGCTCTGTGCCAGAGCTGCCAGGGGGTTCAGTCTCCTCTGTGCCACAGCTGCCAGGGGGTTCTGTCTGCTCTGTGCCAGAGCTGCCAGGGGGTTCTGTCTGCTCTGTGCCACAGCTGCCAGGGGGTTCTGTCTGCTCTGTGCCACAGCTGCCATGGGGGGTTCTGTCTCCTCTGTGCCACAGCTGCCAGGGGGGTCTGTCTGCTCTGTGCCACAGCTGCCAGGGGGTTCTGTCTCCTCTGTGCCACAGCTGCCAGGTGGTTCTGTCTGCTCTGTGCCCGAGCTGCCAGGGGGTTCTGTCTGCTCTGTGCCAGAGCTGCCAGGGGGTCCTGTCTGCTCTGTGCCACAGCTGCCAGGGGTTCTGTCTGCTCTGTGCCACAGCTGCCATGGGGGTTCTGTCTCCTCTGTGCCACAGCTGCCAGGGGGTCTGTCTGCTCTGTGCCACAGCTGCCAGGGGGTTCTGTCTCCTCTGTGCCACAGCTGCCAGGTGGTTCTGTCTGCTCTGTGCCCGAGCTGCCAGGGGGTTCTGTCTGCTCTGTGCCAGAGCTGCCAGGGGGTCCTGTCTGCTCTGTGCCAGAGCTGCCAGGGGGTCCTGTCTGCTCTGTGCCAGAGCTGCCAGGGGGTCCTGTCTGCTCTGTGCCAGAGCTGCCAGGGGGGTGAGCTCAGGTTAGTTTAGTGACTTTGATGGTTCACTGGGACAAGGGTCGTGATTATTCCTTGAGACGGGCAGTCACCCTCCCCAAATAATAATCCAGTTTCGTACAGTTACATACTTGTCTATGATCACTTCTTGACCTCTCACAATGACAACCAAATATGGGATGATAGTAACAAAGGACATCCCAGCAGTTCTCTCTGCCATGCCTCCCTCCAACCTCCAACCTCTGCCTCCTCAGCACCATAAAAGTTTAAACAAAAAATCTCAGAAACCAGTTAGGTGGACAATGGTCAAAGGAAATACCATAAAGGGACTGAGCAGGTACTCAGAGCAGCCAGCGTACTGAACAACCATAAACTGTGTGTCTGTCTCTCACACTTCTTCATCCATCATGCTGTTAAGCGCTGCATCCCATAACACGATAGCCGCACCTCAGTGGTCCTCACACACAACACGGAAACACTTCCCACATAGGATCAAAACAAAGACAACGACTTCCAACCACACCTGCTAAACAGTGTGGCGTGCTGCCCATTTAGGAATGCAATTTAGTACTCCACATAGGTCTCGTAAGCCATATATATAAATATGTTGCAATACAATGCAATGTTCCTCAGACATAAACGCTGGCAATCTAACTCTCCCAGGTGAGTAGGCAAGACAATGTTTCAAACGAGCTACGGATCAGTCAGGCATTCTAGTGTCACATAAGGGTGGAGTAAGGCATTCTAGCGTATGCCACATAAGTGTGGAGTCAGGCATTCTTCCGTATGCCACATACATGGCCACATATGTGTGGAGTCAGGCATTTTAGCATATGCCACATAAGTGTGGAGTCAGGCATTCTAGCGTATGCCACATAAGTGTGGAGTCAGGCATTCTACTGCATGCCACATAAGCGGCCACATAAGTGTGGAGTCAGGCATTCTAGTCAGGCATTCCAGCAAATGCCACATACGGGTGGAGTCAGGCATTCTAGTGAATGCCACGTTAGTCTGGAGGCAGGCATTCTAGCGAATGCCACATAAGTGTGGAGTCAAGCATTCTAGAGTATGCAACATAAGCATGGAGTCTGCAGGAGAAGAGATCAGAAGGTTCAGGGCATGCAGATTTTTAAGTGTAAGCTGGTGATTGTGCTGGTGGAAGTCAAACTGAGACACATGAAGGCAGAGTTACTGCACATGCAGTCCTGAGGGTTGTGTGTTGTGTGGTCGATGAAGACGTGCCCCAGTGACTTCAGTACCTTGGTAAGTGTTCCGTGCAGAAAACAAACCGGGTATGTCAGAAATGTTGAAATCAGGAGCAGGGTGACAATGTGCTGCTGTGCCAGGATCTTTTCACTCTACAGATGTTACTTAAGTGCTGAACATCCAGAAACTCGTAGGCGGGAGAAGAGCTCTGTCCCTCCTGCTGCCAAGACGTGGAGGCAGTGCCCGAGGCTCCCTGCCACCAATTAAACCCGTGTCTTCTGCCTCGTTAAATGCACCTGCCTTCCCACTGTGCGCACACACTGAGCACTGGCTGAAAGCGCCTCTCCGCCAGTGCCAAAAAGCCACTTGTGCTATTAAGCGCTATACAAACCACTTAACATTTCTTGTTCAATTATGCCTCTGCCAACATTGGAAGCTTGAACATGTTTTATTGGAAACATCCCAGCAGCAAGGTATTTGCTGTATTTTGCAATCCTGCATCGCATGACAGCTCATAAGTAACACATTTTAATATTCGAAAGGTGTGCTTTTCACAAATGTGATAATATTCCGGAGTGGGATCGTGTTTCTCACCAAAATAAATCGAAACTCCTGAATACCTTCGAAAAGAGCTTGATATAGAATTGGTTGGTGGTGGGAAATCTTGCTGCTCTGATAAGAATTTACCTTAAAGAAATGAAAAGACAAGAGGCGTTTGGCAAAACGGGAACGAGTTGGTTTAATTAAACACAGTGGCTGGGAGAGTCTCAACAGAATGTGCCTGAAGAAAGTCTCTCACTGTACAAAGTTTTGGCTGACGTTATATACAACTCGTGAGGTACAATAAAACAATTCTACTTTCTTGAAAAAGCATCTCAGTCATAAATTAGCAAGTTTGGTCTGATAAGGACACAGATGGCTCCCGGCCTCGGCGAGAGCCATTGTGGGCCAGTGTGCATGTGTCCAGATGTCCGGCATGAGGAGTGCATGATCACTATGTGTGGTGTGCATGATGTGTCCTGATTGACTGAGTGTTCCGATCTACATGTGGCATCTAACTTTGTGGTATGTTTGGGGAATGCTTGTGGTGCAACTGTCTATCTGTGGGATCGACCAGGGTTTTCTCAGGGTGCTCCTTAGTCTTTGGGCTGAGAGAGACCCCACCTGTGACCTGTCACTCGATAGGTGTGCCTTCGGGTCGCAGGGCCTGTCTGACCGTATCTCTGACTCAGGATTGATGGTGAGGTCACCTTGGGTGAATCTGACAGTAATGATACGAGTTCATTAGAACTTCTGAAAATAATGTGTCGGTCATGGATATAATTTTTACTGACATTCTGAACATCGTGCATACAATTCTCACAGCGTACATCAACATCATCTTTACTGATATTGACATACTTATGCATGCCTAGATCATGGCATACTTCAACATTGTTTCTACTGGTAACAACATTGTTATGCGTGCATGGATTATGGCATACATTGACATCGTTACTGCTGGTATCGACTGTTGTGGGGGCATAGATTATGGCATACATTTACATTGCATTTATGAGTATTGACATAGTTATGTGGGCACAGGTTATGGAATATGTTGACATTGCATTTTATTGCCGTTGTCGGGCCTGCACATATCATGGTATTCATTGACATTCTATTTACCCATTCCAACATTCCCCCCTCTAGTTGAATTTTCACCTACTCTATCCTCCTCATATGTCATGACTGTTATATTATTCAAGACTGTGTGTGTGTGTCTGTAGTGTCTGTTGCTTTTTTCCTAGCTGTGTGCACAAAACCTAATTTGAGGACTTCATTTTTACAGCTGGAAACCCCCACTTGTAGGAAACCACACAACAGACGTATAATATTGAAAAATGGGATTTGTGACGTGAATAGTTTGGACACCCATAGGGGGATCCACAAAAATATACTATGCAACCAGTCCTGCATTGGGGCAACTCCCTCCTACTTCATGTCGGCTTGCAGATGATGCACTTCTTGGATGGCAAGAGCTAATGTCTCATTGTCCATATCATTTCCGGGGGTAAAAGTATGACAGGAAGCACCAATCTTGGCCCACACCCCACCCTCCATCACGGTCATCAAGTCCACCACGTACCGATGTTGCATCACCATAAGGCAGATGGCTCTCAGTTCTTCTTTAATAGCGTTTAGGCCGAGCTCATTAGCACTTATCATCTTAAGTAACTCCCATCTAGTTATTTGTAACCAGCTGGTGTTCGCCTTCGCTTGCATGGTGAAGAAGTGTATCGACACTCCTGCGTTTACTTGAGTCTCCATGAACAGCCTAAATTCTTCTGGAATGTCCTTGTACTGAGCCCAGCCAAAATAATCAGCAGTTTTTCTCCTTCAAGACTGATGCAACAGAGTTGTTTTCTTCTGTAATGGATGTTGAGACAACTCACGGACGTATTTGTTCACTGGTGTGGTGGTCTTGCTACCTTGAGGAACCTCTTCTCTATAAAGTCCAGGGGTCAATAAGTGTTCTCCCCTATAGTGCCCCTACTGCGCATCCTGTCTAACTCGATTTGGATGTCACTAGGTTCGGTTAAAAGGTACCACACTGTGTGATTGTTCTCATACCAGGTGATGGGTGTGCCAAAGGCAAGGCCATCTGTGCCCATCCACGCTCGGACACTCTCAGCGGCAGCCACTATGCTAGTTTCCCCTCTTAGCCCAGAGCTCTGATTCTGTACCCCAGAGATCAGCTCTTTAATATGAACTTATCAGGTAAGCGCTGTCTTGTCCCCACTCTTTGTCCTAGCAATAGCACTGAGACGCTTTCATGCCCATACTGTAGGCTCACCCGTTTAAGTCTAAAAGCTAGAGTGCCCACCCCCAAAGCTGTTATCCCTTTGAAGCCACCACACCCTACGAAGCTTTTCCACTGCATGCACCTTGATCAATGCACATTCCCTTATCAAGCAAGCACTTGAGTTTGCGGATTTCCTTTTTACACAATCTATAGACATTGCTTTTAACAGTCTTGGGCGAATGCAGCTTCTGGCCGAGAACTGTCTACTGCAGTTCCCGCAGAATTCTCTATCTTTAGACAAGATTGTTTAGATAAAAGTGGCGGTGGTCTAGCCGTCATCTACAGAAGCACACTTAAAAGCATTTTTATAAATCACAACAACACCAAGAAACTCGAAGCACTATCTTTTTTTTGTCAAAATTCTTTTTTATTCAGCATCATAAGCAAGTGTTACAACATGCGTACAGTAGAGTGCGTAGGACCTTGGGTCCAGACATTCAGCTAATTATAGTCCAGATTCACGTGTCACAAGGTCTATTACAACCCCCCTGCAGCCAAAGGAGAAGATGCCTGTTTTTGAACATTCAACTTTAAGGGTAACCCCTTAAACAGAAAAAATAAAGAGAAACGAAATCAGAACACCCCGCCCCCCCAACCCTCTCTCCTCCCCTCCCCTGGTGGTGGTGGATTTGTATGAGAAAGAGCGGATATCCCGAGTGTGTCTAAGAAATGAGGCAGTAAACGTAGGGCTACGGCTCCTAAGAGAATGATGAGTGTGTCAGCCAACCCTTGGGGAGATTAAAATTGAAAAAGATGCATTGTCCTTAAAGAGGGTGGGCACACTGCCGAGGGCAAACCACGGGACAGATAAGTTACCAATGGGCCCCATTTATATTCAAAATTCTTATAGTCGTCCCGGAAGATATCAGCGAGGCGTTCCATAGATAGAATTCTCCACAGGCGGGCATGCCATAATGATATCGCCGGAGCGTCTTTCGTTTTCCATGCGGCTGCTATGGTGAGTTTTGCTGCCCCCAGACAGGCCCACATTATGGCCTTGTCAGCTTTCATTTGGTTTTCCAAGGCAGGGTCCCTAATGCCCAGTAGTGTCCCTTCTATAGTTGTCGGGACGGGATACCCCAGGATATCCTTCATGTGTGAAAGGATCTCCTCCCAAAACGGCCGGATACCAGGGCAGTTCCACCAAATGTGGCAGAAATCCCCCTGCACACCGCAGCCCCGCCAGCAGGGATCTGAGGTGTTAGGGAAGATCCGTTTGAGTTTAGTGGAGTAGAGGTACCAGTCTAGGAGTGTCTTGTAATGCGCCTCCCTCAATGCAACTGAATGGTTGTTCTTAGTAATATCGCCCCAGACGTGTTTCCATTCCTCATCAGAGACATCCCTTCCCAGCATCTGTTCCCAAAAGGACATGTAGTGCGCCCGTGGAGCGTGTAGGGTGGCAAATAGCATGGCATATAGTGAGGAGATTGCCCCTTTCATGGTACCCGCTTTTCGAACCAGTCTCTCCATGGTCGTAAGTTCCCTGGTGGCTGCTTCTCTTGGTGTGTGGTAGTGAGACCCAATGCTTAAGGTGGAGGTAGTGATAGTGCTCGCTGTGCGCCACCTGGAAGTCTCTTTTGCAGCTCTCGAATGTCAACACATCAAAGTTGTGGAATAGGTCCGAAGGTTTTAAGCAACCCCCCTCCCTCCAACCGTCAAAGGGCCCCTCGTGCAGTGCCGGCGGGAATTCCGGATTGAAGTGGATTGGGGTATATGGGGAGGGAAAAGATGTCCATCCCTCCCTCTTCGTGACTTGGTCCCAAACCGTGAGTGTGGTACGCGTGGGAGTGCTTAGGTATGCGTTTGTCGGCCTGTCTGCCTTCGGCTTCCACAGGACGTCCCATATCGTTCGCCCAACGATTGCCCTGTCCATGTGGAGCCAGTGCTTATCGGATTCTCTAGCAGACCATTCCGTCACCACCCGTAGTTGTGCCGCCTGAAAATATAACTGAAAGTCTGGCAATGCCACCCCCCGTCTTTCTTTGAGCGTCGCAGGGCATGAAAAGGAAGGTGCGCCCTCCCCCCCTGCCAAATAAATTTGGTGACAAGTGAGCGCAGGCGTGGTAGAAGACCCCGGTCAAGTTCAATTGGGAGTGCCTGGAATAAATATAGGAGTTTTGGCAAGACCATCATTTTGACGGCGTTGATCCGCCCAAGCCAGGAGATATAGAGAGGTTTCCATCTCTTAAAATCCTGTTGTAGCTGTGCCTCCAGAGGGGGGTCATTAGCCTTGTATAGGTCCCTGAGTTTAGGAGTGAGATGTATGCCAAGATATAAAAGGGAGTGTTTAGCCCAGTGGAAGGGCGTTTGACCCTGCAGTCTCGTTGCCTCCGCTTCGGAGAGTGTGAGGTTCAGTAGGGAGGATTTGGATAAATTAGCTTTAAAACCGGCCACAAGCTCAAAGTTTCGCAATTCCTCCTGTACCGCCCGGAGGGAGGAGGCCGGCTCCGTGAGTGTGAGCAAGATGTCGTCCGCGAAGAGGGACGCTTTATGATCTGTCCCTCCAAAGCGTATACCCTGGATCTCCTCATTGGTTCAGAATTTCACAGCCAAGGGTTCAATACTGAGGGCAAATAAAAGGGGGGAAAGCGGGCAGCCCTGCAGCGTACCTCTGCTAAGGGCGAAGGGGAGCGACGAGTAACCGTTGACCAATACCCGGGATTGTGGAAAATGATAGGTGGCCCTGACCATGTTAAGGAACCCATCTCCGAAGCCGTACTTCCGCATCGTGAGAAAGAGAAACGACCAATCCACCCTGTCAAAGGCCTTTTCGGCATCGAGGCCCACAAAGATTGCAGGGAGTCTGAATTTGGACACTTTCTCAATAAGGTGTATAGTGCGGCGAAGGTTGTCATGTGTTTGCCGTCCCTTTATAAAGACGGATTGATCAGGGTGGATCAGTGTGGGCATCAAGTCCTCAAGTCTAGCGGCCAGAATCGCGGAGTACAGCTTCGCATCTAGGTTAAGGAGGGCTATGGGTCTATAAGAAGCGCAAAGCTGGGGATTTTTCCCAGGTTTTGGAATGACAGATATCACTGCCTCGGCCATGGAATCTGAGACCTTGGTGTGAGAAGTTGGCCTGGTATATGCTGTCCACTAATTAAAGTGGGCACCTTGCACCAGTCCAAACGACCCTTATGATGATTAGGTTAAAGACAACCTTTATAGAAAGCTATCCTAGTGGTAGCTGTGGAGAGCAGCCTTCAGGCTAAGTCTCGAAGGAATGTAAAGCAGCTTGTTTTTCCAGATCAGAACCTCCTGAATGACCAAATGAAAGGAGAACCACACAAGAGATATATCAAATAGATGTATTTATTACTAAACACTCTCTACTAACCTCTTTATGAGATCAGAGCACACAGTACACAATATTAAATCAATAGAACGACAGTAAATAGCACAATACACAGCGGCTCCAGGGGGAGACCGAACCATATACTAAGAAAGTGGTATAACAACCACGACTTAACTGGACACAGTGCCTAGAGCACGTAGAATCGCTGGGACCCCAAGGAACCACCCAAAGTAGTGACACAGGGGACCCACGGAGGACGGGTGCAGTGTGTGAACACAGACGCGAGCTCCGTACAACTCTATGGGAAAGTCGCGGTTGGAAAATTACAGTTTAAGGACACTTCGGAGAGGACTTCAAGCAAACCCTTTGGAACATAGAAGGTTCTAAGGCCAGCACCCTTGTGAGTACCGATGTACCCGTGTTACCTATCCCAGAGGAGCCGGGTGCATAGGGGTCAAGTGGTGTCGGAAACCCTCGTCGTTTTCAATGGCGTTATGCGAAGAAGTGCTGCTGCCAGGAAGATGAAAAGTGTCCGGTGGAATCCAAGCCTGGATACGAGGTGAGAAGAACCTGAAAGTAGAGGGGACAGAGTCTGGGTCACTTCAGGGTGACCAGGGGCTCGGTAGACGAATGCCCACCGATGTCGGGTGCTTCAGGTGAGATGATGGGATGTTTGACTCTGCAGCCACGGGGACCAGGAGATGTCAATGACAACCAAAGTCCGGAGGTGAGCTGTCCCACAAAGGAGGTCGAGTGCTGGGGGGTCAGTGTCCAGATTGAACACCAACAAGCCTTGACAACTGCAACAAACGAGGGCAGAGGAAACAAGTCACGGTGAGGACCAGCAAGGTCCTGGGGACTCTCCAAGCTATGGAGAGTCAGGGCACTTCTGGAGCAACCAGAAAAGCCCAAGGAAAGTCAAAGTTACCTTCACAGGGACCCACAGGCCAACGGACCAGGGATCGCAAAGGGACCTCGAGCTGAATCACGAAATACCAGCCCACGGAACACTCGTGAAGTGTAGGCCAGAAATCTTCAGTGCAATTTCTGCTCGGGGTCAGGACTACACGTAGCCCAAAGCACAGCCTCAGGGATTGCCAAAAAGCATATGCTGCTGCAAAAGTACACAGTGCACAGGGGTTCGGTTGCACAGTCCCCACAAGGGATACTGGTCTCAGAATTGCTGAGAGGTCAGATCAACCTCAGGGACACTCAGGAACCCACCTCCTGTGTTGCAGAAATCTTCGGAGTCCTCAGGAGCTTGGGAGATGCAAACTGGTCAGATGCATTTAGGTGCCTGCTGCTGCAGGGGAGTAACTCCTTTACTCCAAGGGAGATTCTTCAGTCATCCAGCGTAGTGTAGATCGTCGAAGGTACTTGTTTTCTGTAGCAGAGTTTAGTCCAGGTAAAATCTAAAGTCCTGTAGTCAGGGTTCCTACTTTATACCCAAGGAAGGGGTGGGACAACTCTGGGGACCCACCTATGGGAGGGTCAGGACAGAGGGGTGGCTACACCCATGTCCTTTGTCCAGTTTCGCACCAGAGCAGGAGCAAATGGCTCCTGCAACCGGTTTGAGCTGGACTATGCACAGGGACACCAAATGTGCCCCCAGTGCAGACATCAAAGCACTCTGAGAGTGCACCCACCCAGCCCCAATACACTAAATCCTGTCTGGGAGGTGGTCACACCTCCCTGTGACAGGAAACCTATTGTCAAGCCTTCCCCTGCTCGAGCTTGGCTCAGCAGCAGGAGGGCAGACTCGTGTCTGTGGCTGGCAGCATCCATTTTTTGGTATGCCCAGGTCGAGAAAGCTGGTACCCGGTAGACCGGTGCCCCATAGTAGTGGTACTACAGGGGAGGAATCATACCTCCCACACCAGTTACTGGTGTGGAGGTATGATTCCAAGGTGTTTGACACCAAACACGACATGTTTCTAAGCAGCCGTTTTAAAGTTAGCATTTACTGCGAGGTTATAATGCACTTAAGTATATATGGTTGGCTGCATCATAGACAACCCCGGAGAATAGATTCCGAAGGCTGTAGAGGGGCTCTGCTCATGCATGTGCACCCTCTCACATAAAATCCAGCACCCTGCTTTCAGGATTGATAAGGCCTGCTATAGGGGTGACTGATACGTTTATATGTGCAGTGATTAGGATAGATATAGTGAACCTATATCTAAGTAAAGGGTGCATGCACCTCCTTACACAGGCTGCTGTAGCAGACCTGTGGTGTCATTTTGAATGGTCTCTCAGGGGTGGCACAATACATGCTGCAGCCCCTGGGAGGCCCTGGGTACATAATATACCATATTCTAGGGACTTATAAGGGTACCCCAGTATCCAATCTGGAGTGTACCTAAAGTACATTCACAACCAATTTAGAGAGAAAGCAGATAAACTGGGGTCCTGATTAGCAGGATCCCAGTCAGACTAGTCAAAAATCAACAAAACACCAGGAAAAAAGTGGGGGTAACCATGCAGTCAAATTCCACCTTCCTACACTTGGCATCTACTGCTATGGCATTGAACAGCTCAGTGAGGTGTGGGATTAGCTTGGATGCGAAGCATTTATAAAATTGCGCTGTTAGGCCATCAGGCCCCGGAGCCTTGTGTAATTTAAGTTTAGTAATGGCCTGTCCAACCTCCTCTGATGTAATGGGAACATCCAGAGGCTCCGCAGTTGCCGTGGAGATGTGCGGAAGATCCACTGAATCTAGGTATTGCTGTTGTAGGGGTGCATCGAAGGGAATGCCGCGGTAGAGATCCCCATAGAATTTGCCAAAGAGGTTGGCTTTGATGTCGTCCGCGTGATTGAGGTGACCGGCCTCATCTAGGATACCCCCAATGAATTCTCGCTCCCTTTTCTCCCGTAGCTGTCGTGCTAAGTGGGACCCCACTTTATCACCCTGGGTATATGATGTCTGTCGCAATTTCAGCATTGTGTATTCGGCTCTGTTATTGTAGATGGCGCGTAGTTTACCCTTTAACGCGGTGAGCTGTCGCTGTAGCGCTCGAGTGGGTGTTTCCTTATGTGCTTTATCTACTACCTCGAGTTCCTCTTCGAGAGTTAAGCGTTCCTTCCCCCTTTGCTTATTCAGGACTGCATTAAGTTGAATGCATTTACCCCTCAGTACCGCCTTGAAAGCGTCCCAGTTGTTCTGTGGAGTAGTGGCTTGCGGAGTGTTAAGAGTAAAGTATTCGGTGATAGAGGTCCTCAATTCGTCACGTAGGGTCTTATCTTGGGTGATTGACACCGGAAAGTACCACCTAGATGTGCCCAGCTTTTTCCCTCCCCATGCTAGGCTGATGGATATGAGGCTATGATCTGAGATTGATATTGGCAAGATCTGGGCCGCTTGCAGGGGGCCCAGGAGTGTCTGACTAATGAAAATGTAGTCAATCCTGGAGTAGGTATGGTGGACATGGGAGAAATATGTGTAATCTTTGGTGGTAGGATGCAGTGTCCGCCAAGCATCGCAGAGTCCCAGCGTGTGCATTTTCTGTTTAATCCCTTTGGTAAAGCAATTGAGGGTTGCCCTATGGGAGTGGGATCTATCTAGGGAATCATGCCATGTCAAGTTGAAGTCCCCCAAGAGGATCACTGGGCCCTCCGCGAAGCCTCCAATTAAATCTAGCGTGCTGGAGAGGAACGTCATCTGTCCCGAGTTGGGTGCGTAGAGGGAACTAAATGTGCAAAGAGTACTCCGTAGTCTCCCCTTCACCATTACGACTGTCCCCTCCCGGTCGGACTTTACCACCTCGGGTTGGAATTTGACTGTGGACCTAAAGAGCAGAGCTACTCCTTTGTGTTTGGTGCTTGCCGATGATTTATAAATTAAGGGGTATGATTTGTGGCGAAGCCGCGTTTCCTCGGACTTTTTAAGGTGTGTTTCTTGTAGAGCTACAACCTCAAACTGATAGTCATTGAGGTATTTCCAGACTTTTTGGCGCTTTTGGGGTGAGTTCAGGCCCTTAACGTTCCAAGATGCTATGGAAACCATGGGACAGACTGTACACTCCCCACCTGCTCATTGATACCCCCACACGAGCCTCCCTCCTCATGTAGTATCACTCCCCCCTGTAGCCCCGTACTGCAAAGAAGACCCCCCACCACGTGTTGCCTGCTCTTAGGAACACCGTAAGCTAACGAAGCCCCGTCGCCACCACCAGGAACCCTCCCCCCCAGAGAAAAAATCCCCAACATCCCCAGGAAAAATTGCGCCGAGCGGCCAACGGGCCCTCAGCTGGATTCTTCTCAAAGAAGAATAAGGTAATTCTGGGCGGTACGGACAAGGCCCGCACCCCCGGTTGCCATGTGGAAAAGACATAGAAGGCATGTAAAAAAAAAGACAGTAATGTCTGAGACAAACGGGTGCTAGCATCCCGGAATCAAGTGTGGAGCCATCATCAGTCCGCTGCATCGGGTCCACGGCATCCAGTGGCTCAACGGTGGGGCTCTGTGAAAGAGAAACCATGAGCTCCATAGTGTCTGCGGTCAACACCCCCCGGGAAGCGGTCATATTAGGCAGGGGTGTGCTTGCTGTTCGTGTTTGTTTGCCAGGACCTGGTCTCCCTCCGGGGTCATCCTGTGTCATTTGAGAGTCCTGCATCGGTTTCCGCCTCTGGTGCTGGTAGGCCCAAAATATGCAAACCTTCGTTCAGATCTGTAACATGATGGGACTTATTCTTGTAATCGAAGGCGAGACCAAAGGGAAATGTCCAGCGGTAACGAAGGTTGTCTTCTCGGAGTTTGGTGGTGATAGGGCGAAACAGCTGCCTACGTGCCAGAGTGGAAGGCGCCAAGTCCTGGAAGAGCGCACACTTGTATCATTGAAAGGAGGTCTCCTCTTTCTTCCTTGCGGCGCTTAGGATAGCTTCTTTGACTTTAAATGAGTGCATCTTTACCAGAACGTCTCGAGTCCGTCTTCGTTCCCCAGTTTGCGGTGTCCCCACTCGATGAACCCGGTCTATCTTGAGCTTCATCTGACGAGGCGCCAGGAGCTCCGAGAAAGGACCCACCACAAACGCCTCCAAGTCTGGCCCTTCAGCGCCCTCGTCCAGGTCCCGAATGCGTATATTCTCCCTCCGGGATCTGTTCTCCAAATCCTCCGCCTTCAGGAGGACCTGTTGCAGCTGGGATTGGAGATGTTGTTGAGTGTCGTGTAGTTTTGCGGAGCGAGCGTCAAGGTCCTGCGTCTGTTCTTCCACCTCCAACACCCTAGTGCCTACTGCATCTACATCTTGCCGGAGTGTCGCCATCCTCTCTGTGAGGTTGGCCTTGAGCTGATCCATCGAGGCGCGGAAGTCTTGCTTAATTTCCTGGCATAGTTCAGATTTGAAATCCCGAAGGGAAGCTACCAAGTCTTCTCTGGTGAGGGCCATAGTCGTCGCCGGGTCCCTCTCAGCGGGGGAAGCGCTTTTATCCGGAAGTGCGAAATAACGGGAGACTTTATTCGCAGCCTTCTTTGGTGGCATAAGGGCAGAGCGGTGCACGGTATCAAGATCAGCCGTGAGAGGCCCCCTTGTGTGATGTCGCCGCAGATCTGGCTCTGCATGTGCGCCCGGTACTGGTGTGGGGGAAGGTTAACTGCTAAGAGTCAGGTCCCGGGAGCCATTTTAAGGTCAGGCAGCGCTGGGAGAGATGCAGCCACAACACAGAGAAAGCATCGATGGTCTCCGCTCTTGGCAGGGTGGGCAGCTCAAGGGGAGGATTTCTTGCTCACAGCTCCCTCCCCCGCCGCCAGTGGTGCAGAGCCAGAGCCGATCCCGGGAGTTCTCTACTGTGCGGGCGCCATCATAGGGTCAGACAGAGCCTCTCCACATAGGCCTCCCCCGGATTCACTGCTCGCTTTAATTTTAACAACTAGCGGAGACTAACCAGACTGGTGGGCCTCCTCGCCATCGACCTGCACTTTCCCGCATTCATTGCCTCTGTAAGCAGCGTTCCTCAGCTCCTTCTCGAAGTCTCAGACGTCTCGCGGTTCTGCTCCGCCGTCGACATGCGTGGCATTGCCCCCATCTGATCGGTGTAGCAATCTGCCGAGGTCGGTAGGACAGTCCGGAGCTCCCTTGTAGCGTCGCTGATGCAGGGGGTACACACCGCAGGTAAGACTGCGAGCTGGCACCGCCAGGGGACAGCGGGCGCTCAAGTGCATGTAGACGCTCCGCACTGCGCTGACCTCCTCGCCATTTTGAGGCCGGTCCCGGCCCTCCGATCCGCCTACTTTCTTTCTTGTTTCCAAGCCAGGGAGTCGATTTTAAAGCCCAGTGCTGTACTCTTGATTAGCACGGACCGGCGACGGACGAGCCCATGCGATTTATAGCCCTCTATGGGCGCCGGAATCGCTTGTGGCAACTAAGGGGGTCCGGAGCTGAAACTGATCACGTCCATTCAGCCATCTTGCTTGGCCATGCCCCCCGAAGCACTATCTTTTAAAATTCCAATCACTAACCATCACTCGTTCAATGGCTTGCTCACCTATCGACCCCCCCCCCGCCCACCATCCCCCTCACCCCAGGCCCTGGCGCAGCTTCTATACGTGCAATGGGTCAGTTCTTAGATAAAATAGTTCATTCTTCTGATTTCACCATCCTGGGTGATTTCAGTCTTCATTTAGAAGATGTCTATGACAAGGAAGCTGCCCATCTGATTGATGTAATGGACAGCTTGGGTCTTTTCTGGCACATCAAGGGAGCCACTCATGTGGCAGGTCACCTGCTGGACGGAATTATTTTGAATAAAGACTTTCTTCAAACCCTACCTTCACTTCCGTTGGTCTGGTCTGACCATTTTGCTGTCATGTTTACCCTCATACCCCATATCATTTTATCCAACCCTTCTCATCCGAAAGCACACACTCTCATCCACCCCTGACATTCTATTACATCAGAATCCTTGAGGTCGTCCTTATCCCATAATCACCCTCCTCCTTACAAGGACCTTAATGAGGCTGCAATTTCTTTTGACTACTGGATCAATGCATCCTTGAACCTTATAGCATCAGCCACAAAATACAACAAGCATTTGCAATGCAATAGGTCTCGCATTTACGCGAGTTTGAGCTATTGACATTGCAAATAACAATGCCTTTTATTTTTGTCACATTTTTGTCACTTTTGTCACACCCCCCCCTTTATGTTGTTGAAAGAATCTCAAAAATCACTCACCCATTTTATGTTGTTGAAAGAATCTCAAAAAAGAGTATTGCAATCGGCTATGCATTGGTTGTCCAAGGAGCAGTGATTTATTACATAGGTAGGTCTAAGGAGTACAGAAAGGCATACAGTTGTTTGTATATTTTGGAAACTGAATTGTTTGTCTGCAAGATCAGCTTTGTGAGATGGATTGTTTAACAAATTCAAACAGGTTTGAGGAACATCATTAATTTCATGTCACATGCACGATACCTAACTCCCCTGGAACTAATGTAGCAATGATAACCCATAGGTAGGACATTCCCCTACATGATAATTGTAAAGCAGCTGTTTGAAGCTAGATGCGAGCATGTAGGGAATTAGCGAGAATGAGGGCTGACGGCTTGAGTATGTACACTATTTGATTCTCATAGTGCAAAGCCAGGTAGGAATTTAACAGTTCCTTAGCTTTCCCTTTTGCAGGGTTTATTTCTTCTTCTTTTCCTTCTGGATTGACCGGCGTCGTCTCTTCTTCTAGCTCCACAATTTCGGGAGTGCCTCAAAGAGAAGAGAGACCGGGGTGAATGGCCTTTTCTTTGCCTGAGGTTATAGCAGTGGTAAGGGGTTGTGAAGGGATAACTACACCTTAACAAAATTGACCTTCACCAATGTGCCCACACGGTTTTGTCACTTGCGAGTCTCCCTTGATTGCGTCCCCTGATCTTTTCGTTTTAGGTGCCCAGCCCGCAGTCAGGCCCTTTAAACGATTTCTTACCTGTGTGAGCCACGCTCCTCCTGGAACGTGGCTGGCCTGTACGTAGTGTTGTTGGCTTCCCTGGTCTCCTCTTCTTTCTCCAGTCGTGGACCGTTGCGTCTCTAGACTTGGCTCGGGAAGCGAAGGCTTTCGGGTCCCGCCCTCGACGATACAAGAAGCGATTCCTCTCTACACGCTGGTCTGCTCCTCGAACACGAAACTCTCCGCTGTCTTCTCCGTAACCTCTTGAGAGTGTAGCTCTTTCGTGGTTCTGTAGTTTAAGCTTCACGTCGCCCGCTCCTGGGCTGTGGTTGGGCCGATAGCTGTGGTGACGTAGTCCTGGTGGGAGGGCATATGCTCCAGGAAGTCCTGATCCTTAAATGTACCGATTCTGTACTCATCATGCAAGAAGGACGCCGTGTTCTGTTGATACGGCTGAATGTAAAAGACAGGTACAGCATAAGGGGAATTGGTCTTCCATTTCGCCAGAGAAGAGACGGCGTGGAGCGTGCGAAAGTGAAAGTGCGGCGGGAGCTTGCGAGACGCCGTGAGCGTGCACATCTGCTGTCCGGCTGCAAGCTGACATCGCCAGACAAGAGACGGCGTGAGCGTGCACATCGGCTGTCTGGGCAAGTGCACATCTCCTGTCCCCCTTCGGCAACCAAGTCGACGACAATAGATCTCGCATAGCGAGCAGCGCTTTGCGCTGCGTCGCTAGGCGAGACCTAAAAACCAGAGAATTCAGCCCTCAGAACTATGGTTTTCAGAGAGTCTTAGACTCCAGAAGCCGACCTGCCGCCGGTTGGAAAGAAAATGGAGACTCAACTATGGCTCCATTGAAAGGGAATCCTCAGTCTCTAGCAATTTACAAGGCTTTAATCCTCACAGAAAAAACAGCTTCTAAACGAACATTATTGAAGCCTCAAAAAACTCATCTTAAGAACTGTTTGCCACGGTGAAAAGACTTACCAACCCTCCCGAAATATAAATACCAATGTCAGCCAAGCTTTTTGTGACTCTCTTGCAACTTTTTTCCAGGATAAAATAAAGGCAGTTTATAGCCACTTCTCAAGTAACCACTCCTCTGGGCAGCTTTTGTCCCTCGGTTTGCGTGCCACAAATCCATCTATGGAGTGTATCTCGGACCTCAAAGGGGTCTCATTTGAAACCCCCACTTTATGGTCCTTTTCTCCTCTCACCGCAGCTCAATTTATGATCCTGCTTGGCCAAACGAAGTCAGGCTCCCCGCTTGATCCTTGTCCTCTGAAGGTATTTTATTTAGTACCGGACACCATTGCAGAGCATCTCTCGGTCATTTTTAACCAGATGTTCAGTACGGGCAGCTTCCCTACCATATGGAAATTAGCATCAGTCCTTCCGCTTCTGAAAAAGCTAAATCTGGACACTACAGATCCCAATAACTATCGGCCCATTTCTAGATTCCCCTCCCTGACAAAATGATTGGTAAGGCTATGAAAACAGAAATGACAGCTCTCATTGAGACTCATGGACAACTTGACCCCACCCAGTTTGGCTTATAAGCCACCAGAGTACCGAACTTGCTCTGATAACCGCATCAGAGTACGTTAGGCAGACTATCAACGGTAGAGGCGATGCTGCCTTAGTGCGTTTAGACCTCTCCCGGCGTTTGCCCGGTCTGGTGGCTCAGTGCACTAATGCATCCATTGTAAGGGCCTGTGTTCAACCTCGTGGTCACAGGTTCAAATCCCAGCGGGTCCACTCATCCTTCTGAGGTTGATAAAATGAGTACCATTGAGTTGGGTAACAATAAACATCTGTTCTTCAGCGCCAAGATACCCTTTCTGGGTGAACGTGCGCTTTACAAATACACATGTTACGTTATGTTTCATATGGTCAATCATAACACCCTACTAGACCATCTCACCTCGATTGGGATTAAGGGGCGTGCACTCTCACTGCTGAAAACTTTTCTTACCGTCAGAGAACAATTAGTGGCTTTGGCGACTTTTAACTCACCAACCTTTACACTCCCTTGCGGCGTTCCCCAGGGCTCTTTGCTGAGCCCTGCCATTTTTAATATTTATGTTGCCAAACATGCAAAATGGAATCAGTCTTTTGGTTTCTCAGTTGTGTTCTACACCAATGACACCCAAATTGTTATATCTGTGGCCAGCGGCCCCACTGACACTGCCACGTGTTTCCATAACTGCTTGCTTCAGGCCAGGAATTGGATGCCTTTAAATTGTTTAAAGTTGTTTAAAGCTCAACTCCAATAAAACTGAGGTCCTACTTTTGGGGAAAAATGCTTTCTTTTGGTCTCCAACATGGTGGCCGAAGGAACTTGGCTCTCTTCCTATACCCGTAAGCGAGGTGAAGAACTTGGGTATAGTTTTTGATAGTAAACTTTCCTTTGAGGACCACGTTAACACCATCACTTCTGCCTCTTTCTTCACGCTAAAACTTCTCCGAAAGATCTTCCCCTTTGTTCTTCATGATCTGCAAAAACTGTGACCTCAGCCCTCGTACTCTCAAAGTTGACTATTGTAACGCCTTATTCATCAATGTCAGGAAAAAGTCTATGACGAAAATCCGGATTGTACAAAATGCAGCTGCCTGCTTGTTTCTGGGCATTCCTATTTCAAATGATTTTATTAAGTTTTTTAGAGAACAAGTAATACAATAATAATAATACATAAGTAATATGCTAAGTATTAATACAAAGTAATATTCCAAAAGCTATATAATGCAAAACTATATAAAACAAGATACAAAAACATATTATAAAACAATACAGAGCAATAATAATAGTACAAAGCAATAATTGGCCTGAGATCATGTGTAATAAGCAAGTCTGTAAGATAGGTAAGAGGAAAGAGGGAGAGGGAAGAGGGAAAAGGAACCATTACTTTCCATGTGTATTGAGATATGCGCGTCAACCTTCAGTATACAGGAGTGCAAAGTGTGGTTGTGAGTGGTTGTTAGAGGAAGAGCCACCAGTGGCTCCTAATATATCTATGAGGTTAATTGTGTTGGAACTTAGGTGGACTAGTGTATACCCGTAACCTGCCTACGATGGTTTGTTAGAGACAAAATAGTTGTCTAATCTGTCCCAAATGGGTCTAGCTGGAGATTTCCATTGTGACTGTTGGAGGGAAATATTGTCTGCGCCTCTAATATAAATGATCCAGTTAATCCAACATTTGAATGAGGCTTTGCGTGTGTTTTTCCAATTGTTTAGGACTATTTTAATTGCTGATGTGAATAAAAGGTCCATAAGTGCCATGTGTGCTTGGTTTCCTAGGTCTGCGTTAAGAAAGCCAGCAATTAGTGAGGCAAATTCTTTTTTTAGATGGCAGTTGAATAAGGTGGAGAAAAAAGTGAACACTTTGTCCCAAAAAGAGGATTGAGCTTTACAGTGAAGGATGAGGTGGGCTAAATCACCTACTTCTTTACAGTTCCAACAAGTGGGCTCTGAGCGGAGGTGTTGAGCATGTAGACGCGCTGGGGTCCAATAAGCCTTGTGGATGAGCCATAGTTTTGTTTGTGATAAAACTGTAGAGATTTTTTGGTAGGTAACTAATTTCCATATTTGGGCCCAATGAGATTCAGACAAGGCGTTGGAGGAGTGTTGTTCCCAGAACGCGGTTAGTTTTTTGTTTAAGTGCAAGGATTTAGGACGTAGGAGTTTATATATGTGGGAGACTTGATGTCCCAATCTATTAATTTTTATTATGAAGCCAGGGAGAGATGCGGTTGTTCTATGCAGTTTAGATTTCGAAATGGCAGCTTTGATTTTAAGGAAGTTATAGAACTCCATTTTATGGAGTTTGTAAGTATTTTGGAGTTCCAAGAATGTTATGGGATATGATGAACATTCTAGTTGATGTGGGAAGAAAATGCCTTTATTTATCCATGACTCAAAGTATAGGGTTTACCATTGTATTTGATTTTGCAGTTATTCCATAGAGATGCAAGCTTTGAGTATCTTATGCTTGTATGGAGTTTCTTGTCTAGCTTTAAGAGAGAAGTTTTTGTGTTTTTAAATATAGATTTTGATCTATCTAACTTGGCAGTATTGGTAGTTAATAGGGTAAGTGGGCTTAGATTATTTAGGGTGGTCTTTTCTATTTCTAGCCACTCCGGGGTGTAATTGTTAGGAGGATAAAGCCAGTAGGAGCCCTGTTTCGCTAGGAAGGCAGTTTGTTAGGTTTTAAAATCGGCCAGGTTAACACCCCCTAGTGATCTATCTAGTCTGAGCTTTTTGAGGGCTATTCTAGCTTTCTTACCTTGCCAAATACATTTTGAAGTATCTAGTTTGTGGTGAAAATCTTCGGTTAGGAAGAGTGGTAGCAAATTGATGAGGTAATTGACTAGCGGGGTGATCATCATTTTTATTGTTTCGATCCTGCCCCACCAGGTGATAAATTTGGGGGACCATTTCTAATAGTTTTTTAATCTTATCTAGGGTAGTGTTTTCATTGTGGTGTAAAGTGTCTATTATGTTGCTCCCAAACTCAGTTCCCAGGTATTTTATGTGTCCGGGTTGCCATGCCAGAGCTGATGAGCCTAGGACCTCTTTGAATATTTAATGGTTTTACTTCTGATTTGTCTCTGTTTAGTTTATAGCCCGAGTGTTCAGCGTAGGTTTCTATAGTGTGCATAAGGGCCTTGATTGAGGGACCAGGATTCTCTGTGACAATCAGAATGTTGTCGGCATAAGCGGCTAGTTTAACCTGTACATCATTGAATTTTATCCCGTTGATTTCGGTATTTTTTTTTATGTCCTGTAGGAGGGGTTCTAGGGCTAAAAGAAATAGGGAAGGAGAAAGTGGGCAGCCTTGCCTTGTGCCTTGTTGAAGGGTGAGCGGTTCCGAAAGAGAACCATTAATTGCAATTCTCGCAGTGGGTTTTGGGTACAGGGCCATGACCATCTTTATAAATGGTTCACCAAGGTCAAAGGACTTCATGCATTGATTTAAAAACAACCAAGATACCCTGTCAAACGCCTTTTCTGAGTCTAGAGTTATGGCTACGGATGGTGTGTTAGTATAGTTCGCGTTATCGAGGACGTGGCAGAGAAGGCGGGTATTATCGTTAGACATGCAGTGTTAAATGAAGCCTACTTGGGAGCTGCTTATTAATTTTGGGGGGAATTCGTTAAGTCTAGTGGCCAATATTTTCGCATAGATTTTGCAGTCCACGTTTATAAGCGATATCGGTCTATAGTTTTTTGGTTGAAAGTGGTCTTGTAAGTGGTCTTTTCCTTCTTTGGTGATAACTATAATGTTGGCTTCTGCCATTGAGTCTGTTATACCACCTAAGCTGGCGATATTGATAAGTACGTTTAGCATGGTTGGTTGTAGTAGATCTGTGAATGTTTTGTAATATTTGGCTGTGAAGCCATCTGGTCCTGGAGCTTTGTTTTCTTTCAGGGTTTTAATGGCTTTAGTAACTTCCAAAGCATTTATCAGCTTGCCTAGGGCTAGTCTGTCTATTTCTGCTAGTTGTGCAATTTTAATCCTGTCCAGGTACTGTGTGCATTTTTGCAGGTTGAAGACCTGATCATTACGATATAGAGATTCATAAAACTTTTTTAAACAATTTAATTTTTCCTTTGGGTTAGTGTGTGGCTGATTGTTCATATCTTTGACTGAAGTGATTCTGTGTTGATTTTGTTTGTGTTTGAGGTAAGAAGCGGGCATTTTCCCCGCTTTGTTAGCTTCGCATAGCTTGACGCCCTTGAATTTATTTATCCACACTCCTGCCCTTTCGCTCAAGATTTTGTTGTATTCATATTTCTTTAGTGTGAGTTGGTTAAGTGTGTTGTTGTTTAGAGAGTTGGCATGCACAATTTCTAGTTGCTTGATATCTTGTTCTAGTTTTAGTAGTTTTGCATTATATCTTTTATTGATTTTCGTTTTGATTTCTATAAGAACCCTCCTCAGGGTTGCTTTCAGTGCATCCCAGAGAGTGTTTACGTTTGTTCCCGGAAGGTCGTTGTTTTTGAGATAGTCCGAGATTGAGTCTTCAATTTTGCTTTTGTCATTGGCATCTAATGGGACATTGTTATTGAAACGCCATCTTTTAAGTGGGGGCTTAGAGTGGCTGCCTGTTAATATGGTGTTAATGCCTGAGTGATCAGATTCAAGTTTCGGAGAGATATTGGTCTGGTCGATTAGGTGAGTGAATGAGCCTGATATTAATAGGTAATCTATCCTTGTGTATGAGTTGTGTGGGGCTGTGTAAAAGGTATAGTCTCTAGAGTCAGAGTGTTGAAGGCGCCAAGAGTCTTTGAGATTGTATTTAGAGCATATTTTCTGTACTAGTCTGTGAGATTTTGTGGGGTGGTATTTGCAGGTAGATTGGCGGGCTAGTATAGGGTCAAGTGGTAGATTAAAGTCATCGCCCACTATGATTAAGTCTTCTTTGGGTAGCTGCCCTATTTTGTTAGAGACTTTTTTCCCAGAAATTTGGCTCGTTTGTGTTTGGTCCATTTATGTTTACAACATGAAAGGTGTCATCGCCTCTACGTAAACTTGTGAGTAGGAGTCTGTCCTCCTCATCATGTGAGCATGATTCAAGACTGATATTGGATTTTCTTGCTATTAGGGTAATTACGCCTTTCTTTTTGTGTTCCGCTGATAAGCAGGACACTTGTGATATCCAGTTATGTTTAATGAATACAAAGTCTTTGCTAGATAGTTTTGTCTCCTGAAGGAGTATGATGTCTTCTTTTGATTTTGCTAGGTAGTCCATAATTTTCCGACGTGTAATCGGATGGTTAAGCCCCTTCACGTTTAGGGAAACAATATTAAGGTTGTCTGAAATATTGTGTGTCATTGTATGTATGTGCAATGGTGGCTGGGCTTGACTTTGCGCTGATTATTAACGCGTGTTTTGAGTAATAGTTCCGGATCAGTGGGAAGCACATGGTACGGATTAATAGGTAGTACGGGAATACAAACGGCTCTGCGTACATTCAGATGTTGATTTGATGGCTGGTTAACGTGCAGAGCAGGAAATAATAGTGAGGAAACGTGAAAAGGAGAACAGGCCAAAATTAACAGTGATAATAATAATGATGATGATGAAAGCAAAACCAAAAACCACAAAACCCCCTAACCCCCCCCACACCCACCCGCTCCGCCCTAGCCCTGAAGGCATCGAACGTAGGAGGTGCGATGGCAGGAGCGTCAATCCGCCTGCTCGGAGAGAGATATGGTTATTCATTAGATAACCTTCTAAAGTATAAGAATTGAATTAGCAAAATAGTTAGCAATAGTTATGTATACTTATATAAAGGTGTATAATGTTCATGGACACTAATTTTCATCGAATTTCACCTATAACTATAGTGACTGTCTATAGTGAATTTTAACTTTATAATAGATGGCGGTAGAAATGCATAGTGTTCGTGCACTGTAATACTTCTGAACAACCCTGAACATGGGTAATAATTTGAACTGGGCACCCCTGTACTAGGGTGACAACAATTATTTTACAAGGAAGCCCCTTAAAGGGCAAATGTTTACGTATTTGACAACCAGTTGACAGCATGTTATAACCATATTGTAACATATTGTAAACATGAACAGTAAATTATAATCATGAGGCAAACCGTGTAATCCTGTTCTATGGAGGTAAAACTCCACAAGAGAGGCAGATCCTAGCTGATGGGCTGGATAAGAAACGTCATGTTTTCCTTTTATTAGAGAAGGAGTTAATGTGATCCATGACTTGTGAGTCTGGGCCGTCCAGGAAGATCGACAGCTCGTTTGGATCAGTGAAGATGTGGGTTCTTCCATTCTCTGTGATTTTAAATTTTGCTGGGCCTGCAAATGAGAATTGGATGTTTCTTTCTCGTAGTTTGTCTCTGAGCATGAGGAAGCCCTTCCTTGTATCGACGGTTGTTTTTGAATAGTCCTGTGTGAAAGTTATTTTGTGGCCGTTCCATGTGATCTGGCGATTTTTGCGAGCAGGGTTGAGAATGGCCTCCGTATGCTGATATCTCAAAGGTTTGCAGATGATCGGACGTGTCGTTTTCCTTGTCGTTGAGTTGTAGGTCAGAATTCTGTGTGAGCGATCCAGTTCCAGGTTTTTGTGGAATTTTATGCCAGTGATCTGTGGAATCCAGTTCTCCAGGAAGGAAATGCAGGACTCTGCGGAGTCCTCTGACCCTTCAGGTAATCCAAAAATTCAGATGTTGCCCCTTCTATTCCGGTCTTCAAGTTTGGCGGCTTGTCTCTTTAGGCTGCTGGTGGTGGCAAGAAGGGATTTTATATCTTTGTTGGAACAGTTAGCAGAGTCTTCTACATCGCTTATCCTCTGTTCTGCAGTGTCAATTTTAGAGTTGATTGTATTTATGTCAGCACGAATGGTGGTCAATTCCAACTGCATAGCGTCCGTATTTTGTTTGGTAGACTTCACCAGGTCGTGTACATTAGCTAGTTTTTTTGAGGATCATTTCCATCGTGCTGCTTATATCGGCCTTGGGTTTGATAGGAGAGTCTGATGGTGTCGGTTCAGCTTTGGAGTGTTTGTAATGAGTCTTAGTATCTTTTTCAGCCATGGTGATAGGGTTGTGTAGCCAGAGATTGAGGGAAATGTCGTTTAGTTGTGCTAGACTTTAGCGTAGATACGTTACTTTTGTGCTCGCCCTTTGTGCTCTTTGCGTATGTTTAACACACTTGCTTTAGAGATTTTGCAATCTGTGAGTACTTTTGCCCTCCTAAGTGAGATCTGCGTACCATGAGTCGGGAGAAACTTCAAGCAAGCCTTGATGGAGAGAAAGGTGAGTTTGAGGCTCAATTGAGGCTTTGGATGAAGCAGTCCTTCCTTTTGTGGTGCTGACTATTTTGTGGGCAGACTTATATGCTTCAAGGTGCTCTAAACATACGGTGTGGCTTTAGAAGCATGGACCTTAAGATGAACTTCTGATATAGTGCCATAATTTTGTTCTAACAGTAACACTACGCCATAATGCTGTATATAACAATAGCCTCCATTTTGGAGTCAGGCACAGAGTCAGGCAGAACAGGCAGGCTTGTGTTTAGGTGCAGCAGATAGATATTTGCTTGAGCAGAGGTGAGTTCGCTGGAATAATTGACAGTTCTAGACGCTAACTTTTTGCACTAGATCATGTTTTGTACTGGATTACACACGCATATACTATGGACTGTGAAGCTTCACTGGGCAGGCGCCATCTTATATGCCTGGAAGTCAGATCCTATGTTAATGTGGCTCAACGTACGCTCCGAACACAAACACGCCATGGAAATCTGGAACCTACTCGACTCTCTCTCGCCAGACATCGCCTTCTTCACAGAGACCTGGACCAACGCATCCTCCGCCTCCGACATCAGCACCGCCATCCCAGACGGATACAAGATCCAGAGGAAAGACAGCCCCAACCACCCAGGAGGGGGCCTCGCCATCGCCCACAAGAGCACCCTCCGCCTCGCCACCTCCAGCGAAACCTTCCCCTCTGCCGAACACCTGCCCTTCCAGATCCAGACCACCCCCAAAGCCACACTCCGAGGAACCCTCATCTACAGACCCCCCGGCCCCCGAACACCCTTTACCACCACCATCACCGACTTCATCGCACCCCACGCCATCGCCTCAGCAAACTACATACTCATTGGAGACCTGAACTTCCACCTCGACAACCCCAGCGACCCCAACTCCACTATCCTTCGTGACAACCTCGCCAGCATCGCACTTAAACAATTCGTCAACACACCGACCAACAGAGCAGGACACACCCTCGACCCCATCTTCGCGGCAGCGTCCAATTCAGCCACACAACGCAGCCGCCATGGACCGATCAACACTGCGTACACTTCACCATCAACAAACCCAAGGCACCCAAACCAGCCCCACGCCCACCTCGAAGGAACTGGAGCAAGGTTACCGACGAGCAACTTAACTCCACCCTCACCCGAGACAACCACACCTGGGCACCCGACGCAAACGACGCAGCCAGAGAACTCCACGCCTGGATCTTCAACTGCGCAGACGAGCTCGCCCCGCTACGCAACTCCGACAGACAACGCCCCAGGAAAGCCGCCTGGTTCACCACCGCTCTCCAAGAAGCCAGACGCACATGCAGACACCTGGAGAAGAACTGGAGAAACACCAAGACAACCGAAAACCACACCACCTACGAGGACGCCATGACGGACTACCACAACCAGATCAGAGCCATCAAGAGGAACTTCATCCACAACAAAATCCTGGCCAACTCCACCAACTCCAAGGAACTTTTCTGTGTCATTCAGGAATTCCTTAAAATAAATACAACAATACAGCCCATACAATAGACTCCCCCCCCAAAAACAATTTGTTTATATTATGACACCCAAAAGTTATCACAAATACTCTTTTTATTTAAAAAGCCTTTTTACATATTACAGTATTACATCAAAATCATCACACATACTATATGTCACCAGTTCATATAAAAATTGTTAAAAAACACAACACATATGGTATAATAAAACAACAGAACATTACATAAAAAGAGAGAAAAGTTAGACAATATACTTTGTCATTCATAGAACATATCCAATGGAACAATTTAATAACTAGGCCTGGATACACTGTTTCTTTTGGTATCTACAGATCCAATTATTTCCACGGATTATGTAAACGATGCGTCAACGCGTTTCGATGGGTTTTATTAATATTCCATCTTTTTCAAGACAAGAAATTTTTGCAAGTCTCTCTGTAAAACATTGTGGTACATCCCCTGTTATAAATCCTGTATAAAACAAATATATGTAAGAATATAATACTGTATTTAAGTTACGCCATTGTAGTAATCAAAATCAAATCGACTTTTAATTTATATCAAGCGTTTTATAAGACAAAACAGTTAAAAAAATACATTTTCTACTACCCTCCTACACTGTGTAGAATGGGAATGTGTTTAAACCATCACTTGATACAATTCACATTTGTCTATTTAATGGGCTGTATCAACATAGTTTCATAAGACCCAAATCATCCCATGAAAACCAGAAACTCCACAATAGATACGGGTACTATTTTAGATAAAACCAAATATAATGATTGTCCCGCATGAGCCCCCACTACTAATCTTACTATATCCTCCATGTCAGACAAAAACTTAACTCATTACCTTCTTTTTAGAAAAGAAACTTCTGGGTACATATAATCACTCCACCGCCTAGAGGTTCTTTTAATATAGACCTCTGTTTATACATACATTGGGGCTTATTTACAAGCCCCTTGCGCCACTTTTGCGTCACTTTTCCCATGTTAAAAATGACGCAAAAGTGGCGCAAGGGGCTTGTAAATCTGGCCCATTGTGTTTGGGTGTTCTGAAAATAAAGAGCAATCTCAGTCAGCTCATTCCTTATCAGTAACAACCTTATTTGCAATGATTTTTTAGGGTCAATTCAATACTATCTCACTTGATTAATACGATCAGTATAGCCTTAGTGTTCTGCCCAGGGACCTAATGGCCAATACGTCACTGCTCCCTCCTAATATGCTGTTACTTTCGTGGTTATGATAACCGAAAGAAGAGAGTTTGTTTATGCCTACTGAGGAAAATATCACTACATCTTTACTATAGACGCCAAAGAATACGTGTCGATAACATAAAACCCTACCTCTGTATTGCATTGGAATGTTCGCTTTGCATAGACGCTACCGTCGTCTTTTGTTTGGAAAGGCGAGGGGCCATAAATCCTGTGCCTCCTATGTCTAATGCGCTATAGGACAAAGGGAGAAAAAAGGGGAAAACCAATTTTAACTACTTGGTACGCCGAGGGAGATTTTTAAAAAAAAGATTATTACTTTCCCTCTAGGCATATCCCTCTCTACATTGCGCTTAAAAAACCCTTCGGTTTCTCACCTCAAAGACGCAGACTGTCGGGGCCGTAATGGTTCTCCTTTCGGCGGCAGGCAGAAGTGAACCACGGGAGCACGCCAAATTTAAATGGTCATGCGTTGATTTTGATTGGTTAAAAGATTTACCTATGACTTAACCTCGCTGCATTCAATTACTTTTTCACTTGGCGCACTTTCCTTGTGCTGACTCCACCTATTTTACCCCCGGAAGTTTTCCCTATACGTCATAGGCGTAATAGACGCTCTGCCTCTTGTCACCCAGATCCAATTGGGTAAAAGCAACGCACCGATCTCAATATCAGCTCCATATCAAGAAACCGCACCTACTTGGTTCCGCCTAACTTTTTCAGCTATCGGTTAATTTTTAATGCTGGAATTTAGCTGATTCATGTCCTTATGACAGATGGTATTGGAATCAGCAACTGTTCTACATGAGCACTTCCTGGGGTAAAATAGGTAGATTCAGCACAAGGAAAGTGCTCCAAGTGAAAAAGTAATTAAAGGCAGCGAGGTTAAGTCGAAGGTAGATCTTTTAACCAATCAAAATCAACGCATGACCATTTAAATTTGGCGTGCTCCCGTGGTTCACTTCTGCCTGCTGCCGAAAGGAGAACCATTACGACCCCGACACTCTGCGTCTTTGAGGTGAGAAACCGAAGGGTTTTTTAAGCGCAATATAGAGAGGGATATGCCAAGAGGGAAAGTAATAATCTTTTTTAAAAATCTCCCTCGGCGTGCCAAGTAGTTAAAATTGGTTTTCCCCTTTTTTCTCCCTTTGTCCTATAGCGCATTAGACGTAGGAGGCACAGGATTTATGGCCCCTCGCCTTTCCAAATAAAAGATGACGGTAGCGTCTATGCGAAGCGAACATTCCAATGCAATACGGAGGTAGGGTTTTATGTTATCGACACGTATTCTTTGGCGTCTATAGTAAAGATGTAGTGATATTTTCCTCAGTAGGCATAAACAAACTCTCTTCTTTAGGTTATCATAACCACGAAAGTAACAGCATATTAGGAGGGAGCAGTGACGTATTGGCCATTAGGTCCCGGGGCAGAACACTAAGGCTATATCGATCGTATTAATCAAGTGAGATAGTATTGAATTGACCCTAAAAAATCTTTGCAAATAAGGTTGTTACCGATAAGGAATGAGCTGACTGAGATTGCTCTTTATTTTCAGAACACCCAAACACAATGTATGTATAAACAGAAGTCTATATTAAAAGAACCTCTAGGCGGTGGAGTGATTATATGTACCCAGAAGTTTCTTTTCTAAAAAAGAAGGTAATGAGTTAAGTTTTTTGTCTGACATGAAGGATATAGTAAGATTAGTAGTGGGGCTCATGCGGGACAATCATTATATTTGGTTTTATCTAAAATAGTACCCGTATCTATTGTGGAGTTTCTGGTTTTCATGGGATGAATTGGGTCTTATGAAACTATGTTGATACAGCCCATTAAATAGACAAATGTGAATTGTATCAAGTGATGGTTTAAACACATTCCCATTCTACACAGTGTAGGAGGGTAGTAGAAAATGTATTTTTTAACTGTTTTGTCTTATAAAACGCTTGATATAAATTAAAAGTCGATTTGATTTTGATTACTACAATGGCGTAACTTAAATACAGTATTATATTCTTACATATATTTGTTTTATACAGGATTTATAACAGGGGATATACCACAATGTTTTACAGAGAGACTTGCAAAAATTTCTTGTCTTGAAAAAGATAGAATATTAATAAAACCCATCGAAACGCGCCGACGCATCGTTTACATAATCCGTGGAAATAATTGGATCTGTAGATACCAAAAGGAACAGTGTATCCAGGCCTAGTTATTAAATTGTTCCATTGGATATGTTCTATGAATGACAAAGTATATTGTCTAACTTTTCTCTCTTTTTATGTAATGTTCTGTTGTTTTATTATACCATATGTGTTGTGTTTTTTAACAATTTTTATATGAACTGGTGACATATAGTATGTGTGATGATTTTGATGTAATACTGTAATATGTAAAAAGGCTTTTTAAATAAAAAGAGTATTTGTGATAACTTTTGGGTGTCATAATATAAACGAAAACATTTTGGTGGGGGGAGTCTATTGTATGGGCTGTATTGTTGTATTTATTTTAAGGTATGACTCTAATGTGAGTTGAGCTTTTCGTTATTGGCTCTTTGCATATCCAAGGGATCATTTGTTCTTACTTGTCAATAGTACCCTATTCCCTTGGTAGACACAAGGGGTCCCTCGCTTTTCTTATATATATCATTCAGGAATTCACCAACCCATGCAGCGAAGCCACAGACATCACCCCATCCCAAGACCTCTGCGACAAGCTTGGAACCTATTTCCACCTCAAGATCAAAAACCTCTACGACAACTTCATCGACCATCCACCAGGTGCCACAGACGGCCCCCCGCCCCCCAGAAACACCAGCCAGCCCACCATCTCCAACTGGACACCGATCACGGCCGAAGACAACGCCTCGACCATGAAAAGCATCCACTCGGGGGCCCCCACCGACCCCTGCCCCCCTCACATCTACCATAGAGCCGCGGCCGCCATCGCACCCGACCCACAATGCACCATCAACACCACCTTCAAAACAGGCACCTTCCCAGACGACTAGAATCGCGCAGAAGTCAGACCCCTGCTCAAGAAGCCCACAGCTGACCCCACCGACCTCAAGAACTATCGGCCCATCTCGCTCCTCCCCTTCGCAGCCAAAGTTGCAGAGAAAACAGTCAACAGGAAATTGACACGATTCATTGAAGAGAACGCCGTCCTCGACCCGTCCCAGTCCGGATTCCGAAGCAACCACAGCACAGAGACCGCCCTACTCGCCGCCACAGACGACATCCGCACCCTCCTGGACCAAGGCCACTCCGCAGCCCTCATCCTACTCGACCTATCAGCGGCCTTCGACACCGTCTCCCACCGCACACTAGTCGCCAGACTACACGACGCAGGCATACAAGGAACAGCCCTGGACTGGATCCGATCATTCCTCACCGGAAGAAGCCTAAGGATCAGACTCCCACCCTTCCTCTCCGACCCCATGAAAATCACCTGCGGAGTCCCACAGGGTTCATCACTGAGCCCCACCCTCTTCAACATCTACATGGCCCCCCTCGCAGCCATCGTCCGACAACATGGCCTCAACATCGTATCCTACGCCGACGACACCCAGCTCATCCTCTCCCTCACCAAAGACCCCACCACTGCCAAACTCAACTTCCAGAAAGGAATGCAAGACGTCGCAGTCTGGATGACCAACAGCTGCCTGAAGCTCAATGCCGAGAAGACAGAAGTCCTCGTCTGCATGGGACAGCACCTGGTGGCCGACCGCCCTCGGAAGCCCACCTACCCCCTTAGACCATGCCAAGAACCTCGGCATCGTACTCGACTCATCACTCACCATGAACCGACAGGTCAACGCCGTCACCTCCAGCTGCTTCAACACCCTCTGCATCCTCCGCAAGACCTTCAAGTGGATCCCCCCTGAGTCAAGGAAGACAGTCACCCACGCACTCATCACCAGCAGACTGGACTATGGAAACGCACTCTATGCCAGCATCAACAAGTCCCTACTCCGCAAACTCCAGACAATACAGAACACCGCCGCCAGACTTGTCCTCGGCATCCCCCGACACGAGCACATCAGCCAACACCTACGAAGTCTCCACTGGCTCCCCGTAGAGAAAAGAGTCACTTTCAAAATCCTCACTCACGCCTACAAATTCCTACACAACAACTGACCCAAATACCTCAACGACAGAATCAACTTCCACGTACCCAAAAGAAACCTCCGATCTTCCAACCTCGCACTGGCCTTAACCCCGCGGATCCACAGAGCCAGAGCAGGCGGAAGATCCTTCTCTCACATTGCAGCCAAGACCTGGAACAAGCTACCGGCAGACATCAGACGCGCCCCCTCCCTGAACACCTTCAGGAAGACCCTCAAGACCTGGCTCTTCGGCTAAACAGATCTGCGGACCCCCCCCCCCTCAGCGCCTTGAGACCCTCACGGGTGAGTAGCGCGCTTACAATTCCCTGATTGATTGATTGATTGATTGTTGTCATTATCGTAGTCGGACGCCATATTAGGCAGTGGGTAAGCCCTCAATAATTGTTCTGGCATGGGTTCTGGCACGAGTGAGGCACGGCGTTATTTCTCTGGGCTTGTGCACGAATGATGTGCGCTGTCAAAGTGCGATCGCTATTAGTCCGGCCGCCATTTTAGGGTCAAGCAGCGTTGAGGGACCGACCCCCCCGCAGGTCTTGTTGGGCTTTGATATACTGGAATCAATAAGTACCTTAGATAATCCTTGTCCGGTGTGTCATTGGGTGGACTTCCTTCGGGAAGCCGCCGCTCGAGGAGGGAGTCCGGAGCTCCGTTATGCTGAAGTCGGGTAAGACTGGATCTCCGCCATCTTGTGCTCAACGTAAGCGTTCGCGCTGGGAGATTGAAAGTTGATTATCACGGGCATTGATGTGTCCAGCTGATGTTTGGCGGGCTCCCGAGACGCCTCCCGGCATGAGGTCTCAGATTCTGGCTTTTGAACTTCTTATAGCCACATATGCTCGGTGAAGGTTGCTTGGAGGTCTCCGAGTCAAGTAGAGAGACGGAATCAGGCAGCCATTAGCACTGCCGTCCAAGCCACGCCCCCGCTTCTGGGCATTCCTAAGCACAAATCTGCTTCCTCTGTGCTCAGTCGCCGCACTGGCTCCCACTCAGGAAGTGCATTGATTTCAAAGATTTGTGCATCGCTTTCAAGGCACTCCATAGCATAGGCCCGGAGTACCTTAAGCACAGATTTCAGTGGTGCGGTCTGCTTCAGCAAACAATCATGTAGTGGCCAAATACAAAAAAGCTGGCTGGGGCTGTAGAAGCTTTATTGTGGGCACAACCAGACTCTAGAAGTCCCTTCCCTTGGAACTGAAAAGGAAAACTGACCTGTTAGCCTTTAGGAAACCACTTAAAACCTGTTTTTTTTAACTAATAACTAAATCCTCTACCTCATTGCAGTTTCCTCTCTGAGTTAGCGCCTAGACACCCTTGGGTATTAGATGCGCTTTACAAATGTTGTTTTATTTTCATTTAATTTCATGTTTACTATTGCCCTATGGGGTTCTACTCTATTGGGTTGAATCTTGGCCCTGATCCAACATAAGTACAGATGGACAAGGCATTTTGCTCTTTTAGGGGCTATCTCTTGGGACAAGAAAAGCCTGTCTGAGCCTACAGCGTAGGGTATCAGTGAACATATGAAGCATGATTGGTTTGTGGTTTGGGAGTCTACAGAGGTCATGTGTTGGTACCAGGTGTCATGTAGTAGTGCGCTGTGTAGTGCATGAGGAATGCTAGCGTTTGGTTTAGTACGTGAGCTGAGCAAGGTCTCTGCGCATGAGTTGCAAGAATGCAGAAGTAGAGATTAGGAGATTAGACATATGTCTAACTCCGGAAGGGCTCAAGAGCACCCCGGATAAATAAAGTGTGAACAAAAATACAAAAGTATGTAACTTAAAAAACATTTGTAGACTGTGGAATTGTCTTCAGGGGAGATGTCTGTCGTCTGGGCGCCCAGAGCTGTCTTGTCTTGATGCAGTCCAAAAAATGTCTCCTAAAAAGTCGCTGCAAAAATCGATTTGAAGTCTGTGTTACTTAAATGAATGGCCTGTGAAAGTCCTTTTGAAAGCTTTGATCAAAGGGATGTCAGACCGCGGCAGTGAAGGTGCACTTTCAGTTCGATCTCAGACTTGTAGGATAAGAGCTTTGCGTTGTAGGTTAGCTTGGAATAAACACATTGTTAGGCAGTTGTTTGAGAAATTCCTGAATTTATATTTTACAGATGCACTCAATGGTTTTACTGTGAGCAAATGATTTCCTAGTGGGGCGCTAGAAGAGGGTGCTAGGATTTATAGGGGAATAGTGAATTTTAAACTGATTTAGGATGTGCTAAGATTTTAGGGGAGTCATGAGTTTTAAACTGGTTTAATGCTGTTTGTATTTTGTTTTCTCCCCTCTCCTTGCCCTGGCGGGGACAGTACTCTTTCCGTGTGGGGTGTTCCGTATAAAGATGTGATGTTTTGATCAGTGCAGGGGTGTCCTTTTGACCTGCATGTGCTGTGTGCAATTGTGAGGGGAGGTAAATGTTTGCATTTTAAGCCAATGTTTCCATTGACAAGTGCGCATCCCTCGGTCTCTGCACTTGGAATGGAACAAGGTTTTTCTCTAAATACGTGGAGTTGCTGGGTTACGATCTTCTTCTGGAAGGGCTGAGAATTTTGGGCTGATTTTTGGGCTGTTTTGTGCGTGTTCCGGCGGGCATTTACCTGTGTTTGGGGCGATGCTAATTGTAACAAAGGATACCGGAGGTGGTCAGAAGGTTGTATATTGACCCCTGTTGAACCCTGCAGGGAGATGGCTGAAATTGTGTTTGCTTGCTGCACTTTTCGGCGAGAGTTGGGGGTCTCGTTGTGGACTTTGTGTGCTCAGGTCAAAACAGAAGAGGGCCCCTGAAATATAAATACGGAGAAGGGAACTAGGGGATAAACCCTCCCAGTAAAAACAAAACACTGGCTTCTCCAGATTATTCAAGAAAAGGAAACATTCCTACAATATTAAGAATCATAAGTCAGACCAGTTCTGTTTATGATTTATTTTCTCAATATGAATTATTTTGGAAATTTACAATAAACAATTCTCACAAACATTTATATAAGTATGATGTGAGCTCACTACAAGTTCAGAACCAAAACAAAAAACAATAACAAAAACATATCCTACCACGTCAAATCACTCAAACCCACTCATATTAAAAAAAGGGATGTTGCAATGTGGCTTTATTTGCCCCATATACTGTTAACATTGGATGGATTACTAAATATAAATCATGTTTTATCCTTTTTCTTGGTTAAGAGGCAAAACATATATCGTTTGAACCTAAAGTTTGTATTCACAATAAAGGGGAGAAATAACACAACAGGATTGCACCGACGCGCGTTTCGGTAATCAGAAAACACTTAGATGGATTATTCAAACTTCATCAGGGCGCTATATGAACTACATGTATAGTGGCAGATGCCATCCACTCTGAACTGCTCAATGATGCCAGGAGCTCGCATCTTTTTTCTTACAGGGTCTGAAATATGAACAATTTCAAAGTTTATCTGTAATATAAAAATACAAGTACATTGTGAAAGGACTGAGGGAAGGAAATTATACTGGCAACGAACTAAAAGAGCTCTACAAACCCAATAACACCCAAAGTGCACAAAGTTTCTACCAATTAGAAAACACAGCAGTGTGTTAGAAAAGTAGACATTGTTCGAAGAAGAAAATTGACCCATGTCAAGGAATAGTATAAGTGGTGTCCCATAGCAGAGTGAACCATATCTTAGCATGCAAGTTAGAGGTCATGCTTAATAAGAGCTTTATGTGCTCAACCTGATGTGGGTGACACTAACTAACTCGATGGGTTTTCCTATGGACTAGGGTCGTGTGAATTGGGATTCTTTGGAGGTTTGAGGATATTGTTGCCCTATGCCTGTTGAGGAGCCCGGATACTGACGCTGGAGAATTTGCCTCATTTTGGAACTAAAGGAGGGATTCCTTTTGGTGGTAAACCCTGAGGCGGGCGAGACTTACAAAGCCTATCCGAAGTTGGACTTGGGTGAGCGGGCCTGGGTGCCTATTTTATGCTCCCTCGTCAGACTGTCCTCCTCCCGGGGCGTGGTCAGCCTAGCCCTCCCCGGGGTATCAACAGCAGTGGGGGCCCATGGTCCCTGCAGGCACCCAAATGGCAAACTCTACTGTGGATTCCCAGTTGACAGAGCATGGCCGTCCTGAAGGCTGCCTGAGAAGGCAGGTAAGGAAATGCGACTGGGAGTGGTATGAAGGTGAAGGGGATAGGTCATTTTGGGGTATGAGTTTTGGACTCACGGCGTGTTTGTACCCTGTGATTGTGCTAGGGCATTTTTACCCCAGTCACTCCTCCTTGCCATGGCTGTGGGCCTGGTCCCTGTTGGATTGACCTCCGTGTCTGTTGCTGCGATTGCCCGATGCTCAGCCAACCACCAGGCCCCTTTTGCAGGGGGGTGGCTGCAGCCTAATTTTCTTGAAGCTGATTGTGCAATGCATTTGCGTTGTTCTGAGCTTGGTTTTGGTTTTGGAAGTAGATGCTCTGTGGGGGCTGTCCCAGTAGTATTCCATTCTGATCGTGGTACATTTTTAGACGGCACCGGTTAGCCACGTGGCCCATTCTGTGACAGTAGTGGCACTCTATGAGGCTGGTTTGGACCCAGCCTCCCTGACCTCAGCCACTAGGACTGGGCAGATAGTCTCTGGTGTCCACAAGCAGAGTTCTCCTGGAGATGGGTGCCATCTGGATGCTCGCGACCATTGCAGCCCTCTCTTTGGATGTCTTTTTCTGCTTATGTTGGTCCAGTTTAGCGGTGTCTCTCTGGGCCTGATGTCTTTACTGGTAATAGTGTAGTATGTGGGCCTACATTTCACACCAAGGTTTGTTGTCTAGCCCTATTACACCATCCAGCCCGGTCTGGATCTCATTGGGTAGTCCCCTTCTGAGGATGCTGTAGAAGAATACAACCTGGGGACCCGTGTCGGTCCAGGGCTGTCCTCTCTCCTACCTCCATCATTCTCTCATTCTATCTAGGAATTGAGTCACGGTCTCCCCAGGCTTCATGCTCTCAGCTATCAGTCCTCCTACGTCTGGGTAGTCAGGGAATATCTCCTCAGGGCTGTCCAGATCTGGTGTCTGAATGAGTTAAATTCAGCCCGTCATGCTCGGTGTTGATTAGCGTGACTGTGGGGATGCGGGCTAAAGAGAACACCATGTCAGTCTGCTCCCTGATGAGGTTTCTGAGCAGACTTTTGATGTCATCTAAAGCTAAGTTTTTACCTGCAGCGTTCTTCTCAAAGCATGAGATCTCTTTTTCCTGCCCCATCCATCAATGGAGGCAGTTTGTTTCAGAGCCCTTCTTTGCCCATCTGTGCCCAAGGCACGTAGATGGTTCCTGCTGCACCTTTCTGCAGTAGGGGACAAATCCTGGCTCAGGCAGCTCTGTCGGTTTTTCCCCGACGTAATGCTCCCATCGTCTCAGGCAATCCTGCATGTTGGGGCAGTTCCATTTCAGATCCCCCCTCCATGCCGAATGCAGTCCTCTGCAATGGCCATGTCCTCAGGTTCAAAGGAGCCCTCTTCCGGCCAGAGACAATCATACTGGTCGCTCTTCCTTTTGTTCCAGGAGACCAGTAGATGACAAAAAGGCCTCGCTAAGGCCTCGCCCTCTTCCCTGGATACTATCTCTCTAGGGGTTGGTCTACCTGAGCAGCGCGTTCAGGGAGAGAGGCGGACGTCTTCATCATTGTTCTCCTCATGCACTCGCAAAGGTGCCATGCTGCTTTTTTTGTGTCTCAATTGTGTTTCCGTCTGGCTTTTCTGACAACTTATTTCCTTGTCAGCCCCTCTACTATGCCGACAGCTAGCTGATGTGTGTGTTTCTGTTAGGGGCCTTCCTCCTGTCTCATCCCTAGGCTCATCTCTATGTGGGGTCCAAGGCGTAGCCCTGGTTCCTTCCAAGGAAAGGGGAGTGGTTCCCTCTCCTTGCTGAGCTTCACTTGCAAGAGCTCTCTCTCTCTTTATCCTTAACTCACTCCTTTCCTCTAACTCCCATGTGGGTTGTCTTCTTCGCTCAGTTCTGTGTGCTGTTCTTCTAGACAATGTTATGGCCTCAAATTCACTCCCTGATGCTTCCTCCGCACCAGGGGCATGCCTTGAGGGAGTATAGGCAGCAGCTCCCTCTTCAGAGTCATATTTTGCAGGACAGGCACCCCTTTGTTCACCTCCACTTGTTGAATCACCTTCCTGGAGGCCCTCTTATCTTAGAGCGCCCTATGGGGCGGTCAGGAGCTTGTGCTCCCCGTTCAGGTCGGACCTGACGGGCTGCAACTAATGGGTGGGGGATCAAACCCTGAGGTAGCCTGATACTGGACTGAGCCGGGGCCGACTGCGTCTGGGCTGGTTGGTCCCTTCCCAGCCTAGTCCTGGTGGCTTACTGCCCCGGGGGAGGTCCACCAGCCCCCTCGACCGGTGGATTGGTGTAACCCTCCGCCGGGGTGGCTGGGATGACCGGCATCAGCAAAAGCACATCCCTGCCGGTGTATGGTGCCGGAGGTGCAGATGCCTCGCTTAGGGACTCAGGTATAGTCTTGTAGGACGGGGCTACCTCAAAGATGGCCTATAGTTCTAGTAGGGCCTCTCTCTTAGCCTTTTTCCGTCCTGCATATCTGGTGTGTATGTGAGTCCTTGTGTATTCTATGATGTTGGTATCAAATGTTCCCCCCTCAGGCCAGGAAAATGTATGGGCTTCGGTCATTTGGGTTTTTAAGTGCAACTCGCAGCAGTATTTCTCCAGTTTCCTAGCCTGAGTGAGGAATCTCGCTTAGTAGAGTCTCCATGCTGGATTGGGGAACCTGTTTTGAGGATTTTGAAAGTTTTTTGATTGTCTTGAGATTCTTTAAATAGTTACACATTCTACTCTAATTTTGGGGAACAGTGTTCACGGGGTGGTACAAAAAAAAACCTACTGGTTATGAGCTCTATAAAAATTGATTCATCGAAAAAAGAACATTTAACAATAAATAAAGACAAAGTGGAATGAAATAGTAACAACCTGTAACAAAATGCAGTTGTTAGTTCAGAGAAGTATGAGTTGATTTGTAGCAGTAAACTAGAAAATGTAAAATTCTGATCTGGAATTTTTTTAAATTATTTCATAATGCATAGACTCACTAACATGACATAACATTTAAACATGCAGCATATTGCAAAATGTAACGGACCCACAACATCAATAAATGCATAAAATGGAAAAATCTGAAAAAGACTAAAAGAGAAAAAGGTTGATAGAAAAAATGATTATTTTGTCCAAAACCTTAGCCCCCTCCTAGAGCCTACAGCAGAGGAGAGAGGATGATCCATGGAATACGCGGAGCTAACTGAGCCTGATAGTCAGTTACTATCGGCTCGGCAGACAAAAATAGCACCGATTTGTGCGGAGAAAAGGGAATAACCTGACAATTATGGGCCCTCTGTGGCCAGACATAAGCTACATCTTATTCAACAAGGTCCGAATTGTTCCCTTACGTCCAAATTACAGCATATATCACACCCAGGGGTAGTGCATACCGACTGCCTAACGCCCAGTGGTCCAAGTGAATAACACTTCTTACTTCTTTTAGAAACCACCAGTAAAAAACACCCAGAGAGCACAAAAAATCTCTTTGAGACAAAAAAAATAAGATCAAGATGCTGGCTCTATATTACACCCAGAGCCTACGCGTACCTCTGTACCACACCCAGGGGTCCAAGCAGTCCCTTTCTGACACCCAGAGACAAGCGTATCACCATACCTCATCCAGTGATCCAGGCGGTCCCTAACTGACACCCACAACAAGCATACCCTGTATCACGCCCAGTGGTCAGGCGGTCCCTAACTGACACCCAGAGACAAACATACCCTGTATCACGCCTAGTGGTCAGGCGGTCCCTAACTGACAAATGCAAAAACAACAGTTGATGGACAGAATGCAGAACAATGTCATACATTCACCCCAGTACAGAGATCTGGGCTTGAATCCATCGTTTTTTTGCTCACCATGCCATTCCAGTTTGGACCCAGCCATATGCAAATCAGTCTTGACCCTGTGCCTCATGGGAACAGTCCAGCCCGAACTGCCAAGCCAGGTCCTCCCTGGACTGGAAACAAGCATCCTAGGACCGGCTTCGGGGTTTCACCCCTCTTCAGCCAGGATAGCTTGATTCCAGTGGCATGGAGAGCACGGGACCCACGTCTGGGCATACCCATCCCACTCGGGGTGACAAATGCAAAACAACAGTTGATGGACAGAATGCAGAACAATGTCATACATTCACCCCAGTACAGAGATCTGGGCCTAAATCCATCGTTTTTTGCTCACCATGCCATTCCAGTTTGAACCCAGCCATATGCAAATCAGTCTTAACCCTGTGCCTCATGGGAACAGTCCAGCCCGAACTGCCAAGCCAGGTCCTCCTGGACTGGAAACAAGCATCCTAGGACCGGTTTCGGGGTTTCACCCCTCTTCAGCCAGGATAGCTTGACTCCAGTGGCATGGAGAGCACGAGACCCACGTCTGGGCATACCCATCCCACTCGGGGTGACAAATGCAAAATCAACAGTTGATGGACAGAATGCAGAACAATGTCATACATTCACCCCAGTACAGAGATCTGGGCCTAAATCCATCGTTTTTTTGCTCACCATGCCATTCCAGTTTGAACCCAGCCATATGCAAATCAGTCTTGACCCTGTGCCTCATGGGAACAGTCCAGCCCGAACTGCCAAGCCAGGTCCTCCCTGGACTGGAAACAAGCATCCTAGGACCGGTTTCGGGGTTTCACCCCTCTTCAGCCAGGATAGCTTGATTCCAGTGGCATGGAGAGCACGGACCCACGTCTGGGCATACCCGTCCCACTCGGGGTGACAAATGCAAAAACAACAGTTGATGGACAGAATGCAGAACAATGTCATACATTCACCCCAGTACAGAGATCTGGGCCTAAATCCATCGTTTTTTTGCTCACCATGCCATTTTAGTTTGAACCCAGCCATATGCAAATCAGTCTTGACCCTGTGCCTCATGGGAACAGTCCAGCCCGAACTGCCAAGCCAGGTCCTCCCTGGACTGGAAACAAGCATCCTAGGACCGGTTTCGGGGTTTCACCCCTCTTCAGCCAGGATAGCTTGATTCCAGTGGCATGTTGGTCCCTAACTGACACCCAGAGACAAGCTTACCCTGTGTACCCCACAGTGGCCCCAATAAAACTGGAGCCACCTTCGCCCTCTCTAGCGTGCTGACTAGGGGAAAAGCAAAAAGTGATCTACACGCTTGTCCTAGTTTGCCACATGCAACCTATTGGGATTAAGATGTCGTCGCCTACACTCTGACGGTTGGGCTCAGTAAACCAATCTCTCCTGGCTGGCTCACCAAAATGCTGCTCAGATATGAATTTACCTTAAAGAAAGGAAAAGACAAGATGCGTTTGGCAAAACTGGAACAAGTTGGTTTAATTAAACACAGTGGCTGGGAGAGTTTCAACAGAATGCGTCTGAAGAAAGTCTCTCGTTGTACAAAGTTTCGGCTGACACTATATACATTTCTTGAAGTACAATAAAACAATTCTACTTTCTTGAAAAAGCAGCTCAGTCATAAATTAACGAGTTTTGGTATCTGATAAGGACACAGATGGCTCTCAATGTCGTGGAGAGCTAGTGTGGGCCAGTGTGTGTGTGTCCAGATGTCCAGTGTGGGGAATGCATGATCACTACGTGTGGTGTGCATGTCGAGCCCTGATTGGCTAAGTGTTCCTATCTACATGTGGCATCTCGCTTTATGCTATTTTTAGGGAGTGCGCGCCTTTAGCCAAACGTGTTTTATTGAGGCCAATTTCCTCGGACCTGTTTGTGGTGCAACTGTCTATCTGTGGGAACAATCAGGGTGTCTCCTGGGTGCGCGTTTGTCTTTGTGCTAAGTGAGACCCCACCTCTGGCCTGTCATTCGATAGGCGTGGCTTGGGGGTCGCAGTTCCTGTATGATCATGTATCTCTGACATGGGATTGATGGTGAGGTCACCTTGGGTGAATCCGACAGCAATGATACAAGTTCATCAGAACTTCTGAAAATAATATGGCAGTCATGGATATTTTTACCAACATTCTCAACATCGTGCATACAGTTGTCACAGCGTACATCGACATTGTCTTTACTGATACTGACATAGTTATGCATGCCTAGATCATGGCGTACATCGACATTGTTTCTACTGGTAACAACATTGTTATGCATGCATGGATTATGGCATACATTGACATTGTTACTGCTGGTATTGACACTGTTGTGCGGGCATACATTGACATTGCATTTATGGGTATTGACATTGTTATGCGGGCACAGTTTATGGCATACATTGACATTGCATTGATTGGTCTTGCCGTTGTCGGCCCTCCACGTATCATGTTATTCATTGACATTGTATTCACCCATTCAAACAAGCTGGTTCTCAGATCGGAGGAGAGTCCCCCGGCGGAATTCCCTCCACCACATTGTAGCTATGGGGGAGGAAAGACCACCGGTGTACTCTTGTAATACAATACAAAATATTACAGTATTATAAAATGATGTTACTCACAAAAGAGTTATATCATTTTTAACAGTGTTTAGACAGAATATCAGAAACAAAAATACCATGGGAAAAAATCTTGTTTCAAGAATATGGAGGCCAAAAATACAGTGAGGGTAAGTTTCTATTGGTAAGCAAAGTTTTACCATAAATGACTCCACATATATGCCTTGACGATATATATATATCATCAAGGTAATTAGATGTGGAGTTAAGAAGAGTAAATCTATACTTACCTATTCAATATTTTTGACACAATATTCTGCCCATGCGATATTTTTGTTTTCAATATTCTGTCAGAGATCCTAGAATGTGAAGTTAAACAGCATAACACGTTTATGCATCTGCGGCTCGCTTCCTTATGCCATCACGAGGCACCTGTATGCATCTGCGGCTCGCTTCCTTATGACATCACGAGGCGCCTGTATGCATCTGCTGCTCGCTTCCTTATGACATCCCGAGGCGCCTGTATGCATCTGCTGCTCGCTTCCTTATGACATCACGAGGCACCTGTATGCATCTGCTGCTCGCTTCCTTATGACATCACGAGGCGCCTGTATGCATCTGCGGCTCGCTTCCTTATGACATCACGAGGCGCCTGTATGCATCTGCTGCTCGCTTCCTTATGACATCACGAGGCACCTGTATGCATCTGCTGCTCGCTTCCTTATGACATCACGAGGCGCCTGTATGCATCTGTGGCTCGCTTCCTTATGACATCACGAGGCGCCTGTATGCATCTGCTGCTCGCTTCCTTATGACATCACGAGGCGCCTGTATGCATCTGCTGCTCGCTTCCTTATGACATCACGAGGCGCCTGTATGCATCTGCGGCTCGCTTCCTTATGACATCACGAGGCGCCTGTATGCATCTGCGGCTCGCTTCCTTATGACATCACGAGGCACCTGTATGCATCTGCTGCTCGCTTCCTTATGACATCACGAGGCGCCTGTATGCATCTGCGGCTCGCTTCCTTATGACATCACGAGGCGCCTGTATGCATCTGCGGCTCGCTTCCTTATGACATCACGAGGCGCCTGTATGCATCTGCGGCTCGCTTCCTTATGACATCACGAGGCGCCTGTATGCATCTGCGGCTCGCTTCCTTATGACATCACGAGGCACCTGTATGCATCTGCGGCTCGCTTCCTTATGACATCACGAGGCGCCTGTATGCATCTGCGGCTCGCTTCCTTATGACATCACGAGGCACCTGTATGCATCTGCGGCTCGCTTCCTTATGACATCACGAGGCACCTGTAGTTAGTCAATGGCTTTGCTACACTACAGTAATAGTTTGTGGTTAGTGCAGTTGTGACATCACGGCACAATGCATCATGCCACAACCAGCAGGCACTGCGGACTGCAGGGCCCTCAGGAGAACAGACATCTGACACTTACATTTAAATCTAAGGGTCGCCCCCCAGACCCCTCTCTTGGAAGATGTCTGCTCACCGACTAGCTGTAGATGGTCAATGTTCCTGGCCTGCACTGCTGGGGTTCAATGCAGGGCAGGAATCTGCATGTTAGCACAGAGTCTACAGCGCAAGAAGAGCTTTGACACTAATTAATATGCATGAAATGACAATTGCAGACTAATGTTCAATTTCACATCTGCAAGTCGAGGCACATGGAGCTCATCTGCACCCGGGGGATCGTCTCCTTAGAAGAAACAGGAGATTAAAGATTGAAAAAAGGTTAATGAGGGGTGAAGAGCAGGAGTTATAGGAAATACAATAACCCCAATGTTGATAAAGTCTGTTCATGACCATATAAGGGAACTCCACCCGGACCCGGATTCTTCTGCTCGGTGATGGAATTCTTTGGGAATTTGCAGTGTCCCACAATGTGTGACATGATTCCTTCATTCAAATTTAGCAGGTAAACCAGAGCAGTGCAAAGAATATAGTTTGCCTGATCACCTAAATGTGTAGCAACTACAGAGAATAAAACATAGTCAATGAAATAATGTAAATAGGACGATAAAATCATGTTCAGCAATCTTAGAGAGAAATAAAAGTGAAATGTTGCTCAGTGTCACTCTGCACACCACAGCACAGAGGTTCTTAACCTATGGCCCAGGACACCTGGGGTCTACGACGACTACTCATGGTGTCCGTACCTGATTAGAAAATCAAACAATATTAACAGATTCATAAAGTGTAGATAAATAAAGTAGCAAATTAAAGAGGTAAAAGTGAAAATGTTAAAAACGTCTGTAAATGTGAAGAAATTTGAGGAAAAAGTAAGTTGGTCTCCTCAGAATAATTCATGAGAGCAGAGCAAGTGCATCAAACAGAATATAACATGCGCAGTGAGTGGCCTCAGTTAATTTAGAAAAGCTCTAATCGTGGCATTAAAATTTAAATTTTAGATTTTTTTATATTTGTTTGTGAATTAAATAAAACATTTCAGAATTTACTACATTTGCTTGATGACTGCTTGTGTCTGTATTTTTGTGTATTGTTTAGTGGTTCAAATCATTGCACTTTCTTGGGCCGGGATCTCAAGCTTCCACTATTGACTCAGTGGGGGGAGGGGGGTCACTGGATTCCAATAATGATTCATTGGGGGTCCCCAACTTCCAGTACTGACTCAGTGGGGGGGGTCCCTGGATTCCAATAATGATTCATCGTGGGTCCCTGGTTTTCAGTAATCACTCAGTGGGGCCCCTGTATTTCAATAAGGACTCAGTGGGGGTCACAGAAGTCAACGGTTAAGAACCGCGGCCCTGGTGCTATGCTTGCTCCACGGTGCACATCTAACTTAGTTAAAGCCCACTCTCTGTGGGGTGCCACCTGCATTTATTGATTTACAGTATCTTTCATCATATCAGTCTTTTGTTCCAAGTGCTAGTAGGTCCTCGGGGTGAATGAACACGCCTTCCTGGTGATCACCAGCAGTTGCCACAAGCCCTCGGTTGGGGAGGCAGGGGGGCTCCAATCCAAAGGCAGTCGTGGCAGGACTGAAGGCTGCCCGGGCACCATGGGCAGAGCTGGCACACCAGAGAGACCCAGAGGGTGTCTCGCGGGCCGAGCAGCGAGAGCATGGCACCAGCAGACATTGGAAACAGTGGGTGTTGCACTGTGCAAAACGTTTGTAACAGAACATAAAAAACACACCAAGGAATAGCCGAGAATAACATAATATCGTACATAATGATAACACTGCATGGAACTGTAATAAAACACAGCATAAGCCTTGGTCTCTTGTGTATGATGAACAGCGCACGCCGCCTCCTTTGCGCTGTGCTCCACTCGGGCCGTACTGAATGTGTCTCTGCAGTTTGACCCCCCCTCGGGATAGGTGTGATTGGGTTCTGCACATCCTGACCCCCTCTCCATACCTTCCACATACCAGCTGAGTGCTCTAAGCCCGCCTCCCCCCGCTCTGTAATTATGTACCGGGCCCTTTAAGTCTGACCTCAGCCCAGTACCAGTAGCTAATCCTCCCGTGACAGGGTAGCATGCAATTTTGAAAAATACAGGTCCCAACATTCCTCCCCCGGCTCGTGCATTCCACCCCCCAACAATAAAGCATAGACAGAGCGAAACCCCCTCCAGCCACCTATTAACTTCCTAATAATCCCTTGTAATAACACAAGACTCAGCCTGGCCTCCAGAACCCAAGGGGCAGGCTCAACCGGACCGGGGGCCCCGCAGCACCACGGGGAGAGGGGGCCACTGTGTCCCAACCTCCCCCATCTCATACCCAGGGCACAAGTCCTAAAAAAAGAAGTGGGGGGACGCTCCAAGTTAGGTGGTGTCACCGGAAGTGACGTCACGACATGAAGTGACGTCACGAAATTTGCCGGACTCCGTCTGAAATGCGTGAATACATACAAGATACAAGTAGAGGAATAATACTGCAATAAGTGGCAGTCACTCAAAACACAAGAACACAATATACACAGGACCCATTCCTCGGATTACACGGTTATTAGACTCGGGCCGTAGGCACTACGGGCATCTGTCGGGGTCCCTGGAAGTGACATGCTCGGCGTGTTGACAGCGCAGCTCCTTGAAGCCTTGGCGCCTCGGCTGTGCTCTGAGAAAGGCTGGCAAGGGGAGGGCGCGAGGTGGAAGGGGAGATTAGTCTGAGCCTCGGGTGCATTTGAAAGGCTATCATTCGCGCGCAGGTGCAGACTCGGCTACCGGCTCCATCTTTTGGGCAGGGGGGACGGCGTCCACCCGGTAAAAACCCGGTAAAATAAGTGGGGGGACGCCGTCCACCCGCGTGGTACCCCGACTCGAGCCCTGCTCATACCCTTCCTAAGGGGTCTGCCACACCCCCCGGGGTAACTCTAACTATAGCGCATTGATGCTGCGCTGTATTCTTCACGTGTGATCATGTACCTTCAGGATCGGCCATATGCATCACCCAGGAAGAGGGGGCCACAGTGTCCCAACCTCCCCCATCTCATACCCTTCCTAAGGAGTCTGCCACACCCCCGGGTTAACTCTAACTATAGCGCATTGATGCTGCGCTGTATTCTTCACGTGTGATCATGTACCTTCAGGATCGGCCATATGCAGCACCTGGGGGAGAGGGGGCCACAGTGTCCCAATCTCTCCCATCTCATCCCCTTCCTAAGGGGTCTACTCCATCCACCGCCGGGGTAACTCTAACTATAGCACATTGATGCTGCGCTGTAATCTTCACGTGTGATCATGTACCTTCAGGATATGCAGCAACCCGGGGGAGGGTGCCATCATGACCCAACCTCCCCCATCTCATACCCTTCCTAAGGAGTCTGCCACACCCCCCCCCGGGGTAACTCTAACTGTAGCGCATTGATGCTGCGCTGTATTCTTCACGTGTGAGCATGTACCTTCAGGATATGCAGCAACCCGGGGGAGGGGCCACAATGACCCACCCTCCCCCATCTCATCCCCTTCCTAAGGGGTCTGTCCCACCTACCGGGGTAACTCTAACTATAGCGCATTGATGCTGCGCTGTATTCTTCACGTTTGATCATGTACCTTCAGGATATGCAGCAACCCGGGGAGAGGGGCCACAATGACCCAACCTCCCCCATCTCATCCCCTTCCTAAGGGGTCTACTCCATCCACCGGGGTAACTCTAACTATAGCGCATTGATGCTGTGCTGTATTCATCACTTGTGATCATGTACCTTCAGGATCGGCCATATGCAGTACCCCGGGGAGGGTCGGCCACCACAACCCAACCGTTCCCCATTTCAGGGGCTTACCCTTCCTAAGGTGTCTACCTTACCCACCGGGATAACCATAATTATAGTGTGTTGATGCTGCGCTGTATCCTTCATGTGTGATTATATAACTTCAGGATCAGCCATATGCAGCACCCCGGGAGAAGGGGACCACAGTGTCCCAACCTCCCCAATCCCATACCCTTCCTAAGGGATCTACACCACCCACTGAGGTAACTCTAACTATAGCGCATTGATGCTGCGCTGTATCCTTCTCGTGTGATCATGTGTAACTTCAGGATCGGCCATACGCAGCACCCCGGGGAGAGGGGCCACCATGACCCAACCTCCCCCATCTCATCCCCTTCCTAAGGGGTCTGCCCTACCCATCGGGGTATCTCTAACTATAGTGCATTGATGCTGCGCTGTATCCTTCTCGTGTAACTTCAGGATCGGCCATATGCAGCACCCCGGGAGAAGGGGGCCACAGTGTCCCAACCTCCCCCATCTCATACCCTTCCTAAGGGGTCTACCCCACCCACTGAGGTAACTCTAACTATAGCGCATTGATGCTGCGCTGTATCCTTCTCGTGTGATCATGTGTAACTTCAGGATCAGCCATATGCAGCACCCCGGGGAGAGGGGCCACCATGACCCAACCTCCCCCATCTCATCCGCTTCCTAAGGGGTCTGCCCTACCCATCGGGGAATCTCTAACTATAGCGCATTGATGCTGCGCTGTATTCTTCTCGTGTGATCATGTGTAACTTCAGGATCGGCCATATGCAGCACCCCGGGGAGAGGGGCCACCATGACCCAACCTCCCCCATCTCATCCCCTTCCTAAGGGGTCTGCCCTACCCATCGGGGTATCTCTAACTATAGTGCACTGATGCTGCGCTGTATTCTTCACCTGTGATCATGTAACTTCAGGATCGGCCATATGCAGCACCCTGGGGAGAGGGGCCACCATGACCCAACCTCCCCCATCTCATACCCTTCCTAAGGAGTCTGCCAAACTCCCGGGGTAACTCTAACTATAGCGCATTGATGCTGCGCTGTATCCTTCACGCGTGATCATGTGTAACTTCAGGATCAGCCATATGCAGCACCCCGGGGAGAGTGGGCCACCATGACCCAGCCTCCCTCTGTTTCAGGGGTGTAACCTACCTAAGGGGTCTACCCTACTCATCGGGGTAACTCTAACTATAAGTGCATTGATGCTGCACTGTATTCTTCACGTGGGATCATGTAACTTCAGGATTGGCCATATGCAGCACCCCGGGGAGAGGGGGCACAATGACCCAACTTCCCTCCGTTTCAGGGGTGCACCTTTTCCAAGGGGTGTACCCAACTCACCAGGGTAACTCTAACTATAGCGCATTGATGCTGTGCTGTATTCTTCATGTGAGATCAAACAACTTCAGGATCAGCCATATGCAGCACCCTGGTCAAAGGGGGCACAGTGTCCCAACCTCCCCATCTCATTCCCTTCCTAAGGGGTCTGTCCCACCTACCGGGGTAACTCTAACTATAGCGCATTGATGCTGCGCTGTATTCTTCACGTGTGATCATGTACCTTCAGGATCGGCCATATGCAGCACCTGGGCGGGAGGGGCCCACAGTGTCCCATCCTCCCCCATCTCATACCCTTCCTAAGGGGTCTGCCACACTTCGGAGTAACTCTAACCATAGCGCATTGATGCTGCGCTGTATTCTTCACGTGTGATCATGTACCTTCAGGATTGGCCATATGCAGCACCTGGGCGGGAGGGGGCTACAGTATCCTCCCCCATCTCATACCCTTCCTAAGGGGTCTGCCACACCCCGGGGTAACTCTAACTATAGCGCATTGATGCTGCGCTGTATTCTTCACGTGTGATCATGTACCTTCAGGATCGGCCATATGCAGCACCTGGGGGTGAAGGGGGCACAGTGTCCCAATCTCTCCCATCTCATCCCCTTCCTAAGGGGTCTACTCCATCCACCGCCGGGGTAACTCTAAATATAGCGCATTGATGCTGCGCTGTATCCTTCACATGTGATTGTGTTACTTCAGGATTGGCCATATGCAGCACCCCGGGGAGAGGGTGCCACCATCACCCAACCTCTGCCTGTTTCAGGGGTGTACCCTTCATATGGGGTCTACCCTACCCACAGGGATAACTCTAACAATAGCGCATTGATACTGCGCTGTATCCTTCACATGTGATCATGTAACTTCAGGATCGGCCACATGCAGCACCTAGGGGAGAGGGTGCCACAACGACCCAACCTCCCCTCATTTTAGGGGTCAATCAATCAATCAATCAGGGAATTGTAAGCGCTACTCACCCGTGAGGGTCTCAAGGCGCTGGGAGGGGGGGGGGGGGTCCGCAGATCTGTTTAGCCGAAGAGCCAGGTCTTGAGGGTCTTCCTGAAGGTGTTCAGGGAGGGGGCGCGTCTGATGTCTGCCGGTAGCTTGTTCCAGGTCTTGGCTGCAGTGTGAGAGAAGGATCTTCCGCCTGCTCTGGCTCTGTGGATGCGCGGGGTTTCGGCCAGTGCGAGGTTGGAAGATCGGAGGTTTCTTTTGGGTACGTGGAAGTTGATTCTGTCGTTGAGGTATTTGGGTCCGTTGTTGTGTAGGCATTTGTAGGCGTGAGTGAGGATTTTGAAAGTGACTCTTTTCTCCATGGGGAGCCAGTGGAGACTTCGTAGGTGTTGGATGATGTGTTCGTGTCGGGGGATGCCGAGGACGAGTCTGGCGGCAGTGTTCTGTATTGTTTGGAGTTTGTAGAGTAGGGACTTGTAGATGCCGGCGTAGAGTGCGTTTCCATAGTCCAGTCTGCTGGTGATGAGTGCGTGGGTGACTGTCTTCCTTGACTCAGGGGGGATCCACTTGAAGGTCTTGCGGAGGATGCGGAGGGTGTTGAAGCAGCTGGAGGTGACAGCGTTGACCTGTCGGTTCATGGTGAGTGATGAGTCGAGTACGATGCCGAGGTTCTTTGCGTGGTCTGAGGGGGTAGGTGGGCTTCCAAGGGCGGTTGGCCACCAGGTGCTGTCCCATGCAGAAGAGGTGGTACCGAGGACGAGGACTTCTGTCTTCTCGGCATTGAGCTCAGGCAGCTGTTGGTCATCCAGACTGCGACGTCTTGCATTCCTTTCTGGAAGTTGAGTTTGGCAGTGGTGGGGTCTTTGGTGAGGGAGAGGATGAGCTGGGTGTCGTCGGCGTAGGATATGATGTTGAGGCCGTGTTGTCAGACGATGGCTGCGACGGGGGCCATGTAGATGTTGAAGAGGGTGGGGCTCAGTGATGAACCCTGTGGGACTCCGCAGGTGATTTTCGTGGGGTCGGAGAGGAAGGGTGGGAGTCTGATCCTTTGGCTTCTTCCGGTGAGGAATGATCGGATCCAGTCCAGGGCTGTTCCTTGTATGCCTGCGTCGTGTAGTCTGGCGACTAGTGTGCGGTGGGAGACGGTGTCGAAGGCCACTGATAAGTCGAGTAGGATGAGGGCTGTGGAGTGGCCTTGGTCCAGGAGGGTGCGGATGTCGTCTGTGGCGGCGAGTAGGGCGGTCTCTGTGCTGTGGTTGCTTCAGAATCCGGATTGGGACGGGATTGAGGATGGCGTTCTCTTCAATGAATCGTGTCAGTTTCCTGTTGACTGTTTTCTCTGCAACTTTGGCTGTGAAGGGGAGGAGTGAGATGGGCCGATAGTTCTTGAGGTCGATGGGGTCAGCTGTGGGCTTCTTGAGCAGGGGTCTGACTTCTGCGCGCTTCCAGTCGTCTGGGAAGGTGCCTGTTTTGAAGGTGGTGTTGATGGTGCGTTGTAGTTCGGGTGCGATGGCGGCCGCAGCTCTGTGGTAGATGTGAGGGGGGCAGAGGTCCGAGGGGGCCCCCGAGTGGATGCTTTTCATGGTCGAGGCGGTGTCTTTGGCCGTGATCGGTGTCCAGTTGGAGATGGTGGGTTGGCTGGTGTTTCTGGGGGGCGGGGGGCCGTCTGTGGCACCTGGTGGATGGTCGATGAAGTTGTCATAGAGGTTTTTGATCTTGAGGTGGAAATAGGTTCCAAGCTTGTCGCAGAGGTCTTGGGATGGTGTGATGTCTGTGGCTTCGCTGCATGGGTTGGTGAATTCCTGAATGACACTGAAAAGATCCTTGGAGTTGGTGGAGTTGGCCAGGATTTTGTTGTGGATGAAGTTCCTCTTGGTGGCTCTGATCTGGTTATGGTAGTCCGTCAAGGCGTCCTTGTAGGTGGTGTGGTTTTCGGTTGTCTTGGTGTTTCTCCAGTTCTCTCCAGGCGTCTGCAGGTGCGTCTGGCTTCTTGGAGAGCGGTGGTGAACCAGGCGGCTTTCCTGGGGCGTTGTCTGTCGGGGTTGCGTAGCAGGGCGAGCTAGTCTGCGCAGTTGAAGATCCAGGTGTGGAGTTCTCTGGCTGCATTGTTTGCGTCATTTGTGTCGGGTGCCCAGGTGTGGTTGTCTCGGGTGAGGGTGGAGTTAAGTTGCTCGTCGGTAACCTTGCTCCAGTTCCTTCGAGGTGGGCGTGGGGCTGGTTTGGGTGCCTTGGGTTTGTTGATGGCGAAGTGTACGCAGTGGTGGTCGGTCCATGGCGGCTGCGTTGTGTGGCTGAATTGGACGCAGTTTCCTGCCGCAAAGATGGGGTCGAGGGTGTGTCCTGCTCTGTGGGTCGGTGTGTTGACGAGTTGTTTAAGTCCGATGCTGGCGAGGTTGTCACGAAGGATAGTGGAGTTGGGGTCGCTGGGGTTGTCGAGGTGGAAGTTCAGGTCTCCAATGAGTATGTAGTTTGCTGAGGCGATGGCGTGGGGTGCGATGAAGTCGGTGATGGTGGTGGCGAAGGGTGTTCGGGGGCCGGGGGTCTGTAGATGAGGGTTCCTCGGAGTGTGGCTTTGGGGGTGGTCTGGATCTGGAAGTGCAGGTGTTCGGCGGAGGGGAAGGTTTCGCTGGAGGTGGTGAGGCGGAGGGTGCTCTTGTGGGCGATGGCGAGGCCCCCTCCTGGGTGGTTGGGGCGGTCTTTCCTCTGGATCTTGTATCCGTCTGGGATGGCGGTGCTGATGTCGGGGGCGGAGGATGCATTGGTCCAGGTCTCTGTGAAGAAGGCGATGTCGGGCGAGAGAGAGTCGAGTGGGTTCCAGATTTCCATGGCGTGTTTGTGTACGGAGCGTACGTTGAGGAGGATGCATTTTAGGGTGTCCCCGGTGCTGGCGTCGGCGGTGTTGGAGGCCGGGGTGGCGGTGAGGGTCTGGCGCCAATGGAGGCAGGAGAACCGGCCGTGGGTCGTGTTCGGTGAGGCCTGTTGGCAGCCTCTAAGTCTTCCAGGGTTGAGTGCGAGGAGGGTGGTGGTGTCGTAGCGATGGGTAGTGGGAGGTCCAGAGTTCCTGGCGCTGGCCGCGGTCGGGTCGCGGACGGGCGCAGACGGGCTTGCCTTTGGTGCGCCTTCGGCGCGCCGGCAGCGTGACCGCTGTGCGTGTCCGCTGCCATTAAGTAGGGGAGGTGGGAGGGAGGAGAGGCTGGGAGGCGGGAGTGGGGGAGGGGCGCAGGGGCAGCAGCGGCGAAAGGCGAAAGGAACAGGCAGGCACAAGAAAATAAAAACAGTGATGGAATTAGAGCAAGACACAGATGGGCACAATAACAGTGGCACAACAGGGAAAAATTAAGAAAAAAACGGCTGAGAAAGGTTACGGTGGTTGCAGGCAGTCTGGTCCCAGTTGGAGCGGGCAGCAGGCGCAGGAGCGGGCAGCAGCCTCGAACCTCCCAAGGAGGAGGTCGGGGTCTGTAGGCAAGAGACGGCACAGCGGAGCTGCGGGGAGAGAGTGGACCTAGACCGAGGGTCGGAGGTGTACCTTTCCGCTAGGGGTGTACCCCACCCACTTGGATAGCTCTAACTATAGCGTGTTGATGCTGTGAGGTATTTTTCATGTGTGATCATGTAACTTAAGTATGGGTCATACAGACCTGTCAGTGGCAGAAATATCTAATGTACCCAACTCTACCTGCTTGTGCATGTGCTTGCTATGATAGGGCATCTCCTGCACTGTTCCAGGAGCATCTTGGTGTTTCACCTTCATCTTCTGAGACATTATTAAGTTCTCCTCTACCGCCCTTGGCCGCTTCCTCCTTTAACCTAACGAAGCTTCCACTTTCAAGTTCCTTCAAGTCCCATTCTCTTCATCGACTCCCTCTCTATCCGAGCGGGTCCGCATCTTCTGCTACTCGGGGGCACACTTTCATCCTGGTTCTTTTAAGTAGCACTCCTTCTTCTCTGTGTCCTTTCTGCTCCTGTGGTCCATGGTGCTCTGTCAAGAACCACCCATTCTCATAAAAAGTTTCAATTTAGTTAGAAAAATCAACATGCATTCAGGGCCACTGGAAGTAGAAAATGTAATTATCAGACAAGTTTGACTAAATATGCAGCCATAAAAGTAGGCCCGGGCCGAGTTCGCTGAGTTGCACTACGTGGAACTCCGCGGAGTGGCTAAAAAACTCTGCTGCTATATGCGGAGTTCCGTGGGCAGGCGGATTTTGCCGGAGGACCCGTTTGCATTGCAAAATGCAATGCGGAGTGTGTCCTCGCGTTCCCAATCGCGCGCAAACGGCACCACACGGATCGCATGGGCGCGGCCATCTTGTTTTTCTTCTCTGTTTATGGTACTGGGCTGAATTTTCAATACCTCTTTTATTTTTTTAATCCTCCCCCAATCAAGCTTATCTACCCCTCATCTTTATTTATCATATTAGTGGGTGTCTTTGTGTATTTTACGTTTTATTGTAATTTTTGGGGTGTTTTTTGTGACTTTTTGTATTTTGTTTATTTTTCCTCTTACTGAGTTATTTCTTCATTTCTTTCCTTACTTTTCCTGTTTCTTTCTTTTCAAATCTTTCTTTACTACACCCAGTGCACTTGCAGAGGGTCGCCTACCTTGCGGGCGGCGCTGCCACCCAGGTGTGCAGCCCCATGCTATCTTTAGCAAGGAAGAGGTGGCAGCACTAGATTTTTTTTTTGCGCAACACCACCTCCCCTCCATGCTGGCAGAAGGCGGCAGGCCTGGCAGTGGATACCCCCTGCGGGAGCGTCGGCTGCACTGGGGGAGAGTGCGCCGGTGCGAGCTGCACACTAGCCAGGTTCGGCGCACCGTCCAGAAGCTGATGCACTGCTGGGCAAATATTCTTGACCGGGAGAAGGGCCTGTTCGACCTGCTTGGTGTTGAGATTCAGGGGCTCGGTGAGTATTATTTCAGCTTTGTTTCTACAATGCTAACATTTTTTTTCCGAAAAGCAGCTCACACTTAGAGGTAAGTTACACTTAGTTTATGTTAAGAATATTATTATTATGTGATCCAGTTTCTAGTTTCTGCTAGGCAGGTGCTCAGCGCTACCTAATCATACTCATCATTGGTGCTCACTTTGGCTGATTAATTAAGAAGCCATTGCAGACTGTCCTCCTGTCACCATAGTGAATCAGTGATAGCAGTGAGTTAGCGTTCTCTTTGTTTATGTAGCTCATACAGTTCCAAGCTATTTCACAGCAATGTGTAGTATGCCTCTATGCATTGCAAAAAAGGGAGACTGAGTTGGTCCATCAAGGGGGTTAACAAATGAGAATAGAATCAAAGATCATTCACTGTAATGCATTATTTCCAAATGTAGTTTTTGTTAAGGAAATTTGGAATAGGAGAGGACCCTGCAAGCAAATCTGGCTAAGTGTAAAAGGGCCAATCACCTGCAGGGAAAAAATTATCGCCCATCATTCAAGCCACAAACATTGCAAATCATCTCAAGCAAGTTCTCAAATCACAGTTCAACACCCTCCTCACTGTCTGCCACCACATGAATCATCACTCACAAGCAGTCAATAATCACTAATTGGTGCAATGGTTACCTGTTGCAATCCGAGCACGGTGGTAGGTACACTATCTGCCCTTTGATGCAAGCAACAGATTGGAATTTGGCAGTCTTATAACTCACCATTGCAATAGTTGTGATTACCTCTCCCAATCCAAGCACATGTGGTTTAGGAGGTAGGTATACAAATCATCTTTGCCACAGGCAACACTTTTGGTTATGGGATTGGCACTCTTGTAAATCAACGATGTTGTGGGGCAGCCCTGCTAGTGCTAAGTGATGCAAAAAAGGATAAGCATGTAAGTGGGGCAGGCATTGTCTCCAATGTCATGAAGGAATTGTGGAGACTTCTTCAATACACACTGGTCAAACTGCAATCCGGCAACATATGTGACTAAAAAGGTAGGGCAGCATAAATCTAACACAAAAATAATAATGTTCAGCTAGCTACTTTTTTGTTTTTTCAAAGATAGAAGTTCAACGAGAAATAATTACAACATTCTATAGGGCCCTGGCATACTCAGTCTGGGAAGTAGGGTTCGTCCTCAAACTCAGGTGGTACACCCAGCAGGTGGTCAGCTAACACACTTGATTCTGACCAATCATCCTCCCTCTCCTCCTGTGCTGTTTCAGGAATGGTGTAATTGGGTGGTATGAAATGTTGGTTCATTTTGATTCTAGTCAATCTCTCCACGTTTTGAGGCAAGATACTGGTCATTCTCACTGTAACAACTGCGCCAACTGCACTGAACACATGCTCAGCAGACACACTGGGTATAGGACAAGCCATGTATTTTTATTGCCAGCCTGCTGAGCTCTGACCATTGGCACATCTTCCCATACCAATATATCAATGGGATTTGATCCACATAGACCACTTTTGGATCATTAAGATATTCCTAGAACATCCTGTGGATGGTCATTGGTGATGCCACTGGCTCAACCTGTTTTGCCATTGCCTCAGCACTGGATTCAAGCCCTGCCGAATGAAGCCACTACAATGCAGAGGTTAGGTCCGGTCCTTCTGTTGCTGTTGTTGCCAGTGTTCTGGTTGATGGTGTTGTTGGCTGCTGTGAGACAAGACTGCCCTCTCTGGAAGTTGAAGCCGGCATCCCAGAACTGTGGGTTGGGGCTATAAGTTCCAGCCGCTCTTCTTCCAAGTCTCCAGCATGCTCAAAAATCCACCTCTTGCATTTTGAAACATCCCCTTCAGAAAAAGTAATGAAAGTGGGCAGAATTTCTTTTATCAATTTGATCAATTAGTGTGGCACAGATGTTTTGTTTTGATGAGATGATGTCATTTTGCAGCCTTCCATTACAAGCCAATCGAAAGAGTAAGCTCTCAACCAAGGCATGCGCTTCTGTCTTTTTATTCACATCTGTAGTGGCAAACCTTTCAGACACCTTCTGTACCTGGTCCTGTACCAGATGCAACAACGGGATAGCTTGGCCAGTCGTACTGTCCTCCTTGCTAGCTTTCCATGTGAAAACCTCAAAAGGGAGTAGCATCTGTGTCAGGCATTTGATTAGGCCCTATTTGTCCGCATCCATGGTCATAGCTTTCCCAACTGCATCCCCTCCTCTTTGAATGACATAGTCATTGAACTGTTTGTACTGCTCAAACAGACGCTGCAATATGCAATAGGTTGAGTTCCAATGTTTTGGCACCTCCTGTATCAGGGCTTTAACTGGTGCTCTATTAGTACGCTGAATAATCCATAACTGTTGACGGGCTTTAAAAGAATGGCTGAAATGAGTGCGGATTCTTCTGCAGGTGATTAGTATGTTGCTGACAATGTCTTCTTTTTTAAGAAAGTATTGCACCACCAGGTTGATGCAATGGTCAAAACACAGGACCCTTAAATAGCCACCATCTGACCTGGCCTTGACTATGTTACTGCCATTGTCCTTAGCAACAAATCCAGTTCTGAGACCTCTGGCTCACAACCATTCATACACCTTGCTGTTAAATACGCCCAAAATGTTTACAGCAGTATTGAATGTCTCATGGTGAACCTGGCCACTTTGCAAAACTCTGAATGCTCTTAAACTTTCTTCAGGGCCAAGACCTGCAGATATCGTTTGCTTTACCCCCGCAAAAGAGATCCAGTGTGCAGTGATGAACATGTAATCAGTCGCCTGACAACTTGTCCACATGTCTGTCGTCAGGTGGATAGTGTGAATAACACTTTGTTGCACAGCTTGTCAAGCCAACTGCTGCACGTCGTGCTGCAGGGCTGGAACAGCAACTCTGGCAACATAGGTCTGACTTGGTACCTTTCATTTCGGGCAGATGACTGCTACAAATTCTAAGAATCCCACTCCTTCCACAAAAGAAAAAGGGAGGAGGTCCAGCGCTAACATTTTGGGCCAGCTTTCCATTGTACAAACGTGCGGTTGGGTGGTTACGCTCATAGGGCCCCTCCTTTCTAAACATGCCTGTAATAGTAGCCTGGATTTTCTTCTTTTCTGGGGCCACTGACACAGGCGTCTTTCTAGAAGTAGGTGGTGGTAGGCTCAATGTGCGCAATGGTGGAGCAGTCACTGTATGCTTCGGTGTCTTCATCATCTCACTCTGAGTCTTCTTGTGCCATTGTGAAGTCTCTGAGGTGGGTGATTCTGCTGGCGCACTGCTGGGGACAGGGCTGCTTTGTGTGAGGATGTCACCCTCTTCTTCCTCATCATCACCTCCCACTATGATTGGACTTGTAGCTAATGTTCCTCAGCTTTCCTCACCACCACAACCACATTTAGCCATTTTTTAAGGTGCTCCTCCCACCGGATTGGGTGGTGTTTTTTCATATGGGTTCTTTGGCCTCCAGTACCATAATGTGAACCAGGCTTAATTCGACGAACATGTGTGTTGCAAATGCTTCATACTGCAATGTGCTCCCCCTGTGTGCTAACCGTAAAAAAGTCCCAAACTAGGGAGAAGTACTTTTTTACTGTGTCAATGCCAATGCCTGAAGTAGAACTAGAGGTAGGTGGGCGTGTTGTCGATTGCCTCTCTGCAGTGAACAGGTCTTCTGAGGTAGCGGTTGGCGCAAGTCTCAGCTGTAGTTTGTAAATATGGGAGCTGGTGGTGCTACCTGTGCCACATCCCTCGGAGCTGGTTGAATAGCAATGTCAGACTCCTCTGTGTCGCCTTCCACAATGAATGCTTCATCATCGTCATCCTCCTCATCATCCCCTTCCATAAGTCTAAGGCTTAAAGGAACTTTTCTTTTCCCTTGCCTCTCCTATTGTCTCCTGGACTCTGCCGGGGTCCACTTCATGTCCCTATCATCATCAGAAGTGGTGCTTGGAGAAGATGGTGCAGTAGTACCCTTCCTTTTCCTTGCTGGAGATCTGGGAGCCAATGATTCTAAAAGAGGAGGTTCTTGCTTGGAAGGAAGAACAACCTCCTGTTCTGCTCCAGCATCAGGAAAATGTACTATTGCTGGATGCGGCTGCTGTCCACTTTGCTCTGCTTCCTGAAATGATTGTATACTACTTTGCGAAAGGAAGGGACAAATCTATTCAATGTCACTGCTTGTCAGCCTCATCAGGATTAAAGTGGCTGCCTCACTGACAGACATGGTCTTGGGCTTCGGTTGGGGTGCTGCTGTTGATGCAGGAGTGCTGCTCTCAGCTTCGTCCCCGGAGGCTGGTGCGGCAGGCACACAACGTGGTGGTCCAAAAAAGATTTGGGGCAACATGCCACTGGTGGGAGGCTGCTTCTTGTCACTGACCACTTTCTTGGAGTTCACAGTTGGCAGTTGCACTAAGCTGAACAAGTGGAAAAGATTGGTGCACTGACGTGTGACTGCACAGGCCTCTGTTTGGCAGTACTGCAGGTGATGTCTCTTCTCTTGTGCACCTAAAGGCAAACAAGCAAGAAAAACATTTAGTGTGAAGTGTCACATGGCATTGTTTGCAGTTTGAATTAGTACAGACAAAGGCAATGTTAGTGTGGTTGTTTACTCAGGTAATAAATATTAACCACTTTAAAGTCAACCACACCACCATACCATACAATGTAATTCCTCATCAGAATAACACACACAATATACATAATGGTAGAGCTCTTTCCGTTATGTCCATATATTCTAAAGGAGACACCCGGGACACTCAAGAAACTGCATGGGTAAATGGAATAGTAATTCTTTTTTAAAATGGAGGTTAGTGTGCGCCTATGGCAGGCAATGTGGTCCGAGGAAAATGGAATAATGATCATTACACCAATGGATGATGCTGATGTGTCTAAAGTGCACCACAGCCAGGGTGTCCAGGAGAAAATGGAATTATATATTTAAAAAACTGAATGTTGTTGCACAGCTGTGCACCTATGGTTGATGAGTTGGTGGATGGATGGATGGATGGATGGATGGATGGATGATGGATTGACCGAGGCAAAATGGGGAAAGAAATTAAAAGAAAAACATTTTAATTACAAAAATTAAAATAACCCTGGGCGTAGTTCGCGTAGTAGCGCTACGCGTAGCTACGCAAAGTGCACTTCGCACTACGCGAGCTACGCATAGCACTATGCGAACTGCGTAGTGCAGTAGGAAATGCTGTTCGCAAAGATTGCACAGTGCCGGATGCTTGTCCGCACTGTGCAATCATTGCAAACGGCATCTTGCACAGTGCAAGCGGTCGCTTTCTGCCGCTCGAGTAGATTTGTACTCAAGCAGCAGTTTTCTCAACGCGGACTGGTAGTTTCTCATCGCGAGCGGTCGCGAGCGTACGCGACCACTCGCAATGAGAAACCTGACCTCCCCGCGTTGAGAATCTCGCCGGGAGGTTTATTTTCCACGCTCGCGATCGGCAACTTGATGTTGCTAATCGCGAATGAGGAAAAAGTCTCGCCGGGATGTCATTTTGCTCGTTCGCGGTCGCCAACTTGACGTTGAGGACCGCGAGCAAGCAAAAAATGCCTGCTACGCTACGCTAAGCGTTTTTGCACTGTGCTACGTGCAATTCGCGTAGCGCGTAGTTGCGCAAACTACCCAAACTACGCGAGCGTAGCGTAGTTTTCCGCCCAGGCCTAAATTAAAATTAAAACAAATTGAAATGTAAAAAATTGAAAAAAATAAAAGTAATTTTCATTTTTTTTTAAAAACTTGATAAAATTACAATTTAAAACAATTAAAATTACATTTCCAATTCAAAAATTAACATTAAAATAAATTCAAAAATAAATAAGCAAAATTAAAAAAATATATATATATTTATAATCAAAATTATAATTTAAAAAAATCAGTAATTGACGATGTTTATATGGGAGGATAAAAAGAAACCTCCTGGAGGTGCAAAGTAAAAAAAAAATGAAAAAAATTCATGTTATATATATAAGCACTGTTTATCAAAATCACATTATTAATATACGTACTACAATGATCTTCAAGCACATTATTAAACTGATATCTCATCCATCCATGCAAGCCTATGGCAAAGGCACATTGGCTGGTTACACTAAATGGCCACCGGCCACATGGTCAAACAACAACAACCAGCAAGGAGGCATGATCACAACAAAGAACACATGCAGGCCTATGGCATAAGCACACTGGCTGGCTACACAAAATGGCTTCCAGCCACATGGTCACAACAACAACAACCAGCAAGGAGGCATGATCACAACAACGAACACATGCAGGCCTATGGCAAAAGCACACTAGCTGGATACATAAAATGGCCACCAGCCACATGGTCAAACAACAAGCAGGAGGCATGGAAAACAATAAACACATACAGGTCTATGGACACTGACTATACAAAAAAATGGCCCCTGGCCACATGGCATAGGGAACAAAGACAAATGGTGGCCTACGGCAAGCACACTCACACACTGGCCAGACAAAGGAGGCATGGTGGTAACACAGGAGAAAACAGCATTAATTTAACAATGCCAAAAACAAAAGTTAACTGGGCTAAAAAATGCTACAACAACACACATCCGCCAAAGGCATCAAATATATTACCCCAATTATACACTGTTTGCAGAAAAAATACGTGAAATACCCCAAAAAACACATTTTGCAATTTAATCCAATGCCATCCATGGCCTAAATGATGTTTCAATTAAACAGACATCACAGAAACAGTTGTTTCATGCACCCACAACTAGTACTGGGCCTATTGGCTGCAAGGCCCATTGGCAGACTAGGCCATATAGGGGCAGATGTATCAAGCAAAATTGCGTTCGCAAACGCCGAAATTCTGCGAATTTCGGCGTTTGCTAACACAATTTTGCTTAGTGGTATGTATTAAGGCAAAACTGCCTCGCAAAATAAGGAATCGCTAAATTTGCGATTCCCTATTTTGCAATTGCATTTAAGGAATCGCAAATTGCGATTCCTTAAATCCAATGTAAAAGCACCAAAAAAGTGCAATTTGGCCTTAAGGAATCGCAAATTACCACCAACTTCAAGTTGGTGGAAATATGCGATTTCTTTGAAAAATGCACTTTTAGCATTTTTCAAAGTGCCATGTGGCGCACATACGTGCCCTTAGGGCATGTATGTGCGCCACATGTGCACACATACATATTTCAGGGTGCAACAGGGTGTCAAAAGGACACCCTGGCACCCTTGAAATTGCATTCTCAATTTGCGATTCTCTAATTGCGATTCGCAAATTGAGAATGTCTTCCCATTCATTCCTATGGGCCTCTACGCCCATAGGAATGAATGGGAAGGTATTCCTTAATTGCGAATCGCAATTTGCAATTCGCAATTAAGCAATATTAAGGAATCGCAATTATTATTGCGATTCCTACATACATAGCATTTTGCGATTCCTTAATAGCAATTCGCTAAAATTCGCTATTAAGGAATCGCAAATGCAATCCTTGATACATCTGCCCCATAGTGACTTAAATGAATATTGCAAATTTATTTTGTAGAATGGAGAAAATGTGCTAAACTATGCACCATTTTTCCTTTACAAAAGAAAAACAATTACATGCAAAAAAAATAACTAGGCCCCTACTGAAACAGCAGGCCACCACCACAATAAATTTAAAAAATCAAATAAAAGTACAAATAATTACTGGTGCATGCCCCCAATCAAAAAAACAACACCCTTATACAACCGTTTTTAAACTTACATGTGAATTCTCAAACACAAAGTCCTTAAATTCAATGGTATATATGCAGCATACAAGGAGAGTGATCCATCCCACTCAAATTTGCCCCCATCTCTAAGGAAATTAAAAAGCTTCACTGGTTGCCTGTTAGGAAGCGGGTGCGCTTTAAAGCTTTGTGCACCGTTTATAAGGTACTCCAAGGCACAGACCCAGACTATTTGAAACAGCAAATGCGGTGGTACCTACCCAAAAGAACCCTTCGCTCCTGTGGAGCCAAGTTGGTGATAGTACCACCCAATAAAAAAGTCTCATGGGGTGGGAGAAGCTTTGTTGTCTGTGCAGCAAAGGCCTGGAATGACCTTCCCTTCTATTTGAGAAATACCACGGATCTCCTCACATTCAGGAAGGGACTAAAATCCTGGCTCTTTAATCTGTAAGGTTGTCTACCATCTCAATGCTCAGAGGATAGTGGTTAGCGCCAGGACACCCTTGGGTAATCGTCGCGCTTTAGAAATACCTATAACATAGCATAACATAACATCCTAGCTTCAAATTCAAATGAAAAGTGACCCAGAGATGGACGAAGCACTGGGAGGAGCCTGCTGGACAGGAACAGGAAGTTAGAGTCTCTGGGGCACGTCCTTCCTGTTGGAAAAAAAAGTTTAAAAAATAAAGGCTTCTCGCACAAAAAAAACAAGTTCAACGTACCCATTGGGGAAGAAAATCCACTCGAAAAGCCCCTCAGCTGCTTCTCGAGCATAAAAGCTTCTTGAGCGGTGAGTTCACGATTGGCACTACATTGGCACCATTGCGGCTGGAAATTTTGCAAGCGAGAGCACAGTATTGCATGAGCTTGCTAGCAGCCCAAGATTATCGTGGCACGTGCAAGCGAGCACCAAAACAAATCTTGTGCGCATGAACAGAAAAAAAAATCCACCTCTCGCCCATGAAGGGGGAATTCAGGAACTCTGCACTCCTCTGTGGAGCGCGGAGTGTCCGAATTCCGCAAACTCCATGAGCAGCGCAGAATTTACCGCGCCAGGCCTACATAAAAGGCTAGTGGCACCACACAGCTCAGCACAGCAGTATAGTACATTTCAAATTTTTTAAGACCACGCCTCACATGGGGGTACTTCCGGATTCAAGACATGGGATCTAAAAGCGATGCAGCAAGTTTGTGAATCTCAGATAACTTCTAAAATAATGGCAGCTCTGAGAATACTGCCTTTTATGTGAATATGACTTTGTGTTAATAGTGTTAGAAGAGAAGTCATGTCCTGTTTGAGTTACTTTTATGCGTTTGTGGTGTTTGTCTCGCCACGCCCTTACCAAGTCCCTCACATGGAGCTGTTTATACTCTTTGGGGAATTTTGTCCCCTCTTAAAATTTACAGGAATCACAACTGAAAGTGATCAGTTAAATTCTGTCTTGGGCTCATGCAGGATTGCACCCGCATGCAGCAGGTTTAACAACTTGTGATCCATTTGAAATAGATTTTTTATTTGTTAAAAACTATAAAATATGTGGCACCTGATGAATTATGTGGCTAGCGTGGCAAAATGATTCTGGCGAATAAAATTCTGCAGTTAGATATTCATTTTCTAATGTCCCTGCATATGAGCTACACCTTTGCTCTTAGTTATTTTCAAGGCTTCAAAAGCCATTATTACATTTTTCTTTTGTGTGTGTACAGAAATGATGCCACTCCCTGTGGCAGTGGACTCTTCCTAAGAACATCCTAGAGACAATCTTCTCTGCCCCTATATTTCCGATGGATGGATCCTGTCCCACTTGACTAAGAGCTCAAAGGATGTTTGGCCATATGACGTCTCTGGGCTATTTCCGCTGTGAAGGATGTTGCCAAACTCCTCGCTACAATGTACTCACTGATCCATTTCTCAAGAAACAATTCCATTCTCAGGCCTTCTACTTTTTCTAGGATTTCACAATTCTGATATTGTACCTCCGTTACCTCCCATCTGGGTCTTCATCTTCTGTGACCTGGTCAGCCGCAGGTCCATCCTTACCAGAGCAACTTCCCTGCCCACTTCACCAATTTTATTTTTCCGCTGATCCCCTACATTCACCAATTGTAGCCAGGACATCTGCAGTGGATGGCGTCAGCACCTGTTCGTTAGGTGGTAATGGTGGAGTATGTAGCGTCTTCTCCAGCCCAGGAGCATGCAAATTAACACGCCACACACGGAGCTCTGTAACGGACGTCTTCATTCCTCAGCATACAACTACACACTGCACGCATTGTGTCATAACTTTTATAACCACACCATCATGCCTTCCAGCAGATTACATAATTCCTGTTTAGAGTCCGCCCAGAACCGCTAGGATCCTAGCGCACATGATATCAAGACACTACAGTGTAGACAGGCGTCCCAGTGGTGGTTCCTGTGTTTTCTCTTTGCCAACACATACTGATCAGCTTTGCTTTGTTGCCGAGGCTTCGCTGCATAATCTTTAGACAAGTGCATTGGAGAGGGCCCTGCCGTCCAGTCACCTTCTAGGTTAATATGTGGCAGGTCCTACCTGTGACCTGTGGTAGCTCAGTTTACATGTTCAATTAACTGTCTAGTAGCTACAAATGTGCCAGAGCCCTTCAATCTACTCTTACTTTGAAACACTTCGACAGCTTTAGGTACGAGAGCCAGCTGCATCTCTGAGGCATGGCCCATCCCTATAGGTCTGCCAATCATTATTCACCTGCCTTGTAAGGGTTAATGTTGAGTAGTGAGAATTTACCCTCAATGTGTCCGCCAGAGCCGGCTGTCTCAGTCCTCTCTCTATGACTCTGCTTTCATTGCTGCTGAACATGAGGGTCATTTCCTCTAGTCAGCTCTGCAGCTTCTGTCCCTCCACAGAAGTTAAGATCGAGCTTCTGGGAGTTGTCCAGGAGTGTTTGTAGTGTTGTGGGACTGCGTGGGCTATGACCCTTGTGGTTCTGGGCAGACTCAACAGATGAACTACGTAACTTGCTGGGAGGTTTTAAGGTGTAGTTATTAATGGTTATGATGTAATCAGATTGCAGTGTGTGAGTGTATGATGAGGAATAAAGACGTTTGTTACAGAGCACCATGTGCCGAGTAGTCCTTTGCATGCTCCTGGGCTGGGGTGGATGCTACAGAGCTCACCAGGGCACCACTGCCCCCAGTGGAGCTTGTCCATCCCTCTATTTCCACCTGCAACTATTGCACCATGGTCGTCCCACACAGAGGATACTAGACTTCCGCCTATGAGTGGCCAGAACGGCAAGTCACCGGGGTCCATGGGCATCCTCAAGGTCTAAGATGTACTGGCATGCACATTCCCAGTCAGTATCACGAAGAAGCTCTGCTTTTCCCTCGCCCATCCTCGACGCAGCCCTGTGTGGGATTCCTGCGGATAGCTCTTCTTGGGCCCCATAATCAAAGAGAGGAGGACAAATTATTTGTTCTAGAGTCTGTATAAATACAATAGATAGACGTAGAAAGACATACTTTCCTGTAGCTGTCTCACTCCATGCCAATCTTACCAATGAAACCCAGGGTTGAAATTGGGTTAATGATTTGAAAAGAGAGTTGGCATATATATGAGTGAGCAAAGTGTATTTGATGGGCACTGTTGAGGAAGACAGGGCTTTTAGAGAGGATATTTGGGAGAGAACAATTTGAAGAGAAGTTGGTATAACACAATATTGTCCAGTTTGTGCTTGAGATGGAAGGATTCTAAGCGGATGAGCTATGAACCCTCAGAAAACAGCATTGTGCCTCTTTGAGGCGAGTGCCAAGTGGACAGTATGAACCTGGTGATTAAGGAATGGATCCAGTAAATGATCAAGTTAGGTGTATAATGGAAGAAAAAACACTAATTCAGTAATGGGCATGGGCAGGTATCCATTAGATAACTGGCAGTGCCGGTGCCCATTGCTTGGGTACCATCCTGCATGGTGACTTCAACGCTGAATGAGAGCTTCCTCTGCATGATCGGAGCCACGAATGAGGTGCAGGTGCCCATCGCTTGGGTACCGTCCTGCATGGTGACCTCCAGGTGCCCCATTGGATGAATGAGAGCTTCCGCTGCATGATAGGAGCGAGGCATGAGGTGCAGGTGCCCATCGCTTGGGTACCGTCCTCCATGGTGACCTCCACATGCCCCATTGGATAATTGAGAGCTTCCTCAGCATGATCGGAGCCAGGCATGAGGTGCAGGTGCTCATCGCTTGGGTAACGTCCTGCATGGTGACCTCCAGGTGCTCAATTGGATGATTGAGAGCCTCCTCTGCATGATTGGAGCCAGGCATGAGGTGCAGGTGCTCATCGCATGGGTAACGTCCTGCATGGTGACCTCCAGGTGCCTCATTGGATGAATGAGAGCTTCCTCTGCATGATCGGAGCCAGGCATGAGGAGTGGGTGCCCATCGCTGGGTACCGTCTTCCATGGTGGCCTGCAGGTGCCCCATTGGATGAATGAGAGCTTCCTCTGCATGATCAGAGCCAGGCATGAGGTGCAGGTGCCCATCACTTGGGTACTGTCCTGCATGGTGACCTCCAGGTGCCTCATTGGATGAATGAGAGCTTCCTCTGCATGATTGGAGCCAGGCATGAGGTGCAGGTGCTCATCGCTTGGGTACCGTCCTGCATGATGACCTTCAGGTGCCTCATTGAATGAATGAGAGGTTCCTCAGCATGATCAGAGCCACAAATAAGGTACAGGTGCCCATCGCTTGGGTACCGTCCTGCATGATGTCCTCCAGGTACCCCATTGGATGAATGAGAGCTTCCTCTGCATGATCGGAGCCAGGCATGTGGTGCAGGTGCTCATCGCTGGGTACGGTCCTGCATGGTGACTTCAATGCTGAATGAGAGCTTCCTCTGCATGATCAAAGCCACAAATGAGGTGCAGGTGCTCATCGCTGGGTACCGTCCTCCATGGTGACCTCCAGATGCCCCATTGGATGAATGAGAGCTTCCTCAGCACGATCGGAGCGAGGCATGAGGTGTGGGTGCCCATCGCTTGGGTGCTGTCCTGCATGGTGACCTCCAGGTGCCCCATTGGATGAATGAGAGCTTCCTCTGCATGATCGGAGCCAGGCATGAGGTGCAGGTGCTCATCGCTGGGTACCTTCCTGCATGGTGACTTCAATACTGAATGAGAGCTTCCTCTGCATGATCGGAGCCACGAATGAGGAGCAGGTGCCCATCGCTTGGGCACCATCCTCCATGGTGTCCTCCAGGTGCCCCATTAGATGAATGAGAGCTTCCTCTGCATGATCGGAGCCAGGCATGAGGTGCAGGTGCCCATCGTTTGGGTGCCGTCCTGCATGGTGACCTCCAGGTGCCCCATTGGATGATTGAGTGCTTCCTCTGCAGGATCGGAGCCAGGCATGAGGTGTGGGTGCCCATCGCTGGGTACCGTCTTCCATGGTGACCTGCAGGTGCCCCATTGGGTGAATGAGTGCTTCCTCTGCATGATCGGAGCCAGGCATGAGGTGCAGGTGCCCATCGCTTGGGTACCATCATCCATGGTGTCCTCCAGGTGCCCCATTGGATGAATGAGAGCTTCCTCTGCATGATAGGACCAAGGCATGAGGTGCAGGTGCTCATCGCTGTGTACCGTCCTCCATGGTGACCTCCAGGTGCCCCGTTGGATGAATGAGAGCTTTCTCTGCATGATCGGAGCCAGGCATGAGGTGCAGGTGCTCATCGCTGGGTACCATCCTCCCTGGTGTCCTCCAGGTACCCCATTGGATGAATGAGAACTTCCTCTGCATAATCAGAGGCAGGCATGAGGTGCAGGTGCTCATAGCTGGGTACCATCCTCCATGGTGACCTCCAGATGCCCCATTGGGTGAATGAGTGCTTCCTCTGCATGATCGGAGCCAGGCATGAGGTGCAGGTGCCCATCGCTTGGGTACTGTCCTGCATGGTGACCTCCAGGTGCTCCATTGGATAATTGAGAGCTTCCTCAGTGTGATCGGAGCCAGGCATGAGGCGTGGGTGCCCATCGCTGGGTACCGTCTTCCATGGTGACCTGCAGGTGCCCCATTGGGTGAATGAGAGCTTCCTCTGCATGATTGTAGCCAGGCATGAGGTGTGGGTGCCCATCGCTTGGGTACCATCCTGCATGGTGACCTCCAGGTGCCTCAGTGGATGAATGAGATCTTCCTCTGCATGATCGGAGCCAGGCATGAGGTGCAGGTGCTCATCGCTGGGTACCATCCTCCATGGTGTCCTCCAGGTGCTCAATTGGATGATTGAGAGCTTCCTCTGCATGATTGGAGCCAGGCACTTGGTGCAGGTGCTCATCGCTTGGGTACCGTCCTGCATGGTGACCTCCAGGTGCCTCATTGGATGAATGAGAGCTTCCTCTGCTTGATCAGAGCCAGGCATGAGGTGCAGGTACTCATCGCTGGGTACTGTCCTGCATGGTGACTTCAATACTGAATGAGAGCTTACTCTGCATGATCGGAGCCACGAATGAGGTGCAGATGCCCATCGCTTCGGTACCATCCTCCATGGTGACCTCCAGATGCCCTATTGGATGATTGAGAGCTTCCTCTGCATGATCGGAGCAAGGCATGAGGTGTGGGTGTCCATCGCTTGGGTACCGTCCTGCATGGTGAACTCCAGATGCCCCATTGGATGAATGAGAGCTTCCTCTGCATGATTGGAGCCAAGCATGAGGTGCAGGTGCTCATCGCTGGGTACCATCCTCCATGGTGACCTCCAGATGCCCCATTGGATGAATGAGAGCTTCCTCAGCACGATCAGAGCCAGGCATGAGACGCAGGTGCCCATCGCTTTGGTACCATCCTGTATGGTGACCTCCATGGTGAATGAGAGTTTCCATTGCATGATCGGAGCCAGGCATGAGGTGCAGGTGCTCATCGCTGGGTACCATCCTTCATGGTGACCTCCAGGTGCCCCATTGGATGAATGAGAGCTTCCTCTGCATGATCGGAGCCACAAATGAGGTGCAAGTGCCCATCGTTTGGGTACCGTCCTGCATGGTGACCTCCAGGTGCCTCAGTGGAAGAATGAGAGCTTCCTCTGCATGATCGGAGCCAGGCATGAGGTGCAGGTGCCCATCGCTGGGTACCGTCCTGCATGGTGTCCTCCAGGTACCCCATTGGATGAATGAGAGCTTCCTCTGCATAATCAGAGGCAGGCATGAGGTGCAGGTGCTCATCGCTGGGTACCGTCCTCCATGATGTCCTCCAGGTACCCCATTGGATGAATGAGAGCTTCCTCTGCATGATTGGAGCCAGGCATGTGGTGCAGGTGCTCATCGCTGGGTACGGTCCTGCATGGTGACTTCAATGCTGAGTGAGAGCTTCCTCTGCATTATCGGAGCCACAAATGAGGTGCAGGTGCCCATCGTTTGGGTACCATCCTCCATGGTGTCCTCCAGGTGCCCCATTGGAAGAATGAGAGCTTCCTCTGCATGATCGGAGCCAGGCATGAGGTGCAGGTGCCCATCGCTTGGGTGCCGTCCTGCATGGTGACCTCCAGGTGCCCCATTGGATAATTGAGAGCTTCCTCAGTGTGATCGGAGCCAGGCATGAGGCATGGGTGCCCATCGCTGGGTACCATCCTCCATGGTGACCTCCAGGTGCCCCATTGGGTGATTGAGAGCTTCCTCTGCATGATCGGAGCCAGGCATGAGGCGTGGGTGCCCATCGCTTCGGTACCGTCCTGCATGGTGACCTCCAGGTGCTCCATTGGATAATTGAGAGCTTCCTCTGCATGATCGGAGCCAGGCATGAGGCGTGGGTGCCTATCGCTGGGTACCGTCTTCCATGGTGACCTGCAGGTGCCCAATTGGGTGAATGAGAGCTTCCTCTGCATGATCGGAGCTAGCCAAGAGATGCAAGTGGCAGGAGGAGCACAGCCTCATTGACACCAGTTGAGAGAGGACCAGGGCACGAGTCGAGGGTACAAGTGGGTACACAGCGTCCACCCACTATTTTCACAGGGTGTATGCCGTCCACCCTGCTAAGAAGTTGGGCCCCACTGAAATATGTTGAACTTGTCCCAGTGTCATTTTGTGTCACCGGGTCACGTTTAGCAGCTCCTGCACATTGTCTGCTTTCCATTCCCAGCAGCAATGTGGAGGCAGCGTAGGGGCTTTTTTTCACCTCCAGCTGGTCAAAGATAAAGACAGAAGTTAAGGGGCCATCAGGCCTCCTTTTGATCGCGTATCGGACTGGAGGCGTCCTGGAACCTCACAAATGCAAATGCACCAGCGAGGAAACAAAAGCACACAGCTTATCTCTTCACAGGTACTTACGAGATGCATGCTTTTTACTTTGTTGTGTTTAAGTGCATGCACTGTACGAATGTCAGATGGGTTGGTCTGTCCCAGTATTTAGACAAACAACAATTCAATTAGCACTATTTTATTTCTTTTATAGCGCTACTCATCCCAATGCAGATTTTTAGAGCGCTTTACATAACATACATGTTAGACCTGGCACCATTGGCGTGGGTCTCCCTTCCATCTTTCGCTTTTTTGTCTCCTCTGTGTTTGCTGGTGTTAGATGCTCTGGGCACTGTGCCACTGCCATTCAGTGCTACAGCGCGAATGCTCCCTATTGTAAATTGACTGGATGAATTGGTATTTCCATAATTGGCTCATTTGATTTACCTGTTAGTCCCTCGTATAGTGCACCGTGCGTGCCCAGGGCTGGTAGACCGAATGCTGCTGGTGGGCCTGCAGCGCTGATTGCGCCACCCACCTAAGCAGCGCGTAAAGTGTGTCTCAGACCTGCCATCGCAGAGTCTGTGCTCAGTCCAGAATTGCCATTCTTTGACTGTAAAGTGAACCCACTTCCCAGTCCCTCAACCTTCCCTTGGCATCATGTAAGTCATCCCTATGGCAGGGTGCGTTGTATGTGAAAGGTAGGACATGCCTTGGTCTGTGTGGCATGTCCTGATAGTGAATTACACTCCATTTCGTTTTTCACTATTGCAAGGCTATGTGTTCCCTTAGGCCAGAATGGGCAGTTTTAATTATTACATCCTATAGTCCTAGCTGACCCAAGGAACAAGTTTGGAAAGTCGAGTTTAGTATGCCTGAGCACAGAATATTAAAATACATCTTTTAGTGAGGATTATTTTTATATTCTGTGTTTGAATACCACTTCTAGGAAGTAGGTATTTTCTTGCCTAAGTCGATCCTGTGTGCTCTGCTGTTATGTGTATTGGATGTCTGGTCTTGGAGGGACAGGGCAGGCTGAGCCCGACCTGGGGTGAAGAGCGGAATCTGCAGCTGGAGTATGGGGAGGGGTGACCCTTTGGTCTGAGCAGGGCTGGGCCTGGCAAGGTGAATGATGGCTCCAGCCCCCACTGTGCGTCTGATGGCAGACCCCTCTTCCTCAAAGGCAGGATGCCGCCTCGTAAATAAAGTGTTCCAGGACCACACCGAACTGGTTCTGGCTGGGTTCAGTGACTTGTGACTTTTGAGAACATAGACCTGTGGTGTATAAATATCTGCGCCGAACCCTCTACAGGGTGTGTTACTTCTGGATGTCAAGACGAACCTCTGTCCGTGTAACGAGAGGAAAAGGACTTTGAAACTTTCATCCATCTTGCTGAAGCAACTACCCAAGGGCCTGATTTGAGCTTGCCTCCTGCTGAAGTCTCAGGGACATTAGACTTTACCCATCCGCCTTCTGAATTCCTATTGAGAGGGGTTCTACTCACAGGTGAGGCCTCTGTCGAGAATTCCAGAGCCTCTGGGTCTACTGCGGGGAACGCGGGCTGAGAATCATCGCTATCGCTATTGTGGGCCGCTGCAGCTGAGGAGCTGTTGCCGCTGAGAGCCCGAATCTGTCTGTGGTACGAGAATCATCGCTATCGCTATTGTGGGCCGCTGCAGCTGAGGAGCTGTTGCCGCTGAGAGCCCGCATCTGTCTGTGCTACGAGAATCATCGCTATCGCTATTGTGGGCCGCTGCAGCTGAGGAGCTGTTGCCGCTGAGATCCCGAATCTATCTGTAGTACGAGAATCATCGCTATCGCTATTGTGGGCCGCCGCAGCTGAGGAGCTGTTGCCGCTGAGAGCCCGCATTTGTCTGTGCTACGAGAATCATCGCTATCGCTATTGTGGGCCGCTGCAGCTGAGGAGCTGTTGCCGCTGAGAGCCCGCATTTGTTTGTGCTACGAGAATCATCGCTATCGCTATTGTGGGCCGCTGCAGCGGAGGAGCTGTTGCCGCTGAGAGCCCGCATTTATCTGTGCTACGAGGATCATCGCTATCGCTATTGTGGGCCGCCGCAGCTGAGGAGCTGTTGCCGCTGAGAGCCCGCATTGGTCTATGCTACGAGGATCAGCGCTATCGCTATTGTGGGCCGCTGCGGCTGAGGAGCTGCTGCCGCTGAGAGCCCGCCTTTTTATCACCGCCTCAGGAGCCTCGTGAGTGCACGCCGCGGACCGCTGCGGCCGCTGCGAGTCCACCTGTCATCATCGCGGCTTCCTCCCGAAGCTGCGTGCCGTGCCCCTTTAAACCTCAGGTACATTGTGCATCACCGGGTCGCGTGGACCCCGGCCTCGAACTAAGGTCGTTTCACACGCTTTTGAGTGCTTTTATTGCCTTTCTTCGTGAACTTATATTTACGTGCATTGTGGCTTTTTGATCGTATTTGAGCCTTGTGTTAAACTTATATAAAGATATCTATTTTTCTATAGCTACTTGCGTGGTGTCCCTTTGTGGTGTCGTCACTGCGTTATTGTGTATGGTCATAAATGCTTCACACACTGCCTCTGAGATAGGCCTGTCTGCTCGTACTACGTTACCACAGGGTTGAGCAGGGGTTATCAAAGGGTGTAGCCCCCTTACTCTGACTTAGGAAGAAGGGTCCCTACTTGGACATTGGCCAGCCACTGCCAACTGGAGACCCCCATTTCTAACATTGGTGGCAGCGGTGGGATCAGGACTTGCATTTGTGATCCACATACAATAACTGGTGTACACCACTAGTCAGTGCAGACCTAAACGCAACCACGTACGTTGTTGATCTTGTTCTATTTTTTTATTGTAATTGCCAGTTATGTCTACAATGGGTAAGCCAGCATCCAATGCTTCGGAGGATCTCACCTTTGAGGAAGAGAGGTTAGAAACCTACACTGCCAAACAGCTAAAGTCTTTTTGCAAGCAATTCACCATCCCTATTGCAGGTCTCTCTAGGAAGGAGGAGTATCAGAAGGTGCTAAAGGCCTGGTGGGAGGCGAGGGAGTCCCCCGGGAATGGGGGAGAGCCTGGGGACGGGGGAGAGAAGGCCGGAGGGCAACAGGATGATGAAGTGGATTTAGGGGGAGGTAAAGCACTTTCCAGTCCAGGTACTAGTGTGTCCTCAAAGGGCCTGTCTCCAGAAGAGATGGAGGACAGGGAGAGAGATAGGAGGCATAGTTTGGAGATGGCCAAATTAGAAGGTCAGAAGGACCTCGGCCGTGGAAGAGGGGACTAGAGACAATGACAACAGTGGAAGAGGAGACTAGAGACAATGTGAGGTGTGGAAGAGGTGGAACAGTGAACTAGAGACAATGACATCAGTGAAAGAGGTGAACAAGTGAACTAGAGACAATGGCAACTAGGGAAGAGGGGAAATAGAGACAATGGCAACTGTGGAATAGGAGAACTAATGAACTAGAGACAGAGATGTCTGTGGAAGAGGTGAACTAGTGAGCTAGAGACAGTGATGTCTGTGGAAGAGGTGAACCAGTGAACTAGGGACAATGGGATCCATGGAAGAGGGGAACTAGTGAACTAGAGACAATAGGAGCCGTGGACAAGGTAAACTAGAGACAATGAGATCCCGCACACCCTTCGCCACCACCATCACCGACTTCATCACACCCATGCCATCGCCTCAATGAACTACATACTCATTGAAGACCTGAACTTCCAACTCGACAACCCCAGCGACCCCAACTCCACCATCCTTCGCGACAACCTCGCCAACATCGGACTTAAACAACTCGTCACCACACCAACCCACAGAGCAGGACACACCCTCGACCCCATCTTCGCTGCAGGAAACAGCGTTCACTTCAGCCACACAACGCAGCCGCCATGGACCGACCACCACTACGTACACTTCACCGTCGACAAACCCAAAGCACCCAAACCTGCCCCACGCCCACCACGAAGGAACTGGAGCAAGGTGACCGACGAGCAACTCAACTCCACCCTCACCCGAAACAACCACACCTGGGCATCCGACGCAAACATCGCAGCCAGAGGGCTCCACACCTGGATCTCCAACTGCGCAAACGAGTTAGCCCCGCTACGCAACCCCGACAAACAACGCCCCAGGAAAGCCGCCTGGTTCACTACCGACCTCCAAGAAGCCAGGCGCACCTGCAGACGCCTGGAGAAGAACTGGAGAAACACCAAGACAACCAAAAACTACTCCACCTACAAGGACGCCATGACGGACTACCACAACCAAATCAGAACCACCAAGAGGAACTTCGTGCACAACAAAATCCTCGCCAACTCCACCAACTTCAAGGAACTCTTCATTGTCATCCAGGAATTCACCAACCCATGCAGCGAATCCACAGACATCACCCCGTCCCAGGACCTCTGTGACAAGCTTGGAACCTACTTCCACCTCAAGATCAAAAACCTCTACGACAACTTCGTCGACCAGCCACCAGACGCCACAACCGGCCCCCCGCCCTCCAGAGACACCAGCCAGCCCACCATCACCAACTGGACACCGATCACGACCGAAGACACCGCCCGACCATGAAAGGCATCCACTCGGGAGCCCCCACCGACCCCTGCCCTCCCCACATCTACCACAGAGCCGCGGCCGTCATCGCACCCGAACTACAACACACCATCAACACCACCTTCGAAACAGGCACCTTCCCAGATGACTGGAAGCGCGCTGAAGTCAGGCCCCTGCTCAAGAAGCCCACAGCTGACCCCACCGACCTCAAGAACTACCGGCCCATCTCGCTCCTCCCCTTCACAGCCAAAGTTGCAGAGAAAACAGTCAACAGGGAACTGACTCGATTCATCGAAGAGAACGCCGTCCTCGACCCATCCCAATCCGGTTTTCGAAGCAACCACAGCACTGAGACCGCCCTACTCGCTGCCACAGATGACATCCACACCCTCCTGGACCAAGGCCACTCCGCAGCCCTCATCCTATTCGGCCTATCAGCGGCCTTCGACACTGTCTCCCACTGCACACTAGTCACCAGACTACACGACGCCGGCATACAAGGAACAGCCCTGGACTGGATCCGATCATTCTTCACCGGAAGAAGCCAAAGGATCAGACTACCACCCTTCCTCTCCGATCCCACGAAAATCACCTGCGGAGTCCCACAGGGGTCATCACTGAGCCCGACCCTCTTCAACATCTACATGGCCCCCCTCGCAGCCATCGTCCAACAACACGGCCTCAACATCGTATCCTACGCCGACGACACACAGCTCATCCTCTCCCTCACCAAAGACCCCACCACCGCCAAACTCAACTTCCAGAAATGAATGCAAGACGTCGCAATCTGGATGACCAACAGCTGCCTGAAGCTTAACGCCGAGAAGACAGAAGTCCTCATCCTCGGAACCACCCCTTCCGCATGGGACAGCACCCAGTGGCCGACCGCCCTCGGAAGCCCACCTACCCCCTCAGACCACACCAAAAACCTCAGCATCGTACTCGACTCATCACTCACCATGAACCAACAGGTCAACGCCGTCACCTCCAGCTGCTTCAACACCCTCCGCATCCTCCGCAAGACCTTCAAATGGATCCCCCTGAGTCAAGGAAGACAGTAACCCACGCACTCATCACCAGCAGACTGGACTATGGAAACGCACTCTACGCCGGCATCTACAAGTCCTTACTCCGCAAACTCCAGACTATACAGAACACCGCCGCCAGACTCGTCCTCGGCATCCCCAGGCACGAACACATCAGCCAACACCTACGTAGACTCCACTGGCTCCCCGTGGAGAAAAGAGTCACCTTCAAAATCCTCACTCACGCCTACAAATACCTACACAGCAACGGACCCAAATACCTCAACCACAGAATCAACTTCCACGTACCCAAAAGAAACCTCCGATCTTCCAACCTCGCACTGGCCGAAACGCCGCGTATCCACAGAGCCAGAGCAGGCGGAAGATCCTTCTCTCACATTGCAGCCAAGACCTGGAACGAGCTACCGGCAGACATCAGACGCGCCCCCTCCCTGAACACCTTCAGGAAGACCCTCAAGACCTGGCTCTTCGGCTAAACAGTTCTGCGAACCACCCCTGCCCCCCCCCCCTCTCAGCATCTTGAGACCCTCACGGGTGAGTAGCGCGCTTACAATTCCCCTGATTGATTGATTGATTGATTGAGGTGAACTAATGAACTTGAGACAGAGAAAACTGTGCAAGAAGGGACATAATGAACTAGAGGCAATGAAATCTGTGGAAGAGGGGAACTAGGGACAATGTGAGGTGTGGAAGAGGGGAACTAGTGAACTAGAGAAAGTGGTGTCTGTGGAAGAGGTGAACTAGTGAATTAGGGACAATGGGAGTGTGGAAGAGGGGAACTAGTGAACTAGAGACAATGGGAACTGTGTAAGAGGGGAACTAGAGACAATGAGAGCTGTGGAATACGGTAACTATTGAACTAGAGACAATGACATCCATGAAAGAGGTGAACTAGTGTACTAGAAACAATGAGATCCTCGGAAGATGAACTAGTAAACTAGAGACATTGAGGTCCGTGGAAGAGGGGAACTAGAAACAATGGGAGTGTGGAAGAGGGGAACTACTGAACTAGAGACAATGGGATCCATGGAAGAGGGGAACTAGGGACAATGGCAACTGTGGAAAAGCGGAACTAGTGAACTAGAGACACTGGGAAATGTGGAAGAGGGAACTAGTGAACTAGAGACGATGAGATATGTGGAAGAGGGGAACTAGAGACAATGGGAACTGTTGAAGAAGGGAACTAGTGAACTAGAGACAATCGCAACTCTGAAAGCGACGAACTAGTGAACGAGAAACAGTGAGATCTGTGGAAGGGGAAACTAGTGAATTAGAGACAATTAGATCTGCGGAAGAGGGGAACTAGTGAACTAGAGACAATGAGATCTGTGGAAGAGGGGAACTAGTGAACTAGAGACAATGAGATCTGTAGAAGAGGGGAACTAGTGAACAAGAGACAATTTGATCTGTGGAAGAGGGGAACTAGTGAACTAGAGACACTGAGATCTGTGGAAGAGGGGAACTAGTGAACTAGAGACATTGAGATCTGAGGAAGAGGGGAACTAGTGAACTAGAGACACTGAGATATGTGGAAGAGGGGAACTAGTGAACAAGAGACAATTTGATCTGTGGAAGAGGGAACTAGTGAACTAGAGACACTGCAATCTGTGGAAGAGGGGAACTGGTGAACTAGAGACAATGAGATCAGTGGAAGAGGGGAACTAGTGAACTAGAGACACTGAGATCTGTGGAAGAGGGGAACTAGTGAACAACAGACAATTAGATCTTTGGAAGAGGAGAACTACTGAACTAGAGACATTGATATCTGTGGAAGAGGGGAACATGTGAAATAGAGACAGTGAGGCCCGTGGTAGAAGAGAACTGGTGAACTAGAGACAATCATGTCTGTGGAAGAGTGGAACTAGTGAACTAGAGACAATGAGATCTGTGGAAGTGGTGAACTAGTGAACTAGAGACAATGAGATCTGTGGAAGATGTGAACTAGTGAACTAGAGACAATGAGATCTGTGGAAGTGGTGAACTAGTGAACTAGAGACAATGAGATCTGTGGAAGATGTGAACTAGTGAACTAGAGACAATGAGATCTGTGGAAGTGGTGAACTAGTGAACTAGAGACAATGAGATCTGTGGAAGTGGTGAACTAGTGAACTAAAGACAATGACAACTGTGAAAGAGGTGAATTAGTGAACTAGAGACAATGAGTTCTGTGGAAGAGTTGAACTAGTGAACTTGAGACAGTCGAAACTGTGGAAGAGGGGACAGAGTGAACTAGAGGCAATGAAATCTGTGGAAAAGGGGAACTAGAGACAATGTGAGGTGTGGAAGAGGGAACTAGTGAATTAGGGACAATTGGAATTGTGGAAGAGGGGAACTAGTGAACTAGAGACAATGAGGTCTGTGGAAGAGGTGAACTTGTGGATTAGGGACAATGGGAATTGTGGAAGAGGGGAGCGAGTGAACTTAAGACAATGGGAACTGTGGAACAGGGGAACTAGTGAACTAGAGACAATGAGATCTGTGGAAGAGATGAATTAGTGAACTAGAGACAATGATATCTGTGGAAGAGGTGAACTAGTGAACTACAGACAATGACAACTGTGGACGAGGTGAAATAGTGAACAAGAGACAATGAGAACTGTGAAAGAGGGGAACGTTTGAACTGGAGACATTGGGAACTGTGGAAGAGGGGAACTGGTGAAATTGCAACAATGAGATCCATGGAAGAGGTGAACTAGTGAACTAGACACAATGAGCCTGATTCACAAAGGTAAACTTAGACTAAAAGTCTAACTTTATTAGTAGTAAAGTTAGACTTTAGGTCTAAACTTAGACTTCCGGTCTAAACTCAGATCAAAAGACTAACTTTAGTAGTAGTAAAGTTAGACTTTAGGTCTAAACTTAGACTTCCGGTCTAAACACAGATCAAAAGACTAACTTTAGTAGTGGTAAAGTTAGACTTTAGGTCTAAACTTAGACTTTTGGCCTAAGTTTACCTTTGTGAATCAGGACCAATGAGATCTTTGAAAGAGTATAAATAGTGAACTAGAACCAATGAGATCTGTGGAAGAGCTGAACTAGTAAACTAGAGACAATGACATCTGTAGAAGAGGTACATTTGTGAACTGGAGACAGTGATGTAGGTGGAGGAGGTGAACTAATGACCTTGTGACAATAGGATCGGTGGAGGAGGTGAACTAAGGAATTAGAGACAATGATATCCGTGAAAGAGGTGAACTTGTGAAAATGAGATCTTGGGAAGGGAGGAACTAGTGAGCTAATGAGAATGAGATCTGAGGAAGAGGTGAACTAACGAACAAGTTTGTGACAGTGCGTTCTGTGAAAGGGGTGAACTAGTGAACTTGTGAAGAGAATATTACGCCTTCCAGCGAACAGTAGATCTGACACATGCACCAGAGTGGCAGAACTGTCTGTGTGCTTGTCCTCGAGGCCTCGTCCCTGAAGAAGGTTACCTAGGAGTGTGAAAGCTCTACTGTTGTTTACCTTGGATGTGAATTAGTGGTTAAGAGGCAGGTAAAGAAGGGTTTCAGGAAGCTGTTTCTGGACATAGAGATAGAAACCACTGTGGGGCAATCGGATGAACCCAGGAGTCAGCAGGGACTAAAGGCGTGAAGGTTCACAGATCAAGTCATGGATTTTATGAGAACTGGCAAAAACTGTGTGTAAGAAAGTGAATTATTAATTTGGGTGGATGGTAGTCCATCACAAGCAACAAAGTCACGAACCTGTTAGGTCCAGTCAAAGGTTTCAGTAATTGAAACCTGAGCTCAACCCCTGGTAACTATGGGACAGAGCAGACAGGCTTAACTTAAAGAAAATGTCTAAAGCATACAGAAGTACCAGCACAGCAAAAAACTCAAAGACACAACACAAAAAAAAACGCTCTCCAATTTATAAAAAAGCCTAAAATTCTATAAGGAGAACCAGAGATACATATTTTAAAAAAATGTAAGTAAAAAAACACCAAGAAAAACATGAGACACAGCACAAAACGGGCATAAAAGACAAGACTGAGAACAAAATGGGCACAAAAGAAGGGGCAAAGCACAAAACTGGCACAATAACGGAAGCAAGAGTGAAAGGGAGCACAGGCAAGAGCAGAAGGAAGCGAGAACGAGAGTGCAAAAACAATCAAAGAGGGAGTGAGAGCAAGAGGACAGTAGAGAACACTAGGAGAACAGCAGAGAAGAGTCAATTAGGCCAAGAGCGAGTGAGAGCAAAAGGACAGTGGTGGAAGAGAGAGAGAGGAGGAGCGCAACGAGGCGGGACCTCGAGGCAGAGACAGCCGGGAGAAAGGGCCTCATACTGATCGGAGGACCAGTCCAGGTAAGTGGGAGCCGGGGCCGAGGCACCTTCTCAATGCGGTCGCGTGTTCCTGCCATAAAGTAGGTCCTAGAAGGGAGAGGCACATGGGGGGCGGGGCTAGGGAGGGGTGGGAATCTGAGGCGGGAGACAGGCAACCCTCCTCCCACCTAGAACAGCACTACCTCCTGGACATCACTCAGCCAGGATTCCACAGCAATCCCGGCACGGAAACTGCCCTCTCGGCAGCAACAGACGACATTGAACCATCATAGACAGAGGGATAACCATCGCCCTCATCATCCCCGACCTCTCAGCGGCTTTCGACACTGTATCCCACAGCACCCTCAACTCTAGACTTCATGAACCAGGAATTCAGGGACCCGCCCTAAGATGGATCGCCTCCTTCCTCTCCAGCAGAACGACACAAGTCAGACTCCCCCTTACACCTCTGAACCCAAGAAGCTTGTGTGCGGAGTCCCCCAAGAATCCTCCCTCAGCCCAACCCTTTTAAACATGTACATAGCACCCCTCGCCCGCATCATAAGAGCCCATGACATCAACATTGTCTCCTATGCCGATGACACACAGCTTATCCTCTCTGTCACTGATGAGAACCACACCACCAGGACTAACTTCACCTCCGGCATGACCAACGTGGCCAACTCTATGAGGGAGAACTGCCTAATACTCAACATGGACAAAACAGAGATCCTGATCTTGAGAAACAAGAGCTCGCCATGGGACTCCTCCTGGGGGCCATCCAAACTAGGACCCACGTTTACCCCCACAGACCACACCAAAAACCTCAGTATCATCCTAGACGATACTCACAATGAAAAAACAGATGAATGCAGTGCCGTCATCCTGCTTCCTCATTCTCAGAATTCTCCACAAAATATACATATGGCTCCCCACACACAAGAGAGGCACTGTCATCCAGGCCCTCATAACTAGCAGACTTGACTACGGCAACGTGCTCTATCTCAGCATCTCCAACCAGCTCACTTAAAGACACTGCCGATAGGCCAACCATCACGACCTGGAATACTGCCACCATCGAACACACCACAACTACCATGCAGAAGACCCACTCGGGAGCCCCTACGGACCCTTTCCCTCCGCACATATTCCACAGTGCCGCCGCCGCCATCGCACCCGAACTAGGACGGACCATCAACGCCTCCCTCATGTCCGGCATCTTCCCGGACAACTGGAAACGAGCAGAGGTAAAACCACTCCTGAAGAAACCCACGGCCGACCCAACGGACCTGAAAAACTACCGGCCCATCTCTCTCCTCCCTTTCACGGCGAAAGTCACCGAGCGACTAGTGAACGCCCAGCTGACCACCTTCATTGAAGAGAACTCCATCCTAGATGCCTCCCAGTCCGGATTCCGCAGCAACCACAGCACCGAGACCGCCCTCCTCGCCGCCACAGACGACATCTGCCTGCTACTCGACCAGGGTCACACCGCGGCCCTCATCCTCCTAGACCTCTCCGCAGCCTTTGACACCGTTTCTCATCGCACCCTTACAGCCAGACTTCACGACGCAGGGATACAAGGAACCGCCCTCGACTGGATCCGATCCTTCCTCTCCCGCAGAACCCAGAGGATCAGACTCCCTCCCTTCCTCTCCGAACCCACCGACATCAACTGCGGAGTGCCCCAAAGCTCCTCACTAAGCCCCACGCTCTTCAACATCTACATGGCCCCCCTCGCCGCCATCGTCAGACAGCATGGGCTCAGCATTGTATCCTACGCCGACGACACCCAGCTCATCCTCTCACTCACGAAGAATCCCGAAGACACCAGACTCTGCTTCCAGGAAGGAATGAAGAACGTGGCAGCCTGGATGAAAGACAGCTGCTTGAAGCTCAACTCAGAGAAGACAGAGGTCCTCATCCTCGGATCCTGCAACTCCGCCTGGGACAACACCTGGTGGCCCTCCGCCCTCGGAAATCCACCCACTCCTACTGACCACGCATGCAACCTCGGCATCATCCTCGACTCCTCCCTCTCCATGAACCGACAGATCAACGCCGTCACCTCCACCAGCTTCAACTGCCTACGCATCCTCCGCAAAACCTTCAAGTGGATCCCCCCCAACTGCAGAAAGACCGTCACCCATGCACTCATAACCAGCAGACTGGACTACGGCAACGCCTTGTACGCCGGAATCAACAAAACCCTACTACGTAGACTCCAGACCATCTAGAACGCCGCAGCCAGACTCGTCCTCGGAACTCCGCGTCAGGAACACATGACCCAACACCTGCGAGACCTCCACTGGCTCCCCGTCGAGAAAAGGGTCACGTTCAAACTCCTCACCCACGCCTAAAAATCCCTCTACAACATCGGACCCAAATACCTCAACGGTAGAGTATCCTTCCTCGTACCCAGGAGAAGCCTCCGCTCCGCCGACTTTGCCCTGGCAGAGGTCCCCCGCATCCGCAGAAACAGAACGGTCGGGAGAGCTTTCTCCTACATCACAGCCAAGACCTGGAACGAGCTCCCCATGAACATCAGACGCTCGCCAACATTGCACACCTTCAGGAAGGACCTCAAGACATGGCTCTTCGACTGATCCGGAGCTGCCCCCCCCTCCCCAGCGCCTTGAGACCCTCACGGGTGAGTAGCACGCTCTATAAACCCCTGATTGATTGATTGATTGATTGAAAGACTCCAGACCCTCTAGAACACTGCCGCCAGACTAATCCTACACATTCCCAGAAGTGCTCACATCACTCCCTACCTCACTGAACTACACGAGCTACCCATCCAGAAACTATTCAAATTCTAGCTGCTCGTTCACACCTACAAAGCTTTCGACAACACCGGACCTGCGTACCTCAACCACTGGCTCCATCTCGACCATCCAACCAGACAGCTACACTCAGCCTCACTCGCCTTTCACACGTGCCCCCCGCATCTGCAGAAGCATGTCAGGAGGGGGCTCTTTCTTCTCCATCGCCGCCAAGACCTGGATTAAACTCCCCCAAACACATAAGGACTGCCCCTTCGCTACTAAACTTTCGCAAAAAACTGAAGACCCGGCTGTTCAACTAGGAGCTCCACGGCTTCCTGCTCCAGTTCCTGGATACCCTCATGGGTGATATGTTGCACCATACAAATCAACCTAACATAGCATAACAGCACATAACATTGAGATCAACCACTTGCTGGACAGCTGCTGGAGAGCTAATGGAAATTAGCCTTCAGGCAGGGAAAGGGTAATTTTCCAAAAGCTACTTATCCTAAATATGTATCAAAAATCCATCTTCATCATTAAATTCGTTTTTCAATAACTATTAGAAAGAGTGGTTTCATTATTTTCTAGCTGGTCCCAAACTTCAGATAGCAGAATTAATATTTTAATCTCTACTCTGGATTTCTCATCAGACAGCCAGGGGCTTTCACAATGAAATAGATGTTGGGTATTGTCCCTGCATGCTGTTTTTCTACCAGTGACTGTACGTCAGGCAGGTTTGCTTGCACTGGAGCTTTCTTCCACAGATCTGCATGCTGTAAATTCTTCCAGTGACTGCACGTCAGGCAGGTTTGAATGCACTGGAGCTGAAAGTTTCTTCCACAGATGTGCATGCTGTAAATTCTACCAGTGACTGTGCATCAGGCAGGTCTGCGTGCACTGGAGCTTCTTCCACAGATGGGCATGCTGTAACTTCTACCAGTGACAGTGTATCAGGCTGGTTTGCATGCGCTGGAGCTTTCTTCCACTGGTGTGCATGCTGTTACTTTTACCAGTGACTGCGCATCAGGCAGGTGTGCGTGCACTGGAGCTTTCTTCCACAGATGTGCATGCTGTTACTTCTACCAGTGAATGCGTGTCAGGCAGGTTTGGATGCACTGGAGCTTTCTTCCACAGATGTGCATGCTGTTACTTCTACCAGTGACTGCGCATCAGGCAGGTTTTCATACACTGGAGCTTTCTTCCACAGATGTTCATGCTGTTTCTTCTACCAGTGTCTGCGCATTAGGCAGGTTTGCCTGCACTGGAGCTTTCTTCCACAGATGTGCATGCTGTTACTTCTACCAGTGACTGCGCATCAGGCAGGTTTTCATGCACTGGAGCTTTCTTCCACAGATGTGCATGCTGTTACTTCTACCAGTGTCTGCGCATTAGGCAGGTTTGCCTGCACTGGAGCTTTCTTCCACAGATGTGCATGCTGTTACTTCTACCAGTGACTGCACGTCAGGCAGGTTTTCATGCACTGGAGCTTTCTTCCACAGATGTGCATGCTATTTCTTCTACCAGTGACTGCACATCAGGCAGGTTTGCCTGCACTGGAGCTTTCTTCCACAGATGTGTATGCTGTAAATTCTACCAGTGACTGCGCTTAAGGCAGGTCTGCATGCACTTGAGCTTTCTTCCACAGATGTGCATGCTATAACTTCTACCTGTGACAGTGCATCAGGCTGGTTTGCATGCGCTGGAGCTTTCTTCCACTGGTGTGCATGCTGTTACTTTTACCAGTGACTGTACGTCAGGCAGGTTTGCATGCACTGGAGCTTTCTTCCAAGATGTGCATGCTATAACTTCTACCAGTGACAGTGCATCAGGCTGGTTTGCATGCGCTGTAGCTTTCTTCCACTGGTGTGCATGCTGTTACTTTTACCAGTGACTGTGCATCAGGCAGGTTTGCATGCACTGGAGCTTTCTTCCACAGATGTGCATGCTGTTACTTCTACCAGTGACTGCGCATCAGGCAGGTTTTCATGCACTGGAGCTTTCTTCCACAGATGTGCATGCTGTTTCTTCTACCAGTGACTGTGCATCAGCCAGGTTTGCATGCACTGGAGCTTTCTTCCACAGATGTGCATGCTGTTACTTTTACCAGTGACTGTAAGTCAGGCAGGTTTGCATGCACTGGAGATTTCTTCCACAGATCTGCATGCTGTAAATTCTACCAGTGACTGCGTATCAGGCAGGTTTGCATGCACTGGAGCTTTCTTCCACAGATGTGCATGCTGTTACTTTTACCAGTGACTGCGCTCCAGGTAGGTTTGCATGCACAGGAGCTTTCTTCCACAGATCTGCATGCTGTAAATTCTACCAGTGACTGCGCTCCAGGCAGGTTTGCATGCACAGGAGCTTTCTTTCACAGATGTGCATGCTGTTTCTTCCACCAGTGATTGTGCGTCAGGCAGGTTTGCTTGCACTGGAGCTTTCTTCCACAGATCTGCATGCTATTACTTCTACCAGTGACTGCGCTACAGGTAGGTTTGCATGCACAGGAGCTTTCTTCCACAGATCTGCATGCTGTAATTTCTGCCAGTGACTGCGCTCCAGGCAGGTTTGCATGCACAGGAGCTTTCTTTCACAGATGTGCATGCTGTTTCTTCCACCAGTGATTGTGCGTCAGACAGGTTTGCTTGCACTGGAGCTTTCTTCCTCAGATCTGCATGCTATTACTTCTACCAATGACCGCGCTCCAGGCAGGTTTGCATGCACAGGAGCTTTCTTTCACAGATGTGCATGCTGTTTCTTCCACCAGTGATTGTGCGTCAGGCAGGTTTGCTTGCACTGGAGCTTTCTTCCTCAGATCTGCATGCTGTTACTTCTACCAGTGACTGCGCTTCAGGCAGGTTTGCATGCACAGGAGCTTTCTTCCACAGATGTACATGCTGTTTCTTCCACCAGTGATTGTGCGTCAGGCAGGTTTGCTTGCACTGGAGCTTTCTTCCTCAGATCTGCATGCTGTTACTTCTACCAGTGACTGCGCTTCAGGCAGGTTTGCATGCACTGGAGCTTTCTTCCACAGATGTGCATGCTGTTTCTTCCACCAGTGACTGCACATCAGGCAGGTTTCATGCACTGGAGCTTTCTTCCACAGATGTGCATGCTGTTTCTTCCACCAGTGACTGCACATCAGGCAGGTTTCATGCACTGAAGCTTTCTTCCACAGATGTGCATGCTGTTTCTTCCACCAGTGACTGCACATCAGGCAGGTTTCATGTACTGGAGCTTTCTTCCACAGATGTGCATGTTGTTACTTCTACCAGTGACTGCACATCAGGCAGGTTTCATGCACTGGAGCTTTCTTCCACAGATGTGCATGCTGTTTCTTCCACCAGTGACTGCACATCAGGCAGGTTTCATGCACTGGAGCTTTCTTCCACAGATGTGCATGCTGTTTCTTCCACCAGTGACTGCACATCAGGCAGGTTTCATGTACTGGAGCTTTCTTCCACAGATGTGCATGTTGTTACTTCTACCAGTGACTGCACATCAGGCAGGTTTCATGCACTGGAGCTTTCTTCCACAGATGTGCATGCTGTTTCTTCCACCAGTGAGTGCACATCAGGCAGGTTTCATGCACTGGAGCTTTATTCCACAGATGTGCATGCTGTTACTTCTACCAGTGACTGCGCATCAGGCAGGTTTCATGCACTGGAGCTTTCTTCCACAGATGTGCATGCTGTTTCATCCACCAGTGACTGCGCTTCAGGCAGGTTTTCTTGCACTGGAGCTTCCTTCCACAGATGTGCATGCTGTTACTTTTACCAGTGACTGTAAGTCAGGCAGGTTTTTATGCACTGGAGCTTTCTTCCACAGATGTGCATGCTGTTACTTCTACCAGTGACTGCGCATCAGGCAGGTTTTCATGCACTGGAGCTTTCTTCCACAGATGTGCATGCTGTTACTTCTACCAGTGACTGCGTTTCAGGCAGGTTTGCGTGCACTGGAGCTTTCTTCCACAGATGTGCATGCTGTTTCTTCCACCAGTGACTGCGCTTCAGGCAGCTTTCATGCACTGGAGCTTTCTTCCACAGATGTGCATGCTGTTTCTTCCACCAGTGACTGCGCTTCAGGCAGGTTTCATGCACTGGAGCTTTCTTCCACAGATGTGCATGCTGTTTCTTCCACCAGTGTCTGCGCTTCAGGCAGGTTTCATGCACTGGAGCTTTCTTCCACAGATGTGCATGTTGTTACTTCTACCAGTGACTGCACTTCAGGCAGGTTTGCGTGCACTGGAGCTTTCTTCCACAGATGTGCATGCTGTTTCTTCCACCAGTGACTGCACATCAGGCAGGTTTCATGCACTGGAGCTTTCTTCCACAGATGTGCATGTTGTTACTTCTACCAGTGACTGCACATCAGGCAGGTTTCATGCACTGGAGCTTTCTTCCACAGATGTGCATGCTGTTACTTCTACCAGTGGCTGCGCTCCAGGCAGGTCTGCGTGCACTGGAGCTTTCTTCCACAGATGTGCATGCTGTTACTTCTACCAGTGACTGCACATCAGGCAGGTTTGCATGCACTGGAGCTTTCTTCCACAGATGTGCATGCTGTTTCTTTCACCAGTGACTGCGCATTAGGCAGGTTTGCATGCACTGGAGCTTTCTTCCACAGATGTGCATGCTGTTTCTTCCACCAGTGACTGCACATCAGGCAGGTTTCATGCACTGGAGCTTTCTTCCACAGATGTGCATGCTGTTACTTCAACCAGTGACTGCACATCAGGCAGGTTTCATGCACTGGAGCTTTCTTCCACAGATGTGCATGCTGTTACTTCAACCAGTGACTGCACATCAGGCAGGTTTCATGCACTGGAGCTTTCTTCCACAGATGTGCATGCTGTTTCTTCCACCAGTGACTGCACATCAGGCAGGTTTCATGCACTGGAGCTTTCTTCCACAGATGTGCATGCTGTTTCTTCCACCAGTGACTGCACATCAGGCAGGTTTGACTGCACTGGAACTTTCTTCCACAGATGTGCATGCTGTTTCTTCCACCAGTGACTGCACATCAGGCAGGTTTGCTTGCACTGGAGCTTTCTTCCACAGATGTGCATGCTGTTACTTCTACCAGTGACTGCACATCAGGCAGGTTTGCATGCACTGGAGCTTTCTTCCACAGATGTGCATGCTGTTTCTTCCACCAGTGACTGTGTATCATCAGGCAGGTCTGCGTGCACTGGAGCTTTCTTCCACAGATGTGCATGCTGTTTCTTGCACCAGTGACTGCACATCAGGCAGGTTTCATGCACTGGAGCTTTCTTCCACAGATGTGCATGCTGTTACTTCTACCAGTGACTGCACATCAGGCAGATTTCATGCACTGGAGCTTTCTTCCACAGATGTGCATGCTGTTACTTCTACCAGTGACCGCACTCCAGGCAGGTTTGCATGCACAGGAGTTTCTTTCACAGATGTGCATGCTGTTTCTTCCACCAGTGATTGTGCGTCAGGCAGGTTTGCTTGCACTGGAGCTTTCTTCCTCAGATCTGCATGCTGTTACTTCTACCAGTGACTGCGCTTCAGGCAGGTTTGCATGCACAGGAGCTTTCTTCCACAGATGTGCATGCTGTTTCTTCCACCAGTGATTGTGCGTCAGGCAGGTTTGCTTGCACTGGAGCTTTCTTCCTCAGATCTGCATGCTGTTACTTCTACCAGTGACTGCGCTTCAGGCAGGTTTGCGTGCACTGGAGCTTTCTTCCACAGATGTGCATGCTGTTTCTTCCACCAGTGACTGCACATCAGGCAGGTTTCATGCACTGGAGCTTTCTTCCACAGATGTGCATGCTGTTTCTTCCACCAGTGACTGCACATCAGGCAGGTTTCATGCACTGAAGCTTTCTTCCACAGATGTGCATGCTGTTTCTTCCACCAGTGACTGCACATCAGGCAGGTTTCATGCACTGGAGCTTTCTTCCACAGATGTGCATGCTGTTTCTTCCACCAGTGACTGCACATCAGGCAGGTTTCATGCACTGGAGCTTTCTTCCACAGATGTGCATGTTGTTACTTCTACCAGTGACTGCACATCAGGCAGGTTTCATGCACTGGAGCTTTCTTCCACAGATGTGCATGCTGTTTCTTCCACCAGTGACTGCACATCAGGCAGGTTTCATGCACTGGAGCTTTCTTCCACAATCAATCAATCAATCATGTCACTTATAAAGCGCACTACATACCCGCGAGGGTCTCAAGGCGCTGGGGGAAGAGGGGGGTGGTGCTGCTACTGATCGAAGAGCCAGGTCTTGAGGAGTCTTCTGAAGGCCAGTAGGTCTTGGGTCTGCCGAAGGTTGGTGGGGAGGGTGTTCCAGGTCTTGGCGGCGAGGTGGGAGAAGGATCTGCCGCCGGCGGTCGCTTTCCGGATGCGGGGGACTGTGGTGAGGGCGAGGGTGGTGGAGCGGAGCTGGCGGGTGGGGGTGTAGAAGCTGAGTCGTCTGTTGAGGTAGGCTGGTCTGGAGTTGTGGAGTGCTTTGTGTGCGTGGGTGAGGAGCTTGAAGGTTATCCTCTTGTTGACAGGGAGCCAGTGCAGGTCTCTCAGGTGGGGTGTGATGTGGCTGCGTCGGGGGATGTCGAGGATAAGACGTGCAGAGGCGTTCTGGATGCGTTGCAGCCGTCTCAGGAGCTTAGCCGTCGTTCCTGCGTAGAGGGCGTTTCCGTGGTCCAGCCTGCTGGTGACGAGGGCCTGGGTGACTGTTTTTCTTGTTTCGGTGGGGATCCACTTGAAGATCCTGCGGAGCATTCGGAGGGTGTTGAAGCAGGATGAGGAAACGGCGTTGACCTGCTTAGTCATGGAGAGGGTGGGGTCGAGGATGACCCCTAGGTTGCGTGCGTGGTCGGTGGGTGTCGGGGCTGTTCCCAGTGATGTCGGCCACCAGGAGTCGTCCCAGGCTGAAGGGTTGGAACCAAGGATGAGGACCTCCGTCTTGTCTGAGTTCAGCTTCAGGCGGCTGGTCCTCATCCATTCGGCGACGGCCTTCATTCCTTCGTGGAGGTGGGCTTTGGCGGTGTGAGGGTCTTTGGTGAGGGAGAGGATCAGCTGGGTGTCGTCGGCGTAGGAGATGATGTTGAGGTTGTGCTGTCGGGCGACGTGGGCGAGGGGTGCCATGTAGATGTTGAACAGCGTTGGGCTGAGGGAGGAGCCTTGGGGTACGCCGCAGATGATCTTGGTGGCCTTGGATCGGAAGGGGCGAGGCGGACGCTTTGTGTTCTGCCGGAGAGGAAGGATGTGGTCCAGTCCAGGACCTTCTCTTGGATCCTGGCGTCGTGAAGGCGTGTTCGTAGTGTGTGGTGGCAGACCGTGTCGAAGGCGGCTGATAGATCCAGGAGGATGAGGGCTGCTGTTTCTCCGTTGTCTAGCAGGGTCCTGATGTCATCGGTGGCGGCGATGAGGGCGGTTTCGGTGCTGTGGTTGCTGCGGAAGCCGGACTGGGAAGGGTCCAGGATGTTGTTCTCCTCGAGGTAGCGGGTCAGTTGTTTGTTGACGATTTTCTTGGTGACCTTCGCGGGGAACGGGAGCAGAGAGATGGGTCGGAAGTTCTTGAGGTCCTTGGGGTCTGCCTTGGGTTTCTTGAGTAAGGCGGTGATCTCGGCGTGCTTCCAGCTTTCCGGGAAGGTTGCTGTCTCGAAGGAGATGTTGATTATTTTCCGGAGATGGGGCGCGATGGCTGTACTGGCTTTGTTGAAGACGTGGTGAGGGCACGGGTCTAGCGGTGAGCCGGAGTGGATGGTGTTCATGATCTCGCTGGTGTCCTCGTCGTTGATGTTGGTCCAGGAGAGCAGGCGGTTGGTGGTTGTGGGGGCAGTGGTCTCGGTGGTTGCCGGGGCGGTCGTGGTGTTGAAGCTGTCGTGGATGTCGGCGATTTTGCGGTGGAAGAAGGTGGCCAGTGAGTCGCACAGGTCTCGCGACGGCGGGATGTCGTTGGTGTTGGAGCTGGGGTTGGAGAGTTCCTTCACGATGTTGAAGAGCTCTTTGCTGTTGTGTGCGTTGTTGTCTAGGCGGTCTTTGAGTGAGGCCCTTTGGCGGATCTGATGAGGTGATGGTGACTGCGGGTGGCGCTCTTGTGGGCGGCGTAGCTGTCCGCTGTCCGTTCGTGGAGCCAGATCTTCTCCAGTTTTCGGCATGTTCGTTTGGAGGCCTGGAGGTCTTCGATGAACCAGGTGGCTTTCTTGCTGGTGTGGCTGTTGGGCGGATTCTTGAGCGGGGCGAGGTGTTGGCGCAGTCGTCGATCCACTGTCTGAGGTTGCGGGTGGCGGTGTCGGGGTCGGAGGGTTCGGCGGGTGGGCTCAGGGCGAGGGTTGTGGTTAGCTGGTCTTCGGTGACTCTGCTCCAGCAGCGGCGAGGCATTTGTTCGGTGCGGTGGTACGTGGTGGGCTTCCTGTAGGTGAAGTGGATGCAGTGGTGGTCAGTCCAGTGGGGTTCGGAGGTGTGGTTGAAGGAGACGTGTGGGCTTGCGGAAAAGATGGAGCCTAGCGTGTGGCCGGCGGCGTGGGTGGGTGTAGTCACGAGCTTTCTGAGTCCGAGGGTGGCGAGGTTGTCGATCAGGGTGGTGGAGTTGGTGTCCTTGTTGTTCTCGAGGTGGAAGTTCAGGTCCCCGAGGAGGATGTAGTCCGTGGAGGCGATGGCGTGTGTGCTGACGAAGTCAGAGATAGAATCGCTGAACTGTGGCCGGGGTCCGGGGGTCTGTAGATGAGGGTTCCTCTGAGGGTGGTGTTGGGATCGGTGTGGATCTGGAAGTGCATGTGTTCGGCGGTGCTGAGGGTGTCGTCGGTGTTGGTTGAGACTCTGAGGGTGTTCCTGTGGACGATGGCGATGCCTCCTCCGACTCCGTTGGTGCGGTCCCTGCGGGTGATCTTGTAGCCATCCGGGATGGCAATGGCGATGTCGGGGGCTGAAGCGGGATTCAGCCAGGTCTCCGTCAGGAATGCGACGTCTGGGGAGGTTGAGTCAGGAAGGTCCCAGAGTTCGATGGCGTGTTTGCGGGCGGAGCGGGTGTTGAGGAGGATGCATCTGAGGTAGTTGGGTTCTTTCCTGGGAGGTGGTTTGGCGGGGCGGGTGCTGGCGAAGCTGCAGTTCCGGCAGGTGAAGGGCCCTTGGGTGCGCTTCGGGTGGCCCGGTAGCAGGCGTGATCTTTTCCGGGGTTGAGTGCGTGGAGGGTGCTGGCGTCGTATCGGGCGTCTGTTGATGTGGCGGGCACGGGGATGCCCGGACCAGGGGTTCTGGCACTGGGCGCGGTCCCGGCGCGGACGGGCGCAGACGGGCTTGCCTTAGGTGCGCCCGCTGCGCACGTCCGCTGCGCGGCCGCACAGCGGCCGCCATAAATGGGGAGGTGGGAGGGAGGAGCAGGGAATGGGGCAGCGAATGGGCAGTGAGGGGCGGGGCCGCAGGGCGCAGCGGCGGGAAACAGGCACGGAAAGGAAAAACGAGCACAATCAGGGCAGCAAGGGGGCACAGAAAGGAAAAAACGAGCACAATCAGGGCAGCAAGGGGGCACAGAAAGGAAAAACGAGCACAATCAGGGCAGCAAGGGGGCACAGAAAGGAAAAAACGAGCACAATCAGGGCAGCAGGGGGCACAGAAAGGAAAAACGAGCACAATCAGGGCAGCAAGGGGGCACAGAAAGGAAAAACGAGCACAATCAGGGCAGCAAGGGGGCACAGAAAGGAAAAAACGAGCACAATCAGGGCAGCAAGGGGGCACAGAAAGGAAAAAACGAGCACAATCAGGGCAGCAAGGGGGCACAGAAAGGAAAAACGAGCACAATCAGGGCAGCAAGGGGGTACAGAAAGGAAAAAAACGAGCACAATCAGGGCAGCAAGGGGGCACACAAGGAAAAAAAAAATGAGCACAATCAGGGGCAGCAGCAGGGCACACAGACGGAGCTGTGTGGTGGGGGAGCGACCTACCAGTCAAGGTCAGATGTGCATGCTGTTACTTCTACCAGTGACTGCGCATCAGGCAGGTTTCATGCACTGGAGCTTTCTTCCACAGATGTGCATGCTGTTTCATCCACCAGTGACTGCGCTTCAGGCATGTTTTCTTGCACTGGAGCTTCCTTCCACAGATGTGCATGCTGTTACTTTTACCAGTGACTGTAAGTCAGGCAGGTTTTCATGCACTGGAGCTTTCTTCCACAGATGTGCATGCTGTTACTTCTACCAGTGACTGCGCATCAGGCAGGTTTTCATGCACTGGAGCTTTCTTCCACAGATGTGCATGCTGTTACTTCTACCAGTGACTGCGTTTCAGGCAGGTTTGCGTGCACTGGAGCTTTCTTCCACAGATGTGCATGCTGTTTCTTCCACCAGTGACTGCGCTTCAGGCAGCTTTCATGCACTGGAGCTTTCTTCCACAGTTGTGCATGCTGTTTCTTCCACCAGTGACTGCGCTTCAGGCAGGTTTCATGCACTAGAGCTGTCTTCCACAGATGTGCATGCTGTTTCTTCCACCAGTGACTGCGCTTCAGGCAGGTTTCATGCACTGGAGCTTTCTTCCACAGATGTGCATGTTGTTACTTCTACCAGTGACTGCACTTCAGGCAGGTTTGCGTGCACTGGAGCTTTCTTCCACAGATGTGCATGCTGTTTCTTCCACCAGTGACTGCACATCAGGCAGGTTTCATGCACTGGAGCTTTCTTCCACAGATGTGCATGTTGTTACTTCTACCAGTGACTGCACATCAGGCAGGTTTTCATGCACTGGAGCTTTCTTCCAAAGATGTGCATGTTGTTACTTCTACCAGTGACTGCACATCAGGCAGGTTTCATGCACTGGAGCTTTCTTCCACAGATGTGCATGCTGTTTCTTCCACCAGTGACTGCACATCAGGCAGGTTTTCATGCACTGGAGCTTTCTTCCACAGATGTGCATGTTGTTACTTCTACCAGTGACTGCGCATCAGGCAGGTTTCATGCACTGGAGCTTTCTTCCACAGATGTGCATGCTGTTTCTTCCACCAGTGACTGCACATCAGGCAGGTTTCATGCACTGGAGCTTTCTTCCACAGATGTGCATGTTGTTACTTCTACCAGTGACTTCACATCAGGCAGGTTTCATGCACTGGAGCTTTCTTCCACAGATGTGCATGCTGTTTCTTCCACCAGTGACTGCACATCAAGCAGGTGTTCATGCACTGGAGCTTTCTTCCACAGATGTGCATGTTGTTACTTCTACCAGTGACTGCACATCAGGCAGGTTTCATGCACTGGAGCTTTCTTCCACAGATGTGCATGCTGTTACTTCTACCAGTGACTGCGCTCCAGGCAGGTCTGCGTGCACTGGAGCTTTCTTCCACAGATGTGCATGCTGTTACTTCTACCAGTGACTGCACATCAGGCAGGTTTGCATGCACTGGAGCTTTCTTCCACAGATGTGCATGCTGTTTCTCCCACCAGTGACTGCGCATTAGGCAGGTTTGCATGCACTGGAGCTTTCTTCCACAGATGTGCATGCTGTTTCTTCCACCAGTGACTGCACATCAGGCAGGTTTCATGCACTGGAGCTTTCTTCCACAGATGTGCATGCTGTTACTTCAACCAGTGACTGCACATCAGGCAGGTTTCATGCACTGGAGCTTTCTTCCACAGATGTGCATGCTGTTACTTCAACCAGTGACTGCACATCAGGCAGGTTTCATGCACTGGAGCTTTCTTCCACAGATGTGCATGCTGTTTCTTCCACCAGTGACTGCACATCAGGCAGGTTTCATGCACTGGAGCTTTCTTCCACAGATGTGCATGCTGTTTCTTCCACCAGTGACTGCACATCAGGCAGGTTTGCCTGCACTGGAACTTTCTTCCACAGATGTGCATGCTGTTTCTTCCACCAGTGACTGCACATCAGGCAGGTTTGCTTGCACTGGAGCTTTCTTCCACAGATGTGCATGCTGTTACTTCTACCAGTGACTGCACATCAGGCAGGTTTGCATGCACTGGAGCTTTCTTCCACAGATGTGCATGCTGTTTCTTCCACCAGTGACTGTGCATCAGGCAGGTCTGCGTGCACTGGAGCTTTCTTCCACAGATGTGCATGCTGTTTCTTGCACCAGTGACTGCACATCAGGCAGGTTTCATGCACTGGAGCTTTCTTCCACAGATGTGCATGCTGTTACTTCAACCAGTGACTGCACATCAGGCAGGTTTCATGCACTGGAGCTTTCTTCCACAGATGTGCATGCTGTTTCTTCCACCAGTGACTGCACATCAGGCAGGTTTGCCTGCACTGGAGCTTTCTTCCGCAGATGTGCATGCTGTTTCTTCCACCAGTGACTGCACATCAGGCAGGTTTGCATGCACTGGAGCTTTCTTCCGCAGATGTGCATGCTGTTTCTTCCACCAGTGACTGCACATCAGGCAGGTTTCATGCACTGGAGCTTTCTTCCACAGATGTGCATGCTGTTTCTTCCACCAGTGACTGCACATCAGGCAGGTTTGCCTGCACTGGAGCTTTCTTCCACAGATGTGCATGCTGTTTCTTCCACCAGTGACTGCACATCAGGCAGGTTTGCATGCACTGGAGCGTTCTTCCGCAGATGTGCATGCTGTTTCTTCCACCAGTGACTGCACATCAGGCAGGTTTGCATGCACTGGAGCTTTCTTCCACAGATGTGCATGCTGTTTCTTCCACCAGTGACTGCGCATTAGGCAGGTTTGCATGCACTGGAGCTTTCTTCCACAGATGTGCATGCTGTTTCTTCCACCAGTGACTGCACATCAGGCAGGTTTCATGCACTGGAGCGTTCTTCCACAGATGTGCATGCTGTTACTTCACCAGTGACTGCACATCAGGCAGGTTTCATGCACTGGAGCTTTCTTCCACAGATGTGCATGCTGTTACTTCAACCAGTGACTGCACATCAGGCAGGTTTCATGCACTGGAGCTTTCTTCCACAGATGTGCATACTGTTTCTTCCACCAGTGACTGCACATCAGGCAGGTTTCATGCACTGGAGCTTTCTTCCACAGATGTGCATGCTGTTTCTTCCACCAGTGACTGCACATCAGGCAGGTTTGACTGCACTGGAACTTTCTTCCACAGATGTGCATGCTGTTTCTTCCACCAGTGACTGCACATCAGGCAGGTTTGCTTGCACTGGAGCTTTCTTCCACAGATGTGCATGCTGTTACTTCTACCAGTGACTGCACATCAGGCAGGTTTGCATGCACTGGAGCTTTCTTCCACAGATGTGCATGCTGTTTCTTCCACCAGTGACTGTGTATCATCAGGCAGGTCTGCGTGCACTGGAGCTTTCTTCCACAGATGTGCATGCTGTTTCTTGCACCAGTGACTGCACATCAGGCAGGTTTCATGCACTGGAGCTTTCTTCCACAGATGTGCATGTTGTTACTTCTACCAGTGACTGCACATCAGGCAGGTTTCATGCACTGGAGCTTTCTTCCACAGATGTGCATGCTGTTTCTTCCACCAGTGACTGCACATCAGGCAGGTTTCATGCACTGGAGCTTTCTTCCACAGATGTGCATGCTGTTTCTTCCACCAGTGACTGCACATCAGGCAGGTTTGACTGCACTGGAACTTTCTTCCACAGATGTGCATGCTGTTTCTTCCACCAGTGTCTGCACATCAGGCAGGTTTGCTTGCACTGGAGCTTTCTTCCACAGATGTGCATGCTGTTACTTCTACCAGTGACTGCACATCAGGCAGGTTTGCATGCACTGGAGCTTTCTTCCACAGATGTGCATGCTGTTTCTTCCACCAGTGACTGTGTATCATCAGGCAGGTCTGCGTGCACTGGAGCTTTCTTCCACAGATGTGCATGCTGTTTCTTGCACCAGTGACTGCACATCAGGCAGGTTTCATGCACTGGAGCTTTCTTCCACAGATGTGCATGCTGTTTCTTCTACCAGTGACTGCACATCAGGCAGGTTTGCATGCACAGGAGCTTTCTTCCACAGATGTGCATGCTGTTTCTTCCACCAGTGACTGTGTATCATCAGGCAGGTCTGCGTGCACTGGAGCTTTCTTCCACAGATGTGCATGCTGTTTCTTGCACCAGTGACTGCACATCAGGCAGGTTTCATGCACTGGAGCTTTCTTCCACAGATGTGCATGTTGTTACTTCTACCAGTGAGTGCACATCAGGCAGGTTTGCATGCACTGGAGCTTTCTTCCACAGATGTGCATGCTGTTTCTTCCACCAGTGACTGCACATCAGGCAGGTTTCATGCACTGGAGCTTTCTTCCGCAGATGTGCATGCTGTTTCTTCCACCAGTGACTGCACATCAGGCAGGTTTGCATGCACTGGAGCTTTCTTCCGCAGATGTGCATGCTGTTTCTTCCACCAGTGACTGCACATCAAGCAGGTTTCATGCACTGGAGCTTTCTTCCGCAGATGTGCATGCTGTTTCTTCCACCAGTGACTGCACATCAGGCAGGTTTGCATGCACTGGAGCTTTCTTCCGCAGATGTGCATGCTGTTTCTTCCACCAGTGACTGCACATCAGGCAGGTTTCATGCACTGGAGCTTTCTTCCACAGATGTTCATGCTGTTTCTTCTACCAGTGACTGCCGTTAGATTTCTTCCTTGTCCCATTTTTAAATACTACGTTCCCTGCCCTGTGGGCTACAATGTCTACATAGGAGTGAGTTCTTAATATTTATAAGGAAGCTTTTCCCCTGTTTGTTCTGACAGGTCAGACTAGGGTTAAACTGCAGCAGTGAAGCTACAATTGTAGGCCTGAAGCCACGTTTGTCTTGTCTCACTAGTGGAATTGCACAAGTAGTCCACAGGTGGCATGAAACATTCCATGCCATGGGTAGATTTTCTACACCATATATTATGGCTGTATAGGAGAGTTAATTCTGACGATCAGGGATTTGCCAATTTCTACATGTCTTAGGGGTCAGAGCACATACACTGGGCACTGGACAGCAGTGTCCCAGTGTACAGTGTTTAGAAACCAATCAAAAAAATCACATGGGTGACCACGCACAAAGTGGCATTTTTCCATACCATGGTCAGGCATCCCCTACAGGCTGGTGTAGGACTGTTCTCCTCGCTGATGCCTGACAACATGGGCGGTGTTCTAGTTATTGAATAAAATGACATTACTCTGGGACCGTGCACCCTGCTGAGCTTCCGTAAGCAACAAATAAAGAGGAAGTAAACAGAGCCGCTTGCGTCACAAGGAGCCAATCTCCAGCTGGGACGCAGTTGAAGTCAGGGCTTTAAGTGGGTGAAAGAACAGGGGGGTCTCTCAAAGGGGTCTTTCCAATGTATTAAGGGTGTGGCTTAATAACAGAGAAGCTACAAATCTGTGCTTGGCATAGTGTGCCGCCCGACTGGTATTTTACTGCTTCTGTCATTGCATCCAGATATATAATACAACAAGTAACATTACACCTACAACAAGCCAGGACTATTGGCTTTGTCATTGGTTGTTAGTTGCATAAGATAAATAAACAACTATGGCTTCGTTGCATATAACATTGAAAATGCTTCAGTTCTGAAATGATGACACTGTGAAGGGTGGCGCTGCTGCAGAGTTAAGATTTATTTCCCCTTCAGGATGAGGGCAAAAATGGAGAGCCCGATAGGGACCCGTTTCGACACCTGCTTTTTAGGGCTGCCTGTGCTGAGCACTGGCAGGACCCGGCCCACTTAAAGCCCTGGTTGAAGTTGTAAGTTTGCAAGGCACGTGACTTTCTGTAGGAAATAATGTTAGTTATTATATTTAGACTAGTAACGCATTTCTACGTCAATTGCTTGAGTGTAAATGATGATAAGAAGACTGAAGAAAATAAAGTTGTCTAGTTTTAAGAGTTTTAGCCCACAAAAGTATTTTTGAGGATAAACAAGGGGTGATCATGGTAACATGGAATGGGGAGTATAAAAATTGGAGGCCTAAAATATGGTGCAATTTGGAGAAAATAGGTTCACCATGTTTCCTCTCAAGAAAGATTACCACTTCTAATTTAAAACAGTAAAATGCAGGCGGAGCTTTGAGCACAGGTTTAAAGAGGGGGGGCAAATGTGTGCAAGTTTTATTGCGAGTGCAAAGTCGTGCATATATCACAATTATTGTCTGGCATGTCGTTCGTGGACTTTCCCAATATTATTACTTGGAGCGCACATTTTGCAGGCAAACTGGTAATACTTCTGGGGGGCGAAATATGCGTGATTTGTTTTTGCATAATTATGCAGAATTCTGCAAGTGTTATGAGAAGCGCATAACCAGAATTTAGTGGTATATTGTGTCATGAAATGCGTCCCCGCTTCCATTTTGGATGCAAGGACCCATTTTATACTTTTAAGAATAGCTCTAGAACCCCAAGGGGCGTGAACAGCAGCCGCACGTGGTTCTCCGTTCCTTCGCGTACTCCTGTGCTCAAACCCTGCTAATGACGCGTAATTACGCCACGTGTCACAATGGTTTAATTTCTGGAATTTCACATAATCTTTTTTCGAAACAACACAAAAGAGGTGCGTATGTTCCTTTGTTAACGTGAAATGCCGCGCGCAGAAAACTGCGAGAATTATGGGACCTCTGGGAGGTTTGTGGTCGTTGATTGAAAAACAGTAGAAGTTGCCACAGCCCTGGTGCCAGCGAGCCCTGGCAGCAGGAGGGTGGGCTTCTTCATTGCCAGGCTCGGCTGTGGCTCACGCCAGAGAGCCCTCCTTCTTGGGTGAAAGGGGCCACAGCGTGGGGCACTCTCCCTTCCTTTGCCAGAGCTAGAGCCATGGCGGGGGCCTCACAAGCTGGAGGGGGCCAGGCCTCCCTGGACTTGTACCTTGGTGCCTCGGACACATCAATTACCGAGATCGGACTGCCCAGTGCGGATTGATGCCAGGCTGTAGGCAATAAGGGCAGCACCTCCGGCAGGAAGTGCATTCTGATGGTCACTGGGAGCTACCGTTGTACTTGTAGAAAAAGGCGCTATATGGGCTCCTTTGGCGCTATGGCTGAGTCGCGCCAGTTGTTGCTGAAGCACAGAAAGTTTGTTATTTACCTTTTTGGCATCCTCGAGGGCACACGTTGCAATTACCTGTCCCGGTTCTTAATGTTCATTCATCATGTTTTCCTTCTACTTTATACTTTGTATTTATTGGTCCTTCTTCCCTTATATTTTTCGTCATTTCCCTAAATGTGTTCTGTTTCTATTTTTTAACTTCTCTGTTTGTTTTCCAAGTGATTTATAGTTTTTGTTTTTTTCATTTCTTTTTCTGCCTCTCCATCCTTGCCTCACGTTATTTTTCATTGTTTTGTGTTCATAATTCTTTCATGTAAAGGTATCTTCTCTCTTTCTTTCCATCTTTCGTCTCATTTTTCATTCCTTTGTTCCTACTTTCTGCTTTATATTTGTATATTCCTCTCCTTTTCGTCTCTCACAATTCCTCCCTTTTTGTGCTTTGGTGTGACGCTATCTTTTCCATTCCTTAGTTTCTGCTTTCCTCACTTTCTCATATATTTGTCTATTTATCTCCTTTTCGTCCCTCATTATTTCTCCCTTCTCGTGTTTGGGTGTTATGTTTTCTTCCTCTCTCTTTCTTTTTCGTTTCTTCCTTCTCTCCCTCTCCTTGCTTCCTCGCCCCTCCTGCCTCCCATGGCTGACAGACATGAACCCTGCGCACCTGGTCCCTTCTATTGGCTGAGTGCTCGGGCTGTGATTGGCTGCGCGCTGCTGTCAGTGCCTGGGGCCCCTCCCTCCTTGGACAGGTAAGGTTTCACTCCTTAGTGCAGACACCCCAGGCAGCAGCTCACCTGGTCTCTGTGGAATACACGGCTCTCTCCTGGCCTGCTGCTCCCGCGCAGCCCACCTCCCACCCACCCAAGCTTGCATGTGCTGATAAGGACGCGGGGGTGATGAGAGACAGCTGCCCCACCCTGTGCACCCCGGCGCCGGACGAAGCTGCAGTCTTCACCCAGTTAAAGCCCGTCAGGATGTCCGGGGAGGCGGGCGAGGAGAGCTCTGTGTTTGAGGAGGCCAAGGGCGGCCTTCGGGGCCTGGAGACTCCGCAGGACCTAGTGCAGGTAAGAGGCCGGGCCCCAGGGAGGATGGATCCAGTGGCTTTAGGACCCGAGGAGAGGGCGTGGGGGGTCTGGGGAGGGAACTTGGGGGCACCAGGGAAGCGGCAGTGGGGCTTCCGAGGACTTCTGGGGGTCCTCCAAGGGAGGTGGAAATAGGCTTTGAGGAAGGGCAACCGGGCCCTTTGGGGGGGGGATGTGGGCTCCAGGGAATGTCAAGGGCTAGCCCAGTTAGGGGAGGGCAGGGGAGACTCCACCGGAGGGAGGGGCTTCAGAGGGGGCGATGGGGCAACTAGGGACCAAGGCTGGTGCCAGGGAGGGAAAGGAGAGATTCGCGTGGAGGGCAGGAGGGCCTCCAGGAAGGGATCAGGGGCAGTCTGGGGAGAAGTTCCTCAGGGGGAGAGCGGGCTCTTGGGGCAAGGGAGGCAGACCCCCTAGGGTCCATGAGCCTGGAGAGTCAGCACCCCCTAATGCAGCAGAGAAGAGGCAGGGGCCTGGAAGGGCCTGGGCCTCAGGGCCCTGAGAGTCAGCACCCTCTAGTGCAACAAAGAAGGGCAAGGGAGAGCCCGACCCCTCGGCCTCGGGGCCCTGAGAGTCAGCACACCCTAGTGCAGCAGAGAAGGGCCAGGAGGGGCCGGGCCTCGGGGCCCTGAGAGTCAGCACACCCTAGTGCAGCAGAGAAGGGCCGGGCCCCTGGGCCTCAGGGTCCTGAGAGTCAGCACCTCCTAGTGCAGCAGAGATGGGGCAGGAAAGGCTGGGCCTCGGGGCCCTGAGAGTCAGCACCCCTTAGTGCAGCAGAGATGGGGCAGGAATGGCCGGGCACCTGGGCCTCGGGGCACTGAGAGTCAGCACCCCCTAGTGCAGCAGAGAAGGGCCAGGAGGGGCCGGGCCTCGGGGCCCTGAGAGTCAGCACACCCTAGTGCAGCAGAGAAGGGCCGGGCCCCTGGGCCTCAGGGCCCTGAGAGTCAGCACCTCCTAGTGCAGCAGAGATGGGGCAGGAAAGGCTGGGCCTCGGGGCCCTGAGATTCAGCACCCCCTAGTGCAGCAGAGATGGGGCAGGAAGGGCCGGGCACCTGGGCCTCGGGGCACTGAGAGTCAGCACCCCCTAGTGCAGCAGAGATGGGGCAGGAAGGGCCGGGACCCTGGGCCTCGGGACCCTGAGAGTCAGCACCCCCTAGTGCAGCAGAGAAGGGCCAGGAAGGGCCGGGCCCCTGAGAGTCAGCACCCCCTAGTGCAGCAGAGAAGGGCCAGGAAGGGCCGGGCCCCTGGGCCTCGGGGCCCTGAGAGTCAGCACCCCCTAGTGCAGCAGAGAAGGGCCAGGAAGGGCCGGGCCCCTGGGACTCAGGGCCCTGAGAGTCTGCAGCACCTCGGACAGTTAAGGCCATCAGGCAGGCAGGACCCTTATGGGGCCCCTGGACTTGCTTCTAGAGCCCCGAAATGCCGGCTGATTTGCTTCCACGTGTCCCAGGATCGAACACCTTACCACCCAGTCTGAAGCTGGTGTGCCGGGGTCAGGTGAAAGGTCACGATCTTTAAGATGTTACAGCCTGAAAGCACAGAGGCTACATGGTTGATAACGGGGCTCATGGTTCACCCAGCTACCACCAGAGTTGATTTCCCATTTTGTTAAGCACAAAGGGTCCCCGGGTCAGATCAAAGTGGATATATATTATTTAAACACACGCAAAGAGAGAGAGATCAGTGCAGCCGCTGTATTAAATATATGTATGTGTGCCTGTGTAGTTTGTGACGTAGATACGGAATGCTATCAGCATGTGTATAGGGCATGTCTACCATGTGTGCGGCTTCATGGCGCTATAGAGCCTGGGCGCCCTCTCTGTACTAGTCTGGAGTTTCCACCAAGAGGCTGTATTTGTAATTGAATAAGTGATTCGTTTAATAGCTGTCCGTATCGGTTACCGCGTGAAATAACGCGTCTGATCCCGCTGGGGTCTTCTGAAGTGTGCCAGGGGCGTGGACCCGGTGCCAAGGACTGCGCCCTGTGTCCCCCGTGGGTGGCAGCCCAGTGCCCGCCCTGGGCACCCTGGCACCCGCAGCCCCTGTGCGCTGATGTATGCGAGGTCCGTACATATCTGTGCATCAGTGTACAGCGCCCCCAGTAACTGGGGGAGGGGCGATCCAAATAAGGGTGCACTTTAGCGGCAGGACACCGACACCCCAAGCCCCTGGAAGGAGATCCCATGGGTCCCTGGGCGCAAAGAAAGTCCTGCCAAGGTGTGCACTCCAAGCAGTAAACACTGTGTGTCTGTGAAAAGCCGTTGTGCACATGACCGATTTTATCTTCTGGCACTTTGAAAAATTCAATTTGCAAAAAACATATTATACATTTTAATTTTTTTGCGAAATAGTTATACATGTTTTCATTTTAGAAACACTTTAACGTGGTGTAGTGCAGAGACGGCCAGGCGGGCACGGAGACTGGCAGCTTGGCTTCTACGGTATTGTGAATTTATATAGCACATTGAAGCGCTCTGTGAACAGGTACGCGCTTCTCCGTGGAGCCCAGGGTTAGTCTGGCAGTGTCCTACACTCCTGTCTGTACATCTAGCACGGGTTACTTGTGCACATGTGTGTTTGTGTGCACACTGGCATGTCTGGGTGTGCGACGCTTTGAGAACGCCTCATTCCGCCGCTTGTGTGCACATATAAACACTATCGCTAGTGCACATACAACATGTGCATATATCATACATGGAGCCTGGCAGCCCCAGGCTGCTTCCAGGGATCGCTGAAGGCTGGCGCTCTGCAGCACCGGGTTGTCCTGGCACGGGCTGGCGCTCGGCAGCACCGGGCTGTCATGGCACGGGCTGGTGCTCGGCAGCACCGGGCTGTCATGGCACGGGCTGGCGCTCTGCAGCACCGGGCTGTCCTGGCACGGGCTGGCGCTCTGCAGCACCGGGCTATCATGGCACGGGCTGGCGCCCGACAGCACCGGGCTGTCCTGGCACGGGCTGGCGCTCGGCAGCACCGGGCTGGCGCTCGGCAGCACCGGGCTGTCATGGCACGGGCTGGTGCTCGGCAGCACCGGGCTGTCCTGGCACGGGCTGGCGCTCTGCAGCACCGGGCTGTCCTGGCACGGGCTGGCGCTCTGCAGCACCGGGCTGTCATGGCACGGGCTGGCGCTCTGCAGCACCGGGCTGTCATGGCACGGGCTGGCGCTCTGCAGCACCGGGCTGTCCTGGCACGGGCTGGCGCTCTGCAGCACCGGGCTGTCCTGGCACGGGCTGGCGCTCTGCAGCACCGGGCTGTCCTGGCACGGGCTGGCGCTCGGCAGCACCGGGCTGTCATGGCACGGGCTGGCGCTCGGCAGCACCGGGCTGTCATGGCACGGGCTGGCGCTCGGCAGCACCGGGTTGTCCTGGCACGGGCTGGCGCTCTGCAGCACTGGGCTGTCATGGCACGGGCTGGCGCTCTGCAGCACCGGGCTGTCCTGGCACGGGCTGGCGCTCTGCAGCACCGGGCTGTCCTGGCACGGGCTGGCGCTCTGCAGCACCGGGTTGTCCTGGCACGGGCTGGCGCTCTGCAGCACCGGGCTGTCATGGCAAGGGCTGGCGCTCGGCAGCACCGGGCTGTCATGGCACGGGCTGGCGCTCGGCAGCACCGGGCTGTCATGGCACGGGCTGGCGCTCGGCAGCACCGGGTTGTCCTGGCACGGGCTGGCGCTCGGCAGCACCGGGCTGTCATGGCACGGGCTGGCGCTCGGCAGCACCGGGCTGTCATGGCACGGGCTGGCGCTCGGCAGCACCGGGCTGTCATGGCACGGGCTGGCGCTCTGCAGCACCGGGCTGTCATGGCACAGGCTGGCGCTCGGCAGCACTGGGCTGTCATGGCACGGGCTGGCGCTCTGCAGCACCGGGCTGTCCTGGCACGGGCTGGCGCTCTGCAGCACCGGGCTGTCCTGGCACGGGCTGGCGCTCGGCAGCACCGGGCTGTCATGGCACGGCCTGGTGCTCTGCAGCACCGGGCTGTCATGGCACGGCCTAGTGCTCGGCAGCACCGGGCTGTCACATGGCACGGGCTGGCGCTCGGCAGCACCGGGCTGTCATGGCACGGCCTAGTGCTCGGCAGCACCGGGCTGTCATGGCACGGGCTGGCGCTCTGCAGCACCGGGCTGTCCTGGCACGGGCTGGCGCTCTGCAGCATTGGGCTGTCCTGGCACGGGCTGGCGCTCGGCAGCACCGGGCTGTCATGGCCTGGCGCTCGGCAGCACCGGGCTGTCATGGCACGGCCTGGCGCTCGGCAGCACCGGGCTGTCATGGCACGGCCTAGTGCTCGGCAGCACCGGGCTGTCATGGCACGGGCTGGCGCTCGGCAGCACCGGGCTGTCATGGCACGGCCTAGTGCTCGGCAGCACCGGGCTGTCATGGCACGGGCTGGCGCTCTGCAGCACCGGGCTGTCCTGGCATGGGCTGGCGCTCGGCAGCACCGGGCTGTCATGGCACGGCCTGGTGCTCTGCAGCACCGGGCTGTCATGGCACGGGCTGGCGCTCTGCAGCACCGGGCTGTCATGGCACAGGCTGGCGCTCGGCAGCACCGGCCTGTCATGGCACGGGCTGGCGCTCGGCAGCACCGGGCTGTCATGGCACGGGCTGGCGCTCGGCAGCACCGGGCTGTCATGGCACGGGCTGGCGCTCGGCAGCACCGGGCTGTCATGGCACGGGCTGGCGCTCTGCAGCACCGGGTTGTCCTGGCACGGGCTGGCGCTCTGCAGCACCGGGTTGTCCTGGCGCGGGCTGGCGCTCTGCAGCACCGGGCTGTCATGGCACGGGCTGGCGGCAGGTCCAGAAGGTCTTTTGAAATCTCGCAGGACGAGTTCCTTGGAGGGCGGATGCATTCTTCAGCGGTGTTTGAAAGGGAGTTTTTCGGCGTGTTCTGGGGGCCCCTGTGGGGGCGGGCAACGCCCACAGGCAGCAACAACACAGGAATCTCATGGACTCGGCTTCAGTTAAGGGGGCATTCCTGCGCGAGGGCTGTGGTGCCAGCCAAGATCAGTGATTGGCTGTGTGTCTGTGCGCAGTGCTGCCAGCCGAGACCACCAGCCCTGCCCGTGCCTGGCACACACTATGGGACCTCAGGCTGTGGTGCCAGCCGAGACCACCAGCACTACCCGTGCCTGGCACACACTGCGGGGCCTCAGGCTGTGGTGCCAGCCGAGACCACCAGGCCTGTCGTGCCTGGCACACACTGCGGGGCCTCAGGCTGTGGTGCCAGCCGAGACCACCCCTACCCGTGCCTGGCACACACTATGGGACCGCAGGCTGTGGTACCAGCCGAGACCCCTAACCCTGCCCGTGCCTGGCACACAATGTGGGACCCCAGGCTGTGGTGCCAGCTGAGACCACCAGCCCTGCCCATGCCTGGCACACACTATGGGACCTCAGGCTGTGGTTCCAGCTGAGACAACCCCTACCCATGCCTGGCACACACTGCGGGGCCTCAGGCTGTGGTGCCAGCCTAGACCACCCCTACCCGTGCCTGGCACACACTGCGGGGCCTCAGGCTGTGGTGCCAGCCGAGACCACCAGCCCTGCCCGTGCCTGGCACACACTATGGGACCTCAGGCTGTGGTGCCAGCCGAGACCCCTAACCCTGCCCGTGCCTGGCACACACTGCGGGGCCTCAGGCTGTGGTGCCAGCTGAGACCCCTAACCCTTCCCATGCCTGGCACACACTGGGGGGCCTCAGGCTGTGGTGCCAGCTGAGACCCCTAACCCTGCCTGGCACACACTGCGGGGCCTCAGGCTGTGGTGCCAGCTGAGACCCCTAACCCTGCCCGTGCCTGGCACACACTGCGGGGCCTCAGGCTGTGTTGCCAGCCGAGACCACCCCTGCCCGTGCCTGGCACACACAGTGGGACCCCAGGCTGTGGTGCCAGCCGAGACCACCAGCCCTGCCCGTGCCTGGACACACACTGCGGGACCCCAGGCTGTGGTGCCAGCCAAGACCCCTAACCCTGCCCGTGCCTGGCACACACTGCAGGGCCTCCGGCTGTAGTGCCAGCCGAGGCCACCCCTACCCATGCCTGGCACACACTGCGGGGCCTCAGGCTGTGGTGCCAGCCGAGACCCCTAACCCTGCCCATGCCTGGCACACACTGCGGGGCCTCAGGCTGTGGTGCCAGCCGAGACCACCCCTGCCAATGCCAGGCACACACTGCGGGGCCTCAGGCTGTGGTGCCAGCCGAGTCCACCCCTACCCGTGCCTGGCACACACTGCGGGACCTCAGGCTGTGGTGCCAGCCGAGACCACCCATGCCTGGCACACACTGCGGGACCTCAGGCTGTGGTGCCAGCAGAGACCACCCCATCCCAAGCCTGACCCACACTGCGGGGCCTCAGGCTGTGGTGCCAGCTGAGACCACCCTTACCTGTGCCTGGCACACACTATTGGACCTAAGGCTGTGGTGCCAGCCGAGGCCCGTGCCTGGCACACACTGCGGGGCTTCAGGCTGTGGTGCCAGCCGAAACCACCCCTACCCGAGCCTGGCACACACTGCGGGGCCTCAGGCTGTGGTGCCAGCCGAGACCACCCCTACCCGTGCCTGGCACACACTGCAGGGCCTCAGGCTGTGGTGCCAGCCAAGACCACACCTAGCCATGCCTTGCACACACTGCGGGGCCTCAGGCTGTGGTGCCAGCCAAGACCACCCCTACCCATGCCTGGCACACACTGCGGGGCCTCAGGCTGTGGTGCCAGCCGAGACCACCAGCCCTGTCCGTGCCTGGCACACTCTATGGGGCCTCAGGCTGTGGTGCCTGCCGAGACCACCCCTGCCCGTGTCCGGCACACACTATGGGACCTCAGGCTGTGGTGCCAGCCGAGACCACCCCTGCTCGTGCCTGGCACACACTGTGGTACCCCAGGCTGTGGTGCCAGCCAAGACCACCAGCCCTGCCCGTGCCTGCACACACACTGCGGGACCCCAGGCTGTGGTGCCAGCAGAGACCCCTAACCCTGCCTGTGCCTGGCACACACTGCAGGGCCTCAGGCTGTGGTGCCAGCCGAGACCACCGATACCCGTGCCTGGCACACACTGCGGGGCCTCAGGCTGTGGTGCCAGCCGAGACCCCTAACCCGGCCCGTGCCTGGCACACACTGCGGGGCCTCAGGCTGTGGTGCCAGCCAAGACCACCCCTGCCGGTGCCTGGCACACACTGTGGGGCCTCAGGCTGTGGGGCCAGCCGAGACCACCTGTGCCTGGCACACACTGTGGGACCTTAGGCTGTGGTGCCAGCCGAGACCACCCCTACCCGAGCCTGGCACACACTGCGGGGCCTCAGGCTTTGGTGCCAGCCGAGACCACCCCAGCCCGTGCCTGGCACACACTGCAGGGCCTCAGGCTGTGGTGCCAGCTGAGACCACCCCTACCTGGCACACACTGCAGGGCCTTAGGTTGTGGTGCCAGCCAAGACCACCCCTAATCCAAGCCTGGCACACACTGCGGGGCCTCAGGCTGTGGTGCCAGCCGAGACCACCCCTACCCATGCCTGGCACACACTGCGGGACCTCAGGCTGTGGTGCCAGCCGAGAACACCCATGCCTGGCACACACTGCGGGACCTCAGGCTGTGGTGCCAGCCGAGACCACCCCTACCCGAGCCTGGCACACACTGCGGGGCCTCAGGCTGTGGTGCCAGCCGAGACCACCCCTACCCGCGCTTGGCACACACTGCGGGGCCTCAGGCTGTGGTGCCAGCCGAGACCACCCCTACCCGAGCCTGGCACACACTGTGGGACCCCAGGCTGTGGTGCCAGCCGAGACCACCCTTACCCGTGCCTGGCACACACTGCGGGGCCTCAGGCTGTGGTGCCAGCCGAGACCACCCCTACCCGTGCCTGGCACACACTACGGGACCTCAGGCTGTGGTGCCAGCCGAGAACACCCATGCCTGGCACACACTGCGGGACCTCAGGCTGTGGTGCCAGCTGAGACCACTCGTACCCGAGCCTGGCACACACTGCGGGGCCTCAGGCTGTGGTGCCAGCCGAGACCACCCCTACCCGGCACACACTGCGGGGCCTCAGGCTGTGGTGCCAGCTGAGAACCCTAACCCTGCCTGTGCCTGGCACACACTGCGGGGCCTCAGGCTGTGGTGCCAGCCGAGACCACCCTTACCCGTGCCTGGCACACACTGCGGGGCCTCAGGCTGTGGTGCCAGCCGAGACCACCCTTACCCATGCCTGGCACACACTATGGGACCTCAGGCTGTGGTGCCAGCTGAGACCACCAGCCCTGCCCGTGCCTGGCACACACTATGGGACCTCAGGCTGTGATGCCTGCCGACACCACCAGCCTGCCCGTGCCTGGCACACACTATGGGACCTCAGGCTGTGGTGCCAGCCGAGACCACCCCTACCAGTGCCTGGCACACACTGTGGGGCCTCAGGCTGTGGTGCCAGCCGAGACCACCCTTACCCGTGCCTGGCACACACTGCGGGACCTCAGGCTGTGGTGCCAATCGAGATCCCTAAACCTGCCCATGCCTGGACACACACTGAGGGACCTCAGTCTGTGGTGCCAGGCCAACTGGGCTCACTCACTGACACTGTGCCCTGCTCGGGCACCGACTGCAGTACCTCAGGCTGTGGCATCAGTAGGAACAGCTAAAAATGTGCGAACAAAACCTAAGCTTTCCCAGGCTGTTGCACCAACAGAGGAGGCAAACCCTCGCCATGTTTGCGCACAAGCTTCAGGTCCTCGTGCTGTGGCGCCAGGAGAGAGAGCCCCGTGCCCTGCTTCAGGGTACACAGGGGAAGAGTTGTTATTTCTCATAGTGCTGAGATGAGCAAAAGGGCAGTAAACTACCCCTACGCCCCCTCACGCTGTGGTACCACCAAGTTAGATTAAACTCTCAGCTTGGGCACAGACTGCAGCTCCTCATGCTTTGGTACCACCAGAGGGACAGTAAACTCTCAGCATGGGCACAGACTGAAGCTCCTCATGCTGTGGTACCACCAGAGGGACTGTGAACTCTCAGCATGGGTACAGACTGAAGCTCCTCATGCTGTGGTTCCACCAGAGGGACAGTAAACTCTCAGCATGGGCACAGACTGAAGCTCCTCATGTTGTAGTACCACCAGAGGGACAGTAAACTCTCAGCATGGGCACAGACTGAAGCTTCTCATGCTGTGGTACCACCAGAGGGACAAGACTCTCTCAGCATGGGCACAGACTGAAGCTCCTCATGCTGTGGTACCACCAGAAGGACAGGACTCTCTCAGCATGGGCACAGACTGAAGCTCCCCATGCTGTGGTACCATCAGAGGGACAGGACTCTCTCAGCAGGGGCACAGACTGAAGCTCCTCATGCTGTGGTACCACCAGAGGGACAGTACTCTCAGCATGTGCACAGACTGAAGCTCCTCATGCTGTGGTACCACCAGAGGGACAGGACTCTCTCAGCATGGGCACAGACTGCAGCTTATCATGCTGTGCTACCAGCGGAGGGACGGTAAACTCTCAGCTTGGGCACAGACTGAAGCTCCTCATGCTGTGGTGCCACCAGAGGTAGATTGAACTCTCAGCTTGGGCACAGACTGCAGCTGATCATGCTGTGGGGCCACCAGAGGTACATTAAACTCTCAGCATGGGCACAGACTGAAGCTCCTCATGCTGTGGTAACAGCAGATGGACAGTTCTCTCTCAGCATGGGCACAGACTGCAGCTGATCATGCTGTGGTAACAGCAAATGAACAGTTCTCTCTCAGCATGGGCCCAGACTGTAGCTCCTCATGCTGTGGGGCCACCAGAGTACATTAAACTCTCAGCATGGGCACAGACTGAAGCTCCTCATGCTGTGGTAACAGCAGATGGACAGTTCTCTCTCAGCATGGGCACAGACTGCAGCTGATCATGCTGTGGTAACAGCAAATGAACAGTTCTCTCTCAGCATGGGCCCAGACTGTAGCTCCTCATGCTGTGGTACCACCAAGTTAGATTGAACTCTCAGCTTGGGCACAAACTGAAGCTCCTCACGCTGTGGTAACAGCAGATGGACAGTTCTCTCTCAGCATGGGCACAGACTGAAGCTCCTCATGCTGTGGTACCACCAAGTTAGATTAAACTCTCAGCATGGGTACAGACTGAAGCTCCTCATGCTGTTGTAACAGCAGATGGACAGTTCTCTCTCAGCATGGGTACAGACTGCAGCTCCTCATGCTGTGGTGCCACCAGAGGGACAGTACTCTCTCAGCATGGGCACAGACTGAAGCTCCTCATGCTGTGGTACCACCAGAGGGACAAGACTCTCTCAGCATGGGCACAGACTGAAGCTCCTCATGCTGTGGTGCCACCAGAGGTAGATTAAACTCTCAGCATGGGCACAGACTGCAGCTGATCATGCTGTGGTGCCAGCAGAGGGACAGTAAACTCTCAGCATCGGCACAGACTGCAGCTGATCATGCTGTGGTGCCAGCAGAGGGACAGTAAACTCTCAGCAGGGGCACAGACTGCAGCTGATCATGCTGTGGTGCCAGCAGAGGGACAGTACTCTCTCATTTCTCTCACATTGCAGCCAAGACCTGGAACGAGCTACAGGCAGACATCAGACGCGCCCCCTCCCTGAACACCTTCAGGAAGACCCTCAAGACCTGGCTCTTCGGCTAAACAGATCTGTGGACCCCCCCCCCTCAGCGCCTTGAGACCCTCACGGGTGAGTAGCGCGCTTACAATTCTCAGATTGAGCTTTGGCACAGACTGCAGCTCCTCATGCTGTGGCGTCAGTGCTTTAAGTGTAAATATAGATCAGGCACTCACTATCTACAGTGCCTGTTTGCTCTTCAGAAGTGCCTGCACTCTCCATTTAAATGCATTGCACCAGGGCTGAGAAGTGCCGGTACCCTCCCCTTCAAGTGAAAAAAGTGCCGGAGCTCAGTACCGGAGAGCACCTGCACGTTTAAAGCACTGGTGCCAGCAGAGGTAAAGCCCCAGCACGGTCACGTACTCTCTCTTCATGCTGTGGCGCCAGTTCAGGGGCACTGAACCCTCTCTGGTGTCAAAGACAAGCCTCCCTCCTGTGCCAGACAGACTCAGCCCCACTGCACTCTGCTGTGGTAGTTTTCCTTCGTGCTGCACATGATCCGAGGTCAGCACGGACCTGCGACCCGCTGCGCCCTCACAAACACACACGAGAAGCAAACAGCACAGCTCATTGAAGCGGCAGACAGCAATGTTTGCATTGTAATTGCATGTATATAGCGCTTACTACCTTGACGAGACGCTGAAGCGCTGTTCTTCCAATTGGAGTTACTGCACAGCCAGCACCTACGTCAAGGTACTTGCGCCATCTACAGAGCCATCATCAAGGACTGTAGGTATGCTCCCCGGTGGAATGTTCTCGATGTCAGTACTGGAGGTATTGATGGAAGTACTGCAGGTATTGATGGAAGTACTGGAGGTATGCTCCCCGGTGGAATGTTCTTGATGTCAGTACTGGAGGTATTGATGGAAGTACTGGAGGTATTGATGCAAGGGCTGGAGGTATTGATGGAAGTACTGGAGGTATGCTCCCCGGTGGAATGTTCTCGATGTCAGTACTGGAGGTATTGATGGAAGTACTGGAGGTATTGATGGAAGTACTGGAGGTATTGATGGAAGTACTGGAGGTATGCTCCCCGGTGGAATGTTCTCGATGTCAGTACTGGAGGTATTGATGTCAGTACTGCAGGTATTGATGGAAGTACTGGAGGTATTGATGGAAGTACTGGAGGTATTGATGGAAGTACTGGAGGTATTGATGGAAGTACCGGAGGTATGCTCCCGGTGGAATGTTCTCGATGTCAGTACTGGAGGTATTGATGTCAGTACTGGAGGTATTGATGTCAGTACTGGAGGTATTGATGGAAGTACTGGAGGTATTGATGTCAGTACTGCAGGTATTGATGGAAGTACTGGAGGTATTGATGGAAGTACTGGAGGTATTGATGGAAGTACTGGAGGTATTGATGCAAGGGCTGGAGGTATTGATGGAAGTACTGGAGGTATGCTCCCTGTTGGAATGTTCTCGATGTCAGTACTGGAGGTATTGATGGAAGTACTGGAGGTATTGATGCCAGTACTGGGGGTATTTCTGCAAGGACTGGAGGAATGCTCCCCAGTTGAATGTTCTCGATGCCAGTACTGAAAGTATTGATGCTAGGACTGTAGGTATTTTTTTTTTTTTAAGTTCTTGTATAGCGCCTAGCTACCCGTGAGGTTTCCCAGCGCTTGAGGACAGAAGTCAGCAGCCTAGGAACGTGACCGACATACATTAGCAGGGATTTTGTTGCAGCCTCTAATAGACTCAGCCAGAGTGTTCCACTGCTTAGGACCCAGAAAAGAGAATGAACGACCACCCATTCGAGAATGTCTGATTTTGGTGGTTACTGGAGCACAATGTGCGGGAAGGGTGATAGATGCAAAAAGAACAATTGATGGACAGAATGCAGAACAATGTCATACATTCACCCCAGTACAGAGATCTGGGCCTAACTCCATCGTTTTTTTGCTCACCATGCCATTCCAGTTTGGACCCAGCCATATGCAAATCAGTCTTGACCCTGCGCCCAATGGGAACAGGCCAGGTCCTCCCTGAACTAGAAACAAGCATCCTAGGACCGGTTTCGAGCTTTCAGCCCTCATCAGCCAGGATAGCTTGACTCCAGTGGCATGGAGAGCACGGGACCCACGTCTGGGCATACCCGTCCCACTCGGGGTGACAAATGCAAAAACAACAGTTGATGAACAGAATGCAGAACAATGTCATACATTCACCCCAGTACAAAGATCTGGGCCTAAATCCATCGTTTTTTTTGCTCGCCATTCCAGTTTGGACCCAGCCATATGCAAATCAGTCTTGACCCTGCGCCCAATGGGAACAGTCCAGCCCGAACTGACAGGCCAGGTCCTCCCTGGACCGGAAACAAGCATCCTAGGACCGGTTTCGGGCTTTCAGCCCTCATCAGCCAGGATAGCATGATTCCAGTGGCATGGAGAGGACGGGACCCACGGGAAGGGTGATAGGGCACGGCCAGTTTTTGTAGGAATTGTGGGCCTTAGTGAAGCTTGATTTTAAACATGAAGCAGAGCGCCTTGAAGTTGATGCGTTTGTCCACTGTGAGCCAGCGGAGATCATGAAGGAGGCCGACACAGAAGAGTATTTAGGAAGCCGAAGTTACAGCCTCGCTGCAGAGGTTTGGACCATCGGAAGGCGTCTAATCACTGCCTTATCAGCGCCCAGATAAAGGATGTTACCATATTCCTGCCTAGATAGAATCGTGGCCTGAATAATGCTTGTTTGAGCAGAGATGGGGAGCATCCAGAGGACCTTTTTAAGCCATTTCACTACGGCAAAACAGAAGGATGTAACCTTGGCTGCTTGCGGCTTCATAGACCAGGTGGGATCTAGCCAGAAGCCAGGCTTTTTACTATGTTGGTGGGTTCGGGGAGTGTGCTCAGTGTGGAAGGCCAGTGCTGGGGACCACAAAGCTGGGGGGTTTTACCCAGTATTAACACCTCGGTCTCATCCCCATTCAGTTTTAGCGGGTTCGCATTCATCCAGATAGCACCATGGCGGCGGCAGGAGCTAAGATCTACTGAGCTGGCTTCCTGTTCCGACGACAAAGAGAAAAAAACCTGGGTGTCCCCGGCATAAGAAATAGGGTCAGCCATAGCTTTCCACTAGTTCCGCCGAAGGCCGGAAGTAGATATTAAAGAGCAAGAGCCAGAGAGGGCAGATCCTGCCGGACTACCCAGTTGAGCGAGTGTGAACTGGACGCTGTTAGTAGAAAAAACCTGAAAGATGCGGCCCGTCAAGAAGGATTTTAGCCATGGTGTTTTGAAGGCCTAGTTGAGCCAGTCTATTGACCAGCATGTCGTGCGACACAGCGTCAAAGGCTGCGCTGAAATCTAATAGGATCAGAGCGGCCGTGCCGCCCCTATCTAGGAATCCGCGAAGATGTTCCGTGACTCCTAGAAGAGCAACTTCTTGCTGTGCTCACCTTTAATACCTGCCTGGGACGGGTGGAGGGAATTCCAGGCTTCCACATACGAGTAACGCAGGGTGTTAATGTGTTTTTCAAAATTCTTACAAATAGTGGGCAGTAAAGAGATGGGTTTGTGGTTGACCCAGTTTGAAGGGCCTGAGTGGGTTTTTTTCAGCAGAGGGAGCACCATAGTGTGTTTCCAAGCTTTACGTACGTGACCTTCACTTATGGAGGAATTCAGAAGATGCTGAGCTTGGAAGGAGGGAGAGGATCAAGAGGAGAGCCTGGTTTGATGGACAGCAGTAGCATCCAGGGGAAGAAAAGATTGTAATTGAAATGACAGCGTAGTGTACGAGGGAATTACTTCCTTCAGCGGAGCAGGAGTGGAGATAGGGTAAGGACAAGCGTTTTCAGGTGGAGGAGCCCTTTGCTCCTGTGGCTAAAGAGAGACAGATGTTTGTCACTTTGTCAAAAAAGAAATCTGCCATCTCTGGGAGAGGGAGGGGGAGGGGCAGTGTGGCTGGGGTCAGAGAAGCCTTGGACCACTTTAAAAAGGGTTTTATGACAGTTTGTGCTTTAGATATTGTATCGAATAGAACGCATGTTGGAAACGGGGTTACCGAGTCCGTTATGGTAGCATGGCGCAAAGCGGGGAAGGCACGCGAAGGCAATGTGTAAGGCAGTTGTGCAGCACACTCTTACTTTGACTCAGAAATGCGGAGCAATAACCAGACACCACACCAGGCTTGCGTAATTAAAATCAAGTTCCTTTATGTCAATCAAGGTTGCATTAGATTAGGCAGATGATACATTGCATTTCTTTAACTGGTGCACATTCTTCTAAAAAGACCCTCAACAGTTCTGGCCACTAAAAGGCCGCAGGAATCCGCTCCTAAAAACACAGCACCAATAATGATTACCGGGTGCACTACTAAATCAGGGCCTAGAACATGCAAAACACTTCAGGCATATTAACATCCCTTGCAAATAGGCACATACATCAGGCCTAGATAATCAGTACAGCATGCGGGACAATATGCGGGAGGGAATCCTAGAGGGAACCCCTCAACATGTCCAGCAACCTGGGGTTTCCCTATGATGGGGAATTCCTCTGTCTCTCAGGGGAGGTGAGGGTTAAATTAGGCTTGGCCCCCTTCTCTCCAGGTGCCTCGCCTGGTACAAAATGTCAGTGGGGGCTTCCCTCGTTAATCCCCGGTGAATTGTGGCCCCCGGCCCCCAGGGGCTTGATCTAGAGCCCTAGGGGCCTCCCGGGCTCACCTGCGGTGATGTGGCTGGCCTCGTGGCGATTGCGGTGAGTGGCTGGCCTCCGCCGAGGCTGTGGAGCCTCTCTCTCCCTTTTCGGGTCGTTGGGGGGCCGGTATTGCACTCCTCCGGCCCCCGCGGAGTCAGCGGTGAGTGAGGGTAAAGGGAGCGGGAGCCGGCAGTCCTTCCAGACGGCTCCCCGCTTCCCTCTGATGCACACGGAGTTCGTTCTCCTCCGTACGTGCTGAAGGGGGCGGGCTCTCGACGCCGCCCAATCCCAGCGCGGCCCTGGAGTTCTTCTGGGGGCTCCCGTTGGCAGTGGAGCCCCTCCGACGTCTTCCTTCTCGGCTCCGGGCGTGGTCCAATCGCGTCGCGGCCTTCTCTTGTTGCCGGGCAACGCCTCCCGCCTCCTGCTCCTCTGCTGCTGGCTCCGGCGGGGCCAATCACGTCGCGGCCTTTTCGGGCGCGACCTATGACGCGGTCGGCGTCCCCGGCCCCACGGCAACGGCGTCCGTGGGCCTGGAGGCCGCGGTGGGCCTCAGCTCTCTTCACGCGGCCCTCCTGGGCTGCGGCGGTGTCTTTCTTGGCCGCGATTGCAGCGGTAGGGGTCTCGGGCCCGGCGGTGATCTCTGGGGGCTTCGGTGAGGGCGCGGACGGCGCACCTCACCACACTCACGAAAGGGGAGAGGTCTCCCTCACCTCAGCACCTCTCTTCATGCGGCGGCGGCGGCACGGCGGTGATCCAGTCACAAGGTCAGTGACTGGGGTGTCAATTTCTCCCACGTGGAGTTGAAGCGCGGGCGCGCTGACAGCCTATTCACAGGGCTGTGTGGGAAGGGTTCGTGGGGGACAGTCCAGCTGTCGGTCTGGGTAGATAGGGGGGTGAAGGTCTAGCGCTTAGGACACCGCGCTTTGCCTTGTGATCCCCATTCGACGATTCAGCTTGGGTTCCTGTTACTCTTGGTTTCAGGCTCCTGCGAGGAGCTTCTTGTCAGAAGTGGCTTAGGGTAATGTCCGTGACCAATGTTTCTTGTCAGAAAAGTTCCTGCTTCTGAGGGGGGGGGGGGGGGTTGTGAGTTGGTGGTTCTGGGAGTGCTTGATGTTCCTCCCAGCACGCTGGAGGTGGTTCCCTGGGTCCCCTCACACTGGGCAAGGTCAGTGGGTGGTGGGCGTTCCTCAGCTATCTTACTTCAGCAGGGCCTTAGCCCTGTCAGCAGCAATAGTGTAGGTCTCCCCTATGCCCTAAAGCCTATACTCCGGCGCAGGTTCTCCCAGGTTCAGCGGTGCCTCAACCTAACTGACTAAAAGGTTTTCCCTCCAAGCCTCTTATACCCCTAGGTCAGGTGACCCTCCTAAAGGCGGCAAACGTAACTCCGCCCACAGCCCGGAAGGTTCTGGAACCTTCCACCTATCTAGCTATGTGGCCCAGAGGCGGGGACGGGATGGATACTGTATCCCTATGTCCCAGCCTGACTCTGGCTACTAGCGTGTATGTGTGGAAGGCCCTTCTGCAGTAGCAGGGGCCTGTGGCAGCCATCTTTAGTGAGAGAGCACCTGCACCTCAGCACTGACCAGCAGTGGCAAGGCGCCCGGAGACCTAGGTCCAGTAAAAATATGGTGGCAAAAATGAGGCGCAAAAGGAAAAAAAACAGGGCAAGACCACCCTAGGGCTGACCGGTCTAACAACGCAGCTCTGGCTGTTCTGCAGTGACCATGAAAGGTGCTCAAGGCTATTTTATCTTCGGATTTAGAGTCATCGTCATAGTGCCTTCTCCAGACTCTTTACTGCCTTTTACAGGATTTCTTTTCTTCCTGTAGGGTCTCATTAAACCAGGGGGAGGGGAGGGGGGCATCTGGCCCCAATTTAGGCTTGTCTGGCAGGGTTAAGTCAGGAGGGGTTGGTAGCCAGTTATAGACCATGGGGAGGTCTGGGGTGACTTGACGTGTTAATTGGGGGAGAGTATCCGATAGACTTGTATTGAGGGCAGTGATGCCAAGTTTGGCCCAGTTCCTGATCATAACTTTGGGCCTAGTTACTGCAGGAGTTTATGAAGAGAGAGATGGTATAGAGAAGGCACTGCAAAAGGATCTGTCCAGAGGAATGGTATGATCTGAAATGAGGCCGATGGTGTTCGACAAGATAGGGTCCAACAGATGAGCCGCCGCGTGAGTGGGGGCGGAGTCAATCAAGGGTGAGCGCACCCAAAGTGTCAATCAGGGCCTGACTTGAGTCACATGTCGCATCTTCTAAATGCATGTTCAGATCACCCAGAAGTGTAAAATTAGAATATTTAAGTGTATATGGGGAGATTAAATCCTATGTGGTGGAGCACCAGTTCCCGGCAGGGCCTGGTGGATGGTAGGTTAGAATACCAGAAAAAGTGAGGTTGGGCGTAAGGCTAAGGGAAAAGAGAAGGGCTTCACAAACCGGAGAGGGACGCTCCTCTGTTGTGCATTGAAACACATTTTAATAAATAACTGCGATGCCGCCCCCTCTTTTCGGTCCCTTCTGGCCGTGCCATAATCATGTGGTAGAAAAGTAGTAACATCTGGCATGGATGCTTCGTGCAGCCACGTTTCTGTCAGGAACATTGCGTCGGGGGCGTTGTCTGTAAGGAAGTCCTATATGTGCTGCTGATGACTGTTAACTGAATCGCAGTTTATGCTATAAAAACAAAAGCTATTTTTAGTCGCAGCATTACTACCAGAGACATTCCTACCATCAGCTGTTGAGAAGAAAACATTGGAAATATTACCAGGACTTGAGGAGGTGTGTTTAGGACTCCACGAAAAACCACATTGTTTGCAGCTAGCATTAAGGGCTGAAAGATGAAGTGACCTAAATAGAATGTTCTCCTGATTAAACCCCCGATCTATTTCTAAATGAGTATTGGCGATATTTTGACAACAATGTAGATGCAACCAGTTCAAGTTGATAGTAGTAAAAAGCAGTTTTAAAAAAAACATATTTGGACAAGACCGATCAAGGCGCCACAAGAATGGTGCTTTAGGGCTACTGATGCAAAGGCTGGAGGTATTGATGCAAGGGCTGAGGGTGTTGATGCAAGGGCTGGGGGTATTGATGCAAGGGCTGGAGGTATTGATGCAAGGGCTGGAGGTGTTGATGCAAGGGCTGGAGGTGTTAATGCAAGGGCTGGGGGTATTGATGCAAGGGCTGGAGGTATTGATGCAAGGGCTGGAGGTGTTGATGCAAGGGCTGGAGGTGTTGATGCAAGGGCTGGAGGTGTTAATGCAAGGGCTGGAGGTGTTGATGCAAGGGCTGGAGGTGTTAATGCAAGGGCTGGGGGTATTGATGCAAGGGCTGGAGGTATTGATGCAAGGGCTGGAGGTGTTGATGCAAGGGCTGGAGGTGTTGATGCAAGGGCTGGAGGTGTTGATGCAAGGGCTGGAGGTGTTAATGCAAGGGCTGGAGGTGTTGATGCAAGGGCTGGAGGTGTTGATGCAAGGGCTGGGGGTATTGATGCAAGGGCTGGAGGTGTTGATGCAAGGGCTGGAGGTGTTAATGCAAGGGCTGGGGGTATTGATGCAAGGGCTGGAGGTGTTGATGCAAGGGCTGGAGGTGTTGATGCAAGGGCTGGAGGTGTTGATGCAAGGGCTGGGGGTGTTGATGCAAGGGCTGGAGGTGTTGATGCAAGGGCTGGGGGTGTTGATGCAAGGGCTGGGGGTGTTGATGCAAGGGCTGGGGGTGTTGATGCAAGGGCTGGGGGTGTTGATGCAAGGGCTGGGGGTGTTGATGCAAGGGCTGGGGTGTTGATGCAAGGGCTGGGGGTGTTGATGCAAGGGCTGGGGGTGTTGATTCAAGGGCTGGGGGTGTTGATGCAAGGGCTGGGGGTGTTGATGCAAGGGCTGGGGGTGTTGATGCAAGGGCTGGGGGTGTTGATGCAAGGGCTGGAGGTGTTGATGCAAGGGCTGGGGGTGTTGATGCAAGGGCTGGAGGTGTTGATGCAAGGGCTGGAGGTGTTGATGCAAGGGCTGGAGGTGTTGATGCAAGGGCTGGAGGTGTTGATGCAAGGGCTGGGGGTGTTGATGCAAGGGCTGGGGGTATTGATGCAAGGGCTGGGGGTATTGATGCAAGGGCTGGAGGTGTTGATGCAAGGGCTGGAGGTGTTGATGCAAGGGCTGGAGGTGTTGATGCAAGGGCTGGAGGTGTTGATGCAAGGGCTGGGGGTATTGATGCAAGGGCTGGAGGTGTTGATGCAAGGGCTGGGGGTGTTGATGCAAGGGCTGGGGGTATTGATGCAAGGGCTGGGGGTGTTGATGCAAGGGCTGGGGGTGTTGATGCAAGGGCTGGAGGTGTTGATGCAAGGGCTGGAGGTGTTGATGCAAGGGCTGGAGGTGTTGATGCAAGGGCTGGAGGTATTGATGCAAGGGCTGGAGGTATTGATGCAAGGGCTGGAGGCATTGATGCAAGGGCTGGAGGTATGCTCCTCAGTGGAATGTTCTTGATGCAAGGGACTGGAGGTGTTGATGCAAGGGCTGGAGGTGTTGATGCAAGGGCTGGAGGTGTTGATGCAAGGGCTGGAGGTGTTGATGCAAGGGCTGGAGGTGTTGATGCAAGGGCTGGGGGTGTTGATGCAAGGGCTGGGGGTGTTGATGCAAGGGCTGGGGGTGTTGATGCAGGTGTTGATGCAAGGGCTGGAGGTGTTAATGCAAGGGCTGGAGGTGTTGATGAAGGGCTGGAGGTGTTGATGCAAGGGCTGGAGGTGTTGATGCAAGGGCTGGGGGTGTTGATGCAAGGGCTGGGGGTTGTTGATGCAAGGGCTGGGGTGTTGATGCAAGGGCTGGGGTGTTGATGCAAGGGCTGGGGGTGTTGATGCAAGGGCTGGGGGTGTTGATGCAAGGGCTGGGGGTGTTGATGCAAGGGCTGGGGGTGTTGATGCAAGGGCTGGGGGTGTTGATGCAAGGGCTGGGGGTGTTGATGCAAGGGCTGGAGGTATTGATGCAAGGGCTGGAGGTATTGATGCAAGGGCTGGAGGTGTTGATGCAAGGGCTGGGGGTGTTGATGCAAGGGCTGGGGGTGTTGATGCAAGGGCTGGGGGTGTTGATGCAAGGGCTGGGGGTATTGATGCAAGGGCTGGGGGTATTGATGCAAGGGCTGGGGGTATTGATGCAAGGGCTGGGGGTATTGATGCAAGGGCTGGGGGTATTGATGCAAGGGCTGGGGGTGTTGATGCAAGGGCTGGAGGTGTTGATGCAAGGGCTGGAGGTATTGATGCAAGGGCTGGAGGTATGCTCCTCAGTGGAATGTTCTTGATGCAAGGGACTGGAGGTGTTGATGCAAGGGCTGGAGGTGTTGATGCAAGGGCTGGAGGTGTTGATGCAAGGGCTGGAGGTGTTGATGCAAGGGCTGGGGGTGTTGATGCAAGGGCTGGGGGTGTTGATGCAGGTGTTGATGCAAGGGCTGGAGGTGTTAATGCAAGGGCTGGAGGTGTTGATGCAAGGGCTGGAGGTGTTGATGCAAGGGCTGGAGGTGTTGATGCAAGGGCTGGAGGTGTTGATGCAAGGGCTGGAGGTATGCTCCTCAGTGGAATGTTCTTGATGCAAGGGCTGGGGGTATTGATGCAAGGGCTGGGGGTATTGATGCAAGGGCTGGGGGTGTTGATGCAAGGGCTGGGGGTGTTGATGCAAGGGCTGGGGGTGTTGATGCAAGGGCTGGGGGTGTTGATGCAAGGGCTGGGGGTGATGATGCAAGGGTTGGGGGTGATGATGCAAGGGTTGGGGGTGATGATGCAAGGGCTGGGGGTGTTGATGCAAGGGCTGGGGGTGTTGATGCAAGGGCTGGGGGTGTTGATGCAAGGGCTGGGGGTGTTGATGCAAGGGCTGGGGGTGATGATGCAAGGGTTGGGGGTGATGATGCAAGGGTTGGGGGTGATGATGCAAGGGCTGGGGGTGATGATGCAAGGGCTGGGGGTGTTGATGCAAGGGCTGGGGTGTTGATGCAAGGGCTGGGGGTGTTGATGCAAGGGCTGGGGGTGTTGATGCAAGGGCTGGGGGTGTTGATGCAAGGGCTGGGGGTGTTGATGCAAGGGCTGGGGGTGTTGATGCAAGGGCTGGGGGTGTTGATGCAAGGGCTGGAGGTATTGATGCAAGGGCTGGAGGTATGCTCCTCAGTGGAATGTTCTTGATGCAAGGGCTGGGGGTATTGATGCAAGGGCTGGGGGTGTTGATGCAAGGGCTGGGGGTGTTGATGCAAGGGCTGGGGCTGTTGATGCAAGGGCTGGGGGTGTTGATGCAAGGGCTGGGGGTGTTGATGCAAGGGCTGGGGGTGTTGATGCAAGGGCTGGGGGTGTTGATGCAAGGGCTGGGGGTGTTGATGCAAGGGCTGGGGGTGTTGATGCAAGGGCTGGGGGTGTTGATGCAAGGGCTGGGGGTGTTGATGCAAGGGCTGGGGGTGTTGATGCAAGGGCTGGGGGTGTTGATGCAAGGGCTGGGGGTGTTTATGCAAGGGCTGGGGGTGTTGATGCAAGGGCTGGGGGTGTTGATGCAAGGGCTGGGGGTGTTGATGCAAGGGCTGGGGGTGTTGATGCAAGGGCTGGGGGTGTTGATGCAAGGGCTGGAGGTATTGATGCAAGGGCTGGAGGTATTCTCCTCAGTGGAATGTTCTTGATGCAAGGGCTGGAGGTATTGATGCAAGGGCTGGGGGTGTTGATGCAAGGGCTGGGGGTGTTGATGCAAGGGCTGGGGGTGTTGATGCAAGGGCTGGGGGTGTTGATGCAAGGGCTGGGGGTGTTGATGCAAGGGCTGGGGGTGTTGATGCAAGGGCTGGGGGTGTTGATGCAGGTGTTGATGCAAGGGCTGGAGGTGTTGATGCAAGGGCTGGAGGTGTTGATGCAAGGGCTGGGGGTGTTGATGCAAGGGCTGGGGGTGTTGATGCAAGGGCTGGGGGTGTTGATGCAAGGGCTGGGGGTGTTGATGCAAGGGCTGGGGGTGTTGATGCAAGGGCTGGGGGTGTTGATGCAAGGGCTGGGGGTGTTGATGCTGGGGGTGTTGATGCAAGGGCTGAGGGTGTTGATGCAAGGGCTGGGGGTGTTGATGCTGGGGGTGTTGATGCAAGGGCTGGGGGTGTTGATGCAAGGGCTGGGGGTGTTGATGCTGGGGGTGTTGATGCAAGGGCTGGAGGTATGCTCCTCAGTGGAATGCTCTTGATGCAAGGATTGGAGGTATTGATGTCAGCACTGGAGGTATGCTCCCCAGTGGAATGCTCTTGATGTAAGGGCTGGAGGTGGGCTCCTCAGCGGAATGTTGTTGTTTTTTTTTTTTTTTTTTATTGGTTTTTTTCGTGTACAGCACAGCATATATCTATTGATTATGGCCAAAAAAGGATAAATAATCAATATACATTTTAACAATTCATTGTAAACATACACCACATAATACAACCCCCTAGAAAAAGAAAGAAACAATTCTTCTAAAGTTAAAGGCTGTAATCATGAGGTAAAATAAATGAAAAAGAAAGAGCTATCCATCAGATAAATGAGAGAAAAAAGAGGAAGAGAAAATAAATAATACAGGATAACAAATGAGAAGCTAGCATAAGGACAAACTATATCATGACTCAAATTTGAACACGGCGCGAGGGAGGCAAGATGGCGGACTGACCTGACGAGGCTGCGGTCCTTCACACTCCGCATCCCTTGATCTGCATCCCGCACTTTGCACTTTGTTAGCGGTCTGCGCCTTGATGCTGTAGGTGTATGTTAAGCGGTATGAGGCTGGTCGGCGCTAGTTTACTGCCTCACATAAGTATCTATGCTGCTCTGGCTGTTGGTCCGGAGTCCACACTGCCCACACCTGGTTTCTGTGGTCTCTCTGGGGCGGTACTGGCGGCTGAAGCGAATCATGGCTCCCAAGCAGGTCAGAGCGGCCAGAGGGGCGCAAGAAACTCCGGAGGGAACTGTAAGTTTGACGGATGTCTGCGGTGCGCCCAATGCTCCTAATACTGATGTGTTGAAAGCGCTGGATAATGCCCCTAATATAGCGCGCGGACTGAATCCAGGCAGACGGGGCACTCAAGTAAAAAAGGCTGCCGGAGTTAAAGACCCCGTCACTGTTAACGGAGTTGCCGGTGTTGCTGGAGGGACTCGTCAGCGCACAGCAGTGCCGGTAAATATAGAGGGGACTTTGAGGCAGCCTACAATGGTAGAGGCACTAGCAAAAGCCTCGCTGGCACTCCCTGATGCATTAAGCACCGCAATTAAAAGTACAACCACAAGCACAAGTCAATTCATATTTGATCCTGCGTCCTCCGGCAAAAGCACAGAAATGGAAAAAAAGAACGAGTCTCTGCATTCAGGTCTGCCTACCATTTTGGCAATTGGGCTGCAAGTGCAACCAGGACTGGAGTTGAATCCACAAACAGTTTCAGAATTGTCTAATGGGGGTCTCATAGTTGGACACTCAGACTCAGAGGGTTTACCATGCACAGTTGAACTATGCGTTCCATTACAGCCAGTAGTTTTAGCGGAGGAGAACAACGACCTTTTGGAAAGCAAATCAATAATCAAGGACTCTGGCCGACCCTAATCTTGTGGTTTCTGGACAATTGCTGCAACTGCCACAGCTCCCTGCAACAACAACGCACGGCTCCCCGGAAGGGGATAAGTTTTATTCATTAAATGATGATTCTGACTCGCCTATCCCTAGCGATATAAGTATAACGGATGAAACAGACTCGGAGGAATCATCTACAGTACAAAGGCCAAGCCGCGGCAAATCAGCCTCACACAGGCGCAGAATCAGATCAAAGTCAAGCACAGATAGAGTCATGGAACGAAATTTGGAATGGGACTATTCGGCCACTAGCCAGGTCTATGTGAACGGGTAGCCGGGGGCTGTAGAGGGGTCAGTTGCTCCCTCCGGGAGTAACGCTCCTCCTCCGTCTCTTGATCTAGTGTATTTTACGCTAAAACAAATGCAGACCGAGGCCAGAACAGAAAGCAGGAGGTCGCTTCGAGCAACAAAGAAACTGCAGGCCTCTATTTGTAAAGTAAACAAACTATGTTCTGAAATGACTGAAAGGGTAACCCAGGTGGAGGATAGAACGGTTGCTCTGGAGGAGGCTGTGGACAAACTGCAGGAGATCAAAGGGCTTCAGGCAAAACAGGCGATGGACATGTGTTGGAAGCTCGAGGATTTCGAGAATCGCCAACGGAGAAACAACGTCCGTATTCTTGGGATTGCTGAAAATGCGGAAGGGGGGAACATAATGTCCTTTGTGGTATCCTTGTTAAAGAGAGCATTCCCGGAACTTTCACACTGGAATTGGGAGACGGAGATCCAAAGGGCCCATCGCTTTCCATTGGTGCAGAAGAGGAACTATTCAGCGAGGCAGGAAGAACACCCCAGGGCAATCCTGATCTATGTCGGGAACTTTATCCTGCGGCAGGCTCTAATCGATATGGCCAGACCAGACGCTAAGCGGCTTTGTGATGGTCTTACATTTTTTACCCGGCCTGATTTCTGTCACACCACAGTGGAGCGCAGGTGGAGGCTCCGACAAATGATCTCTGGGTTTCAGGGGCTGGGCTGCGAAGCCTATCTCCTTTATCCCGCCCGCCTTAAGGTTATAGCTAAGGGCCAAGTTAATATATTTTCTTCAGAAATAAAGGCTCAAGAATTTATGGCAGAACTGAAGGCTTCAAAAGGTAGGGCGGGGGCAGTTTGATGTAAAAATCATTTAACTGATAAATGATATATATGACGGAGTTGTTTAGCGATGATGATTTTTTTTTATAATACACGGAGAGGGATTCTTTGAAATGTGTGTAAGATGTTGGATTACGAGGGTGGGGGATGCGCGGGTGGGAGGGCCGGTGACAGTTGAGTTGGGTTTCAGAATGTCACACATAGGTCTGCCTGACCTATTTGCCTCTGTAGGGAGTAGGGGGAGGGGAGGGGGAGGTGTTGCCCAGGGGGCAAGGGGTCGGGGGGGATAAGGCACAGCACAATCGTTCAAGTTTGGCACGTTCACAGAAGGCATATGAAGTATATAGTGGGAGTTTGGTTTAGAGAGGTTATGGAGCGCAGGGCTGTATTAAGAGAAAGGAAGAGTATTGACTTCAAGTATGAGGAAAGGCCCAAAGTGTAATTATGAATTTTGTTAATCTTAGAATTGTTACGATCAATATTTGTGGGCTTAATGATCAAGCCAAACGTCTTAGGGCTGCTATTATTCTGAAATCTATGCAGGTCGACATTCTATGTCTTCAAGAGACTCACATAGAGGGTAGCAGAGAAGGAATTCTGGAACAACTGGGCTTTCGCCTTCTGGTGGCTACTAAACAGGGTACTAAGACAAGGGGGGGTTGTGATCTTGACTCGAAGGAAAGATATAGTAGTTAAGAAGAAACTCTCTGATAGGTGGGGCCGATGGGTAGTATTGAATTGTGTTTTTTCCGGGGAGCCTTTTACTTTATGTTCACTATATGGATCTACGGCTGATGATTCGGAAGCATTGGAATATTTAGATATTGAGCTAGCAAATTGGCCTACCCCACTGTTAATGTGTGGTGATTTTAATATTGATGGCTCTGGTGGGTTATGGGACAGTTATGGAGGCATTTACGTGGGACGCAAGAAGAGAGTCTTTAAGGCTCTCACAAATTTAGTTAATAATCATGGTCTTATAGATTCATGGCACCAATTAAATGGCAACGATCCCGGCAGTACCTTCTTCTCCGCTCCACATAAGGCAGTTTTTAGGCTTGACTACTTTTTATTTCACATTCATTAGGGTATCGGGTTAAAATTGAGAAGCACCCTAGAATACTTTCTGACCACAACCCCCTTGTCCTTACACTGGCGTTTACTAGTGTAGCACAGGTTGAGCGGATCTGGACATTTGAAAGAGGGCTTTTGTTAGACCCTAACTATATTATCCATATGAAGAAATGGATCAAGATATATTGGGATATAAACAGATATAGCGCTCCCGCTGGGATTGTATGGGACGCTTTTAAAGCCGGGATTAGGGGGAGACACTTAGTTATAGCCTCTCACGACAGAAAAGGGAGAAGCAACGTGAGGCACTGTAGAATAAAAATCTAGTTCAAATAGAGGAGGAGTAAAGATAGGGTTACCCTTAGAGGATATTATTCTCAGGCTAGCCTGGGCAAAGGCAGAAATTGGTGATCGTGCCGCATCAAAGGCGGCAGAACTCTTCTTAGCCCAAAAAGAACAGTGCCATGAATTCAGCGAACGAGTGGGCCATTTGCTGGCAGTTAGACTTAGGCAAAGAAGCGTGGGATGCGAAATAAATCAAATTATAGACAAACACGGAAGTCTAATTACGGACCCATCAGGGATTCAAGAAGTATTTCGGCAATTTTACCAACAACTATATGATGCAGCACCCCCATACAGCAGCGTCAGATTCAGGGCTATCTCAATGATATACCATTGCAGAATATTGAAAGTGAGGATAGCATTAAACTTGAGGCAGCATTAACACAGGATGAGATTTTTGCGCTTTAAAGAACCTCCCTCAGGGAAGGCCGCTGGCCCTGACCAGATCCCCCTGAATTTTATAAAAAAAATTGGGAAGAAGTCGGTTCTGATTTGATTAAAATATTATGTCTGGCACAACTTGGGGGTTCAACTCCAGATTCTTGGTCTGGGGCAGATATAATTATAATTTAAAAAAAGGGGAAACCACCCCAGGAACCAGGGTCATACCGGCCAATTACTTTAATAAATAGTGACGTAAAGATACTATCTAAGGCTCTTGCTAGTAGGTTAAATTCTATAATTGGAAAGGTAATATTCCCATATCAACATGGGTTTATTCCGGGGAGAGGAACCACTCAACACATTCGGCGGGCAATAACCCTATTCGATGCAGCAGAAGTCTCAGGGGACCCTATGGCTCTGCTGCTCTTAGACGCAGAGAAGGCCTTTGATAGGGTCTCCTGGGATTATTTATGGGAGGCATTGAGATGGTTTGGTTTAGGACAGGGGTTTATCAAGGCTATTAGCAATTTATATAAAGCTCCAACAGCTCGCCTTAGAATTAATGGGAAATACACCGCATCTTTCGATATAAAAAGAGGCACCAGGCAGGGGTGCCCATGTTCACCCCTTCTTTTTGCTATTTATATAGACCCCTATTACGGCAATTTGAATTTAGCCGGGAAATCAAGCCTATTATATATCATGAGATACCCACAAAGGTCCTTGCATATGCAGATGACGTGGCTTTGGTAACATCTAATCCCGTAACAGCAATAAAGGCTGTTGAGGATATAGCTCTAGCTTTTGGAGAAATTTCGGGATACGCATTAAACAATCAGAAGACCCAGATTGTAGTGAATGGGGAGATTGCTAGTTCTGATCCGCGTATGTTAGACTCAGTGGTGTATCTTGGGATTATTATAACCTCAGACTTGGATAAATTAGTGGCTATGAATATTGCTCCAATAATACGGAAGGCAAATATAGATCTTGATAGATTCCACAATCTACACCTATCACTGGTTGGCCGCTGTAATGTGATTAAAATGGTTCTTCTCCCAAAGATCTTATATTTATTCAGGGCAATCCCCTTGGAATTCGAGAAAAAATGGCTTACTAGTTTAGATAATATGACCAATCGATTTTTGTGGGCACATGGCAAAACAAGAAGGGCTTTACGATATATGTCTTTACCCTTGGAAAGAGGTGGATGGGCTGTCCCAGATTTCAAGTTTTATTATTGGGCTGCGGCATTTCAGTATATGTGTGGGATGATTGGTGGGGGTGTTATAGATCCAGCCAATTTTCTAGATAGATCATCAGATGTTTATAGGTCACTGGTGGGGGAAGATGCAGCGAATTGCTTTTTAAAATTTAGTGAGCCGAGTTATTACAAGAGAACCAAATTTAAAACCCTGCAAGCAGCTTTTAAAATCTGGGCCGCATTAAGGAAAAAGTTGGGGTTAGGGAGAATAAATTACTACACTCAATTGTTTGGCAATCCCACGCTCCCACAAATTTGTTCGGACCAAACTATGGCTGTGTGGGCAGAGTGTGGCATTACGAAAGTTGGAGATCTAATGGGTTCAGATGGGTTTTTGCAATTTAAGGATATTCAGGATAAGTTTGGAATCGATTCACGGAATTTTTTTAAATATCTCCAACTCAGAAGCTTTTTCACTAAAAAGGGGGTGGGCGTTTAGGATTCCGTAAGGCTGAAATTATTGAGGCAATAAGAAGTAGGGAAGGCTGTACTATTAAAGGAATTTATAAAGAATTAGTTGTAACAAAAGTGGATGATCTTGAAAAACATGGCAAAAAATGGGAAGACAGGCTGGGAACTGATTTGGATAATTTTTTCAGTCTTTAGAGCTGGCGCGGACAGTACTAAGTTTAGCTGGGCTACGGGCCCAGCATTATAAAACAGCTTTCTCTTTATATTATACACCGGCTAAGATGTCACAATGGGGGGGACAAGAGGGTATTACATGTCCACGGTGTAATTCATTTAACGCGGATTTAGTCCATATGTTTTCCATTTGTCCAGGCCTTGATAGGATTAAATTATCTATTACAGCATTTTTTTAATCCTCCTTGGGCCATAAAATTAAATTAACTCCAGCCTTAATGCTTCTCGGGGTGGATAATAGCCCGGGGCAATCGACGGCGGAGTATTTTCTTTTTTTGGCTATGGCTGTTTTACGAATAACTGTCGCTTCAGGCTGGTTAGATCAAGCCGCACCAACATTTCAGTTATGGTTAGCCCGGCTGCTCTCGATATTTAATCTGGAAAGGGGAATATATGAAAGGAAGGGTAAAAGAGGGAAGATCTTAGGCAGACGCATATGGGCCCCTATGTATAGTTGGAAGGAGTCGCTGGCTCATAATGGTTTCTAGATATTTTTGTTTTTATGCATAAAAATTTCTGCGGAATGTTGTTGATGCAAAGACTGGAGGTATGCTCCTTAGTGGAATGTTCTTGATGCTAGCACTGGAGGTATTGATGGCAGGACTGGAGGTATGTTCCCCGGTGAAATGTTTTTGATGCCAGCACTGGAGGTATTGATGCAAGGACTGAAGGTATTGATGCAAGGACTGAAGGTATTGATGCAAGGACTGAAGGTATTGATGCAAGGATTGGAGGTATTGATGCAAGGATTGGAGGTATTGATGCTAGGACTGGAGGTATGCTCCTCGGTGGAATGTTCTTAATGCAAAGACTGGAGGTATGCTCCTCGGTGAAATGTTTTGGATGCCAGCACTGGAGGTATTGATGCAAGGACTGTAGATATTGATGCAAGGAATGGAGGTATGCTCCCCAGTGGAATGTTCTTGATGCCAGCACTGGAAGTATTGGTGCCAGCACTGGAGGTATGCTCCTCAGTGGGATGTTCTTGGTGCAAGGACTGGAGGTATGCTACTCAGTGGATTGTTCTTGAGGCCAGCACTGGCGGTGTTGATGCAAGGGCTGGGAGTATGCTTTCCAGTGGAATGTTCTTGATGCAAGGAGTGGAGGTATTGATGCAAGGAGTGGAGATATTAATGCCAGCATTGGGGGTATTGAGGCAAAGACTGGAGAAATGCTCCCCAGTGGAAAGTTCTTGATGCAAGGACTGAAGGTATGAACTCTAGTGGCATGTTCTTGATGCCAGTAGTTGAGGTATTGATGCAAGGACTGGAAGTATGCTCCCCAGCGGAATAATCTTGATGCCAGTAGTTGAGGTATTGATGCAAGGACTGGAAGTATGCTCCCCAGTGGAATAATCTTGATGCCAGTAGTTGAGGTATTGATGCAAGGACTGGAAGTATGCTCCCCAGTAGAATGTTCTTAATGCCTGTACAGGAGGTATTGATGCATGGTCTGGTGGTATTGATGCAAGAACTGGAGATATTGATATAAGGACTGGAGGTATTTATGCAAGGGCTGGAGGTATGCTCCACAGTGGAATGTTCTTGATGCCAGCACTGGAGGAATGCTCCCCAGTGGAATGTTCTTGGTGCAAGGACCAGAGGAATGCTTAACAGAACAATATCCTCAATGCCAGGATTTGAGGTTTGCTCCTCAGTGGGGTGTTCTTGACAACAGGATTGGAGGTATATGCTTAGCAGTGGAAACTTCTGCAAGCAATAACTGGTCATTTGTTCATCTGCTCATCAGTGGATCTTTCTAGATCTGGTCTGAGTTTTATACAGAGCTGTAACACCCGGAGGTTTCTTGGTGCTAGAATTAAGAGAACAGCAAATAGTCGCCAACGAAAAACAAATTGACAAACGTCCATATTTCAATATCCTTTCTGAACATTTTGAGACTTGACAAATATTGACTATTTGAGAGAGTAGCTTCCAAAAATGAGGGGGCAGAACATTGCAGTCAGAGCAGTAAGAAAACCTTAGATGTCATGGATGTATCTAGACATGAGGATTGGAGGTATACACGTTAGTATAGTGATGGCCTACTCTTCAATTGTATGTGCGCGGATACAAGACTGGAGGATGGCTCATCAGTGGCATGTTCTTACTACATGAGGGAAGGGTGGCTGATCAAGGGAATATTTTTGACTAAAAGATTGTAGGATGGCTCATCAGTGGCATGTTCTCAGCTACAAGACTGTAGGATGATTTATCAGTGGCATGTTCTCGGCTACAAGAGAGGACGGTGGCTTATCAGAGGAATGTTCTCACCTACAAGATTGTAGGATGGCTCATCAGTGGCATGTTCTCAGGTACAAGAGAGGAGGGTGGCTCATCAGTGGCATGTTCTCGGCTACAAGAGAGGAGGTCGGCTCGTCAGTGGCATGTTCTCAGCTACAAGACTGGAGGATGGCTCATCAGGAGAATGTTCTTGACTACAAGACTGGAGGATGGCTCATCAGTGGCATGTTCTCGGCTACAAGACTGTAGAATGGCTCATCAGTGGCATATTCTTGGCTACAAGACTGTAGGATGGCTCATCAGTGGCATATTCTTGGCTACAAGACTGTAGGATGGCTCATTAGTGGCATGTTCTCGGCTACAAGACTGTAGAATGGCTCATCAGTGGCATATTCTTGGCTACAAGACTGTAGGATGGCTCATTAGTGGCATGTTCTCGGCTACAAGACTGTAGGATGGCTCATTAGTGCCATGTTCTCGGCTACAAGACTGTAGGATGGTTCATCAGTGGCATGTTCTCGGCTACAAGACTGGAGGATGGCTCATCAGTGGGTTGTTCTGGGCTACAAGACAGAAGGATGACTCATCAGGAGAATGTTCTCTTAACCAGGACTGGTGAGCTTCAGCACTCAGTTCTCGACATCAGTACTGGTATACTCATCAGTGGACTGTTCTTAATTCCAGGACTGGAGGTCCAGGACTGGAGATATGTACAACACCTGGACTGGACAAACATATGTTCATCAGCAGAATGCAATGTCATTTGCACTAGGATGTGAGATAGGGTCAACAGCAGAACATTCTTGAATCGAGTACTAGAGAGATCTTACTCAGATGTTTGTAGCCACTAGAATCGATATATGTTTAGCGGCACAAAGTTCTTGACTTCAAGATTAAATGTATACCCATTGAGACAATGTTCACGTCTCCAGCCCTTGAGGTATACTGATTGAGACAGAGTTCATGACTTTGCGCTGTCGGTATACCGATTGAAACAAAGTTCTCAACTCCGCTCTTAAGGTATACTGATTGAGACAGAGATCTCTACTCTGTTTTGGAGGTGTACTGATTGAGACAAAGTTCTGTACTCCACTCTAAAGGTGTACTGATTGACACAGAGTTTTCGACTTTGTGCTGGAAGTATACTGATTGAGACAGAGATCTTTACTCTATTTTGGAGGTGTACTGATTGAGACAAAGTTCTGTACTCCACTCTAAAGGTGTACTGATTGACACAGAGTTTTCAACTTTGTGCTGGAAGTATACTGATTGAGACAAAGTTCTCGAATCCGCTCTTAAAGTATACTGACTGAGACAGAGTTTTCTACTCCTCTCCGGAGGTATACTGATCGAGACAAAGTTCTCAGCTCTTTAGGTATACTGATTGAAACAAAATTCTTGACTCCACTCTTGAGATAAATTGATTGTGACAAAGTTCTCCACTCTGCTCTTGAGGTATACTGATTGAGACAGTATTCTCGACTCTGCTCTTGAGGTATACTGATTAAGGCAGAGTTCTCTACTCCACTCTGGAGGTATACTGATTAAGACCAAGTTCTCTACTCCGTTCTTGAGGTAAACTGATTGTAACAAACTTCTCAACTCTGCTCTTGCAGTATATGATTGAGACAAAGGTCTCAACTTCGCTCTTGAGGTATACTGATTGAGACAAAGTTCTCAACTCCGCGCTGGAGGTATATTGATTCAGATAAAGTTCTCGACTGTGCTCTTCGGGTATCCTGATTGAGATAAAGTTCTTGACTATGCACTGGAGGTATACTGATTGAGACAAAAGTCTTGACTCCATTCTGGAGGTATGCTCATCAGGGTAACGTTCTTGACTCCAGCTCTGGAAGTATTCTGTCTGAGCAAAGTTCATGACTCCAGCACTGGAAGTATACTGATGGAGACAACGTTCTTGACTCAATACTGGAAGTATACTGATTGAGACAAAGTTCTTGACTCCGTTCTGGAGGTGTACTGATTGAGACATACCCTTAAATAGCTCAATTGAAAGCACTAAATTTTAAAATGCTTTGTAAATGCAAATTAATTTGAAACGGGGATAATTTTTCACTTCGGCTGGGAGGGGAGACCACTGCTTTGGGAGGGATGGGGCAGGTTTGGAAGGGTTCATTTAGGTTGGGAGGGGGGCGGTGAGAGGAATGGGCAAGTTTGGAAGGGCTTAATTCGACTGGGAGGTGTGGGGGTCACTGTGTTGGGAGGGCTGGGGCAGGGTTGGAAGGGTTCACTTCGGCTGGGAGGTGTGGGGGTCACTGTGTTGGGAGGGATGGGGCTGGTTTAGATGGGTTCACTTAGGCTGCGAGGGGGGCGGTGAGAGGGATGGGGCAGGTTTGGAAGGGTTCACTTCGGCTGGGAGGTGTGGGGGTCACTGTGTTGGGAGGGATGGGGCTGGTTTGGAAGGGTTCACTTAGGCTGCGAGGGGGGCGGTGAGAGGGATGGGGCAGGTTTGAAAGGGTTCCCTTTGGCTGGGAGGGCTGGGTGGTCACTGCGTTGGGAGGGCTGGGGAAGATTTGGAAGGGTTTACTTCGGCTGGGTGGTCACTGCGTTGGGAGGGCTGGGGGAGGTTTGGAAGGGTTCACTTCGGCTGGGAGGGGAGGTCAGTGCGTTGGGAGAGATGGGGCAGGTTTGGAATGGTTCACTTAGGCTGGGAGGGGGGGCGGTGAGAGGGATGGGGCAGGTTTGAACATAAGATGTTTCTGGAAGGAGCGTCCTTCCTGGGGGTCAGGCTGGGAGCAGGGAGGATGAGCTGTGGTGGAATGTGCAGCTCGGAGCTGCAGGAAGTAACCCTTACTAAGCGGGGTGTTTTCACAAAACTGGAGGGAGAGACGGGAGGGGGTGGCAGCAGGGTCTGGTTTACATAATCCCAGAGCCTGTATACATCGACACGTTTCATGAACCAGTCTGCCTTTGTTTTGAACGATGTGCGGCACCGTGCAAACCACGTAAAAGCGAGGAGGGAAAAGGTTGCTCAAGAGACCTCCCTCGCGCCCCCCCCCCCCGTTCATGCTCAGACTTTTTTGTGCGGAGTCTTGTTGGGGCAGGAATGTTGGGTGTTTGCGGGGTCTTAGCGCCTCGCAGGAGTCGGGGTGTTGTAATGCCGTGGACGCCTGCCAGAGGATGCGTGTTTTAACTAGAATCGCCTCTCACAGGAGCCCCGCAGTGCGGCGCGCCCACAAATGGAAACTTTCAGACATTATACGGGGAGCAGGCCCGTCTCAGGTCTCTTCTGAGCCGACCAAATAGGAGAGTACTGGTGCTTCTCAGCAGGGGTGCAGTACTTTTAATGGGAGAGTGCCTACGCTTCTCAGCAGGGGGGTAGTACTTTTAATGGGAGAGTACCGTTACTTAGCAGGGCTGCAGTATGTTTAATGGGAGAGTACCTACGCTTTCCATCGGGGCGATACTTTTGATGGGAGAGTACTGGTGCTTCTCAGCAATGGTGCTGTACTTAATGGAAGACTACCTACGCTTCCCACAGGGGCGGTACTTTTACTGGGAGAGTACTGGAGCTTCTCAGCAATGGTGCAGTACTTAATGAGAGAGTACCTACGCTTCTCACTGGGGGGCGGTACTTTTAATGGGAGAGTACTGGTGCTACTCAGCAAGGGTGCAGTACTTTTAATGGGAGAGTGCCTACGCTTCTCAGCAGGGGGTAGTACTTTTAATGGGAGAGAACCGTTACTTCTCAGCAGGGCTGCAGTACTTTTAATTGGAAAGTAACTACGCTTCTCAGCAGGGGGGTAGTACTTTTAATGGGAGAGTACCTACGCTTCTCACCGGGGTGGTACTTTCAATGGGAGAGTACTGGTGCTACCCTGCAAGGGTGCAGTACTTTTAATGGGAGAGTGCCTACGCTTCTCAGCAGGGGGGTGGTACTTTTAATGGGAGAGTACCGTTACTTAGCAGGGCTGCAGTATGTTTAATGGGAGAGTACCTACGCTTTCCATCGGGCGGTACTTTTGATGGGAGAGTACTGGTGCTTCTCAGCAATGGTGCAGTACTTAATGGAAGACTACCTACGCTTCCCACAGGGGCGGTACTTTTACTGGGAGAGAACTGGAGCTTCTCAGCAATGGTGCAGTACTTAATGGGAGAGTACCTACGCTTCTCACTGGGGGGCGGTACTTTTAATGGGAGAGTACTGGTGCTACTCAGCAAGGGTGCAGTACTTTTAATGGGAGAGAACCGTTACTTCTCAGCAGGGCTGCAGTACTTTTAATTGGAAAGTAACTACGCTTCTCAGCAGGGCTGCAGTAATTTTAATAGGAGAGTAACTATGCTTCTCAACAGGGGGGTAGAACATTTAATGGGAGAGTACCAGTGATTCTCAGCAGGGGGTAGTACTTTTACTGGGAGAGTACCTATGCTTCTCACCAGGGGGCAGTACTTTTAATGGGAGAGTACTGCTGCAGCAAGGGTGCAGTACTTTTCATGGGAGAGTACCTACGGTTCTCACCGGGTGCAGTACTTTTACTGGGAGAGTACTGGTGCTTTTCAGCAAGGGTACAGTACTTTTAATGGGAGAATACCTACGCTCCTCAGCAGGGGGGTAGTTCTTTTAATGGGAGAGTACCAGTGCTTTTCAGCATGGGGATAGTACCTTTAATGGGAGAGTACTGATGCTTCTCAGCAAGGGTGCAGTACTTTTAATGGAGTACTGGTGCTTCTCAGCAGGGCTGCAGTACTTTTAATGGGAGAGTACCTACGCTTCTCAGCAGGGCAGCAGTACTCTTAATGGGAGAGTACTGCACTTCTTACTTTTAACTGGAGAGTACCTGCGCTTCACAGCACGGGGGCAGGACTTTTAATCGGAGAGTACTGGTGCTTTTCAGCAGGGGTATCGTACTTTCAATGGGAGAGTACTGGTACTTCTCGGCAGGGCTGCAGTACTTTTAATGGGAGAGTTCTGATGCTTCTCATTAGGGGTGCAGTACTGTTAATGGGAGAGTACCGATGCTTCTCAGCAGGGTTGCTGTACTTTCAATGGGAGAATACTGGTACTTCTCGGCAGGGCTGCAGTACTTTTAATGGGAGAGTGCCTGCGCTTCTCAGCCGTAGTGCAGCACTTTTAATAGGTGAGTGCCTGTGCTCTCAGCAGGGTTGCAGTACTTTTGATGGGAGAATACCTATGTTTCTCGGGGTTGCAGTATTTTCAATGGCAGAGTATCTGCTCTCATCAGGGGGACAGTACTTTTAATTGGAGTGTACCTTAGTTTCTCAGCAGAGTTGCAGTATTTTTAATGGGAGAGTATCATTCTGCGCTTCCCAGCAGGGGTGTGGTTTTTTAATGGGAGAGTACTGGTGCTTCTCAGCAGGGGGGTAATACTTTAAATGATGTGAGAGTACCGGTGCTTCTCAGCAGGGGGTAGTACATTTAATGGGAGAATACTGGCACTTCTCAGCAGGGGTGCAGTGGTTTTAATGGGACAGTTCTGTGCTTCTCAGCAGGGGGGTAGTACTTTAAATGATGTGAGAGTACATGAGAGTACCGGTGCTTCTCAGCAGGGGGGGTAGTACATTTAATTGGTGAGTACCAGTGCTTCTCAGCAGGGGTGCAGTGGTTTTAATTGGCAAGTACTGCGCTTCTCAGCAGGGGTACAGTACTTTAAATGTGAGAGTACTGGTGCTTCCCAGCATGGGTGCAGTGGTTTTATTTGTGGAGTACTGAGCTTCTCAGCAGAGTTGCAGTACTTTAAATGTGAGAGTGCCAACGTTTCTCAGCGGGGGTGCAGTGGCTTTAATTGGAGGGTACTGGGCTTCTCAGCTGGGGTGCAGTACTTTAAATGTGAGAGTACCTGAGAGTACCGGTGCTTCTCAGTAGGGGGGGTAGTACATTTAATGTGAGAGTACCTGCGCTTCTCAGCAGGGGTTGCAGTACTTTAAATGGGAGTGTACCTGAGTGTACCGGTGCTTCTCAGAAGGGGGGTAGTACATTTAATGTTAGAGTACCGGCACTTCTCAGCAGGGGTGCAGTATTGTAAATGTGAGTGTCAACAAGTATAAAAATGTCAAAATAATGCAGTAATACTATCACAAGATGTGCCACATTATGCTACATATTTTGCCTTTTCTTGCTGCATAATTTTCTCACGCTGCCGCATAATTTTCCTCTCTCATGCCGCATAATTCCAGTGGCCCTGCTCACATGTGCAGCGAGGTTTCTGAAGCGCACATGTGAGAAGTCAGGTGATGAGGAGCAAAGAGACGGCCAGCTCAAGTCCTGGGGGTTTGGTTTGCATCTCTGTTCTTGCCCAGTGGGAGGATGATCTACGATTCGTGAATTGTCCTGCTCTTCATTTCACCGATAAACCTGCCTTAGGCACTAAAGGGACAGTTTCCTCCTTTGAGATGTGAAAACCATGGAAAGCTCTGGACCTGCCGGTTTTCTCCACTTTTTCCCAAGGGGAAGGAAAGGTTGCCTATGGAAGTACCCCCGGGTATGACATCTCTCTGCCATGGTGAAGGGAGGGTTGCCGACAGGTGTACCCCCTGGGTATAGCATCTCTCTGTCATGGGGAAGGGAGGGTTGTCTATGGAGATACCCCCTGGGTATGACATCTCTCTGCCATGGGGAAGGGAGGGTTCCCTGTGGAGGTACCCCCTGGGTATAGCATCTCTCTGCCATGGTGAAGTAAGGGTTGTCTATGGAGGTACCCCCTGGGTATGACATCTCTCTGCCATGATGAAGGGAAGGTTGTCAATAGGTGTACCCCCTGGGTATGACATGTCTCTGCCATGATGAAGGGAGGGTTGTCGATAGGTGTACCCCCTGGGTATAGCATCTCTCTGCCATGATGAAGGGAGGGTTTTCGATAGGTGTACACCCTGGGTATAGCATCTCTCTGCCATGATGAAGGGAAGGTTGTCGATAGGTGTACCCACTGGGTATGACATCTCTCTGCCATGTTGAAGTAAGGGTTGTCTATGGAGGTACCCCCTGGGTATGACATCTCTCTGCCATGATGAAGGGAAGGTTGTCGATAGGTGTACCCCCTGGGTATAGCATCTCTCTGCCATGATGAAGGGAGGGTTGTCGATAGGTGTACCGCCTGGGTATAGCATCTCTTTGCCATGGTGAAGATAGGGTTGTCTATGGGTGTACCCACTGGGTATAGCATCTCTCTGCCATGGTGAAGATAGGGTTGTCTATGGGTGTACCCCCTGGGTATAGCATCTCTCTGCCATGGTGAAGGGAGGGTTGTCTATGGGTGTACCCCCTGGGTATAGCATCTCTCTGCCATAATGAATGGAGGGTTGTCGATAGGTGTACCCCCTGGGTATGACATCTCTCTGCCATGGTGAAGGGAGGGTTGTCTATGGGTGTACCCCCTGGGTATATCATCTCTGTCATGGTGAAAGGAGTATTGTCGATAGGCATACCCCCTGGGTATAGCATCTCCCTGCCTTGGTGAAGGGAGGGTTGTCGATAGGTGTACCCCCTGGGTATAGCATCTCTCTGCCATGATGAAGGGAGGGTTGTCGATAGGCGTACCCCCTGGGTATAGCATCTCTCTGCCATGGTGAAGGGAGGGTTGTCTATGGGTGTACCCCCTGGGTATAGCATCTCTGTGCCATGGTGAAGGGAGGGTTGTCAATGGAGGTACCCCTTGGGCATAGCATCTCTCTGTCATGATGAAGGGAGGGTTGTCTATGGGTGTACTCCCGGGGTATGGCATCCCTCTGCCATGTAGAAGAGAGGGTTGTTTTGGGGGGCTCCCCCGGGGAGCAGCATCTCTCTGCCATGGGGAAGGTAGGTTTGGCTCTGGAGGTACCCCCGAGGTACAGCATTTCTCTGCCATGAGGAAGGGAGGGTTGTCGATAGGTGTACCCCCTGGGTATAGCATCTCTCTGCCATGATGAAAGGAGGATTGTCGATAGGCGTACCCCCTGGGTATAGCATCTCTCTGCCTTGGTGAAGGGAGGGTTGTCTATGGGTGTACCCCCTGGGTATAGCATCTCTCTGCCATGATGATGGGAGGGTTGTTGATAGGTGTACCCCTGGGTATAGCATCTCTCTGCCATGGTGAAGGGAGGGTTGTCGATGGGCGTACCTCCTGGGTATGACATCTCTCTGCCATGAGGAAGGGAAGGTTGTCGATAGGTGTACCCCCGGGGTGCAGCATCTCTCTGCCATGATGAAGGAAAGGTTGTCGATAGGTGTACCCCCTGGGTATAGGATCTCTCTGCCATGATGAATGGAGGGTTGTCGATAGGTATACCCCCTGGGTATAGGATCTCTCTGCCATGATGAAAGGAGGGTTGTCTATGGAAGTACCCCTGGGTATAGCATCTCTCTGCCATGGTGAAGTAAGGGATGTCTATGGGTGTACCCCCTGGGTATGATATCTCTCTGCCATGATGAAGGGAAGGTTGTCGATAGGTGTACCCCCTGGGTATAGCATCTCTCTGCCATGGCAAAGGGAGGGTTGTCTATGGAGGTACCCCCTGGGTATGACATCTCTCTGCCATGATGAAGGGAAGGTTGTCGATAGGTGTACCCCCTGGGTATAGCATCTCTCTGCCATGGCAAAGGGAGGGTTGTCTATGAAGGTATCCCCTGGGTATGACATCTCTCTGCCATGATGAAGGTAAGGTTGTCGATAGGTGTACCCCCTGGGTATAGCATCTCTCTGCCATGGTGAAGGGCGGGTTGTCGATAGGTGTACCCCCTGGGTATAGCATCTCTCTGCCATGGTGAAGGTAGGGTTGTCTATGGGTGTACCCCCTGGGTATAGCATCTCTCTGCCATAATGAATGGAGGGTTGTCAATAGGTGTACCCACTGGGTATAGCATCTCTCTGCCATGTTAAAGGGAGGGTTGTCGATAGGTGTACCCCCTGGGTATAGCATCTCTCTGCCATGATGAAAGGAGGATTGTCGATAGGTGTACCCCTTGGGTAGAGCATCTCTCTGCCATGGTGAAGGGAGGGTTGTCGATAGGTGTACCCCCTGGGTATAGCATCTCTCTGCCATGGTGAAGGGAGGGTTGTCAATAGGCGTACCCCCTGGGTATAGCTTCTCTCTGCCATGGTGAAGGGAGGGTTGTCGATAGGCGTACCCCCTGGGTATAGCATCTCTCTGCCATGGTGAAGGGAGGGTTGTCAATGGAGGTACCCCTTGGGCATAGCATCTCTCTGTCATGATGAAGGGAGGGTTGTCTATGGGTGTACTCCCTGGGTATGGCATCCCTCTGCCATGTAGAAGAGAGGGTTGTTTTGGGGGGCTCCCCCGGGGAGCAGCATCTCTCTGCCATGGGGAAGGTAGGTTTGGCTCTGGAGGTACCCCCTAGCTACAGCATTTCTCTGCCATGAGGAAGGGAGGATTGTCTATAGAAGTACCCCCGGGGTACGGCGTTTCCCTGCCATGGGGAAGGGCGGGTTGTCGATAGGTGTACCCCCTGGGTATAGCATCTCTCTGCCATGGTGAAAGGAGGATTGTCGATAGGCGTACCCCCTGGGTATAGCATCTCTCTGCCTTGGTGAAGGGAGGGTTGTCGATGGGTGTACCCCCTGGGTATAGCATCTCTCTGCCATGGTGAAGGAAGGGTTGTCGATGGGCGTACCCCCTGGGTATAGCATCTCTCTGCCATGATGAAGGGAGGGTTGTCTATGGATGTACCCCTGGGTATAGCATCTCTCTGCCATGGTGAAGGGAGGGTTGTCAATGGAGGTACCCCCTGGGTATCGCGTGTCTCTGCCATGATGAAGGGAGGGTTGTCTATGGGTGTACTCCCGGGGTATGGCATCCCTCTGCCATTTAGAAGAGAGGGTTGTTTTGGGGGGCTCCCCCGGGGAGCAGCATCTCTCTGCCATGGGGAAGGTAGGTTTGGCTCTGGAGGTACCCCCGAGGTACAGCATTTCTCTGCCATGAGGAAGGGCGGGTTGTCTATGGGGGTACCCCGGGGTGCGGCATCTCTCTTCCATGGGGAGGCGGTGGCCGATTCTGATTGCACAGTAAGGAAAAAAAGGTCTGTTTTTTAAAATTGTTTTTCCGATGTTTTAGGCTTTGTGTGTCAATTTGTTTTACAACTAATCCAAACTTTGCTACAGAACTTGAATACATTTCGTTTATGTACAACCCCAACGGATCCTAATAATAATATTAGGGCGGTAGATCACCCAGATCATCATGGCTGGGGTCAGAGGTCACCGTTCGCTCCCCTTTTTGAAAATTTCTCGATGAACTATTCACAGTCAAAAACAAATTCAAGTGCCTTTGTGGTAGTGGAGGACAGAGTGAGGCCCCGGTTACAGAGTGAGGCCCCGGCCCCGGTTACAGAGAGAGGCCCCGGCCCCGGTTACAGAGAGAGGCCCCGGTTACAGAGAGAGGCCCAGTTACAGAGAGAGGCCCCGGTTACAGAGTGAGGCCCCGGTTACAGAGTGAGGCCCCGGTTACAGAGTGAGGCCCCGGTTACAGAGTGAGGCCCCGGTTACAGAGTGAGGCCCCGGTTACAGAGTGAGGCCCCGGTTACAGAGTGAGGCCCCGGTTACAGAGTGAGGCCCCGGTTACAGAGTGAGGGCCCCGGTTACAGAGTGAGGGCCCCGGTTACAGAGTGAGGGCCCCGGTTACAGAGTGAGGGCCCCGGTTACAGAGTGAGGGCCCCGGTTACAGAGTGAGGGCCCCGGTTACAGAGTGAGGGCCCCGGTTACAGAGTGAGGCCCCGGTTACAGAGTGAGGCCCCGGTTACAGAGAGGCTTAGCGCTGTGATATATGTCGAAGCGCTAGTCGCGGTTGGACCCCCGTCAGGGCTGGCCGAAAATAGACCCTGCACCAAAATAAAAGTGGCCCCGTTAGTAAATTAGATAGCTAAAAAATGGCTCATGTTTGGAAAATGGGGCAGTTTTGAACTTGTAAAGACACGCTGTATAAATGTTTCGCGAGGTACGGAAGCAGTCGCGGTTGCTGGCAATGTACAGTGGCGGGGTAGGGCAGCAGCAGCGGGGGTAGGCGGGGGGAGGAGGGAGGGAATTAATAATAAAAGAAATACGTACCTGATGCTGGGCCGGCCACCTCGCGCCTGGTGCTCTTCTGCTCTTCCTTCTCCCAGCAGTCCCTGGGACACCATTCACAGACTCCCCATCCAATGCAGACGCTGCTCTCATGCTTTGAGAGCAGCGTGGGGATTGGCCTGAGCAGGCTGGTTTGCTGCTCGCTCAGGCACAGGGAGTCTGTGCCGTTTCTGCGCCCGGCTGTGGAACACAGCTCGGTTGGAGAAACCTAACGCATATGTCTATTTGGCGGGCCTAAGACAGCCAATCAAACTGACATGCGCATTTACAAGTGCCCACCACTCCTCCTCCCTGCCCTGTCAACAGAGGATTGCCCGGCCCCGCCCTGACCGTGACTCGGCAGCATCAGCTACCAGTGAAAAATAAAATGATAATAAAATCAGTGGCATAGGTAGACCTATGGCCACCCGTGGCGGCCTCTGCATTTGCGGCCGTGTATAAGTGCAGGGGGAGTGCTGGCGATTTCCTCTGCGGCTGCCCCGCGACTGCCGCAGATAAGAGGGTGGCGCCACCCCCAAAACTTGGTCCCCCTTGCTACGCCACTGAATACAATTGTTTTATTTTTCATTCTACATTAAGAGGGGTGACACTCCTTTTCAATTACGGAGGAGCTGCCGCTGAACGGAAGACTGCATAGATTTGAGCTTGCTGCTTGTAATATTTGTGGTAATATCAGAGAAATCAACAGTGAAAACCCGCCCAGCAGACCATAAAACAGGCCCACACACAACCAAAAAACCCGTCTACACACTGACCTATCAGACCAGCCCTTCTGGCACCAGCCCACACACTGACCTATCAGACCAGCCCTTCTGGCACCGGTCCACACATTGACCTATCAGACCGGCCCTTCTGGCGCTGTCTGATTGGCCAATAGACCAGTCCGACCCTGCATAAGGGGAGCTGAAACGTGGACCTGCGTGTGCTATTTGAGCTGTGCATCTGTTCATCTATTGGTGGAGGAAATCTCCTTAATTTACAACAACATGGACCAATAAAAACAAGTGCCTTCCACCTGCTGGCTGCTGACATTGTGTGGTGTTTTGTAATGCATGTTTCACAGTATTGTGTAACACAGCGATGCCAATTTCGAAGCCTTGTCAGATATATATATATATATATATCAACAACACAGTCCTTTACGGGGGGAGCACGATCCAGCTGGTGCTCGTGGCGAGAAAAGGCCAATTCTCGCAACATATAATCCAACAATTGATTAAATACACGGCACTCTCCTTGGCTTAAATTCGATTCTTTATTTAGACCATTCCTCTCCTCCTCCTACGCGTTTCAAACACAAAGTTCTTGATCACGGTAGTACTACCGTGATCAAGAACTTTGTGTTCGAAACGCGTAGGAGGAGGAGAGGAATGGTCTAAATAAAGAATCGAATTTAAGCCAAGGAGAGTGCCGTGTATTTAATCAATTGTTGGATTATATATATATATGGTGTCATGTGATCAAGGCCCGAGGTGGGGCTGAAACGCGTCATGGCTGTAGAGGTGTTGGAGGAGCAATAAATAAATAACTTTTGCTATTATTTTGGGTCCGTGCTCCGTTTCTGTGGGACGAGAGATACGCCAGAGGGCGAACGGAGTTGCCAAGAGTATATATATATATATATATATATATATATATATATATATACGTATATATATAAATGTAAACATGGCTCACTGTGGTGTCTCACTGGAATACGGGCACCTTGCACAGTTGTGATTGTTACTGAAGAATCTAGAGTAGGACATACTGTGGACATCAGAAGGCACTGAAGGATCCAGAGATGGACACGGAGCGGACATGAGAAGGCACTGAAGGATCCAGAGTAGGATCGGAGCAGACATCAGAAGGCACTGAAGGATCCAGAGTAGGACCAGAGCGGACATCAGAAGGCACTGGAGGATCCAGAGTAGGACACAGTGCGGACATCAGAAGGCACTGAAGGATCCAGAGTAGGACACAGTGTGGACATCCAAAGGCACTGAAGGATCCAGAGTAGGACACGGAGCGGACATCAGAAGGCACTGGAGAATCCAGAGTAGGACACGGAGCGGACATCGGAAGGCACTGAAGGATCCAGAGTAGGACACAGGGCGGACATCAGAAGGCACTGAAAAATCCAGAGTAGGACACGGAGCGGACATCAGAAGACACTGAAGGATCCAGAGTAGGATACAGAGAGGACATCAGAAGGCACTGAAGGATCCAGAGTAGGACACGGAGCGGACATCGGAAGGCACTGAAGGATCCTGAGTTGGACACAGTGCAGACATCAGAAGGCACTGAAGGATCCAGAGTAGGATACAGAGAGGGCATCAGAAGGCACTGAGGGATCCAGAGTAGGACACAGCGCGGACATCAGAAGGCACTGAAGGATCCAGAGTAGGATACAGAGAGGACATCAGAAGGCACTGAAGAATCCAGAGAAGGACACAGTGCCGACATCAGAAGGCACTGAAGGATCCAGAGTAGGATACAGAGCGGACATCAGAAGGCACTGAAGGATCCAGAGTAGGACACGGAGCGGACATCAGAAGGCACTGAAGAATCCAGAGTAGGACACGGAGCGGACATCAGAAGGCACTGAAGAATCCAGAGTAGGACACGGTGTGGACATCAGAAGGCAATGAAGGATCCAGAGTAGGACACAGAGCGGACATCAGAAGGCACTGAAGAATCCAGAGTAGGACACGGAGCGGACATCGGAAGGCACTGAAGAATCCAGAGTAGGACACGGAGCGGACATCGGAAGGCACTGAAGGATCCAGAGTAGGACACAGGGCGGACATCAGAAGGCACTGAAAAATCCAGAGTAGGACACGGAGCGGACATCGGAAGGCACTGAAGGATCCTGAGTTGGACACAGTGCGTATATCAGAAGGCACTGAAGGATCTAGAGTAGGATACAGAGAGGGCATCAGAAGGCACTGAAGGATCCAGAGTAGGACACAGTGCGGACATCAGAAGGCACTGAAGGATCTAGAGTAGGATACAGAGAGGACATCAGAAGGCACTGAAGAATCCAGAGAAGGACACAGTGCCGACATCAGAAGGCACTGAAGGATCCAGAGTAGGATACAGAGCGGACATCAGAAGGCACTGAAGGATCCAGAGTAGGACACGGAGCGGACATCAGAAGGCACTGAAGAATCCAGAGTAGGACACGAAGCGAACATCAGAAGGCACTGAAGGATCCCAAGTAGGATACAGAGAGGGCATCAAAAGGCACTGAAGGATCCAGAGTAGGATACAGAGAGGGCATCAGAAGGCACTGAAGAATCCAGAGTAGGACACAGTGCGGACATCAGAAGGCACTGAAGGCTCCCGAGTAGGACACACGGCGGACATCAGAAGCCACTGAAAAATCCAGAGTAGGACACGGAGCGGACATCAGAAGGCACTGAAGGATCCCAAGTAGGATACAGAGAGGGCATCAAAAGGCACTGAAGGATCCAGAGTAGGATACAGAGCGGACATCAGAAGGCACTGAAGGATCCAGAGTAGGACACGGAGTGGACATCAGAAGGCACTGAAGAATCCAGAGTAGGACACAGTGTGGACATCAGAAGGCACTGAAGGATCCAGAGTAGGACACAGAGCGGACATCAGAAGGCACTGAAGGATCCAGAGTAGGACACGGAGCGGACATCGGAAGGCACTGAAGGATCCAGAGTAGGACACAGTGCGGACATCAGAAGGCACTGAAGGATCCAGAGTAGGAGACACTGCGGACATCAGAAGGCACTGAAGGATCCAGAGTAGGACACGGAGTGGGCATCAGAAGGCACTGAAGGATCCAGAGTCGGATACAGAGCGGACATCAATCAATCAATCAATCACAGAATTTGTAAAGCGCACTACTTACCCGCGAGGGTCTCAAGGCGCTGGGGGAGAAAAAAAGGGGGGGGGGTGCTGCTACTGGTCGAACAACCAGGTCTTGAGTAGCCTCCTGAAGGTCAGCAGGTCCTGGGTCTGTCGTAGGCTTAGTGGAAGGGTGTTCCAGGTCTTGGCGGCGAGGTGGGAGAAGGATCTGCCGCCGGTGGTGGTTCTTCGAATGCGAGGGACGGTGGCGAGGGAGAGGTCGGCGGAGCGGAGTTGGCGGTTGGGGACGTAGAAGAGGAGTCGTCTGTTGAGGTAGGCTGGGCCAGTCTTGTGGAGTGCCTTGTGTGCGTGGATGAGGAGTTTGAAGGAGATTCTCCTGTCGACGGGGAGCCAGTGCAGGTTCCTCAGGTGGGGGGTGATGTGGCTGTGGCGTGGTACATCGAGGATCAGGCGTGCGGAGGCGTTTTGTATGCGTTGCAGTCGCTTGATGAGCTTGGCCGGGGCTCCCGCGTAGAGGGCGTTCCCATAGTCGAGTCTGCTGCTGACGAGGGCCTGGGTGACTGTTCTTCTCGTGTCTGTCGGGATCCCCCTGTAGATCTTGCGAAGCATGCGGAGGGTGTTGAAGCAGGAGGATGAGACTGCGTTGACTTGCTTGGCCATGGAGAGCGTTGAGTCGAGGATGACTCCCAGGTTGCGTGCGTGGTCGGTGGGTGTCGGGGCTGCTCCCAGCATCGTTGGCCACCAGGAGTCGTCCCAGGCTGAGGGGTTGGAGCCGAGGATGAGGACCTCTGTCTTCTCCGTGTTCAGTTTTAGTCGGCTGATCTTCATCCAATCGGCGACGGCCTTCATCCCTTCATGGAGGTAGGATTTGGCGGCGAGGGGGTCCTTGGTGAGGGAGAGGATCAGTTGAGTGTCGTCGGCGTAGGAGATTATGTTGAGGTCGTGCTGTCTGGCGATGTGTGCGAGCGGGGCCATGTAGATGTTGAAGGCACTGAAGAATCCAGAGTAGGACACAGGGCGGACATCAGAAGGCACTGAAGAATCCAGAGTAGGACACAGAGCAGACATCAGAAGGCACTGAAGGATCCAGAGTAGGACACAGAGAGGACATCCGAAGGCACTGAAGGATCCAGAGTAGGACATCCGAAGGCACTGAAGGATCCAGAGTAGGACATCAGAAGGCACTGAAGAATCCAGAGTAGGAGACACTGCGGACATCAGAAGGCACTGAAGAATCCAGAGTAGGATACAGAGAGGGCATCAGAAGGCACTGAAGGATCCCGAGTAGGACACGGAGCAGACATCAGAAGGAACTGAAGGATCCAGAGTAGGATACAGAGAGGACATCAGAAGGCACTGAAGGATCCAGAGTATGAGACACTGCGGACATCAGTAGGCACTGAAGGATCCAGAGTAGGATACGGAGCGGACATCAGAAGACACTGAAGGATCCAGAGTAGGACACGGAGCAGACATCAGAAGGCACTGAAGAATCCAGGAGGGACACACTGCGGACATCAGGAGGCACTGAAGGATCCAGAGTAGGAGACACTGCGGACATCAGAAGGCACTGAAGGATCCAGAGAAGGTTACAGAGAGGGCATCAGAAGGCACTGAAGAATCCAGAGTAGGACACAGTGCCGACATCAGAAGGCACTGAAGGATCCAGAGTAGGGCACGGAGTGGGCATCAGAAGGCACTGAAGGATCCAGAGTAGAATACAGAGCGGACATCAGAAGGCACTGAAGGATCCAGAGTAGGACACGGAGTGGGCATCAGAAGGCACTGAAGGATCCAGAGTAGGACACGCAGCGGACATCAGAAGGCACTGAAGGATCCCAAGTAGGATACAGAGAGGGCATCAGAAGGCGCAGAAGAATCAAGAGTAGGACACGGGGTGGGCATCAGAAGGCACTGAAGGATCCAGAGTAGGACACGGTGGCGACATCAGAAGGCACTGAAGGATCCAGAGTAGGACACGGAGTGGGCATCAGAAGGCACAGAAGGATCCAGAGTAGGACACGGAGTGGGCATCAGAAGGCACTGAAGGATCCAGAGTAGGACACGGAGCGGACATCATAAGGCACTGAAGGATCCCAAGTAGGATACAGAGAGGGCATCTGAAGGCGCACAAGAATCCAGAGTAGGACACGGAGTGGGCATCAGAAGGCACTGAAGGATCCAGAGTAGGACACGGAGCGGACATCAGAAGGCACTGAAGGATCCCAAGTAGGATACAGAGAGGGCATCAGAAGGCGCAGAAGAATCCAGAGTGGGACACGGAGTGGGCATCCGAAGGCACTGAAGAATCCAGAGTAGGATACGGAGTGGGCATCAGAAGGCACTGAAGGAACCAGAGTAGGACACAGAGAGGGCATCAGAAGGTGCAGAAGAATCCAGAGTAGGACACGGAGTGGGCATCAGAAGGCACTGAAGAATCCAGAGTAGGACACGGAGTGGGCATCAGAAGGCACTGAAGGATCCCAAGTAGGACACAGAGAGGGCATCAGAAGGCACAGAAGAATCCAGAGTAGGATACGGAGTGGGCATCAGAAGGCACTGAAGGATCCAGAGTAGGACACAGAGAGGACATCAGAAGGCACTGAAGGATCCAGAGTAGGACACGGAGTGGGCATCAGAAGGCACTGAAGGATCCAGAGTAGGACACGGAGTGGGCATCAGAAGGCACTGAAGGATCCAGAGTAGAATACAGAGCGGACATCAGAAGGCACTGCAGAATCCAGAGTAGGACACGGAGTGGGCATCAGAAGGCACTGAAGGATCCAGAGTAGAATACAGAGCGGACATCAGAAGGCACTGAAGGATCCAGAGTAGGTATTTCTATGGGTGGTGGAATAACAGCCCATTAAAAAGAAAGAGGGAAGAAACCAGGCATGAGAGAAAGAATAAACAGAGTAGAAAGAGGAAGCGGAAGAGAACAGAATTCAGGAACACCAGATGCTAAGAGGTGGAGCAGGTAGCCTCACCAGGATCACAGTGTTACACGGAGATGTAGTGTGCTTCATTCATATGGTGAAACTCGACACGATTGTAGAGTTACATTTAGGCTTTGTCAAGATATAAATCAATTTACATAAATTTGGGAGTTTTGCTTTATGCCTGCTACACTAATTTCCCGAAATTAAACCATTACGCCACTTAATGTAATTACGCGCCATTCGACTGCAATCACTCAATTCGTGGTAAATTTTACAGCGAATGCTCAGCAACAACAGAGCGCGAGCGGTATTCGCGGTCTTTTGTTTCAATGTTTGCTCGTGCAAGGGCACAAGGGTGCATTTTAAGCTAAAATATAGTGTTAAATGACGGTTTTACATTTCTCGTATCAAAGCATAATTTCACATAATGACACGAAAGCAAATTCCATGATTTTCCCACAACCCTAGTTACATTGAGATGTGTTGTGTTTCAGTGAGTGACACAAACCATGGGGGGGGAGGGCGCTGTAGGATTCCAGTGTTACAGTGAGGTGTTTTGTGTTACATTAAGTGAGTGAAACACACATGGAGCACACACCAGTTATAGTGTCACTTTGAGGTGTGTTGTGCTGTGTTTCAATAGGTGAGTGAAACATGCCACAGGGGGCTGCTCTGGGATTATAGTATTTCAGCTATATGTGGTGTGGTGTGGTGTGTTTCACTTGGTGAATGAAAGTCACCACAGTCATCCAAAATGGGAAAGTAGTGTTACATTAAGATGTGTTGTGGTGTGTTTTACTAGGTGAGTGAGCACACCCACACCGCAGGGGGCTGCACCAGGATCACAGAGTTACATTGAGACGTGTTGTGGTGTGTTTCACTAGGTGAGTGAACACACCCACATCGTAGGGAGCTGAACCAGGATCACAGTGTTACATTGAGACGTGTTGTGGTGTGTTTCACTAGGTGATTGAACACACCCACACCGAAGGGGGCTAAACCAGGATCACAGTTACATTGAGACATGTTGTGGTGTGTTTCACTAGATTGGTGAACACACCCACACCATAGGGGGCTGAACCAGGATCACAGAGTTACATTGAGACGTGTTGTGGTGTGTTTCACTAGGTGATTGAACAAACCCACACCGAAGGGGGCTAAACCAGGATCACAGTTACATTGAGACATGTTGTGGTGTGTTTCACTAGATTGGTGAACACACCCACACCATAGGGTTCTGAACCAGGATCACAGAGTTACATTGAGACATTTTGTGGTGTGTTTCACTAGGTGAGTGAACACACCCACACCGTAGAGGGCTGATCCAGGATCACAGAGTTACATTGAGACGTGTTGTCTTGTGTTTCACTAGGTGAGTGAACACACCCACACCGTAGGGGTCTGAACCAGGATCACAAAGTCACATTGAGACGTGTTGTGGTGTGTTTCACTAGATTGGTGAACACACCCACACCGTAGGGGGCTGAACCAGGATCACAGAGTTACATTGAGACGTGGGGTGTTTCACTAGGTGAGTGAACACACCCACACCGAAGGGGGCTGAACCAGGATCACAGAGTCACATTGAGACGTGTTGTGGTGTGTTTCACTAGGTGAGTGAACACACCCACACCGTAGGGGGCAGAACCACCAGGATCACAGAGTTACATTGAGACTTGTTGTGTTGTTTTTCACTAGGTGAGTGAACACACCCACACCGTAGGGGGCTGAACCAGGATCACAGAGTTACATTGAGACGTGTTGTGGTGCGTTTCACCAAGTGAGTGAACACACCCACACAGAAGGGGTCTGAACCAGGATCACAGAGTTACATTGAGACGTGTTGTGGTGTTTCACTAGATTGGTGAACACACCCACACCGTAGGGGGCTGAACCAGGATCACAGAGTTACATTGAGACGTCTTGTGGTGTTTTTCACTAGGTGAGTGATCACACCCACACTGTAGGGGGCTGAAGCAGGATCACAGAGTTACATTGAAACGTGTTGTGGTGTGTTTCACTAGATTGGTGAACACACCCACATCGTAGGGGACTGAACCAGGATCACAGTTACATTGAGACGTGTTGTGGTATGTTTCCCTCGGGGAGTGAACACACCTACACCGTAGGGGTCTGCACCAGGATCAACGAGTTACATTGAGACGTGTTGGGGTGTGTTTCAGTAGATTGGTGAACACACCCACACTGTAGGTGGATGAACCAGGATCACAGAGTTACATTGAGATGTGTTGTGGTGTTTTCGAACACACCCACACCGTAGGGGGCTGAACCAGGATCACAGAGTTACATTGAGACGTGTTGTGCTGTGTTTCACTAGGTGAGTGAACACACCGTAGGGGACTGAACCCGAATCAGAGTTACATTGAGATGCGTTGTGGTGTGTTTCACTAGATTGGTGAACACACCCACAACGTAGGGGGCTGAACCAGGATCACAGAGTTACATTGAAACGTGTTGTGGTGTGTTTCACTAGATTGGTGAACACACCCACATCGTAGGGGACTGAACCAGGATCACAGAGTTACAATGAGACGTGTTGTGGTATGTTTCACTCGGGGAGTGAACACACCTACACCGTAGGGGTCTGCACCAGGATCAAAGAGTTACATTGAGACGTGTTGTGGTATGTTTCACTAGGTGATCGAGCACACCCACGCCGTAGGGGGCTGCACCAGGATCACAGAGTTACATTGAGACGTGTTGTGGTGTTTTTCACTAGGTGAGCGAGCACACCCACGCCATAGGGGGCTGAACCAGGATCACAGAGTTACATTGAGACGTGGTGTGTTTCACTAGATTGGTGAGCACACCCACACCGTAGGGGGCTGAACCAGGATCACTGAGTTAGATTAAGATGTGTTGTGGTGTGTTTCACTAGGTGAGTGAACACACCCACACAGAAGGGGGCTGAGCCAGGATCACAGAGTTACATTGAGACGTGTTGTGCTGTGTTTCACTAGGTGAGTGAACACACCGTAGGGGACTGAACCCGAATCAGAGTTACATTGAGATGCGTTGTGGTGTGTTTCACTAGATTGGTGAACACACCCACACCGTAGGGGGCTGAACCAGGATCACAGAGTTACATTGAGACGTTTTGTGGTGTGTTTCACTAGGTGAGTGAACACACCCACACCGTAGGGGGCTGATCCAGGATCACAGAGTTACATTGAGACGTGTTGTCTTTCACCAGGTGAGTGAACACACCCACACCGTAGGGGGCTGAACCAGGATCACGCAGTTACATTGAGATGTGTTGTGTTTCACTAGATTGGTGAACACACTCACACCGTAGGGGGCTGAACCAGGATCACAGAGTCACATTGAGGCGTGTTGTGGTGTGTTTCACTAGGTGAGTGAACACACCCACACCAAAGGGGGCTGAACCAGGATCACTGAGTTACATTGAGACGTGTTGTGGTGCGTTTCACCAAGTGAGTGAACACACCCACACAGAAGGGGGCTGAACCAATCAATCAATCAATCAGGGAATTGTAAGCGCGCTACTCACCCGTGAGGGTCTCAAGGCGCTGAGGGGGGGTCCGCAGATCTGTTTAGCCGAAGAGCCAGGTCTTGAGGGTCTTCCTGAAGGTGTTCAGGGAGGGGGCGCGTCTGATGTCTGCCGGTAGCTCGTTCCAGGTCTTGGCTGCAATGTGAGAGAAGGATCTTCCGCCTGTTCTGGCTCTGTGGATGCGCGGGGTTTCGGCCAGTGCGGGGTTAGAAGATCGGAGGTTTCTTTTGGGTACGTGGAAGTTGATTCTGTCGTTGAGGTATTTGGGTCCGTTGTTATGTAGGCATTTGTAGGCGTGAGTGAGGATTTTGAAAGTGACTCTTTTCTCCACGGGGAGCCAGTGGAGACTTCGTAGAGGTGTTGGCTGATGTGTTCGTGTCGGGGGATGCCGAGGACGAGTCTGGCGGCGGTGTTCTGTACTGTCTGGAGTTTGCGGAGTAGGGACTTGTTGATGCCGGCGTAGAGTGCATTTCCATAGTCCAGTCTGCTGGTGATGAGTGCGTGGGTGACTGTCTTCCTTGACTCGGGGTGGGGGGGGGATCCACTTGAAGGTCTTGTGGAGGATGCGGAGGGTGTTGAAGCAGCTGGAGGTGACGGCGTTGACCTGCCGGTTCATGGAGAGTGATGAGTCGAGTACGATGCCGAGGTTCTTGGCGTGGTCTGAGGGGGTAGGTGGGCTTCCGAGGGCGGTCGGCCACCAGGTGCTGTTCCATGCAGAAGGGGTGGTACCGAGGACGAGGACTTCTGTCTTCTCGGCTCATAGAGTTACATTGAGACGCGTTGTGGTGTGTTTCACTAGGTGAGTGAGCACAACCACACCATAGGGGGATGAACCAGGATCACAGAGTTACATTGAGACGTGTTGTGGTGTGTTTCACTAGATTGGTGAACACACCCACACCGAAGGGAGCTGAACCAGGATCACAGAGTTGCATTGAGACGTGTTGTGGTGTGTTTAACTAGATTGGTGAACACACCCACACCATAGGGGGCTGAACCAGGATCACAGAGCTACATTGAGACGTGTTGTGGTGTTTTTCACTAGGTGAGTGATCACACCCACACTGTAGGGGGCTGAACCAGGATCACAGAGTTACATTGAAACGTGTTGGGGTATGTTTCACTAGGTGAGTGAGCACACCCACACTGTAGGGGGCTGAACCAGGATCATAGACTTACATTGAGACGTGTTGTGGTGTGTTTCACTAGGTGAGTGAGCACAATCACACCATAGGGGGATGAACCAGGATCACAGAGTTACATTGAGACGTGTTGTAGTGTTTTTCACTAGGTGAGTGAGCACACCCACACCGTAGGCGGCTGAACCAGGATCACAGAGCTACATTGAGATGTGTTGTGGTGTTTTTCACTAGGTGAGTGATCACACCCACACTGTAGGGGGCTGAACCAGGATCACAGAGTTACATTGAAATGTGTTGGGGTATGTTTCACTAGGTGAGTGAGCACACCCACACTGTAGGGGGCTGAACCCGAATCAGAGTTGCATTGAGATGCGTTGTGGTGTGTTTCACTAGGATTGGTGAACACACCCACACCGTAGGGGGCTGGAACCAGGATCACAGAGTTACATTGAGACGCTTTTGTGGTGTGTTTCACTAGGTGAGTGAGCACACCCACACCGTAGGCGGCTGATCCAGGATCACAGAGTTACATTGAGACGTGTTGTTTTTCACCAGGTGAGTGAACACACCCACACCGTAGGGGGCTGAACCAGGATCACAGAGTTACATTGAGGCGTGTTGTGTTTCACTAGATTGGTGAACACACTCACACCGTAGGGGGCTGAACCAGGATCACAGTCACATTGGAGACGTGTTGTGGTGTGTTTCACTAGGTGAGTGAACACACCCACAACAAAGGGGGCTGAACCAGGATCACTGAGTTACATTGAGACATGCTGTGGTGCGTTTCACCAAGTGAGTGAACACACCCACAACAAAGGGGGCTGAACCAGGATCACTGAGTTACATTGAGACGTGTTGTGGTGTGTTTAAGTAGATTGGTGAACACACCCACACTGTAGGGGGCTGAACCAGGATCACAGAGTTACATTGAGACGTGTTGTGGTGTGTTTCACTAGAATGGTGAACACACCCACACCGTAGGGGGCTGAACCAGGATCACAGAGTTACATTGAGACGCGTTGTGGTGTGTTTCACTAGGTGAGTGAGCACAACCACACCATAGGGGGATGAACCAGGATCACAGAGTTACATTGAGACGTGTTGTGTTGTGTTTCACTAGATTGGTGAACACACCCACACCGAAGGGGGCTGAACCAGGATCACAGAGTTGCATTGAGACGTGTTGTGGTGTGTTTCACTAGATTGGTGAACACACCCACACCATAGGGGGCTGAACCAGGATCACAGAGTTACATTGAGACGTGTTGTGGTGTGTTTCACTAGAATGGTGAACACACCCACACCGTAGGGGGCTGAACCAGGATCACAGAGTTACATTGAGACGCGTTGTGGTGTGTTTCACTAGGTGAGTGAGCACAACCACACCATAGGGGGATGAACCAGGATCACAGAGTTACATTGAGACGTGTTGTGTTGTGTTTCACTAGATTGGTGAACACACCCACACCGAAGGGGGCTGAACCAGGATCACAGAGTTGCATTGAGACATGTTGTGGTGTGTTTCACTAGATTGGTGAACACACCCACACCATAGGGGGCTGAACCAGGATCACAGAGCTACATTGAGACGTGTTGTGGTGTTTTTCACTAGGTGAGTGATCACACCCACACTGTAGGGGGCTGAACCAGGATCACAGAGTTGCATTGAAACGTGTTGGGGTGTGTTTCACTAGGTGAGTGAGCACACCCACACTGTAGGGGGCTGAACCAGGATCATAGACTTACATTGAGACGTGTTGTGGTGTGTTTCACTAGGTGAGTGAGCACAACCACACCATAGGGGGATGAACCAGGATCACAGAGTTACATTGAGACGTGTTGTAGTGTTTTTCACTAGGTGAGCGAGCACACCCACGCCATAGGGTGCTGAACCAGGATCACAGAGTTACATTGAGACGTGTTGTGTTTCACTAGATTGGTGAACACACCTACACCGAACGGGTCTGAACCAGAACCACAGAGTTAGATTGAGATGTGTTGTGGTGTTTTCGAACACACCCACACCGTAGGGGGCTGAACCAGGATCACAGAGTTACATTGAGATGTGTTGTGGTGTGTTTCACTAGATTGTTGAACACACCCACACTGTAGGGGGCTGAACCAGGATCACAGAGTTAGATTAAGATGTGTTGTGGTGTGTTTCACTAGGTGAGTGAACACACCCACACCTTAGGGGGCTGATCCAGAATCACAGAGTTACATTGAGACGTGTTGTGTTGTGTTTCACTAGGTGAGTGAACACACCGTAGGGGACTGAACCCGAATCAGAGTTGCATTGAGATGCGTTGTGGTGTGTTTCACTAGATTGGTGAACACACCCACACCGTAGGGGGCTGAACCAGGATCACAGAGTTACATTGAGACGTTTTGTGGTGTGTTTCACTAGGTGAGTGAGCACACCCACACCGTAGGCGGCTGATCCAGGATCACAGAGTTACATTGAGACGTGTTGTTTTTCACCAGGTGAGTGAACACACCCACACCGTAGGGGGCTGAACCAGGATCACAGAGTTACATTGAGACGTGTTGTGTTTCACTAGATTGGTGAACACACTCACACCGTAGGGGGCTGAACCAGGATCACAGTCACATTGAGACGTGTTGTGGTGTGTTTCACTAGGTGAGTGAACACACCCACAACAAAGGGGGCTGAACCAGGATCACTGAGTTACATTGAGACATGCTGTGGTGCGTTTCACCAAGTGAGTGAACACACCCAAAACAAAGGGGGCTGAACCAGGATCACAGAGTTAGATTAAGATGTGTTGTGGTGTGTTTCACTAGGTGAGTGAACACACCCACACCGTAGGGGGCTGAACCAGAATCACAGAGTTACATTGAGACATGTTGTGGTGTGTTTCACTAGGTGAGTGAACACACCCACTCCGAGGGTGGCTGAACCAGGATCACAGAGTTAGGTTAAGATGTGTTGTGGTGTGTTTCACTAGGTGAGTGAACACACCCACACCGTAGGGGGCTGAACCAGGATCACTGAGTTACATTGAGACGTGTTGTGGTGTGTTTCACTAGATTGGTGAACACACCTACACCGTAGGGGGCTGAACCAGGATCACAGAGTTACATTGAGACGTATTGTGTTTTTTTTCACTAGGTGAGTGAACACACCCACACTGTAGGGGGCTGAACCAGGATCACAGAGTTACATTGAAACGTGTTGTGGTGTGTTTCACTAGATTGGTGAACACACCCACATCGTAGGGGGCTGAACCAGGATCACAGAGTTACATTGAGACGTGTTGTGGTGTGTTTCACTAGGTGAGTGAACACACCCACACCATAAGGGGCTGCACCAGGATCACAGAGTTACATTGAGATGTGTTGTGGTGTGTTTAAGTAGATTGGTGAACACACCCACACTGTAGGGGGCTGAACCAGGATCACAGAGTTACATTGAGACGTGTTGTGGTGTGTTTCACTAGGTGAGTGAACACACCCACACCGAAGGGGGCTGAACCAGGATCACAGAGTTATATTGAGACGTGTTGTGGTGTGTTTCACTAGGTTGGTGAACACACCCACACCGTAGAGGGCTGAACCTGCATCACAGAGTTACATTGAGATGTGTTGTGGTGTGTTTCACTAGATTGGTGAACACACCCACACCGTAGGGGGCAGAACCAGGATCACAGAGTTACATTGACATGTGTTGTGGTGTGTTTCACTAGATTGGTGAACACACCCACACCGTAGGGGACTGAACCAGGATCACAGAGTTACATTGAGACGTGTTGTGGTGTGCTTTACTCGGGGAGTGAACACACCCACACTGTAGGGGTCTGCACCAGGATCACAGAGTTACATTGAGACTTCTTGTGGTGTGTTTCAATAGGTGAGTGAGCACACCCACACCGTAGGGGGCTGAACCAGGATCATAAAGTTACATTGAGGCGTGTTGTGGTGTGTTTCACTAGGTGAGTGAGCACATCCACACCATAGGGGGCTGAACTAGGATCACAGAGTTACATTGAGACGTGTTGTGGTGTGTTTCACTAGAATGGTGAACACACCCACACCGTAGGGGGCTGAACCAGGATCACAGAGTTACATTTAGACGTGTTGTGGTGTGTTTCACTAGGTGAGTGAGCACATCCACACCATAGGGGGCTGAACCAGAATCACAGAGTTACATTGAGACATGTTGTGGTGTGTTTCACTAGGTGAGTGAACACACCCACTCCGAAGGGGGCTGAACCAGGATCACAGAGTTAGATTAAGATGTGTTGTGGTGTGTTTCACTAGGTGAGTGAACACACCCACACCGTAGGGGGCTGAACCAGAATCACAGAGTTACATTGAGACATGTTGTGGTGTGTTTCACTAGGTGAGTGAACACACCCACTCCGAAGGTGGCTGAACCAGGATCACAGAGTTAGGTTAAGATGTGTTGTGGTGTGTTTCACTAGGTGAGTGAACACACCCACACCGTAGGGGGCTGAACCAGGATCACAGAGTTACATTGAGACGTGTTGTGGTGTGTTTCACCAGGTGAGTGAACACACCCACACCCTAGAGGGCTGAACCAGGATCACAGAGTTACATTGAGACGTGTTGTGGTGTGTTTCACTAGGTGAGCGAACACATCCACACCGTAGGGGCTGAACCAGGATCACAGAGTTACATTGAGACGTGTTGTGGTGTGTTCCACTAGGTTGGTGAACACGCCCACACCGAAGGGGTCTGAACCTGGATCACAGTTACATTGAGAAGTGTTGTAGTGTGTTTCACTAGGTTGGTGAACACACCCACACCGTAGAGGGCTGAACCAGGATCACAGAGTTACATTGAGATGTGTTGTGGTGTGTTTCACTAGGTGAGCGAACACATCCACACCGTAGGGGGCTGAACCAGGATCACAGAGTTACATTGAGACGTGTTGTGGTGTGTTTCACTGGATTGGTGAACACACCCACACCGTAGGGGGCTGGAACCAGGATCACAGAGTTAGATTAAGATGTGTTGTGGTTTGTTTTAGTAGGTGAGTGAACACACCCACACCATAGGGGACAGAACCATGATCACAGAGTTACATTGAGACATGTTGTGGTGTGTTTCACTAGAATGGTGAACACACCCATACCGTAGGGGGCTGCACAAGGATCACAGAGTTGCATTGAGACGTTTTGTGTGTTTCACTAGGTGAGTGAACACACCCACTCCGAAGGGGTCTGAACCAGGATCACAGAGTTAGATTAAGATGTGTTGTGGTGTGTTTCACTAGGTGAGTGAACACACCCACACCGTAGGGGGCTGAACCAGGATCACAGAGTTACATTGAGACGTGTTGTGGTGTGTTTCACCAGGTGAGTGAACACACTCACACCCTAGAGGGCTGAACCAGGATCACAGAGTTACATTGAGACGTGTTGCGGTGTGTTCCACTAGGTTGGTGAACACACCCACACCGAAGGGGTCTGAACCTGGATCACAGAGTTACATTGAGAAGTGTTGTAGTGTGTTTCACTAGGTTGGTGAACACACCCACACCGTAGAGGGCTGAACCAGGATCACAGAGTTACATTGAGATGTGTTGTGGTGTGTTTCACTAGATTGGTGAACACACCCACACCGTAGGGGGCTGAACCAGGATCACAGAGTTACATTGGGACGTGTTGTGGTGTGTTTCACTAGGTGAGCGAACACATCCACACCGTAGGGGGCTGAACCAGGATCACAAAGTTACATTGAGACATGTTGTGGTGTGTTTCACCAGGTGAGTGAACACACCCACACCCTAGGGGGCTGAACCATGATCACAGAGTTACATTGAGACGTGTTGCAATGTGTTTCACTAGGTTGGTGAACACACCCACACCGAAGGGGTCTGAACCTGGATCACAGAGTTACATTGAGAAGTGTTGTAGTGTGTTTCACTAGGTTGGTGAACACACCCACACCGTAGAGGGCTGAACCAGGATCACAGAGTTACATTGAGATGTGTTGTGGTGTGTTTCACTAGATTGGTGAACACACCGACACCGTAGGGGGTTGAACCAGGATCACAGAGTTACATTGGGATGTGTTGTGGTGTGTTTCACTAGGTGAGCGAACACATCCACACCGTAGAGGGCTGAACCAGGATCCCAGAGTTACATTGAGACGTGTTGTGGTGTGTTTCACTGGATTGGTGAACACACCCACTCCGAAGGGGGCTGAACCAGGATCACAGAGTTAGATTAAGATGTGTTGTGGTTTGTTTTAGTAGGTGAGTGAACACACCCACACCATAGGGGACAGAACCATGATCACAGAGTTACATTGAGACATGTTGTGGTGTGTTTCACTAGAATGGTGAACACACCCACACCGTAGGGGGCTGATCCAGGATCACAGAGTTGCATTGAGATGCGTTGTGGTGTGTTTCACTAGGTGAGTGAGCAAACCCACACCGTAGGGGGCTGATCCAGGATCACAGAGTTACATTGAGATGTGTTGTTTTTCACCAGGTGAGTGAACACACCCACACCGTAGGGGGCTGAACCAGGATCACAGAGTTACATTGAGAAGTGTTGTGTTTCACTAGATTGGTGAACACACTCACACCGTAGGGGGCTGAACCAGGATCACAGAGTCACATTGAGACGTGTTGTGGTGTGTTTCACTAGGTGAGTGAACACACCCACAACAAAGGGGTCTGAACCAGGATCACAGAGTTACATTGAGACGTGTTGTGGTGTGTTTCACTAGATTGGTGAACACACCTACACCGTAGGGGGCTGAACCAGGATCACAGAGTTACCTTGAGACGTATTGTGTTTTTTTTCACTAGGTGAGTGAACACACCCACACTGTAGGGGGCTGAACCAGGATCACAGAGTTACATTGAAACGTGTTGTGGTGTGTTTCACTAGATTGGTGAACACACCCACATCGTAGGGGGCTGAACCAGGATCACAGAGTTACATTGAGACGTGTTGTGGCATGTTTCACTCGGGGAGGGAACACACCCACACCATAGGGGGCTGAACCAGGATCACAGATTTACAATGAGACGTGTTGTGGTGTGTTTCACTAGGTTGGTGAACACACCCACACCGTAGGGGGCTGAACCAGGATCACAGAGTTACATTAAGACATGTTGTGTTGTGTTTCACTAGGTGAGTGAACACACCCAGACCTTAGGGGGCTGCACCAGGATCACAGAGTTACATTGAGATGTGTTGTGGTGTGTTTCAGTAGATTGGTGAACACACCCACACTGTAGGGGGCTGAACCAGGATCACAGAGTTACATTGAGACGTGTTGTGGTGTTTTCGAACACACCCACACCGTAGGGGGCTGAACCTGCATCACAGAGTTACATTGAGATGTGTTGTGGTGTGTTTCACTAGATTGGTGAACACACCCACACCGTAGGGGGCTGAACCAGGGTCACAGAGTTACTTTGAAATGTGTTATGGTGTTTTTCACTAGGTGAGTGAACACACCCACACGTAGGGGGCAGAACCAGGATCACAGAGTTACATTGACATGTATTGTGGTGTGTTTCACTAGATTGGTGAACACACCCACACCGTAGGGGACTGAACCAGGATCACAGAGTTACATTGAGACGTCTTGTGGTGTGTTTCACTAGGTGAGTGAGCACACCCACACCGTAGGGGGCTGAACCAGGATCATAAAGTTACATTGAGGCGTGTTGTGGTGTGTTTCACTAGGTGAGTGAGCACATCCACACCATAGGGGGCTGAACTAGGATCACAGAGTTACATTGAGACGTGTTGTGGTGTGTTTCACTAGAATGGTGAACACACCCACACCGTAGGGGGCTGAACCAGGATCACAGAGTTACATTGAGACGTGTTGTGGTGTGTTTCACTAGGTGAGTGAGCACATCCACACCATAGGGGGCTGAACCAGAATCACAGCGTTACATTGAGACATGTTGTGGTGTGTTTCACTAGGTGAGTGAACACACCCACTCCGAAGGGGGCTGAACCAGGATCACAGAGTTAGATTAAGATGTGTTGTGGTGTGTTTCACTAGGTGAGTGAACACACCCACACCTAGGGGGCTGAACCAGAATCACAGAGTTACATTGAGACATGTTGTGGTATGTTTCACTAGGTGAGTGAACACACCCACTCCGAAGGGGGCTGAACCAGGATCACAGAGTTAGATTAAGATGTGTTGTGGTGTGTTTCACTAGGTGAGTGAACACACCCACACCGTAGGGGGCTGAACCAGGATCACAGAGTTACATTGAGACGTGTTGTGGTGTGTTTCACCAGGTGAGTGAACACACCCACACCGTAGGGGGCTGAACCAGGATCACAGAGTTACATTGGGACGTGTTGTGGTGTGTTTCACTAGGTGAGCGAACACATCCACACCGTAGGGGGCTGAACCAGGATCACAGAGTTACATTGAGACGTGTTGTGGTGTGTTTCACCAGGTGAGTGAACACACCCACACCCTAGGGGGCTGAACCAGGATCACAGAGTTACATTGAGACGTGTTGCGGTGTGTTTCACTAGGTTGGTGAACACACCCACACCGAAGGGGTCTGAACCTGGATCACAGAGTTACATTGAGAAGTGTTGTAGTGTGTTTCACTAGGTTGGTGAACACACCCACACCGTAGAGGGCTGAACCAGGATCACAGAGTTACATTGAGATGTGTTGTGGTGTGTTTCACTAGATTGGTGAACACACCCACACCGTAGGGGGTTGAACCAGGATCACAGTGTTACATTGGGATGTGTTGTGGTGTGTTTCACTAGGTGAGCGAACACATCCACACCGTAGGGGGCTGAACCAGGATCACAGAGTTACATTGAGACGTGTTGTGGTGTGTTTCACTGGATTGGTGAACACACCCACACCGTAGGGGGCTGAACCAGGATCACAGAGTTAGATTAAGATGTGTTGTGGTTTGTTTTAGTAGGTGAGTGAACACACCCACACCATAGGGACAGAACCATGATCACAGAGTTACATTGAGACATGTTGTGGTGTGTTTCACTAGAATGGTGAACACACCCATACCGTAGGGGGCTGCACAAGGATCACAGAGTTGCATTGAGACGTTTTGTGTGTTTCACTAGGTGAGTGAACACACCGGAGGGGTCTGAACCAGGATCACAGAGTTACATTGAGACGTGTTGTGGTGTGTTTCACTAGGTGAGTGAACACACCCACACCGGAGGGGTCTGAACCAGGATCACAGAGTTACATTGAGATGTGTTGTGGTGTGGTTCACTAAATTGGTGAACACACGCACACTGTAGGGGACTGAACCAGGATCACAGAGTTACATTGAGATGTGTTGTGGTGTGTTTCACTAGATTGGTGAACACACCCACACCGTAGGGGACTAAACAAGGATTACAGAATTACATTGAGACGTGTTGTGGTATGTTTCACTAGATTGGTGAACACACCCACACCGTAGGGGACTGAACCAGGATCACAGAGTTACATTGAAACTTGTTGTGGTGTGTTTCACTAGAATGGTGAACACACCCACACCATAGGGGGCTGCACCAGGATCACAGAGTTACATTGAGACGTGTTGGGGTGTGTTTCACTAGGTGAGTGAAAGACACCACAGTGCCTACACTAGGACTGAAGTATTACAATGAGTAGTGTTGTGTATTTCATTAGGTGAGATGCACACTGAGCAGTGTTATTACACGCAGATAATGTGCATGTTGAGTTTAACTGTGCATTTTTATTTATACTGAGATGCACTATATACATGCACAGTATACAGTGCTGTGTTATACAACTTGTGAAGTGTTCTAACATTTAGATGCAGAAAAAGATTCTAAGATGCACCGTATACAGTGCTGTGTTATACTGAGATGGACAGTATACAGTGTCTTGTTATACTGAGATGCACAGTATACAGTGTCTTGTTATACTGAGATGCATAGTATACAGTGCCGTGTTATAAGTTGTACAGTAAAGACACACAATTGATGGACGGAATGCAGAACAAATCAAAACATTCACCCCCAGTCAAGAGATTTGGGTTAAATCCATCATTCTTTTGCTCACCATGCCACCCCAGTTTAGACCTGGCCATATGCAAATCAGTCTTGACCCTGTGCCTCATGGGAACAGTCCAGCCCGAACTGCCAAGCCAGGTCCTCCCTGGACCGGAAACAAGCATCCTAGGACCGGTTTCGGGGTTTCACCCCTCTTCAGCCAGGATAGCTTGATTCCAGTGGCACAGTGAGCCCGGGACCCACGTCTGGGCATACCCGCCGCACTTAGGGCTCACTTTGCCACTGGATTCAAGCTAGCCTGGCTGATGGCTGTTAGCCAGAAACCGGTCCCAGGATGCTTGTTTCTGGTCCAGTGAAGACATGGCTTGGCAGTTCGGGCTGGACTGTTCCCATGAGGCACAGGGTCAAGACTGATTTGCATATGGCTGTGTCTGAACTGGGGTGGCAATGTGAGCTAAAGAATGATGATGGATTCAACCCAGATCTGTGACTGGGGTTGAGTGTCTGAAAAGTTTCAGCGCTCCGTCCATCATCTCCTTGTGTTTGATAAGTTGTACAGTATACAGTGCCGTGTTATACCGAGATGCACATTATACAGTGCAGTGTTCTTTTGAGATGCACTGTATACGGTGCTGTGTTATACTGAGATGCACAATATACAGTGCTGTGTTATACTGAGATGCACAATATACAGTGCTGGTATATACTGAGGTATATATTATACAAGGCTGTGTTATACTGAGATGCACAGTATACAGTGCTGTGTTATACTGAGATGCACAATATACAGTGCTGTGTTATACTGAGACGCACAGTATACAGTGCTGTTATGTTGAGATGCACAGTATACAGTGCCGTGTTATACTGAGATGCACAGTATACAGTGCTGTGTTATACTAGATGCACTGTATACAGTGTTGTCTTATACTGAGATGCACAGTATACAGCAGTATACAGGGCAGAGTTATACTGAGGTTCACAGTATACAGTGCCGTTTTATACTGAGATGCACAGTATACAGTGCCGTATTATACTGAGATGCACAGTATACAGTGCAGTGTTATACGAGATGCCATGTATACATGCACAGTATACAGTGCTGTTATACTGAGATGCACATTATACAGTGTTGTGTTATACTGAGATGCACAGTATACAGTGCTGTTATACTGAGATGCACAGTATACAGTGCTGTGTTATACGAGATGCACTGTATACAGTGCTGTGTTATACTGAGATGCAAAGTATACAGTGCTGTGTTATACGAGATGCACTGTGTACAGTGTCGTGTTATACTGAGGTGCACAGTATACAGTGCTGTGTTATACTGAGATGCACTGTATACATGCACAGTATACAGTGCCGTGTTATACTGGGATGCACTGTATACAGTGTTGTGTTATACTGAGATGCACAGTATACAGTGCTGTTATACTGAGATGCACTGTATACAGTGCCGTGTTATACTGAGCTGCACAGTATACAGTGCCGTTATACTGAGATGCACAGTATACAGTGCCGTGTTATACTGAGATGCACTGTATACATGCACAGTATACAGTGCCGTGTTATACTGGGATGCACTGTATACAGTGTTGTGTTATACTGAGATGCACAGTATACAGTGCTGTTATACTGAGATGCACTGTATACAGTGCCGTGTTATACTGAGCTGCACAGTATACAGTGCCGTTATACTGAGATGCACAGTATACAGTGCCGTGTTATACTGAGATGCACTGTATACAGTGCTGTTATACTGAGATGCACAGTATACAGTGCTGTGTTATACGAGATGCACTGTATACAGTGTCGTGTTATACTGAGGTGCACAGTATACAATGCCGTGTTATACTGAGATGCACAGTGCTGTGTTATATTGAAATGAATGATTCGCAGCGCTGCGCTTCACTGAGATGCACAGTGCTGTATTATATTAAGATGCACAGTGTGCAGCGCTGTGCTCTACTTAAATGCATAGCGCCAGGCGCGCAACGCCCATTGGGCTCAAAGGGCTTCAGCCCCCCCCCCCCCCAAACCCGTCGTGTGTGTCAGCCCGGGCTGAGACATCTTCCCGGGCACACACACAGCCGCACCCGAGTACTTCACAGGTCTTTAGAAGACCATTTACTTTTAACGAGGCTTTGTTGTGTTTTCACTCCTTCTTAGAGCCCCTGCATCTTCACTCTGCCGATTGCTGGAAGAATTAGCCCCCCTGAAATTTCACTCTAATTGCGCCTCTGCATAGCGCTGTGCTATATTGAAATGCACAGTGTGCAGCGCTGTGTTATATCGAAATGCACAGTGCGCTGCACTGTGCTCTCCTGAGACGCACAGCGCTGTGTTATATCGAAATGCACAGTGCGCAGCGCTGCGCTCTTCTGAGACGCACAGCGCTGTGTTATATCGAAATGCACAGTGCGCAGCGCTGCGCTCTTCTGAGACGCACAGCGCTGTGTTATATCGAAATGCACAGTGCGCTGCGCTGTGTTATATCGAAATGCACAGTGCGCTGCGCTGTGCTCTTCTGAGACGCACAGCGCTGTGTTATATCGAAATGCACAGTGCGCTGCGCTGTGTTATATCGAAATGCACAGTGCGCTGCGCTGTGCTCTTCTGAGACGCACAGCGCTGTATTATATCAAAATGAGCGATGTGCAGCGCTGTGCTCCACTGAGATGCACAGCGCTGTGTTATATCGAAATGCACAGTGTGCTGCGCTGTGCTCTTCTGAGACGCACAGCGCTGTGTTATATCTAAATGCACAGTGCGCAGCGCTGTGTTATATCGAAATGCACAGTGCGCTGCACTGTGCTCTCCTGAGACGCACAGCGCTGTGTTATATCTAAATGCACAGTGCGCAGCGCTGCGCTAGAGACGCACAGCGCTGTGTTATATCGAAATGCACAGTGCGCAGCGCTGCGCTCTTCTGAGACGCACAGCGCTGTGTTATATCGAAATGCACAGTGCGCTGCGTTATATCGAAATGCACAGTGCGCTGCGCTGTGCTCTTCTGAGACGCACAGCGCTGTATTGTATCAAAATGAGCGATGTGCAGCGCTGTGCTCCACTGAGATGCACAGCGATGTGTTAAATCGAAATGCACAGTGCGCTGCGCTGTGCTCTTCTGAGACGCACGGCGCTGTTATATCCAAATGCACAGTGCGCTGCGCTGTGCTCTTCTGAGACGCACGGCGCTGTGTTATATCCAAATGCAGTGTGCAGCGCTGTGCTCTTCTGAGACGCACGGCGCTGGGTTATATTGAAATGCACAGTGCGCTGCGCTGTACTCTTCTGAGACGCACAGCGCTGTATTATATCGAAATGAGCGATGTGCAGCGCTGTGCTCCACTGAGATGCACAGCGCTGTGTTAAATCGAAATGCACAGTGCGCTGCGCTGTGCTCTTCTGAGACGCACGGCGCTGTGTTATATCCAAATGCAGTGTGCACCGCTGTGCTCTTCTGAGACGCACGGCGCTGGGGTTATATCCAAATGCACAGTGCGCTGTGCTCTTCTGACTGAGACGCACAGCGCTGGGTTATATCTAAATGCACAGTGCGCAGCGCTGCGCTCTTCTGAGACGCACGGCGATGTGTTATATCCAAATGCACAGTGCGCTGCGCTGTACTCTTCTGAGACGCACGGCGCTGTGTTATATCCAAATGCAGTGTGCAGCGCTGTGCTCTTCTGAGACGCACGGCACTGGGTTATATCCAAATGCACAGTGTGCAGCGCTGTGTTATATCCAAATGCACAGTGCGCTGCGCTGTGTTATATCAAAATGCACAGTGCGCTGCGCTGTGCTCTTCTGAGACGCACAGCGCTGTGTTATATCGAAATGCACAGTGTGTAGCGCTGTGCTCTTCTGAGACGCACAGCGCTGGGTTGTATCCAAATGCACAGTGTGCAGCGCTGTGCTCTTCTGAGACGCACAGCGCTGGGTTGTATCCAAATGCACAGTGCGCAGCGCTGTTATATCGAAATGCACAGTGTGCAGCGCTGTGCTCTTCTGAGACGCACAGCGCTGGGTTGTATCCAAATGCACAGTGTGCAGCGCTGTGCTCTTCTGAGACGCACGGCGCTGTGTTATATCCAAATGCACAGTGCGCTGTGCTCTTCTGACTGAGACGCACAGCGCTGGGTTATATCTAAATGCACAGTGCGCAGCGCTGTGCTCTTCTGAGACGCACAGCGCTGTGTTATATCCAAATGCACAGTGCGCTGTGCTCTTCTGACTGAGACGCACAGCGCTGGGTTATATCTAAATGCACAGTGCGCAGCGCTGTGCTCTTCTGAGACGCACAGCGCTGGGTTGTATCCAAATGCACAGTGCGCTGCGCTCTTCTGAGATGCACAGCGCTGGGTTATATCCAAATGCACAGTGCGCTGCGCTCTTCTGAGACGCACGGCGCTGTGTTATATCCAAATGCACAGTGCGCTGCGCTGTACTCTTCTGAGACGCACGGCGCTGTGTTATATCCAAATGCAGTGTGCAGCGCTGTGCTCTTCTGAGACGCACGGCGCTGGGTTATATCCAAATGCACAGTGTGCAGCGCTGTGTTATATCCAAATGCACAGTGCGCTGCGCTGTGTTATATCGAAATGCACAGTGCGCTGCGCTGTGCTCTTCTGAGACGCACAGCGCTGTGTTATATCTAAATGCACAGTGCGCTGCGCTCTTCTGAGACGCACAGCGCTCTTCTGAGACGCACAGCGCTGGGTTATATCTAAATGCACAGTGCGCTGCGCTCTTCTGAGACGCACAGCGCTGTGTTATATCGAAATGCACAGTGTGCAGCGCTGTGCCTTCCCAGATGCACTGTGATCCCTTCCAGCCGGTTCGTCTCTGCCATTTCGCGGGCCTCCTCCCGCCCCACAAATTATTTCATCTGCTCAGCCCTTTATTGAGGCTGTTTCTGCCCTCGCCCCGCCATCTCCCCACAATCTGTGTTTTGTTTTGCTTTGACCCGCCACGGGCTGTAAGTTCAGCAGAACCTGTTCCACCGAACCTTACCTCGAATAGAGCACGTTGGCTTCTACAAGCAGCTGTGAAAAGAAGGGATTGGCTGAGGAGGACACAGGCGTTGAGTTTACAGCACCGGGCCGTACCACGTGACACATGTTCTCGAGGTGGCTCCAGGCACCCAAGATGTGGTGAGACAAGGCCCCCCCCCCCCATCCAGGCGGCTCACTGAAGGAAGCCATGTCCATCACAAGTGCAGAAGGACTCGCCTACTTCCAATGCTCGAATGAAAAATGGTGGCCTCGGTGAGATGAACTTATGCACTCTAGCGAGGTGCCTCGAAGAAGGGAGCGGTGCCCATCACAAACGCGGAAGGAGTTTAAGGCTCGAATGAAAGATGGCGGCATTGTGCGCCCATTTACCACAAAGGATTAACGCACCATGTGCACTCTCGGAAGCTTGGTGCAACCAAGATGTGACGATCCCAGGCCCTCCATTCGGGCCGCTCACCAAAGCAAGTCACTTCTTCACATGCACCAAGGACTCCTCTCTTCCGAGGCTCGGATGAAAGATGGCGGCACCGTGAGGGGTCAGTGGGCCTGGTGCACCCTCCGGAGCTCTAGGACGAACACAAGGCTTGCTTCCGTAAGACCCAGGCCCTTCTTGGATGAAACTGAAAAGAATCCGACAGCAAGAAGCAAAGGGGCCAAACCATGAATGACTTGGTGAATGAACCAGTGGCCTTCTGTGTTGGCCTCTCGGCAACTGGCAACCAGTGCAAGGCCGGTTATATGTCCACAGTTACCAGGTGTCACCTCCAGATACTATACCATATGCCAAAAACCCACTGTGTGCAGATCAAGGCAGCGGCGGCTCCTCCACTAAGGCGGAGGAGTGTCCCCCCCACTGCAGTTGAAAGAGGAAAAATACAATGATAATAACGCATCGTTATCATTTTATTTTTCCTACTGCAGTGGCTCAGTCGGGGCGGGGCTCTGTGACGCCCGAGCACTGCAGGGGGAGAAGTGGGGGGCACACTGAAGTGCGCATGGTGCTTTGTCCAGCCCTCTCGGGCCGGCCAAAGCGTCATGCGCACTTTGCATGTTCTCCAGAACATGCCCGGGCCCCCAGCCCGTCTGAGCGCCGAACCATTGCGCTCAGACCAATCACAACGCTGATTGGCTGTGGGAAGCCTGGGAGCCCTGGTGCTTCCTGCTTCCGGATTAGAGGAAGATCAAGAGGACCGGGTAGAGGCGGCGCCGGAGCGATTCCAGGTTAGTGTGTGTTTTTTATCTTTTCATTCCCCCCTCCTCGCCTCACCACTCCCGCCCGGTAGCAGCCGCTACAGAATCACGGTTAGACCAGGTGCTTCGGCCAAGCGCCACATAAGTCTAGCCTAGAAGGAGGAGCAGATTTCAACCACTTATTCAATGAATGAGAGAAACTTGTTGGATGTACTTGGTTATTTGAGATTCAAGAAGAATGCAGTGATGCTGCCAAGGTACACTGATGTGTTTTTGATGGCCAGTGTTTGAGGGACCGAGGAGTAGATTCAGAAGATGAATCTGCTTTCTTGAGAGGAAGCACACATCTCTGGACAGTGGTCAAAAGGCCATACAACTATGGACTTGGCATTACAGTTCTTGCTGGGGTGGCCCAATCCTCTCTCACAGAAGGCCTTGTAACACCCCATAGTCAAACTCCCATCTTTCAACAGCACCCCCAAACTTTAGCAGCTTCCATTTCTTGCCTTGAAGTAAAACTTGAAATTAAATTGGGTGCCTGAACTACAGGGCTGTGCAACCGAGTCGCCCGCATTCCTGGCTGCCCCCCCTCCCCTCTATAGAGGTTCAAGGAGGACTCAGAAGCAGGAGGAGCGCCCAAGCGCCAAGTGAGACTTTCTCAGGACCCGCAACCGCTCTTCAGAGCTCTCTGCTTGTTGAACTGAAGTCCAGACCCTTTCCTGTGTCCCGCAAGACTTTTACCATTGTTTGCACAGTGAAACCAAGACATGTTTGGGGTGATCACCCAAGAGAATCGCCACTTTGGGTGCATCTACGACGCAGTGGTCTACAACCCATCGAGTCGCTAATGAACGACGGGCGCGGTGAAGACCAAGGTTCGCCTGGGTATCTCTATTGTACACACACCGTGGAATCCCACAAAATGAGGCCAGGGCAAAGACTTCAAGTATAAAGAGTTGGACATATGTGGGATATTCCATCTTTGGAAAGAGAGCCCGCCTTCTTCATCTCTTGGAAGCAAATGTGGGCAAGTGAGGACTTTCTAGAAATGAGGGCTCTTGATGTTGATTAGAGATGTCTAGTATGCGACTGTCGAACAACGCTGAGTGTTCTAAAAACATGAGGGGGCTCACACCACCACCGTCAACTCGATGTCTCAGATCATCTCACAACACCACCGTCAACTAGATGTCCCAGATCGTCTTACACCACCACCACCACCAACTGGATGTTTCAGGTCTCCTCACGCCACCACCGTCCTCAACTGGATGTCTCAGATCTTCTTACACCACCACCTTCAACTGGATGTCTCAGATCACCTCACACCACCACCATCAACTCGATGTCTCAGATCTCCTCTTGCCACCACCGTCCTCAACTGGATGTCTCAGATCATCTTACACCACCACCGTCAACTGAATGTCTCAGATCGCCTCACACCACCACCGTCAATTGGATGTTTCAGGTCTCTTCATGTCACCACCGTCCTCAACTGAATGTCTCGGATCGCCTCACACCACAACCATCAACTGGATGTCTAAGATCTTCTTACACCACCACCAACTCGATGTCTCAGATCATCTCACAACACCACCGTCAACTAGATGTCCCAGATCGTCTTACACCACCACCACCACCAACTGGATGTCTCAGATCTCCTCATGCCACCACCGTCCTCAACTGGATGTCTCAGATCTCCTCTTGCCACCACCGTCCTCAACTGGATGTCTCAGATCTCCTCTTGCCACCACCGTCCTCAACTGGATGTCTCAGATCTCCTCTTGCCACCACCGTCCTCAACTGGATGTCTCAGATCACCTCACACCACCACCATCAACTCGATGTCTCAGATCTCCTCTTGCCACCACCGTCCTCAACTGAATGTCTCGGATCGCCTCACACCACAACCATCAACTGGATGTCTAAGATCGTCTTACACCACAACCATCAACTGAATGTCTAAGATCGTCTTACACCACAACCATCAACTGGATGTCTAAGATCGTCTTACACCACAACCATCAACTGGATGTCTAAGATCGTCTTACACCACAACCATCAACTGGATGTCTAAGATCGTCTTACACCACAACCATCAACTGAATGTCTCGGATCGCCTCACACCACAACCATCAACTGAATGTCTCGGATCGCCTCACACCACAACCATCAACTGGATGTCTAAGATCGTCTTACACCACCACCGTCAACTGGATGTCTCAGATCGCCTCACACAACCAACAATCGACTGGATGTCTCAGATCGCCTCACTCCACTTGAATCAACTGGATGTCTCTAATCACCTCACGCCACCAGCAGCAACTGGAGTCCCAAATCGTCCTGGGGCACTTCCTGCAAACGCCATTCACTCTCCGTAGCCGCACCCCATGTGACCCCTATTGGTTTGTCCCTAGGACCCCGTTCCCGTATCCCATGGCTCCCCCGTCGGGTTCTGGGGGTGCACGGCTCGTCCTGTGCCCAACAAGCGGCAGCCATTTTGTGGTCCAGTCATGGCCGGCCTTCGTCTTGGACCCGCGTCGACGAGCGACTGCAGAGGCGTGCGGGCTCTGGAACACATCCTTTCAGCACTGTTTGTTTTATGAATATATGGAACAAGGTGCACTGTTTGCCATTGAAAGCAAACACAAAAAGCAAACAGGAATTCAACATTACAAGCCGTCGTGACTCACAAACATTGCTTCACACAGCAGCCTTCCGGATTTCACCACAAAGCAGTGGAGAAAACCAACGGCCTTATTTAAAATGTCTTTGCTGTAAGGCATCTGTTCTTCCTGCTCCTAACATAGCGCCTCGAGAAACCGACCCAAGAGCACCCCTTGGGTCCACGTTCCTTCTAAGGGTCTAGTGCAGCGGGTCTTAACCTTATGACGTCTGTGGCTCCCTACTGAATGCCTACTGGACGCTGGGGAGCCCCGCCCACCATATTTCTAAGATTCGAACTTCAAATTCATATACAAAAAAAACAGGAAAAAGTATACATCAAAACAAATATTCAAATTATGATTATTTTTTTTAATTCACAAGCCAAAAGATCGGTCTGTCTTTTTTAGAAATAAAACTACATTTTGAAAAGCTCCAACCTTCCCATTAAAATTTCGATTTCTGCATACTCCCTCCCTGCCAACAGCCCTCACAGCATCCCTCCCTGCCACCACCCCTCAGAGCACCCCCCCTTCCCTGCCACCACCCTCAGAGCATCTCCTCCCTGCCACCACCCCTCAGAGCTGCCATCGCCAACACCCCTCAGAGCAACCCCTGCCAACACCCCTCAGAGCCCCCATCCCCGCCAGCACCCCTCAGAGCCCCCATCCCCGCCAGCACCCCTCAGAGCCCCCTCCCCGCCAGCACCCCTCAGAGCACCCCTCCCCGTCAGCACCCCTCCCCGCCAGCACCCGTCAGAGCACCCCTCCCCGCCAACACCCCTCAGAGCTCCCCCTCCCTGCCACCACCCCTCAGAGCCCCCTGCCAACACCCCTCAGAGCCCCCATCCCCGCCAGCACCCCTCAGAGCCCCCATCCCCGCCAGCACCCCTCAGAGCACCCCTCCCCGCCAGCAATCGTCAGAGCCCCCCTCCCCGCCAACACCCCTCAGAGCACCCCTCCCCGTCAGCACCCCTCAGAGCCCCCATCAGCACCCCTCAGAGCACCCCTCCCCGCCAGCACCCCTCAGAGCACCCCTCCCCGCCAGCACCAGTCAGAGCCCCCTCCCCGCCAACACCCCTCAGAGCCACCACCGCCAACACCCCTCAGACCATCCCTTCCCTCCAGCACCCCTCAGAGCCCCCCTGCCTGCCACCACCCCTCGGAGACCTCCCCCCCCCCCTCCGTGCCACCACCCTTCAGAGCACCCCTCTACTCCAGCACCCCTCCTTGCAACCAGCCGTGTTACAGAAACCCTTGTGGTAGAGCTGTGTCCCGCGGGATGTGCGTGGCCGCATTTGTGGTGTTTGTCCTCAGGCGCCCGTGATGAGAAGAGTGTGAGGTTGAGTGTGAGGTTCAGCGCGGAGCTCCTGCTCACTGTAAACGTGAAAGCTGCAGCCACGCCCAGGGCGGCCATCTTTCAAGAGTGGGGCATGTTCGCGGAGGAGGTGCAGGCCTCTCGCCCTAGCAGGCACTTTATCCGTTCTCTTTGAGGGGCGCTGCCCCGCATGGGGGCACCTGCAGACCCCCTGCAGACCCCCGAGTCTATTAAAGATAGCGCCTTGTGAAACACGAGCACCCGCACTCGTGATTCACACCAACGTCCCTACAAGTAGTTGTGCACCAGGACGCACAGTGTGCCCACGGTTCGGTGCCCCTAGAAACACCGTGAATAGTGGTCAAACTAGGGTGACCAGACGTCCCGGATTTCCCGGACAGTCCCGGTTTTACGTGTTCTGTCCTGGCGTCCTGACAGGTTTATTTCAACTTATTTTTTGCCCCGGTTTTGGGGAGAGGGTCTGTGCGCGTGCACGTTCGATGTACAAGAGTGCAGGCTCACATGTCCTACAGCTCTCTCCTGTGACATTACTACGAGGAAAAAATCAATCTTTTTAAAGTTGTCTTAAAGACTCTCCCGCGGTGCTCTAGTGTCTCAGAGAAGCGCACAGCAGGGTGCCAAGAGGGGCGAATCAGCATTTCAGAAGACCCCAATGACACCCGAGCCGTCCCCTCGGCTTCAGGACACCTTGTGGGAAAGAAGGAAAGGGCTTATTTGCACGGTTTTAATTTGACATGAAAAACAGGCAAACTTTAATGCTATATTACGTTTCAAACAAGCATTTGCAATACAATAGGTCTCGCATGACAATGCCTTTTATTTATGTTTTAAAAACCAACACATAAATAAAATGCATTGTCATTTACAATGCCAATAGTTCAAACTCTTGAAAATGCGAGACCTAGTGCATTGCAAATGCTTGTTTCTCTTGGAAAGGTGCCAACCCTAGCCAGCAGCTGTCCCTCCATTAGGGCGGAGGAGCGCCGCCCCCCTCTCAACCCCCCACCCCAACCCCCCTTTCGCCACCAGCCGCAAATGAAAGGATAATAGAACGGGTTTCTAACCCATTTTATTATCGTTTTATTGTAATCCCCCTGGACTCTGATGAGTCTTGGGGGCGGGTCTAGGGGGATGACAATGTGGTGGGGGAGTGAGTGCTAATGCACCCTTGTCCCTTCACTGCGCATGAGCTGTTTGGCCGCCGTAGCAGGCCGGCCAAACATCTCATGCGCAGTGAAACTTTCTCCAGCTGCATTGCTGCGGCTGGAGAGAGCAGTCACAGGCTCCCAGTCTGCCTGGGAGCGCAAAGTTGTAGCGCTCGGGCCAATCCTGACGCTGCTTCCCTGCAGCGTCATGATTGGCCAGAGTGCAGTCTGGGAGCCTGTCCCAGAAGCAGGAAGAGCGGGATGGAGCGGACGGTGGAGGCGGCAGCGATCAGGTAAGTTTATTTTTTATTTTTTTATTTTGTTCCCTGAGTCACCCCCCTCTCCCTCCTCTGGCCCGCCCCGCCACTTTGGCAGGGTCGGGCTACGACTGACCCTAGTAGTGGGTCGTATAGAAGCATTTAATGCAGGAGGTGTACGGCTGGCAGGAGCGTGCACTTGAGGGGGTAGGAGGTGGGGCTTTGACGGACAGGCGCTGAGGGGGCTAGGGCGGGGGCATTAGGGATATGAATGGTTGAGCAGCGTTTGTAGGGATGGGAGGGGCAGGAATGAGTTGTGATGGACAGGAGAAGTTGAGGTGCACCGAAAGGGGGTGGACGGAGTGTGCGGGCACAGCACAGTGCACTGTGGGTAGAGGGGGCCCAGGGTCAGACCCGGAGCTGCAGCCATGACAGCTCAGAGAAAGTGCCCATCGCTCTGGCGGGGCCTGAGGACGTCCCGGGCAATGGCGTAGGAAGGGGGTGCGGTGGGTGCGGGCCGCCCGGGTGTCATCACTAAGGGGGGGTGACAAAATGGCAAAAATATGTGTTAAACACATATTTTTGCCATTTTTTAAAACCGGGGGTGACAAATTTTCCGCACCGGGTACCAGCTGACCTTGCAACGCCACTGGTCCCGGGGTCGTGCACAGAAAGTTTCATAGATTGTGCGAAATGATGCGTATCATTTACACCCCAAAAATAGAAGGGGTACACAAAGACACAGCAAGGGTGCCTAGAGGGCTGGGTGTGCGATTAGCCAAAAGCACAGCTATACTTGTACTGCCCTTTGTGCCCGGCGCCTGTTCTGACGCCTCGTTCTCCGGTGCAACAAGTGCTGGATCTTGGGGCAGACAATAAGAATAGCATTTGGTGCAATTCACCCACACTTTAGGGGGTGGCGGTATTTTAGGTGCGGTAGCGATGGGGTAAATGAACTACATTGTGTACTGGAGAGTGCCTAGATGCGAGGAGGTAGGGGAGATGTGTGTGCCTTAATGCAGGACTCGTAAACACTGGAGGGACACAGGGTTCGGTAATTTGCTCGAGGTGTGGTTTGTAGGGATTGTGGTTGTAATTTGTATTGTGATAAGCTTCAGAGAGGTGAAGTGAGCGGAGATACAAAACAAGTTGGGTGAGCTGCGCACAAGACGCGTGGCCGCCATGATTTAATGTTACAAAAAAAATAGTTGGGCGAACTACGCAGCACGTCCCGCAAGTGGTGCATGCCCCCATTGTGAAATTGAAAGGGAGCATAGCGCGCTGCAAATAAACATTTTTTTTTTTTAAAAGTGGCCACCATTGCTAAAGCTGGCGTCCCACCAGTGCTCTTTAGATAAATTAAGCAAAGAGTTCACCCGAAGGGCAAATGCAAGCAGTACCGTAAGGACACACGTAAAAGGTCCAGTCCTGATGGGAGTTTACAAAAGAAAACAGGGAGTTACTAAGGAGGGGCTAATAAGCCTATTAACAAAACAAAAGCCAACATTTACAAAGGACAGTCACAGCAACCAATTGAAAAGATGGCCGGAGAGTGGGCAGAGCTTAAAGTCCATACCTGAATACAGCATGCCTCGCAGAGTAGTGCATGCGCTGCCCAGGCTCGACCTAAAAAGGCCGTTATGTTTTCTAATAGGTTCCAAATTGTACCAAAGACAAATATTTTGTATGGATCCTTGTACACCACCCTTTCTCATGTTGATGGAAAACTATAGTCCTACATCCATTTTTCTGGATGTCTCGGTTTTGGGTTTTTTGAATCTGGCCACCCTAGATTAAAAGTAATAATCTACGTGGCACAGCGTGCAGCATTCAACCACAGAGAGGGAAACACTCACAGCGAGAGATGTGGGCACAGTTGGCACAAGAAGTGTTACCCGCGGCTGCTGGGGGCACTGGCAACGGAATGAGCCTGTGTGACACCAACGACGTACTGTTTGTATTTTATAATTCCAATAAGGAGGTCATTGCACGGGTAATTAAAGCGAGCGCTCAGATAATAGCGACAGATTGACATACGAGTTAAGGGTTCATGGTCAAATAAAATGCACGGTGAGATAAGGAAAGTAACAGAACACGTGCCCTCACGTGCATAAGGAAAGGCTACAGAACACGTGCCCTCACATGCACAGCATCACACCATAGCTGTTTATGTGACCGGTGACTGTCTAGAAAACGGTCTGAAATCTACATTTATTGTTCATTTGTGGTTGATGGCGACCATATACATATGGGTCTACACGCCTGTATACATTAATAAAACCTAATGTAACATCATCAAAGATTCTTCTGCCAACCGATGAAATGAAAGCGAAATGAAATGATATCTCATGACAGATTCATCGTATCATAGCTACTTACCTGACGGGTGACACTGTCTAGAAAACATCCTTCTATGTTCTTCATTCGTTTTCCTCCGTTTGGACTTAGCTCGCTGGTATTATCTTTATAAGTCCCTTGGAGCCGTGACCCTGGATTAGCTATTTGCGCACTCGTTTACTTCTACCACAACATCACACAACATTGTTTATATGTGGTTGTCAACAAATAGAATTATAGATGAGTAACAGTGAATTACTGGGAAGTGTTTCACCCAGGGGTTCTGCGTGACAGCGGATAGACAATGTGAACAAGGCTGCGGCATCTATAATGTACCGCGAGGTGTGAGTGACTACAAAAGGAAGGGAGGGAGATACTACCAGGGCCGGGAGGTCTGACCCGACGCACGCGGAAGGAGTGACCCTGCGCACGCGGAAGGAGTGACCCTGCGCACGCGGAAGGAGTGACCCTGCGCACGCGGAAGGAGTGACCCTGCGCACGCGGAAGGAGTGACCCTGCGCACGCGGAAGGAGTGACCCTACGCACGCGGAAGGAGTGACCCTGCGCACGCGGAAAGAGTGTCCCTACGCACGCGGAAGGAGTGACCCTACGAAAGAGGGAGGAGTGCGACGTATTTCACAACATGAACACCAAAGGAGGCGCGGACACTTGGGGCATGTGGTGTCTGGTCGTAGGTGCGACCTCTAGGCCTGGGCGAAGTTTAAATGACGCCAGTGCACTTTGCATAATTTTGAGAAATTCGTGCTATGCTTGTTACGCAAAGTTCCTGACATTACGCCATTGCACCACTTTTCATAGCTCCACTCCATTGTTGGTGACAATTTACAGCAGTTGGCCAAATGCGCTGTAAAAATGTACAATGAGTGAGCAGAAACAAGAAACCGTGAGGGGCTGTTGTTCGCGTGCTCTTGTTTAAATGCATCCTCACGCCACAAATCGACACAAGGATGCGTTTCGTGCTACAAAAGAGAGCGAAACGACGGCTTTGCATTTCATGTAATTTGTATTTTACGTAATGTTGCTGTAATTTTACGAAATAATGCAAAAGTAAATTAAGAGAATTTGGCAGACGCACGGGCTACAAAAGCCCGACACTGGAGCCGTTTTCTTTGTACAAGTGAGGTGTCTTTGTGGGAAGAGGGGTGCTGCATGCGCTCTTTTCCACTTTGGCGAAGATGTGGGGGTGACTTTGCAACTTTGTGAATGGTCCCCAGTGTTGCTTTATCATGAAATTCTTGACTTTTGCTGCAATTTATGTCAGAAACATAAACTTGCAGAGAAATAAATCTGTATATGTTTGCCAATGTCCATAAAAAAACTCTGCAGAGAGTAAACTGACAGAGAGATTCTTCGCATGCTCTTTCCATTTTTGCGGGTCCACTTGGTGTGACAACGACCTTGCAGTGCCCGAAAAATAACCCCGCAGTGACTGTGCAGAAAAACTTCACCCGCCCAGGAAGCTTCGCGAACATGGGAAGAGCGAAAATCACGCAGTTTGCCAAACCACTATGATATAAAAAAAGTTTGTAAGCGGCTTTAAAGTCCACGGGTGGTTGGGGTGGGGATGGGGGGGAGTGGTGCAGCAGAGTTTCATGGAACATGGTCTAAAATTTGAAATTGTCCAATGAAAACGGGCAGAAGTTTCAACACATAGGAGAAGAGCTGAGTGGGGGCTGCACCTCGCTCCACGCCCTCACTAGCGACTTGACGTTGAATTTGATTGCAATGGCTTGCGATGACTTTGCGGTTGGTAAAGTTTTTTTCTATTTAATCTAATTCCCATCTGTGCGGTTTCGTACGTGACAGACATGGTTTCTTGGCACTCACTGATGACTGGGAAACTCCTGCCAACCGACCAGGAAGCCTGTGTGGTGCCACAGGCACCAGCAACAAAGCGCGGACGCGCCACGCTCCCCCGCCACCCAGGTGACTGCGCGACAAGTGTGTACGTAGTGTAATGCTGTTTACCGACGTGCAGCGATCAATGTGCTAACCTGTGTGTACAGAAATGTGCAATTAGCAATCACACATTACGCACACAGGATGTGGCACACTTCACAGCGGTGATATCCGCCTCTGAGTGGGGAAATTTGTAGGGCGCGGCTATCCAATGAGAGAGCCCTGGGGCTGCTGAATCCCAAAGCTGGATCAGTGTTTCATCTGCCTTCAATCTGGTCAGAGGATGGTGGAAAGTCCTTCCCTGTATTCCACAGTCTGAGCGCCAAACAGTTGCTGTGGCGCTAATCTTGTCTAGAAGTGATTACTGTAATGCCTTCTACTTGAACATCAACAAGTTCTCCATGCAGCACAAGGCTCATTTTAGACCTTCCCCAGGTATCAACCGGTGGCTGATGAACTAGTCAAGCTTCAGTGGTTGCCCATCCCCAAGCGAGTCTCTTTTAAGGCCTTGTATAATTCAGGGCCTTGAGCGATTAGAACCAAAGTTTAGTGGTACCAACCAGGAAGACCTCTGTGCTCCATCAAGAACAAACTGGTGATCAGTCCTAGATTTCAGAAGGCGAGATTGGGACGAAGATTGTCTTCTGTAGCCACGGCCAAACTGTGGAACTCTCTTCCTCACTATCGGAGAGCAATGGAAAACCATTTGGCCTTTAAAAGCCTGGCTCTTCTCTCTGTAGCCAGACCTTCCTTCTTCCTAATTGCTTTTATTCTCGCCTCAAGAATAAAGATAGGGATTGTAGCAGCTTGAAGCCTTTTGGAATTTGAGTGCTTTATACGTTTATTTTAATTTCATTTGTTTCCACGATGAGACCTTAAATCTTGGGTCTTGTGGCTACTGAAACCCGCAATCAATGACCTCTGAACCCTAAATCCTGTAGCCGTACCTGCATGGTTCTAAAGAAGGCGCGTCGAGCCAAGGCGGGCTTGGCGGCCAGCACTGGTTGGTGAAGAGAGGGCTTCCAAGCACTTGGCTGCACTGAGGAAGGGCACTACAAGGAGGCTCCCTGCAGACAAAGCGTCTTCCAATGCTACCACCAAGTGGAACCCTCCATTCCAGACGATGGCCATGCTTGAACTGTCCCACAGCGCTCTGCATCAATCGCGGCCACCAGGGTTGACTAAGGGGGTGCCCCACACCTCACCGCCGTCTGTATCAGTTTCTGACCCCTTATAAATGCCCCTTGGCAAATAGTACTTTTGATAACTCTTCAAAGGAAGGATATTGTGCCAAAACTTAGCAAATGACTAACTTTGAAGGCACCATGAGTTTTTCAAGATCTCACATCAGCGTTTGATACTTTTGGTCACAAGCGCCTCGAAGCCTACTTGAACATGTTGCAGGAGCATCTTTAGCTCTGTGCTAATTTGCTGTCTTCTTTCCTGTCCACGCGATTCCATACAGAGAAGATTGAAGGAAACACCTTTGAGTCTGCCCTCGGTCATTATGGGGTACCCCAAAGTTCCATCTTGGCCCCAACACTTTTCGACCCACTCATGGAACTTTGCATGAAGGGTCGGGTATCCCTGTCCACCTGGATGTCAACACCTAAATCTACCGTAAACATATTCTATTTCACCACAAGATGCCCCAAAGGGTGGTCGCATGCCTTACAAATACACGTCATGTCTGGAAATCTCTGCCAATAGTGCAGCGCGGCAGCACCTTGGGCAGAAGGTGCAAGGATTTCATGTGTGTGCTGCGGCGGGGTGGGGGGGGGGGCGGTGTAGGGGTCAGAGGTTGGACGTGGGCTGATCGTGGCATCTCATGGGGTGCTGTGAAGGGATTTTTAGCACTTTCTGTGAACAATGATATCGTTTTCCGTCCTGGAAGTGACGCCCGGAGGATGTTGCGAGGAAGGCGCTGCCGGGGGCGAGGTGGGGAGCTGATAGCCGTGTCTGGTGGCTTAGTGGATTAATGTATCCACCGTAGGGACACATTGTTTGACCTCATGGCCACAGGTTCAAATCCTGGCGGCTCCACTCAGCCTTTCATCCTTTCTGAGGTCGATAACATGAGTACCATTGAGTTGGGTAACAACAAACATCTGTTATTCAGCGCCAAGATGCACTTCTTGGTGAACGTGCACTTTAGAAATACACATGTTACCGTATGCTCTGTTATAGCTGTGTTCTTGGGGGTCTACATTGGCTCGGGGTGCGAAGGAGACGCCATTGTGACACAGCCAATGGTCAGTCTCAGGTTCTTGACTTCAGGCCTCTGCCTTTAGAAGGGTCTCCAGTCTTCCCTCTGCCTGGTTTACAAATGTTGCACCTGTGGTGTCACTGAGTTTGTGTGGTGAAGTTCAGGCGATGTTGGTGGTTGGTGGTAACCCGTGCGCCTCAGTAAAGAGCCTGCAGCGTACTTCTCGGAACGGGTTTACGGGCCTCACCAGGGAGTACTTTGTACCCAATAAACTGCTCCGCACAGCCGGACGTTGGCCATAAACTAATCCCAGCGTCATTAACCAACAGCCAGGTTCTATGGGGGACGTTTGCTTACTATCAACAGTGCAGCAGGTGCAGTAGCACCAGGGCCCGGGGATTTGAGGGACGAGGGACCCACTTCATCCAAGTTAACACCTGTCTTTTGCTACTAAACTAGGGGTGGGTGGTGGTAGAGGGGAGGTGGGGAGTGGGCGTGGGCTTGGGCAATTTCCTTGATTCAGTTAGAGCTTAGTGTGCCCCTGCTGTGTCTCACTGATGAGGAGGATGAGAGGGAGAGGTAAGGCGTTTGGGGGGCAAGAGGGAGGGGGGGCAGGGAGGCGCTCCTGTCCAAACTGAGTGAATGGAGAACATATGAGTTTGTCTCCTGGTTAACCAGGGTGTCGATGGGCACTGCTGGTGTGACCTGGTCAACTAGAGTGTCAAAGGGCACTGCTGGTGTGTGCTGGTTAACCAGGGTGTCGATGGGCACTATTGATGTGTCCTGGTTAACTAGAGTGTAGATGGCACTGCTGGTGTGTGTCTGTTACCCAGGGTGTCGATGGGCACTGCTGGTGTGTCCTGGTTAACCAGGGTGTCAATGGGCACTGCTGGTGTGTCCTGTTAACCAGAGTGTTGAGGGACACTGCTGGTGTGCCCTGGTTAACCAGGGTGTCGATGGGCACTACTGATGTGCCCTGGTTACCCAGGATGTCGATGGGCACTACTGATGTGTACTGCATAACATCAGTGTCGATGGGCACTGCTGTTGTGTCCGGGGTTAACCAGAGTGTTGATGGGCACTGCTGATGTGTACTTGTTAACTAGAGTGTCGATGGGCACTGCTGGTGTGTGTCTGTTAACCAGAGTGTCGATGGGCACTGCTGCTGTGTCCGGGGTTAACCAGAGTGTTGATGGGCACTGCTGATGTGTACTTGTTAACTAGAGTGTTGATGGGCACTGCTGGTTTGTGTCTGTTAACCAGAGTGTTGATGGGCACTGCTGATGTGTACTTGTTAACTAGAGTGTCGATGGGCACTGCTGGTTTGTGTCTGTTAACCAGAGTGTCGATGGGCATTATTGGTGTGTATTAGTTAACGTGAGCATTGATGGGGTTTGCTGGTGTGTACTAGTTCACTTGAGCGTTGATGGGCGTTGCTGGTTTTTACTAGTTAACTTGAGCGTTGATGGGCATTGCTGGTGTGTACTCGTTAACTTGAGCGTTGATGGGCATCGCTGGTGTGTACTAGTTCACTTGAGCGTTGATGGGCATTGCTGGTGTGTACTAGTTCACTTGAGCGTTGAAGGCATTGCTGGTGTGTACTAGTTCACTTGAGCGTTGAAGGCATTGTTGGTGTTTACTAGTTAACTTGAGCGTTGATGGGCATTGCTGGTGTGCACTAGTTCACTTGAGCGTTGATAGGCATTGCTCATGTGACCTGGTTGACCGGAGCATCAGTGGCCATTTCTGTTGAGTCTGTGGTGTTCAATGGTGAGGAGTCGTGCTTATTGGGACCCTTGCTATGGTCTTACTGACTGGTCAAGAGCACAGTAAGGTCATTTTTTTCAGTCTTTGGTGTTTTCAGGAGACAATTGTGTGCATCTCTGAAGTACACGCATGCCACCTAAGTCCAGCACCGGAGTAAGGTCGGCTAAGAGGGCGTAATTTGTGACCCACAATGGCAGGAAAGGAGGGAGACATTTTTATTTAGAGGAACAATTTGGATACAATCTCTAACTAAAGAGGGAATTCCCCTGATCTAAAATCATACAGGAACTCAACATCCTAAGCCAACCTCAGTGTTTAATTCAACATCAAACCCTGGCGCAATACTTATAAAAACAGAGAAAGAATCCTTGTTACTTTGGGCGCCCTCTTGTCGATAACATCTCCACGGCTGAACACGGAGTACTCTGGAGTCTTGCAAAACACTTTCATAATCTTTCTGTGGCAAGGGTTCTCGACCTTATGCAAAATAAGGTGAGACATGGTAAGAAAATGTGATAATACAAGAAATTAGTCAAACACCGAGCGATTGTTTAAATTGTCCCAAAATGCAGGGAAGACAGAGTGATCAGAGAACAAATGGAGGATAAAATAACTTTCAAAATGCAGTCAAAATGTTTCAGCTCGAATGTAATTGATTCATTCTTCTTCAGGAGGTGCCTTCATGTTAGTTTTTCCTTCCACAAGTGCTTTCATTGCTCTTATTCGTTTTGGTTCACTAGATCTACTAATTTTGTTACACCTTGAGCCTTGTTATATAAGAGCTAAACAACTACAGGAAGCAGAGGACAGCAACCCATACCTGAGCATTTTCGAGCGATATTGCATCAAAAGCACAAAATCCTAGGCTTCCTAAGAAAGTGATGGGGGCCCACTCACAAAAATTCCATCAGTAGAAAATGTAATAATAGAAACGTATAAGTAAACAAATGTTGGGCATAAGAGTTTACACCCAAGTTTCTAGGTATCCAGAAGATAGTTGGGAATGCTGTAAATGTAAGACTTGTAGAAAGTATGGGTCGGATTCATATGATTACACCTCAGCATTGCGTCCATTTTTCTCGGTTGATTTAGTAGCAAATATTTCACCCTCCCCACGTGCACCAGGCCTTCGGTGGGTCCTGACAGGTGGAGAGGCAGTAGGTGGTCTTCTTGGAAACACCAGGACCATGTACTGGTCACCAAGACCCCTACGGACGAGTCTTAGCCCATGCGAGCTCATTCAGGTATATGGTTCAGTCCAGCGGGTCGTCCACAGGAGGGGGTTTCACTTCCCTGATCCTGCCCATAGATGGCAACATAACAATCTGTCAGAACGGTGAGGTTGGCACATTTTCGATTTCTATGTTTTAGATAATGAATATTTTGAAGCAAACAGCTGGGACTCTACGCAGTGGACTTAGGCCATACTTCCAGGCCCGCACTTTACGATCAGAGCATGCTTACTTTGAAAGGGTCCTCCTTTCGCCTTCTTTTACGGTTTTAGCCTCTAAAGCCTGGAATGAGCTCCCTGTGGCACTGGGGGTCAGAAGAATGAAAAGCTGTTCTGGTTGCAACTGAAGACCTAATTTCTATATTTGTACTTGGTTCCAGTTTTGTGCTCTAGCGCCTGGATGCCTGTAAGCAGTTCTGTGCTCTATAACTGCTTTTTGATTGACTGACAGACTGACTGACTCAATCTCATAAAAACCACGGAGTGTATATTTTTAATTAAGTATCTACCTAGCCTGGACAATGGAGTTTTTTGTCAAAAGCAAAGTTGAGAAATGGTAAATGTCTACATAAAGTAAAATATTGTTTTATAACCAAGGAAAGGTTTATTCAAATCTTCTTTTTTAAAACTATTGCGTCTTAAAAAAGAAGAGTGTTGTCAAATCTCCCGTTTGGAGCCATCTAGGGTCTGTATAGCGCTTGCATGCTTCCAACGCCGCGCTAAATTAATGTTATTTGAAAATAATAAACTCTACTTTAATTTCTTATTTGGAGAAAACAAAACATGAAGTGGGAAAAGAAGGTTGCGCTGCAATTGATGTGTGTGCGCTGTATTTTGTATCATGAGTGTAATTTATGTTTTATGACCAATGGCCCTGATAAACCATTGTTAAACAATGATTAACCACAGAATGCCTTTTGGACCGAAGAGTGTGAAGCATCTTAGGGATTAAAGAAGGAGACTGTAAAACCTATGAAAGACAACAGCTGTTGAAGTATTAGCTTTCTAAACAAAATTATGAATTTTAAGAACTTTTCTCCACAAATGCCTAACATTCTGGGGACCTGATAAGGTTCTGTCACAAATATGGTTGAGCTCACTGTCTCGTACTCGGCCTGCACTCTAACATCCATGGGGTGATTTTGGGGGTAGATATGTAGGTAGAGGTAGGTATGCAATTGGTATCCCCAAGGCAGCGGAACGCTGAATATGGTTCCTAGGGAGAGCCACCCCATTGAAAGCATCTTAAACTTGGAAGAGGAACAGAATCCTGTTCTGCTAAGGGGTGTCTCCCTGCATTGCCTATAAAACACAGAGTTGCAATTGCAACTGTAAATTGTATTTATATAGAGCTTACTGTCCCTGATGGGACGTTGAAGCGCTCTCTGACAAGTAGTGCGCTACTCCGAACCCCAGATTAGAGGTTAATACTAATACTAGATTAGAAATACGTTTTTTTCTGTTCTTTGTGCGTTAGTTGTGTTGCGTCTGTGCTCTTGATTCCTTGTGTGTTTAATAGAGTTTACAGTAGGGACAGAATGATGGGAATGGATTTGAAAGGGGGAGTAGTAAGTTGTTTTTGTAAGTAGTGGTTGTGTGGGCCTGTTAGTTGGAGGGTGAAATGGCTGAAAGAGGAGGGAGAAGTTTGGGAGTTCAAAGTAAACACAAGGAGATGATGGACTGAGCGCTGAAACTTTTTTCGCCTTAAGTTGGCAGGGTATGCCAGAAACCGGTCCTAGGATGCTTGTTTCCGGTCCAGGGAAGACATGGCTTGGCAGTTCGGGCTGGACTGTTCCCATGAGGCACAGGGTCAGACTGATTTGCATATGGCCATGTCTGAACTGGGGTGGTGGAGTGAGCTAAAGAATGATGATGGATTAAACCCAGATCAGTTGACTGGGGGTGAGTGTCTGAAAAGTTTCAGCGCTCCGTCCATCATCTCCTTGTGTTTGCTTTGTTCGCCCTAAGTTGGCAGGGTATGCCCAGACGTGGGTCCCTTGCTCACTTTGCCACTGGATTCAAGCTAGCCTGGCTGATGAGGGCTGTTAGCCCGAAACCGGTCCCAAGATGCTTGATTCCGGTCCAGGGAAGACATGGCTTGGCAGTTCGGGCTGGACTGTTCCCATGAGGCACAGGGTCAAGACTGATTTGCATACTGGGGGCGAGTGTTTGAAAAGTTTCAGCACTCCGTCCATCATCTCCTTGTGTTTGCTTTGGGAGTTCAAAGTAGTCAAAAAGATTTAGGGCCAGTAAGAGAGAGAGGAGGGATGAGACAAAGGTTGAAAGGAATTTTATTTACTAACAAAATTGAAATTAAACTATACATACATATATGCACATGACACTTGGTTACGTTTTAGTGGCTGGAGTAAACCCCTTCATATAAATACCTAAAATATAAATAGAATAAGCTACATAAATAGTATACCTATATGTTCGTAGACGCAGCAACAGTTACATGGTCTGATGTGCACATTTAGCGCGAATGAGTATTCCACCAAGTGTTCATTTCTCCATCACAGTTAAAATTAAGGTTACCAGATGATTCTGTTATTAGGGACACCTTTAACAGTCAATTCAGGGTGTCCATTTAACGGCCAAATGAGTTCTGGGAGTTGTAGTGGTCGTCCACCAAACGTTTGTGAAAAACCCTAGACTGGAGAATGGGTGACATTAGTTGACGGTTTCTGACGCAGCTGGTAGAAGTCTCAAGATTTCCTGAGTTTAGACTCCAGATGCAGTGAGTCCAAAGGACTAAGAAAAGACCTGTGCAGAGTAGTGAGCATGCAGGCCAGTGAGGGGGCTGGAAGAGGGTGTCTTATCTGGAGTGCTGCATGGTGGTATTAAACCGCCCCTCTACACGCAGGCCTGCACTCTATGACCCTCCAGGCCGTGAAAGCTCGGCCCGGAGGCGGGAGGTCCGTCTGTGAGCCCAGGCCGGTACCATAGAGACGGATGTAGCGGTCTAGTCTCCCACCGCTCACCAGCCCCGGGGCCTGACCCGGAACGACCACCACACAATGTATCACCTTCTGGCCAGGCGTGGCCAGAAGGCTTAAATAAACTGGCCGGGGTCGCTCGGGACTTCCGGCCCAGCAGAGTGCACCAGCAGCATTGTTGTCCGCCTCATTTATTGCTCGCTACCACCCAGGGCCCTAGCATACCCAGGCAAGCCCACGTTACACTGGCGACGAGGGTGGGATGCCGCCTGCAGCCGCCACGATCCCGCACCAGCCTGCGCTACTGAGGAGCCCAGCGGCACGACGCGCGCATCGGCGCCCACTTGCCTGCTCAAGTGACCGGCAGACTCGGCTACGGGACGGCGAGCCAGCGATGTCACAAGCCGGTGACGACAGGTACAGCGCCCGCTCTGCCACCCCACTGCCCGTAGACATGAGGGCAATGCGTGTGTGCTCCCGGTGAGGCATCCGGTCGAGCCCGCGCTGCCGGCAGTAAGGCGCGCGTGTGCAGTCAGTGCCTCGTGCCAGACTTTTCCCCAGTGGTGCAGTACCTCTCCCAGCCACCGAGGACGACGAGGGGTGAAAGGATCCCGCTCCAGGCAGCACGCAGAGCACACGGCCAAAGCGGTGCAATACCTCTCCCGGCCACCGGGGTCAAAAAGGGGAAAGAATCACAGCATAAGCAGCAAAAGGAGGACGAGGCCACAGCCACCTGTGTGTCCTGGTAAATCTATCTGACCTGACACCCAGCGCGCCGAGGGTCACTGAAGAGCGGCCAGCACGTCCATTACTACCCAGGGACAGGTACCTTCAGCGCAGCAGCGCCGGTCACGCTCACACAACCAGAGTGTCACCGGATTTCGCCCAACCATGTCCGACCCAGCCATAGCAGCAGCCCAGCAGCCTGCACCACCGGCCGCGCCCCCGGCGCACCTGCACTCCCAGATCAACGCGCTTCCCCCGTTCAGCGAACTCATCGATCCTGCCACTGCGTCGCCAAGGTGGAACGTATGGATCAGCCGCCTAAATAATTACTTCATCGCCACGAGGGAAACGGATGGCGCGGTAAAGAGGTCGCTGCTACTACACTTCGCGGGGGACGAAATATACAAGCTGTTCGCGCACCTGCCCAACACGGGTGCACCCCCGGACTACGATTCGGCAGTTAGGGCATTGAATGCACACTTCGACCCTCAACTTAACCCCGACTACGAACGGTTCAAATTGCGTCAGGCCCGTCAGAGGGAAGGGGAATCCATGGACGCTTTCCACGCACGCCTCAGGGAGCTCGCCAGCACGTGCACGGAGGATGACCAGACCAAGGAAGTGAGGGCCCAAGTTATCCAAGGGTGCCGTAACAAGACCTTGCGGACCCTCATCCTCCGACAGCCACGGATTTCCTTGGAGGACATCCTCATCCTGGCACGGTCCCATGACCTGTCGGAAGCCAGGGCCACAGTCATGGAAGCTGCGCTCACCCACCCAGCCGAACAAGCAGTGTCGGTCAAGACAGAGCGAGTCGACGCGGCCCGCACGCCGGCACGCGGAAGTCGAGGACGCTGGCCCAACAGAAGCTCGCGCCGACCACAGTGTGTGTATTGTGGCAAGGAAGAACACACCCCGGAAGAATGCCCAGCTAGAGGCAAGACATGCTCCAAGTGTGGTGTCGCCAACCACTTCGCGAGCGTATGCCGTGGCGGAGGACGACACAAGGGACCTCCCGGGCGCAGACCGCCCGCCAGGGCAGTGAGACAGCTCGCGCTAGATGAATCCGAAGCGTCAAGACTGCAGAAAACAACAACACAACGGAGGCAGTACTTTGAAGACTCGTCCACAGACGAAGAAGGAGAATGCTTTCTGATATCATTCGCAAGTGACCTCAAGCGGAGGAGGCCCCGCAGCCAACATGCGCCATCGAGATTGCCGGATCCCCCGTCACGGCACTCATTGACACCGGGGCATCGGTGAACGTCATGGGGAGTCAACAATATAAGCGGTTGAGCCCAAGGCCGGTGCTCACGCCGTCCAGAGTGAGGATCCTCACGTACGGGAGCCAGAAGCCACTTCCTCTAAAAGGGAAAATGACCGTTCAGGTGAAGACCGAGGGCCACGAGGTCACGACCGTTTTTCACGTTGTCGACAGGGAAGCAGACATCTTAGTAGGAAGTCACACCGCGGAAGACCTGGGCCTGGTAACATTTGCAAACGCCGTACGAACACTGCAAACGGAAGACGTTCTAGAGCTATTCCCACAGCTGTTCAAAGGACTGGGGAACATGAAGCGGCCACCAGTAAAACTTCACATAGACTCGTCAGTAAGACCCGTCGCCTTGAGGCACAGGCGTATCCCGTTCCACCTACGCCCACTAGTGGAGCAAGAGTTACAAAAGCTTGAACAGCAAGGGGTGATAGAGAAAGTAACCGGGCCGACCCCATGGGTATCGCCGATGATCATAGCTGAGAAGCCGAAGCAGCCGGGACAAATCAGGCTCTGCATAGACATACGAATGCCCAACCAAGCCATACGAAGAGAAAGGCATCTGACACCAACGGTCGACGACATCCTGGCCGACCTCAATGGGTCACGGTGGTTTTCCAAGTTGGATCTCAACGCGGGGTTCCATCAATTGAGGCTAGCAGAAGAAAGCAGGTACATTACCACCTTCTCGACACACCTAGGACTCAGACGATACAAAAGGCTGAACTTTGGGATATCATCGGCCGCAGAAATATTCCAGAACGCGGTAAAAGAAGTCCTGTCCGGTCTACAAGGGGTGCTTAACGTCAGCGACGACATCCTGATACACTCGGCAACGCTCGAAGACCATCACCGCCAGCTACGAGCCACCCTCCAGCGCCTCGCAGACCATGGGGTGACCCTCCACAAGGAGAAGTGCCAATTCTATAAGCGGTCCATCGAATTCTTCGGATACGTCTTTAGCAAGGAGGGAGTGCAAGTAGACCCTCGGAAGTCTCAAGCCATCCAGCTCGCTCCTGCACCAACGACGGTGTCGGAAGTCCGAAGCTTTTTGGGCATGGCCACATACTGTGGGCGGTTTATACCCAACTTGGCCACCATCGCAGAGCCTCTACGGAACCTGACGAAGAAGGACACTGGATGGAAGTGGGGCTGGGATGAAGAAGAGGCATTCCGGAAGGTGAAGGCGACACTGCTGGAGAAAACAACCATGGCCTATTTCGACACATAGCGACCGACAGAGCAGATAGTAGATGCCAGCCCCGTGGGGCTAGGAGCCGTGTTGACGCAGGAGACGGAACCAGGGACGTGGGTCCCGCTGGCTTTCGCGAGCAAGGCGCTGACCGCAACGGAGTCCAGATACTCGCAAATTGAACGAGAAGCGCTGGCTATCAAGTGGGCATGCAACCACTTCCACCTATACCTCAGCGGGCACCCGTTCCGCGTCGTAACCGACCACCAACCGCTACTCCCGCTATTCAAGGGCACTGCTCCTCACCCGCCGCCCAGAATCGAGAGGTGGGCGATCCAGCTCCAGCATTATCAAATGGACCTGGTGTATCGGCCAGGCGCGAAAAACCCAGCAGACTTCCTGTCGCGCATCCAGCCAGCCCCCCAGAAGAGGATTTAAGCCAAGAGGGACAAACCGAAGAATTCGTCGATATGGTGACCCAATGGGCATGCCCGAAGGCCCTCACCCTAGATGAAGTCGAAGGCCACACGCGCTCCGACATAGTCCTCAAAAAGTGCTGGATGCCTTGCAGAAAGGAACATGGGAAAGGTTTCTCCACGACATCAACGGGTGGAACGAGCGGACCGGGCCCGCCTAGGGAAGTTCTGGAGAGTCCGTGAAGAGCTCAGTGCTGCAGCGAGTGGTGTCGTGCTGAGAGGGTCACGCATCGTCCTCCCCTGAGCCTCCAGGATCGAGCAACCGCTCTAGCACACGAGGGACACCAGGGCATAGGAAGAATGAAGTCCAGGATGAGGGAAAAGGTGTGGTTCCCTGGGATGGAAGAAGCGGTGGACACCATGGTGCGCGGCTGCCGAGCTTGCCAGATCACTGGAAACCCGGAGACTCCAGCCCCGGTAATAACAGAAGATCCAGCCCCATCACCCTGGTCATGGGTGAGTCTCGACTTCGGGAGTTTCCCATACGGGAGGATCACGGCCGTCATGATCGACAGCTACACCAAATATCCCCTAGTGGAAGTCTTACCATCCACCGCATTTAACAACCTCCTGCCAATGATGGAGAAGACGTTCGCTCTATTCGGCCTACCACACGTTGTTAAGACAGATAACGGGCCCCCGTTCCAGGGGAATGAGTTCAAGGACTTCCTCCACAGACTGGGAGTGAAACACCACCGGATCACGCCGCAGTGGCCCCAGGCCAACGGCGAAGCCGAACGATTTATGCGGACACTAAACAAGGTACTACGCATAGCGGTAGCCGAACAGTCCGATCCGGAGGGGGCCCTCCAGACGTTTCTAAGGGAATACCGGAGCACACCCCACTGCACAACTCAGAGGTCTCCGTGGTCGTTGATGTTAGCCGGACACCGACGCGACACCATCCCGGTAGCGGAAAACTGGGCGCCGGAGCCGTACAATCCAGCAGACACCCAAGCCCGGAGGGCGGCAACCAACGAGAAGGCCAGTCAGCGGCGAAGAGCACGACCCCGAACAGTGACGCCGGGGTGTACGGTCCTGGTGAGGAACCGTCGCAGCGGAGGAAAGTTCCGCACGCCCTATGAACCAGGGCTCTGGACTGTCCGGACAGTCAATGGAACGGCCATCACCGCCGTAAAGGACAGAGAAGTCATCACCAGAAATATCTTGTGGTTCAAGAGGGTCCCCGCGCCAGCAAGCGGTGAGGTGTCTGGCAACAGAAAAGCAGAATGGGACGACGTCGGCCCAAGGCCTGGGGGAGACACAATTCCACGTCAAGCAGAAGCAGCTCCATCCGGGGGTACGCTGGCAGAGGACCAGCCCCGTGAACAGGAGGCGGTCAGCCGGAGAGAAAACCGAACCGCCCGCCAACGACAATATGACTTGAGGCCCAACCCGAGGCCAAACCAACGCCTTGCAGACTTTGTGTGCTAATGGTCTTGTGTTTCTTTAGGTTAGTTTATTTTGAACTGATTTGGGATGGGATGTAGCGGTCTAGTCTCCCACCGCTCACCAGCCCCGGGGCCTGACCCGGAACGACCACCACACAATGTATCACCTTCTGGCCAGGCGTGGCCAGAAGGCTTAAATAAACGGGCCGGGGTCGCTCGGGACTTCCGGCCCAGCAGAGTGCACCAGCAGCATTGTTGTCCGCCTCATTTATTGCTCGCTACCACCCAGGGCCCTAGCATACCCAGGCAAGCCCACGTTACAACGCCGAAGCGTGGACAGAGCGGCGCCGTGTCCCGCCAGAGGCCCGGGGCTGTGTCCCGGGGAGAGTGAGTGAACACCTTTTCTGACTCGTGTTGATTACAAAATCCCTCTTGATGCGGTTTGGACAATCCAATGAGTATTGGAGCCTCTCGTCATTAAACACTGAAGACTGCTTATTTTATGATTTTATGAGCGCAGTGCAACTGCCTTGTACCCTTTTAACGCTGCCGGAGATATTACATTTGATAAGGTGCTGTGTAGATGAAGGTTTGGGCTGTAAATGTCTTTTAAACTTTAACTGAAACCGCGGGGCTCAAGTTCGCGCTGTTCAGCGTCACTTCCTCTCCAGCCGTGCGCATCTGGATCCGTAAACATCAGTCCGAGGGTGTAAGGGAAGGGTCCAGAGCGGAGTGACCCTCCGAGTGTCAGAGATACTGTCCTGACAATGAGTGATTGTTGGTCGTCGTCTGCCCTGATGTATAGAGGCGATCAGTGCCGGGGTTCCCGTGAAGGAACCGGGCATCTGTTGCCTGAATAAATCACGATTCTGTGAATTTGAAATTCCCTTTATTATTTGTTTTATTTTTCATTTAGCTTAGCCAGGTCGAGGCATGGCAAACTTTAGGCCTTTGGATGGTGGCCCGGAAGGGATGGCCGCTGAGGTTTCTGCATTCAGTATTGATAGGCTCTGCGGTTCTGCGGCAGGTATCCATAGGCGCTGAGATTCTGCGGCAGGTATCCATAGGTGCTGCGGTTCTGCGGCAGGCATCCATAGGTGCTGCGGTTCTGCAGCAGGTATCCATAGGTGCTGCGGTTCTGCAGCAGGTAGCCATAGGCACTGAGATTCTGCGGCAGGCATCCTGAGGTGCTGCAGTTATGCGGCAGGTATCCATAGGTTCTGCGGCAGGTATCCAGAGGTGCTGAAGTTATGCGGCAGGTATCCATAGGTGCTGCAGTTCTGCAACAGGTATCCATAGGCGCTGAGATTCTGCGGCAGGCATCCAGAGGTGCTGCGGTTCTGCAGCAGGTATCCATAAGTGCTGCGGTTCGGGGGCAGGTATCCATAGGTGCTGCGGTTCGGCGGCTGTATCCATGGGTGCGGCGGCAGGTATCCATAGGTGCTGCGGTTCGGTGGCAGGTATCCATAGGTGCTGCGGTTCGGCGGCAGGTATCTATAGGTGCTGCGGTTCAGCGGCAGGTATCCATAGGTGCTGCGGTTCGGTGGGAAGTATCCATAGGTGCTGCGGTTCTGCGGCAGGTATTGATAGGTGCTGCAGTTCTGCAGCAGGTATCCATAGGTGCTGCGGTTCTGCAGCAGGTATCCATATGCGCTGAGATTCTGCGGCAGGTATCAATAGGTGCTGCGGTAGGTATCCATAGGTGCTGCGGTTCTGCGGTTCTGCGGCAGGTATCCATAGGTGCTGCGGTTCTGCGGCAGGTATCCATAGGTGCTGCGGTTCTGCAGCAGGTATCCATAGGCTCTGAGATTCTGCGGCAGGTATCCATAGGCGCTGCGGTTCTGTGGCAGGTATCCATAGGTGCTGCAGTTCTGTGGCAGGTATCCATAGGTGCTGCAGTTCTGCGGCAGGTATCCATAGGTGCTGCGGTTCTACGGCCGAATAGGATCTGCCGCTGGTATGAATGAGCACTGAAGTTTTGCAGCTGATATGGTTGTGTACTGAGTGAGCGCTATGGTCCTGCGGCTCACTATGGCTTGGTGCGGAGGTTCTGAGGCTGGTATTCTACAGTTGGATAGGTTCAGCGGCTGGTATGTTTGGGGAGTGAGGTTTTGCTGCTGGTTGAGTGAGTGCTATGGTTCTGCGGCCCAGTATGGCGAAGCGCAGAGGTTCTGAGCTCTGTATGGAGGATGCTATGGCCATCTGGCACAGTATGGAAGGAGGTAGAAGTTCCACAACCACATTTGGTTGTACACCGAGGGTTTGTGGGCCAGTATGTAGAGGTTCTAGGTCTGCTATAATGGACACACAGGTTCTGCAGACTGATATGGACTGGTGCAGAGCTTTAGCGCTCTGCTGTGGATGAAAAGTGTGGTTCTGCAGCCTGGCATGGATGGGCACAGGTTCTGTCGTACAATGTGGAGGATGCCTAGGTTTGAAGCCCAGTAGGGGGGGAGGGAGAGGCAGAGGTTTAGAAGTTAAGTATGGATGACCTGTAGCTCCGTAGGGCGGTGCTAAGGTTCTGCAGCCCAATATTTGTGGACACAAGTTCCTTTGCACTGTGTGGAGGGCTCTGAGGTTCTGAAGCCCAGTAGTGGTGGATGTAGAGGTGAAGCCGCTAGGTATGACTGACACAGAAGTTCTGCAGCTCAGTATGGCAGGAGCTAAGATTTTGCAGCCCAGTATGGAGGGACATACAGGCTCTAAGACCCAGCATACATGTCTGCCAAAGTTCTGGGGCCCGTTATGGAGGGTGTTGAGTTTCTTCCGCCCAGTATGGATAGACATACAGGTTCTGTGACCCAGCATACAGAGGTGCTGGGGTTCTGGGGGCAACCTAGATTGTGCTGTGGTTTCTCAGCCCCATATGGATGAAGGTAGAGTTTGCGAGACCCAGCGTACAATGGTGCCGAGGTTCTAGGGCTCGTTATGGAGGGCGCTGAGTTTTCTCATCCCAGTATGGATGGAAGTAGAGATTGTGAGACCCAGCGTACAATGGTGCCAATATTTTGGGGCCCATTATGGAGGGCCCATTATGGAGGGCCCAGTTTCTTCAGCCCAGTATGAATGGACATAGAGATTCAGTGACCCAGCCTAGATGGGTGCTGAGGTTCTGGGGCCCGTTACGGAGGGCGCTGAGGTTTCTCAGCCCAGTATGGATGGAAGAAGAGGTACTGAGGGTTGGTATGGATGGTCACAGAGGATCTGTGGCCCACTGCATTTGGTTGTAGAGGTTTTGTACAGAAGATGTTCAGGGGATGTTACTGTGAAGTACAAAAATCCACAATTGCACAATAATAAGCTGTGTTTGTTCTACAGCTTACCACCGTGAGGATGGACCACTGGCGGCAGATGGCCTTGCAGGTGAAGTGTTTCTTACAATGTGTTAACTATACTTTCTGTAAGCTTTATTTGTGCCAATGTAAAGTAGCAGGACAAAGAGAGATGATGCATGAGATGGAGAGAGGCAAAGAGTTGGGTGTAGAGAAGGCTGTATCCATGTACACAGTGCCTACAAAGTAACTGGGTGCTGTACAAGGGAGACAGCAGATGGACAGGCAGCCAGACAGATCAATAGAGAAATACATTGAGAGGAGAAAACTTGTCAGGGACAGCTTAGAAAATTGGGATAGAGAATCATATATTCACAGAAACTGTTCTCGCCTGCCTCCTGGGATGCATGCCTCCTGGGATGCATGTCTTCCTGGGATGCATGTCTTCCTGGGATGCATGTCTTCCTGGGATGCATGTCTTCCTGGGATGCATGTCTTCCTGGGATGCATGTCTTCCTGGGATCCATGCCTCCTGTCCTGGGATGCATGCCTCCTGTCCTGGGATGCATGTCTCCTGTCCTGGGATGCATGTCTCCTGTCCTGGGATGCATGTCTCCTGTCCTGGGATGCATGTCTCCTGTCCTGGGATGCATGTCTCTTGTCCTGGGATGCATGTCTCTTGTCCTGGGATGCATGTCTCTTGTCCTGGGATGCATGTCTTCCTGCGATGCATGTCTTCCTGCGTTGCATGTCTTCCTGCGTTGCATGTCTTCCTGCGTTGCATGTCTTCCTGCGTTGCATGTCTTCCTGGGATGCATATGTTGCTGGGAAGCATGTCTTCCTAGGATGCATGCCTCCTGTCCTGGGATGCATGTCTTCCTTGGATGCATGTCTCCTGTCCTGGGATGCATGTTTTCCTAGGATGCATGTTTTCCTAGGATGCATGTCTTCCTGCGATGCATGTCTTCCTGCGGTGCATGTCTTCCTGCGGTGCATGTCTTCCTGGGGTGCATGTCTCCTGTTTTGGGATGCATGTCTTCCTGGGATGCATGTCTTCCTGGGATGCATGTCTTCCTGGGATGCATGTCTTCCTGGGATGCATGTCTTCCTGGGATGCATGTCTTCCTGGGATGCATGTCTCCCTGGGATGCATGTCTCCCTGGGATGCATGTCTTCCTGGGATGCATGTCTTCCTGGGATGCATGTCTTCCTGGGATGCATGTCTCTCTGGGATGCATGTCTCTCTGGGATGCATGTCTCTCTGGGATGCATGTCTCTCTGGGATGCATGTCTCTCTGGGATGCATGTCTCTCTGGGATGCATGTCTCTCTGGGATGCATGTCTTCCTGGGATGCATGTCTCGCTGGGATGGATGTCTTTCTGGGATGGATGTCTCTCTGGGATGGATGTCTCGCTGGGATGGATGTCTCTCTGGGATGGATGTCTCTCTGGGATGGATGTCTCTCTGGGATGGATGTCTCTCTGGGATGGATGTCTCTCTGGGATGCATGTCTCTCTGGGATGCATGTCTCTCTGGGATGCATGTCTCTCTGGGATGCATGTCTCTCTGGGATGCATGTCTCCCTGGGATGCATGTCTCCCTGAGATGCATGTCTCCCTGGGATGCATGTCTCCCTGGGATGCATGTCTCCAGGGGATGCATGTCGCCTGTCCTGGGATGCATATCTCTCTGGGATGCATGTCTCTCTGGGATGCATGTCTCTCTGGAATGCATGTTTTCCTGGGATGCATGTTTTCCTGGGATGCATGTTTTCCTGGGAAGCACGTTTCCTGGAACGCATGTCTCATAGGATGCATGTTTTTCTCAAATGCATCTTTCATTGCAAAGGTGGACTTACTTGGAAGAGGAGAACTGCTGGTTGATACAATTTCTCTTTGAGGATGATCCTATTGCAGTGTGTGTGGAGAGGGTGATCCTATAGGGAAGGGATATACCATTGGAGGCTATGTGGAGAGGGGGATGCAATTGGGAAGGATGATACCACCCACCACTGGAGACTGTGGAGAGGTTGATTCTATAGGGGAGGGTGATCCCATTGTAGCGTGTGTGGTGAAGGTGATCCTATAGGGGAGGGTAATCCCATTGTAGTGTGTATGGAGAGGTTGATTCCATAGGGAAGGGTGATGCCACTGGAGTCTGTGTGGGGATGGTGACCCTCCGGAACGGGTGATCCCATTTCAGAGTAAGTGGTGAGGGTGATCCTATAGATTGGTGATCCCTTAGGAGTCTATATAGGGAGGGTGATCCCATTGGGGTGAGTAATCCCATGCCAAGCATGATCCCATTGGAATCTATATGGGGAAGATGATCCCGCTGACTCTGACTTGAGTCTGTGTGGAGAGGGTGATCCATTGAGAAGGATAGCCCAGTGGGAGTCAGTGTTTGGAGGGTGATCCATTGAGAAGGATAGCCCAGTTGGAGTCAGTGTGGGGAGGGTGATCCATTGAGAAGGATAACCCAGTTGGAGTCAGTGTGGGGAGGTTGATCCATTGAGAAAGATAGCCCAGTTGGAGTCTGTGTGTGGAGGGTGATCCATTGAGAAGGATAGCCCAGTGGGAGTCAGTGTGTGGAGGGTGATCCATTGAGAAGGATAGCCCAGTTGGAGTCAGTGTGGGGAGGGTGATCCATTGAGAAGGATAGCCCAGTGGGAGTCAGTGTGTGGAGGGTGATCCATTGAGAAGGATAGCCCAGTTGGAGTCAGTGTGTGGAGGGTGATCCATTGAGAAGGATAGCCCAGTGGGAGTCAGTGTGTGGGGGGTGATCCATTGAGAAGGATAGCCCAGTGGGAGTCAGTGTGTGGAGGGTGATCCATTGAGAAGGATAGCCCAGTGGGAGTCAGTGTGTGGAGGGTGATCCATTGAGAAGGATAGCCCAGTGGGAGTCAGTGTGTGGGGGGTGATCCATTGAGAAGGATAGCCCAGTGGGAGTCAGTGTGTGGAGGGTGATCCATTGAGAAGGATAGCCCAGTGGGAGTCAGTGTGTGGAGGGTGATCCATTAAGAAGGATAGCCCAGTGGGAGTCAGTGTGTGGAGGGTGATCCAGTTGGGGGGGTTGAACCTATAGGAGTCTATAGGGAGGTTGAGTGCATTGGCGGGTGATCACACTGGACACTCTGGGGAGGGGGATCCCACTGAGAAGGATAGCCCAGTGGGAGTCTGTGTGGAAAGGCTGATCCCACTGACGTTTATGTGGGGTGCTCCTTCTCAGGTCTCATGTCTGCAGAGCAAACAGTTTGAGCATGAACCCCCTGGTCCTCTGATCCTGTGCACCTGTGCTCAGTTCCATGTCTCATGAGACCCAAGAGTAAACTATAGGACAACCTGTAATGCCAACCTGTGTTTAAAGCATGTTTGTGGGATGCCAGTGCTGCACGTTGGCGACTCATCTAATGTTGTATTCAACTTCCTGCTCACCACAAGCTCCTGCTGCAGGCTGTTGGCCAGGTGAATTTACCGGCCCGTTGGCCAGGTGCCTTTACCGGCCCGTTGGCCAGATGCCTTTACCGGCCCGTTGGCCAGGTGCCTTTACCGGCCCATCGGCCAGGTGCCTTTACCGGCCCGTCGACCAGGTGCCTTTACCGGCCCGTCGACCAGGTGCCTTTACCGGCCCGTCGACCAGGTGCCTTTACCGGCCCGTCGACCAGGTGCCTTTACCGGCCCGTCGACCAGGTGCCTTTACCGGCCCGTCGACCAGGTGCCCTTACCGACCCGTCGACCAGGTGCCCTTACCGACCCGTCGACCAGGTGCCCTTACCGACCCGTCGACCAGGTGCCCTTACCGACCCGTCGACCAGGTGCCCTTACCGACCCGTCGACCAGGTGCCCTTACCGACCCGTCGACCAGGTGCCCTTACCGACCCGTCGACCAGGTGCCCTTACCGACCCGTCGACCAGGTGCCCTTACCGACCCGTCGACCAGGTGCCCTTACCGACCCGTCGACCAGGTGCCCTTACCGACCCGTCGACCAGGTGCGTTTACCGGCCGATTGACCAGGTGCCTTTACTGGCCCTTCGACCAGGTGCCTTTACCGGCCTGTTGACCAGGTGCCTTTACCGGCCTGTTGACCAGGTGCCTTTACCGGCCTGTTGACCAGGTGCCTTTACCGGCCTGTTGACCAGGTGCCTTTACCGGCCTGTTGACCAGGTGCCTTTACCGGCCTGTTGACCAGGTGCCTTTACCGGCCTGTTAACCAGGTGCCTTTACCGGCTTGTTGACCAGGTGCCTTTACCGGCCTGTTGACCAGGTGCCTTTACCTGCCCGTCCACCAGGTGCCCTTACCGACCCGTCGACCAGGTGCCTTTACCGGCCCGTCGACCAGGTGCCCTTACCGGCCCGTCGACCAGGTGCCCTTACTGGCCCGTCGACCAGGTGCCCTTACTGGCCCGTCGACCAGGTGCCCTTACCGGCCCGTCGACCAGGTGCCCTTACCGGCCCGTTGACCATGTGCCATTAAAGGCCTGTTGGCTGTGTCATTAGAAGTCCAACATTTAGGTGCCATTGCAGTCCCATGGACCAGGTGTTATTACAAGCCCAGCAACAAGATGCTATTACAGGTCTCTTGGTCAGAGTGATGGAGTAAAATCTGCAAAATTAAAAAAAGGACCGGGAGAAAAGCGAGTTCTGGGATGTTCTGCTTGAACCCAGACTTCAAGGAGCAGATGTCGGTTCCTTAACTCCGGGGAGCATTAAATAGACCAACACATTGTAATAATTGTAATGCGCAATTGCATGCAATGGTGTGCATTTGTGCTTTAAAAAGTGCCAGCACCATGGCACTAAGGCATATATAGGATGATGGTCCTGCCCATAGAGAAATTACAAGCCAATAATGGTGAGAGGTGGGCAGTGCTGGAGATGGAAATAGGGAAGTGCTGGTACTCACCATCTCAGAATACCTGCTTGCTACTAAGAAGTCCCAACAGTCTCCTATTAAAAGTATTGAATCCCGGCTGAGAAATGCATTAAAAGGATTGTGCCCCACGTGAGAAGTGCTGGTACTCATTACAAGTATGGCACCCCTCATGAGAAGGGCTGGCACTCATTAAAAGTATTGCACCCCTCCTGGGAAGTGCTGGCACTCATTGAAAGAAAGTATTGCACCCCTACTGAGAAGTGCTGGCACTCATTAAAAGTATTGCACCCCTGCAGAGAAGTCTTGGCACTCATTAAAACTATTGCACCCCTGTAGAGAAGTGCAGAGAAGTGCTGGTACTCATTAAAAGTATGCAGCCCCTACTGAGAAGTGCTGGTACTCACCATCTCAGACTACCTGCTTGCTGCTAAGAAGTCCCAACAGTCTCCTATTAAAAGTATTGAATCCCGGCTGAGAAATGCATTAAAAGGATTGTGCCCCACGTGAGAAGTGCTGGTACTCATTACAAGTATGGCACCCCTCATGAGAAGGGCTGGCACTCATTAAAAGTATTGCACCCCTCCTGGGAAGTGCTGGCACTCATTGAAAGAAAATATTGCACCCCTACTGAGAAGTGCTGGCACTCATTAAAAGTATTGCACCCCTGCAGAGAAGTCTTGGCACTCATTAAAACTATTGCACCCCTGTAGAGAAGTGCAGAGAAGTGCTGGTACTCATTAAATGTATGCAGCCCCTACTGAGAAGTGCTGGTACTCACCATCTCAGACTACCTGCTTGCTGCTAAGAAGTCCCAACAGTCTCCTATTAAAAGTATTGAATCCCGGCTGAGAAATGCATTAAAAGGATTGTGCCCCTCTTGAGAAGTGCTGGAACTCATTGCAAGTATGGCACCCCTCATGAGAAGTGCTGGCAGTCATTGAAAGTATTGCACCCCTACTGAGAAGTGCTGGCAGTCATTAAAAGTATTACACCCCTCCTGGGAAGTGCTGGCACTCTTCGAAAGAAAGTATTGCACCCCTACTGAAGTGCTGGCACTCATTAAAATGATTGCACCCCTGCAGAGAAGTCTTGGCACTAATTAAAATTATTGCACCCCTGCAGAGAAGTGCAGAGAAGTGCTGGTACTCATTAAAAGTATGCAGCCCCTACTGAGAAGTGCTGGTACTCCCTCCTTAAAAGTATTTCACTCCTCTTAGAAGTGCTGGTACTCATGAAACTTAGTGCACCCTTGCTAAGAAGTGCTGGTACTCTCGCTTTCAAGTTAAACAAGTGCAGCCAGTAATGACTTCTCACCAGTACCTGTCTATTTAAAGCACTGGAGGTAGGAGCAGGCCTCTGTTGAGGTCCCCTGAAAGGGGATGTAGTAGAAACTAAGGTACAATCTAAGGAAGTCGGGGAGAAGTGACAACTGGGCATTCATTCACCTAAATATACCCCATGTTGATGCATTTACAGTCCTCTGAAAGCTGTTTGACACTTTTCTCTCTCTTACAGGCACGATCTGAGATGGACAAATACCTCTTCGACCACACACCACCGGTGGTGCAAATGGTGTCTGACAAGAAGTACCGGCGGGAGAGCGCCTCGGTGGTGGATGAGTTCTTCGAGACAGAAAAGCCCTCTTCCACACCCTACAGCGTGAACATCAACGTAATCCTTCCCGACACAACGCACTTACGCACAGGGCTCTATCGTCCGGCCAAACCCCTGGCCGCCTACCCACAGATCAAAACTGAGCCGGGCACCAGCTTCGCGCAGCCCTGCTCCTCTGCCCAGACCCTGCCCGACTTCACCAGCGTCTTCAACATGCCCCAGTCTGTGGCGGTCAACAACATCTTCATCAAACAGGAGGACCCAGCAGAGGTGCCCGTGGCCTGTGTCGGGTCTCAGCCACCGCAACTCTTCCAGCTGCCACCTGGTGGTGGAGTGGCCAGCTTGACCTCGACACCTGGCACCACCACATTGGTCAACACCCATGGGGGCATCCCCAAGAGCACCAGCAGTGGTGGGTCCAACATTCATCCCCCAGCCACTCAACCAGCGCAGGTCAAGGTATACCAAAGTCTTGGCCAAGACCAAGCAAACTTTCCCCTGTCAGCACACTTCTATCCGGTGCCAAGGGTCCACCTTCCACCCTCGCCCCCGAACTCGCAGCCGGGGAGCCCTGACAACCAGCCAGAGCTGATCAACACCATTTCCCCTCCTCCCTCGTATGAAGCCACCTTTGGACTCAAGCTGGGACAATCTCCCCCGATGCATACTATGGCCAGTGGTCTGGCGTCACTCTCGCAGGGAAGTCTTGTGGCATCACAACCACTGAAGTTCAACCGAAGGAACAACCCAGAGCTGGAGAAGCGGCGGATTCACCACTGCGACTATCCAGGTACCGCCAGGTTCACCTTGTCACAGTGCCAATGTGCAAGAACCTTTAGTAACCCAACTGTTCAACTAACCATCCCAGTGCGCCAGTACCTCTAGTAACCCAACTGTTGAACTAACAATCCCAATATACCAGAACCTCTAGTAACCCAACTGTTGAACTAACCATCCCAATGTAACTGAACCTCTAGTAACCCAATTGTTGAACTAACCATCCCAGTGCGCCAGAACCTCTAGTAACCCAACTGTTGAACTAACAATCGTGGTGTACCAGAATCTCTAGTAACCCAACTGTTGAACTAACCCTCCCAATATACCAGAACCTCTAGTAATTCAACTGTTGAACTAACCATCCCAGTGTGCAGAACCTCTAGTAACCCAACTGTTGAACTAACCATCCCAGTGCGCCAGTACCTCTAGTAACCCAACTGTTGAACTAACAATCCCAATATACCTGAACCTCTAGTAACCCGACTGTTGAACTAACCATCCCAATGTACCAGAACCTCTAGTAACCCAACTGTTGAACTAACAATCCCAATATACCAGAACCTCTAGTAACCCAACTGTTGAACTAACCATCCCAATGTAACAGAACCTCTAGTAACCCAATTGTTGAACTAACCATCCCAGTGTGCCAGAACCTCTAGTAACCCAACTGTTGAACTAAAAATCCTGGTGTACCAGAATCTCTAGTAACCCAACTGTTGAACTAACCCTCCCAATATACCAGAACCTCTAGTAATTCAACTGTTGAACTAACCATCCCAGTGTGCAGAACCTCTAGTAACCCAACTGTTGAACTAACCATCCCAGTGCGCCAGTACCTCTAGTAACCCAACTGTTGAACTAACCATCCCAATGTACCAGAATCTCTAGTAACCCGACTGTTGCACTAACCATCCCAGTGTACCAGAACCTCTAGTAACCCAACTGTTGAACTAACCATCCCAATATACCAGAACCTCTTGTAACCCAACTGTTGAACTAACCATCCCAGTGTGCCAGAACTTCTAGTAACCCAACTGTTGAACTAACCATCCCAATATACCAGAACCTCTAGTAACCCAACTGTTGAACTAACCATCCCAATGTAACAGAACCTCTAGTAACCCAACTGTTGAACTAACCATCCCAATATACCAGAACCTCTAGTAACCCAACTGTTCAACTAACCATCCCAGTGCGTCAGAACCTCTAGTAACCCAACTGTTGAACTAACAATCCCGGTGTACCAGAATCTCTAGTAACCAAACTGTTGAACTAACCAACCCAGTGTGCCAGAACCTCTAGTAACCCAACTGTTGAACTAACCATCCCAGTGCGCCAAAATCTCTAGTAACCCAACGCCAAAATCTCTAGTAACCCAACTGTTGAACTAACCATCCCAATTTAACAGAACCTCTAGAAACCTAACTGTTGAACTAACAATCCCAATGTGATATAACCTCTAGTAACCCGACTGTTGAACTAACCATCCCAATATACCAGAACCTCTAGTAACCCAACTGTTGAACTAACCATCCCAGTGTGCCAGAACTTCTAGTAACCCAACGGTTGAACCATCCCAATACACCAGAACTTCTAGTAACCCAACTGTCGAACTAACCATCCCAATGTAACAGAACCTCTAGTAACCCAACTGTTGAACTAACCATCCCAATATACCAGAACTTCTAGTAACCCAACTGTCAAACTAACCATTCCAATATACCAGAACCTCTAGTAACCCAACTGTTGAACTAACCATCCCAGTGTAACAGAACCTTTAGTAACCCAACTGTTGAACTAACCATCCCAATGTAACAGAACCTCTAGTAACCCAACTGTTGAAATAACCATCCCTGTGTACCAGAATCTCTAGTAACCCAACTGTTGAACTAACCATGCCAATATACCAGAACTTCTAGTAACCCAACTGTCAAACTAACCATCCCAATATACCAGAACCTCTAGTAAGCCAACTGTTGAAATAACCATCCCAATGTAACAGAACCTCTAGTAACCCAAGTGTTGAACTAACCATGCCAATATACCAGAATTTCTAGTAACCCGACTGTTGAACTAACCATCCCAGTGTGCCAGAACTTCTAGTAACCCGACTGTTGAACTAACCATCCCAATATACCGAATTTCTAGTAACCCGACTGTTGAACTAACCATCCCAGTGTGTCAAAACTTCTAGTAACCCGACTGTTGAACTAACCATCCCAATGTAACGGAACCTTTAGTAACCCAACTGTTGAACTAACCATCCCAATGTAACAGAACCTCTACTAACCCAACTGTTGAACTAACCATCCCAATGTAACAGAACCTCTAGTAACCCAACTGTTGAACTAACCATCCCAATATACCAGAACCTCTAGTAACCCAACTGTTGAACTAACCATTCCAATGTAACAGAACCTTTAGTAACCCATCTGTTGAACTAACCATCCCAATGTAACAGAACCTCTAGTAACCCAACTGTTGAACTAACCATCCCAATATACCAGAACCTCTAGTAACCCAACTGTTGAACTAACCATTCCAATGTAACAGAACCTCTAGTAACCCAACTGTTGAACTAACCATCCCAATGTAACAGAACCTCTAGTAACCCAACTGTTGAACTAACAATCCCAATGTGATATAACCTCTAGGAACCCGACTGTTGAACTAACAATCCCAATGTACCATAACCTCTAGTAACCCGACTGTTGAACTAACCATGCAAGTGCGTCAGAACCTCTAGTAACCCAACTGTTGAACTAACAATCCTGGTGTACCAGAATCTCTAGTAACCCAACTGTTGAACTAACCCTCCCAATGTACCAGAACCTCTAGTAATTCAACTGTTGAACTAACCATCCCAGTGTGCAGAACCTCTAGTAACCCAAGTGTTGAACTAACCATGCCAATATACCAGAACCTCTAGTAACCCAACTGTTGAACTAACCATTCCAATGTAACAGAACCTCTAGTAACCCAACTGTTGAACTAACCATCCCAATGTAACAGAACCTCTAGTAACCCGACTGTTGAACTAACCATCCCTGTGTACCAGAATGTCTAGTAACCCAACTGTTGAACTAACCATGCCAATATACCAGAATTTCTAGTAACCCGACTGTTGAACTAACCATCCCAGTGTGCCAGAACTTCTAGTAACCCGACTGTTGAACTAACCATCCCAATATACCGAATTTCTAGTAACCCGACTGTTGAACTAACCATCCCAGTGTGTCAAAACTTCTAGTAACCCAACTGTTGAACTAACCATCCCAATATACCAGAAACACTAGTAACCCAACTGTTGAACTAACCATCTCAATATACCAGAACTTCTAGTAACCCAACTGTTGAACTAACCATCCCAATGTAACAGAACCTCTAGTAACCCAACTGTTGAACTAACCATCCCAATGTAACAGAACCTTTAGTAACCCAACTGTTGAACTAACCATCCCAATGTAACAGAACCTCTAGTAACCCAACTGTTGAACTAACCATCCCAATATACCAGAACCTCTAGTAACCCAACTGTTGAACTAACCATTCCAATGTAACAGAACCTCTAGTAACCCAACTGTTGAACTAACCATCCCAATGTAACAGAACCTCTAGTAACCCAACTGTTGAACTAACAATCCCAATGTGATATAACCTCTAGGAACCCGACTGTTGAACTAACAATCCCAATGTACCATAACCTCTAGTAACCCGACTGTTGAACTAACCATCCCAATATAACAGAACCTCTAGTAACCCGACTGTTGAACTAACCATGCCAGTGCGTCAGAACCTCTAGTAACCCAACTGTTGAACTAACAATCCTGGTGTACCAGAATCTCTAGTAACCCAACTGTTGAACTAACCCTCCCAATATACCAGAACCTCTAGTAATTCAACTATTGAACTAACCATCCCAGTGTGCAGAACCTCTAGTAACCCAAGTGTTGAACTAACCATGCCAATATACCAGAACCTCTAGTAAGCCAACTGTTGAACTAACCATCCCAATGTAACAGAACCTTTAGTAACCCGACTGTTGAACTAACCATCCCTGTGTACCAGAATCTCTAGTAACCCAACTGTTGAACTAACCATCCCAGTGTGCCAGAACTTCTAGTAACCCAACTGTTGAACTAACCATCCAAATATACCGAATTTCTAGTAACCCGACTGTTGAACTAACCATCCCAGTGTGTCAAAACTTCTAGTAACCCAACTGTTGAACTAACCATCCCAATATACCAGAAACACTAGTAACCCAACTGTTGAACTAACCATCCCAATGTAACAGAACCTCTACTAACCCAACTGTTGAACTAACCATCCCAATGTAACAGAACCTCTAGTAACCCAACTGTTGAACTAACCATCCCAATATACCAGAACCTCTAGTAACCCAACTGTTGAACTAACCATTCCAATGTAACAGAACCTCTAGTGACCCAACTGTTGAACTAACCATTCCAATGTAACAGAACCTCCAGTAACCCAACTGTTGAACTAACCATCCCAATGTAACAGAACCTCTAGTAACCCAACTGTTGAACTAACAATCCCAATGTGATATAACCTCTAGGAACCCGACTGTTGAACTAACAATCCCAATGTACCATAACCTCTAGTAACCCGACTGTTGAACTAACCATCCCAATATAACAGAACCTCTAGTAACCAGACTGTTGAACTAACCATGCCAGTGCGTCAGAACCTCTAGTAACCCAACTGTTGAACTAACAATCCTGGTGTACCAGAATCTCTAGTAACCCAACTGTTGAACTAACCCTCCCAATGTACTAGAACCTCTAGTAATTCAACTGTTGAACTAACCATTCCAATGTAACAGAACCTCTAGTAACCCAACTGTTGAACTAACAATCCTGGTGTACCAGAATCTCTAGTAACCCAACTGTTGAACTAACCCTCCCAATGTACCAGAACCTCTAGTAATTCAACTGTTGAACTAACCATCCCAGTGTGCAGAACCTCTAGTAACCCAAGTGTTGAACTAACCATGCCAATATACCAGAACCTCTAGTAACCCAACTGTTGAACTAACCATTCCAATGTAACAGAACCTCTAGTAACCCAACTGTTGAACTAACCATCCCAATGTAACAGAACCTTTAGTAACCCAACTGTTGAACTAACGATCCCAATGTAACAGAACCTCTAGTAACCCAACTGTTGAACTAACCATCCCAATATACCAGAACCTCTAGTAACCCAACTGTTGAACTAACCATTCCAATGTAACAGAACCTCTAGTAACCCTACTGTTGAACTAACCATCCCAATGTAACAGAACCTCTAGTAACCCAACTGTTGAACTAACAATCCCAATGTGATATAACCTCTAGGAACCCGACTGTTGAACTAACAATCCCAATGTGCCAGAACCTCTAGTAACCCGACTGTTGAACTAACCATCCCAATATAACAGAACCTCTAGTAACCCAACTGTTGAACTAACAATCCTGGTGTACCAGAATCTCTAGTAACCCAACTGTTGAACTAACCCTCCCAATATACCAGAACCTCTAGTAATTCAACTGTTGAACTAACCATCCCAATATAACAGAACCTCTAGTAACACAACTGTTGAACTAACAATCCTGGTGTACCAGAATCTCTAGTAACCCGACTGTTGAACTAACAATCCCAATGTGCCAGAACCTCTAGTAACCCAACTGCTGAACTAACAATCCTGGTGTACCAGAATCTCTAGTAACCCAACTGTTGAACTAACCCTCCCAATATACCAGAACCTCTAGTAATTCAACTGTCGAACTAACCATCCCAGTGTGCAGAACCTCTAGTAACCCGACTGTTGAACTAACCATGCCAATATACCAGAACCTCTAAAAGCCTAACTGTTCAACTAAGAAAAACAGAGCTTGTTTCAAACTGTGAAATAACTGGTGTGACAGTGTAGTTAACACGCCCGACCTTTAGAGCAGGACTCATGTCCAGAAGCACAGGTAGGTTCACGCCAGGAGCACTACTGTGAATGTTAGTGCCTTTTTCATTTTAATTGACCTTTGCTATTGTTCTCAAAGGAAACATCCAGGCAGAACTAATATTGCGGGTCAAAACTCTATCCACAATCTTAGGGGCGGTTAGCAGTTTAAAATACTTTGAAAATAAGTTAAGACATAGCAAAATAATCTTCAAGAATAAAAAGTCTATTGTTAACTTATAAAAGTATAAATTGATATTGGGCCTAAAGAAAACGATTGCTAATTAATATTGATTAAACGTGTTGGTATGTGCATTTTTTCATTCCTAACAAAAAACATTTTAAAATAATTACGTGGTTAATACATTGACCACTTGGTAATAAGCTGCAGGTTGCGACAAAATGCCTTCTAGCCTGATGACGTCAAAGCTTTGATTCGGAACTTGTGAATTTAAAAGGTGCTTTCTCCGGAGGACAGTGCTTCTAAGCGCACCGCTCTCGGCGCCTTCTCCGGAGGACAGTGCGTCTAAGCGCACCACTCTCTGTGCTCTCGGCGCCTTCTCTGGAGGACAGTGCGTCTAAGCGCACCACTCTCGGCGCCTTCCCTGGAGGACAGTGCGTCTAAGCGCACCACTCTCGGCGCCTTCTCTGGAGGACAGTGCGTCTAAGCGCATCCCTCTCGGCGCCTTCTCTGGAGGACAGTGCGTCTAAGCGCACCGCTCTCGGTGCTCTCGGCGCCTTCTCTGGAGGACAGTGCGTCTAAGCGCACCACTCTCGGCGCCTTCCCTGGAGGACAGTGCGTCTAAGCGCACCACTCTCGGCGCCTTCTCTGGAGGACAGTGCGTCTAAGCGCATCCCTCAGTCTCGGCGCCTTCCCTGGAGGACAGTGCGTCTAAGCGCATCCCTCTCGGCGCCTTCCCTGGAGGACAGTGCGTCTAAGCGCACCACTCTCGGCGCCTTCTCTGGAGGACAGTGCGTCTAAGCGCATCCCTCTTGGCGCCTTCTCTGGAGGACAGTGCGTCTAAGCGCACCGCTCTCGGTGCTCTCGGCGCCTTCTCTGGACAGTGCGTCTAAGCGCACCACTCTCGGCGCCTTCCCTGGAGGACAGTGCGTCTAAGCGCATCCCTCTCGGCGCCTTCCCTGGAGGACAGTGCGTCTAAGCGCACCACTCTCGGCGCCTTCTCTGGAGGACAGTGCGTCTAAGCGCATCCCTCTTGGCGCCTTCTCTGGAGGACAGTGCGTCTAAGCGCACCGCTCTCGGTGCTCTCGGCGCCTTCTCTGGAGGACAGTGCGTCTGAGCGCACCACTCTCGGCGCCTTCCCTGGAGGACAGTGCGTCTAAGCGCACCACTCTCGGCGCCTTCTCTGGAGGACAGTGCGTCTAAGTGCATCCCTCAGTCTCCGCGCCTTCCCTGGAGGACAGTGCGTCTAAGCGCATCCCTCTCGGCGCCTTCCCTGGAGGACAGTGCGTCTAAGCGCACCACTCTCGGCGCCTTCTCTGGAGGACAGTGCGTCTAAGCGCATCCCTCTCGGCGCCTTCTCTGGAGGACAGTGCGTCTAAGCGCACCGCTCTCGGTGCTCTCGGCGCCTTCTCTGGAGGACAGTGCGTCTAAGCGCACCACTCTCGGCGCCTTCCCTGGAGGACAGTGCGTCTAAGCGCACCACTCTCGGCGCCTTCTCTGGAGGACAGTGCGTCTAAGCGCATCCCTCAGTCTCGGCGCCTTCCCTGGAGGACAGTGCGTCTAAGTGCACCGCTCTCGGCGCCTTTATACTGGTGGGAAATTATAGATAAAAGGCAAGCTGCAGGGAACACATGAACTAAGTTAATTGCAAAGCAGACAGCAGTGAGGGGGAAGCAGCACGATCGAGCTGCAGAGAAGGAGACAGGAGCGGACCAGGGCATCAGGTCAGGCTGAGCCATGGACCAGGGGGATAGGAGCGGAGCAGAGCAGAAGACAAGGTCAGGCTGAGCCATGGACCAGGGGATAGGAGCTGAGCAGGGCAGAAGACCAGGACAGGATGGGCAGTGGACCAGAGGACAGGAGATGATCAGAGCAGAAGACCAGGTCAGGCTGAGCTGTGAAGCAGGGCGATAGGCAGGGATCAAAGCAGACCAGGTCAGGCTGAGCCGTGAACTAGGGGGACAGGAGCAGAGCAGAAGACCAGGTCAGGCTGAGCCGTGAACTAGGGGGATAGGAGCTGACCAGAGCAGAAGACCAGGTCAGGCTGAGCCATGAACTAGGGGGATAGGAGCTGATCAGAGCAGAAGACCAGGTCAGGCTGAGCCGTGAACTAGGGGGATAGGAGCTGATCAGAGCAGAAGACCAGGTCAGGCTGAGCCGTGAACTAGGGGGATAGGAGCTGACCAGAGCAGAAGACCAGGTCAGGCTGAGCCATGGACCAGGGGACAGGAGCTGATCAGAGCAGAAGACCAGGTCAGGCTGAGCTGTGAAGCAGGGCGATAGGCAGGGATCAAAGCAGAAGACCAGGTCAGGCTGAGCCGTGAACTAGGGGGACAGGAGCAGAGCAGAAAACCAGGTCAGGCTGAGCCGTGAACTAGGGGGACAGGAGCAGAGCAGAAGACCAGGTCAGGCTGAGCCGTGAACTAGGGGGATAGGAGCTGATCAGAGCAGAAGACCAGGTCAGGCTGAGCCAGGGGACAGGAGCTGAGCAGGGCAGAAGACCAGGACAGGATGGGCAGTGGACCAGAGGACAGGAGCGGAGCAAAGCAGAAGGTCAGGATGGGCAGTGGACCAGAGGACAGGAGCGGAGCGGAGCAGAGCAGAAGACCAGGTCAGGATGGGCAGTGGACCAGAGGATAGGAGCGGACCAGAGCACCAGGTCAGACTGAGCCACAGACCAGGGGCATAGGAGCTCACCAGAGCAGAAGACCAGGTCAGACTGAGCCACAGACCAGGGGCATAGGAGCTCACCAGAGTAGAAGACCAGGTCAGGCTGAGCCATGGACCAGGGTCAGGAGCTGATCAGAGCAGAAGACCAGGTCAGGCTGAGCTGTGAAGCAGGGCGATAGGCGGGGATCAAAGCAGAAGACCAGGTCAGGCTGAGCCGTGAACTAGGGGGATAGGAGCTGACCAGAGCAGAAGACCAGGTCAGACTGAGCCACAGACCAGGGGCATAGGAGCTCACCAGAGTAGAAGACCAGGTCAGGCTGAGCCATGGACCAGGGGACAGGAGCTGATCAGAGCAGAAGACCAGGTCAGGCTGAGCCATGGACCAGGGGACAGGAGCTGAGCAGGGCAGAAGACCAGGACAGGATGGGCAGTGGACCAGAGGACAGGAGATGATCAGAGCAGAAGACCAGGTCAGGCTGAGCTGAGAAGCAGGGCGATAGGCAGGGATCAAAGCAGAAGACCAGGTCAGGCTGAGCCGTGAACTAGGGGGACAGGAGCAGAGCAGAGCAGAAGACCAGGTCAGGCTGAGCCGTGAACTAGGGGACAGGAGCAGAGCAGAAGACCAGGTCAGGCTGAGCCGTGAACTAGGGGATAGGAGCTGATCAGAGCAGAAGACCAGGTCAGGCTGAGCCATGGACCAGGGGACAGGAGCTGAGCAGGGCAGAAGACCAGGACAGGATGGGCAGTGGACCAGAGAACAGGAGCGGAGCAAAGCAGAAGGTCAGGATGGGCAGTGGACCAGAGGACAGGAGCGGAGCAGAGCAGAAGACCAGGTCAGGATGGGCAGTGGACCAGAGGATAGGAGCGGACCAGAGCACCAGGTCAGACTGAGCCACAGACCAGGGGCATAGGAGCTCACCAGAGCAGAAGACCAGGTCAGACTGAGCCACAGACCAGGGGCATAGGAGCTCACCAGAGTAGAAGACCAGGTCAGGCTGAGCCATGGACCAGGAGTCAGGAGCTGACCAGAGCAGAAGACCAGGTCAGGCTGAGCCATGGACCAGGGGACAGGAGCTGATCAGAGCAGAAGACCAGGTCAGGCTGAGCCATGGACCAGGGGACAGGAGCTGATCAGAGCAGAAGACCAGGTCAGGCTGAGCTGTGAAGCAGGGCGATAGGAGCTGAGCAGGGCAGAAGACCAGGATGGGCAGTGGACCAGGGGATAGGAGCTGAGCATGGCAGAAGACCAGGACAGGATGGGCAGTGGACCAGGTCAGCCCTCCTGCATCAAAGCATGCTTTAGCGCACAGTAGAAGGGAGGTTGTCTTTGCCTCATCATTGAGAAGAGAAAATGACCATCTGTTATTTTTTTATTCGACTTTTTTGGTCCATCTTAGGTAAGAAATGTTTTGGAGACTTCTAGAGAACTTGCAGTTAGAAATTTAAAAAAGAATTATATAGTTGTTGCTTGTCAGTTCAAAGTCTCATGCATATGTCCCCTCTCAGTTGAGTGAACTTGACTTATCCAAATATTAAACTTCCTGCTAGTTGTACGCCTCATAAAGGCCGGTGTGGGTGGGCAGAGTCAGTCACATATCACGCTGCACCTGGAAATAACCAGTCACAAGTCATGCGGTCCTCGAGCAGAGTCACTCACAAGTGAGGCAGATTCTGGAAAGATTCAGATGTAGATGTCTGGCTGTAGCTGACTCAATCCCAGCCCTACCAGTCTTCCTGAGGCATCGGCCTTTAGGGGCATCATGACAGTGCCTAATTTGTAAAACAATAAATGCCAGGGCCCTTGTCAGGAAGCCACTATAGCTTACACTTCCATTGTCCCTCCTAGCGCCACCAATGACACAACCAATACACCTATTAAATCTCACCCTACAAGTGTGACAATTCAGACTATTCCAGGCCCCCAAAGCTATAACAATGGCCAGTTCAGCAGGTAGTCGTCATTTTTAATGCATATTGAATTCATAAACAACTGCAGCTGTGTTCATCTCTATTTTAGAAAAAACAGTGCCGCCATGTGGCAGACTGTCATAAATGGTGTTGAGAATTAAATGACTGTGCAGAGCACTGGAAACAACCAGCTCAAATTAAGCTCTGGGCGTCCATTGATTCACCTGTAGACTAGGTCCTCTCTATCATAGTGGACCGTTTCACATTTGGTGGAATCACGCATCCACCATAACATGGCAGACGAGCGGTAGTACTGCCAACCCCCCACTTTCCCAATGACATTTAGAAGCAGAGAACCCCTGGCTTTATACCTGCAGAGCCTCAGCTGGCTCTGCCGGCTGACACCCTTGAGCGGATGGCCTTTCTATGAGGTCACAGTGGTGGACAGCCTTCCCTGTTTAGTAGGCCTGGGCAGTGAACTCCGCTCCATTAGTGAAGTTTTCAGAGTTTTCCGCGCTCCAGGGAGCACGCGGAGTTCCGAAAACGGAGCAGAGTTTTTCCCTCTCTCACACTCACCAACGTTAAGTTGGCTAGTGCGAACACAGAAAATCCAATGCTAGACCACCTCCCAGCGAGATTTCTCAACGCAGGCAGTTGCAGGCGGTCACGGATGGTCGTGACTGCCTGCGTTGAGAAACCATCGAGCAGCAAAAAGAAGCAGCGCCCTCTTGTGCTGCGCATGGTGCCGTTCGCGCTGACTTTCCAGCACGGGACAAACACTCAGCACTGAAAATCAGCACGAACGGCGTGCCCTAACTCACTCAGCTGCTTGCAGAACTCTGTGTAGCGCGGCAGAGTTTTTTGGCCACTTTGCTGAGTTTTGCGTATCGCAACTCCATAAACTCCACCCAGGCCTACTGTTTAGGGCAGGGCGGACACCATTTATTTTCCCTACCTAAGACCAATAGCTGCGAAAACTCTCTGCACATCAGGATCCTTGCGTTTTTGTTCTTCAAGAACAAACTTGTGCACCGAGAGTTTGTTCCAAATGAATAAATACTTTGCCAAGTGGTCGCATCAGAGTAGTCTGTCACTGGGCAAGAGATCAGAGCCTTTAATGGGCTACTGCAGGGGCAGCCCTGGTGATAGCTTAGAGATACCTGCCAGGTAGGTGGGGTCTCTGAATCTGGCAGGGAGGGCTTCCACCAGAGGATAAGAGGCAGTAGCTTTCCCTGACCTGGGGGGGAGGGGGTGCAGCCCTGGTGATAGCTTAGAGATACCTGCCAGGTAGGTGGGGTCTCTGAATCTGGCAGGGAGGGCTTCCACCAGAGGATAAGAGGCCGTAGCTTTCCCTGACCTGGGGGGGACGGGGAGGGGGGCAGCGCCAGTGACGGATCACAGATACCTGCCAAGTAGGTGGGGGGTCACTGAATATGGCAGACAGGGGCTTCCACCAGGGAATAAGAGGCCATAGCTTCCGCTGATCTGGGGGGGAGGGAGGGGGTCAGACCTAGTGACGGCTCAGTGATACCTGCCAGGTAGATGGGGGTCTCTCAATCTGACATGGGGGGGCTTCAACCGGGGAATAAGAAACCATGCCCTCACCTGGAGGGCAGTCCCAGTGATGGCTCAGAGGTACCTGCCAGGTAGGTGGGGGTCTCTGAATCTGGCATAGGGGCTTCCACCAGGAAATAAGAGGCCATAGTTCCCCTGACCTAGGGGACAGCAGGCAGCTCCCAGACTTTAAATGATGCCCTAAATATCAAGATGTTTTTTGGACAAACACCACCGACAAGGAGGACCCACTGAACCTGTCTTTCATGTTTTTCAGGTTGTCCCAAAGTCTACACCAAAAGCTCTCACCTGAAGGCTCATCAGAGAACGCACACAGGTAAGAGTTGGCGCGCCTGCAGAGACCTTAATACACGCTCTATAAACTGAGGACTTTAATGTTTCAGCAACCCTAAGTCAAAGGGTGTAGGGTGGCCACCTGGGCGGAGTTCGCGGAGTTCCGCTACGCGGGACTCCGTGAAGTGCAAAAAAAAAACTCAGCCACGCTATGTGGAGCTCCGCAAGCGTCGGAGTGAGTTAGAAAAAATGCCGTTCGCGGTAATTTTCTGCGCCGGGTGTTTGTCCGCGCTGTGAAATTATTGCGAACTCTACCATGCACAGCACAAGTGGGCGCAAGCGGGCGCTGCTTCCTTTCTGCCGCTCGAGTACATTTTCTACACGAGTGGCAGCTTTCTCAACGAGAACGGATGGTTTCTCAACGCGAGCGGTCGCGAGCATACGCGGCCACTCGCATTAAGAAATCTGACCGCCCGCTTGGAGAAATCTTGCCGGGGGGTTGATTCCCTCGCTCGCGCTCACCAACTTGACGTTGACTAGTGCAAATGAGGAAAAATCCCGCCGGGAGGTGGAGTTTTTTTGGAACTTCGCGAGCTCAGCGTAACGCGGAGTGCGGAAAACTCCGCGAGCAGAGCGGAGTTCACTGTCCAGACTTATTTTCCAGTCATAGTCATTAAAAAACAAATGTGTTCTGGGAGTTGTGGTCAAAGGCCTCTTCCATTAAACCAACTGAACTAACACACCTGAAAACATAAATTTCTAACGAAAAAGTCCAGAAATACATCGACTGGACTAAACAGATACTGCATGAATGGGTGACTACATGCTCTTGTGTAGCGCAAGTTGAAAAGAGGATCACCTCCTGACCCTCCTAGCTGAGGGAACCGAGGTGCAGGGAGGTAGTGAGTTGCCCTGGATCACAGAGCTTGTTGAGCCAATGAAGCCAGGATTCGAACCCTGGCTCTAGAGCCTTGGTCCCCCCTGTACAGGACAATTGCTGCATCTCTGCAGATGTCTCTTGTTCATCATGTTTGACTTGCATGCAGTACCTGCCTGGACCATGTGCCCTGGTGCAGCTGTGATAGCTGCCGCACGAGGGGAGAGGTGCTTCTGTGGGGTTAGGGTTGACCTCTGCTGCAGAGGCAGAACTCTCTCTGAAATCCATATTACAGTAGTACTCAGTGCTGGAAGTTTTGATCTGAGGTGCATCAACAGAGTCCCTGGTTAGAAGCAGCAGTTGTAAGTCAGGGTGGAGGGTGTTAGCAGACCTGTGTGTGTCTCGGTGATGAAACGGGTGCTGCTTTAGCTCAGGGTGGCGGTGCTTTGGCGCATCTGTGTGCAGGTGCCAGTACTCGAACAGCAGTATGCCCTGTATGGCAGGATGGCGGTCACTGGCATGACAGTGTACAAATCTGAGTACTGGAATGCAAAGGGCGGTGGAGGTCAGCATTGAGGTGCCTTTTCAGAGCTGTGTGCTGGTCTCAGTACTGCTATAGCACAGGGCCCTGCTTGGCTCGACAGAGGTGCATTGCTGGAGCTGCGTGTGGAATAGTAGAGGGAAGTGCTAGTCAGGTACTACAGTGGCAGAGCTGTGTGTGGGCATCGGTGCCGGAATAGTAGAGGAGGGACAGTACCAGCCAGGATGAGATGCATTGGCAGAGCTGTGTGTGGGCGTCAGTGTTTGAATAGTGGAGATCAGTGCCAGCCAGGAAGAGGTGCACTGGCAGAGCTGTGTGTTGGCATTGGTGCTGGAATAGTGGAGAGCAGTGCCAGCCAGACAGAGGTGCATTGGCAGAGCTGTGTGTAGGCATCAGTGCCGGAATAGTGCAGAGCAGTGCCAGCCAGGAAGAGGTGGATTGACAGAGCTGTGTGTGGGCGTCAGTGCTGCAACTGTGGAGAGCAGTGCCAGCCAGGATGAGGTGCATTGGCAGAGCGGTGTGTGGGTCTCTGTACCTGAATAGTGCAGAGCAGTGCCAGCCAGGCAGAGGTGCATTGGCAGAGCTGTGTGTGGGCATCAGTGTTTGAATAGTGGAGATCAGGGCCAGCCAGGATGAGGTGCGTCGGCAGAGCTGTGTGTGGGCATCGGTGCCGGAATAGTGCAAAGCAGTGCCAGCCAGGAAGAGGTGTATCGGCAGTGCTGTGTGTGGGCATCGGTGCCGGAATAGTAGAGAGCAGTGCCAGCCTGGATGAGGTGCATTGGCAGAGCGGTGTGTGGGCATCAGTGCTGGAATAGTAGAGAGCAGTGCCAGCCAGGATGAGGTGCGTCGGCAGAGCTGTGTGTGAGCATCGGTGCCGGAATAGTGCAGAGCAGTGCCAGCCAGGATGAGGTGCATTGGCAGAGCTGTGTGTGGGTCACTCTGCTGGAATAGTGCAGAGCAGTGCCAGCCACGATGAAATGCATTGACAGCGCTGTGTGTGGGTCTCTGTACCTGAATAGTGCAGAGTAGTGCCAGCCAGGATGAGGTGCATCGGCAGAGCTGTGTGTGAGCATCGGTGCCGGAATAGTGCAAAGCAGTGCCAGCCAGGATGAGGTGCATTGGCAGAGCTGTGTGTGGGTCACTCTGCTGGAATAGTGCAGAGCAGTGCCAGCCAGGATGAAATGCATTGACAGCGCTGTGTGTGGGTCTCTGTACCTGAATAGTGCAGAGTAGTGCCAGCCAGGATGAGGTGCATCGGCAGAGCTGTGTGTGGGCATCGGTGCCGGAATAGTGCAGAGCAGTGCCAGCCAGGAAGAGGTGCATCGGTAGTGCTGTGTGTGGACGTCGGTGCTGGAATAGTGGGGAGCAGTGCCAGCCTGGAAGAGGTGCATTGGCAGAGCTGTATGTGGGACTCTCTCCCGGAATAGTGCAGAGCAGTCCCAGCCAGGATGAGGTGCATCGGTAGTGCTGTGTGTGGGCGTCGGTGCTGGAATAGTGGGGAGCAGTGCCAGCCTGGAAGAGGTGCATTGGCAGAGCTGTATGTGGGACTCTCTCCTGGAATAGTGCAGAGCAGTGCCAGCCAGGATGAGGTGCATCGGTAGTGCTGTGTGTGGGCGTTGGTGCTGGAACAGCAGAGAGCAGTGCCAGCCAGGCAGAGGTGCATTGGCAGAGCTGTGTGTGTGTCTCTCCAGCCAGGATGAAGTGCATTGGCAGAGCTGTGTGTGGGCGTTGGTGCTGGAACAGCAGAGAGCAGTGCCAGCTAGGCAGAGGTGCATTGACAGAGCTGTGTGTGGGCGTCCTTGCTGGAACAGCAGAGGGCAGTGCCAGCCAGGCAGAGGTGCATTGGCAGAGCTGTGTGTGTGCCTCGGTGCTGGAATAGTGCAGAGCAGTGCCAGCCAGGATGAGGTGCATTGACAGCGCTGTGTGTGGGTCTTTGTACCTGAATAGTGTAGAGCAGTGCCAGCCTGGAAGAGGTGCATTGGCAGAGCTGTGCGTGGGTCTCTGTACCTGAATAGTGCAGAGCAGTGCCAGCCAGGATGAGGTGCATCGGCAGAGCTGTGTGTGTGTATCTGTACCTGAATAGTGCAGAGCAGTGCCAGCCAGGATGAGGTGCATTGACAGAGCTGTGTGTGGGTGTCAGTGCTGCCACAGTGGAGAGCAGTGCCAGCCAGGATGACGTGCATTGACAGAGCTGCGTGTGGGCATCAGTGCTGGAACAGCAGAGAGCAGTGCCAGCCAGGATGAGGTGAATTGGCAGAGCGGTGTGTGGGCATCAGTGTTGGAACAGTAGAGAGCAGTGCCAGCCAGGAAGAGCTGCATTGGCAGAGCTGTTTGTGGGTCTCTGTACCTGAATAGTGCAGAGCAGTGCCAGCCAGGATGAGGTGCACCGGCAGAGCTGTGTGTGGGCATTGGTGCCGGAATAGTGTAGAGCAGTGCCAGCCAGGATGAGGTGCATCGGCAGAGCTGTGTGTGGGTCTCTGTACCTGAATAGTGCAGAGCAGTGCCAGCCAGGATGAGGTGCATCGGCAGAGCTGTGTGTGGGTCTCTGTACCTGAATAGCGCAGAGCAGTGCCAGCCAGGCAGAGGTGCATTGGCAGAGCGGTGTGTGGGCATCAGTGTTGGAACAGTAGAGAGCAGTGCCAGCCAGGAAGAGGTGCATTGGCAGAGCGGTGTGTGGGTCTATGTACCTGAATAGTGCAGAGCAGTGCCAGTCAGGCAGAGGTGCATTGGCAGAGCTGTGTGTGGGTCTCTGTACCTGAATAGTGCACAGCAGAGCCAGCCAGGCAGAGGTGCATTGACAGAGCTGTGTGTGGGCGTCCGTGCCGGAATAGTGCAGAGCAGTGCCAGCCAGGAAGAGGTGCATCGGCAGTGCTGTGTGTGGGTCACTCTGCTGGAATAGTGCAGAGCAGTGCCAGCCAGGAAGAGGTGCATTGGCAGAGCTGTGTGTGGGTCAGTGCTGAAATAGTAGAGAGCAGTGCCAGCCAGGAAGAGGTGCATTGGCAGAGCTGTGTGTGGGTCTCTGTACCTGAATAGTGCAGAGCAGTGCCTGCCAGGAAGAGGTGCATTAGCAGAGCTGTGTGTGGGTCACTCTACTGGAATAGTGCAGAGCAGTGCCAGCCAAGAAGAGGTGCATTGGCAGAGCTGTGTGTGGGTCTCTGTACCTGAATAGTGCAGAGCAGTGCCAGCCAGGCAGAGGTGCATTGGCAGAGCTGTGTGTGGGCATCAGTGCCGGAATAGTGCAGAGCAGTGCCAGGCAGAGGTGTATTGGCAGAGCTGTGTGTGGGTGTCAGTGCTGCAACAGTGGAGAGCAGTGCCAGCCAGGATGAGGTGCATTGACAGAGCTGTGTGTGGGCATCGGTGCCGGAATAGTGCAGAGCAGTGCCAGCCAGGATGAGGTGCATTGGCAGTGCTGTGTGTGGGTCAGTGCTGAAATAGTAGAGAGCAGTGCCAGCCAGGAAGAGGTGCATTGGCAGAGCTGTGTGTGGGTCTCTGTACCTGAATAGTGCAGAGCAGTGCCTGCCAGGAAGAGGTGCATTGGCAGAGCTGTGTGTGGGTCACTCTACTGGAATAGTGCAGAGCAGTGCCAGCCAAGAAGAGGTGCATTGGCAGAGCTGTGTGTGGGTCTCTGTACCTGAATAGTGCAGAGCAGTGCCAGCCAGGCAGAGGTGCATTGGCAGAGCTGTGTGTGGGCATCGGTGCCGGAATAGTGCAGAGCAGTGCCAGCCAGGATGAGGTGCATTGGCAGTGCTGTGTGTGGGTCAGTGCTGAAATAGTAGAGAGCAGTGCCAGCCAGGAAGAGGTGCATTGGCAGAGCTGTGTGTGGGTCTCTGTACCTGAATAGTGCAGAGCAGTGCCTGCCAGGAAGAGGTGCATTGGCAGAGCTGTGTGTGTGTCACTCTACTGGAATAGTGCAGAGCAGTGCCAGCCAGGATGAGGTGCATTGGCAGTGCTGTGTGTGGGTCAGTGCTGAAATAGTAGAGAGCAGTGCCAGCCAGGAAGAGGTGCATTGACAGAGCTGTGTGTGGGCATCGGTGCCGGAATAGTGCAGAGCAGTGCCAGCCAGGATGAGGTGCATTGGCAGTGCTGTGTGTGGGTCAGTGCTGAAATAGTAGAGAGCAGTGCCAGCCAGGAAGAGGTGCATTGGCAGAGCTGTGTGTGGGTCTCTGTACCTGAATAGTGCAGAGCAGTGCCTGCCAGGAAGAGGTGCATTGGCAGAGCTGTGTGTGGGTCACTCTACTGGAATAGTGCAGAGCAGTGCCAGCCAAGAAGAGGTGCATTGGCAGAGCTGTGTGTGGGTCTCTGTACCTGAATAGTGCAGAGCAGTGCCAGCCAGGCAGAGGTGCATTGGCAGAGCTGTGTGTGGGCATCAGTGCCGGAATAGTGCAGAGCAGTGCCAGGCAGAGGTGTATTGGCAGAGCTGTGTGTGGGTGTCAGTGCTGCAACAGTGGAGAGCAGTGCCAGCCAGGATGAGGTGCATTGACAGAGCTGTGTGTGGGCATCAGTGTTGGAACAGCAGAGAGCAGTGCCAGCCAGGATGAGGTGCATTGGCAGAGCTGTGTGTGGGCATCAGTGTTGGAACAGTAGAGAGCAGTGCCAGCCAGGAAGAGGTGCATTGGCAGAGCCGTGTGTGGGTCTCTGTACCTGAATAGTGCAGAGCAGTGCCAGCCAGGATGAGGTGCATTAACAAAGCTGTGTGTTTGTCTCTGTACCTGAATAGTGCAGAGCAGTGCCAGCCAGGATGAGGTGCATCGGCAGAGCTGTGTGTGGGTCACTCTGCTGGAATAGTGCAGAGCAGTGCCAGCCTGGAAGAGGTGCATTGGCAGAGCAGTGTGTGAGTATCTGTACCTGAATAGTGCAGAGCAGTGCCAGCCAGAAAGAGGTGCATTGACAGAGCTGTGTGTGGGCATCGGTGCCGTAATAGTGCAGAGCAGTGCCAGCCAGGAAGAGGTGCATCGGCAGTGCTGTGTGTGGGCATCTGTGCTGCAACAGTGGAGAGCAGTGCCAGCCAGGATGAGGTGCATTGACAGAGCTGTGTGTGGGCATCAGTGTTGGAACAACAGAGAGCAGTGCCAGCCAGGATGAGGTGCATTGGCAGAGCTGTGTGTGGGCATCAGTGTTGGAACAGTAGAGAGCAGTGCCAGACAGGAAGAGGTGCATCAGCAGTGCTGTGTGTGGGTCTCTCTGCTGGAATAGTGCAGAGCAGTGCCAGCCTGGAAGAGGTGCATTGGCAGAGCAGTGTGTGAGTCTCTGTACCTGAATAGTGCAGAGCAGTGCCAGCCAGGAAGAGATGCATTGGCAGAGCTGTGTGTGGGCATCGGTGCCGCAATAGTGCAGAGCAGTGTCAGCCAGGAAGAGGTGCATCGGCAGTGGTGTGTGTGGGTCACTCTGCTGGAATAGTGCAGAGCAGTGCCAGCCAGGAAGAGGTGCATTGACAGAGCTGTGTGTGGGCATCGGTGCCGGAATAGTGCAGAGCAGTGTCAGCCAGGATGAGGTGCCTCTGCAGTGCTGTGTGTGGGTCAGTGCTGGAATAGTAGAGAGCAGTGCCAGCCAGGAAGAGGTGCATTGGCAGAGCTGTGTGTGGGTCTCTGTACCTGAATAGTGCAGAGCAGTGCCAGCCAGGAAGAGGTGCATTAGCAGAGCTGTGTGTGGGTCACTCTACTGGAATAGTGCAGAGCAGTGCCAGCCAAGAAGAGGTGCATTGGCAGAGCTGTGTGTGGGTCTCTGGACCTGAATAGTGCAGAGCAGTGCCGGCCAGGCAGAGGTGCATTGGCAGAGCTGTGTGTGGGCATCAGTGCCGGAATAGTGCAGAGCAGTGCCAGGCAGAGGTGTATTGGCAGAGCTGTGTGTGGGTGTCAGTGCTGCAACAGTGGAGAGCAGTGCCAGCCAGGATGAGGTGCATTGACAGAGCTGTGTGTGGGCATCGGTGCCGGAATAGTGCAGAGCAGTGCCAGCCAGGATGAGGTGCATTGGCAGTGCTGTGTGTGGGTCAGTGCTGAAATAGTAGAGAGCAGTGCCAGCCAGGAAGAGGTGCATTGGCAGAGCTGTGTGTGGGTCTCTGTACCTGAATAGTGCAGAGCAGTGCCTGCCAGGAAGAGGTGCATTGGCAGAGCTGTGTGTGGGTCACTCTACTGGAATAGTGCAGAGCAGTGCCAGCCAAGAAGAGGTGCATTGGCAGAGCTGTGTGTGGGTCTCTGTACCTGAATAGTGCAGAGCAGTGCCAGCCAGGCAGAGGTGCATTGGCAGAGCTGTGTGTGGGCATCGGTGCCGGAATAGTGCAGAGCAGTGCCAGCCAGGATGAGGTGCATTGGCAGTGCTGTGTGTGGGTCAGTGCTGAAATAGTAGAGAGCAGTGCCAGCCAGGAAGAGGTGCATTGGCAGAGCTGTGTGTGGGTCTCTGTACCTGAATAGTGCAGAGCAGTGCCTGCCAGGAAGAGGTGCATTGGCAGAGCTGTGTGTGTGTCACTCTACTGGAATAGTGCAGAGCAGTGCCAGCCAGGATGAGGTGCATTGGCAGTGCTGTGTGTGGGTCAGTGCTGAAATAGTAGAGAGCAGTGCCAGCCAGGAAGAGGTGCATTGACAGAGCTGTGTGTGGGCATCGGTGCCGGAATAGTGCAGAGCAGTGCCAGCCAGGATGAGGTGCATTGGCAGTGCTGTGTGTGGGTCAGTGCTGAAATAGTAGAGAGCAGTGCCAGCCAGGAAGAGGTGCATTGGCAGAGCTGTGTGTGGGTCTCTGTACCTGAATAGTGCAGAGCAGTGCCTGCCAGGAAGAGGTGCATTGGCAGAGCTGTGTGTGGGTCACTCTACTGGAATAGTGCAGAGCAGTGCCAGCCAAGAAGAGGTGCATTGGCAGAGCTGTGTGTGGGTCTCTGTACCTGAATAGTGCAGAGCAGTGCCAGCCAGGCAGAGGTGCATTGGCAGAGCTGTGTGTGGGCATCAGTGCCGGAATAGTGCAGAGCAGTGCCAGGCAGAGGTGTATTGGCAGAGCTGTGTGTGGGTGTCAGTGCTGCAACAGTGGAGAGCAGTGCCAGCCAGGATGAGGTGCATTGACAGAGCTGTGTGTGGGCATCAGTGTTGGAACAGCAGAGAGCAGTGCCAGCCAGGATGAGGTGCATTGGCAGAGCTGTGTGTGGGCATCAGTGTTGGAACAGTAGAGAGCAGTGCCAGCCAGGAAGAGGTGCATTGGCAGAGCCGTGTGTGGGTCTCTGTACCTGAATAGTGCAGAGCAGTGCCAGCCAGGATGAGGTGCATTAACAAAGCTGTGTGTTTGTCTCTGTACCTGAATAGTGCAGAGCAGTGCCAGCCAGGATGAGGTGCATCGGCAGAGCTGTGTGTGGGTCACTCTGCTGGAATAGTGCAGAGCAGTGCCAGCCTGGAAGAGGTGCATTGGCAGAGCAGTGTGTGAGTCTCTGTACCTGAATAGTGCAGAGCAGTGCCAGCCAGGAAGAGGTGCATTGACAGAGCTGTGTGTGGGCATCGGTGCCGTAATAGTGCAGAGCAGTGCCAGCCAGGAAGAGGTGCATCGGCAGTGCTGTGTGTGGGCATCTGTGCTGCAACAGTGGAGAGCAGTGCCAGCCAGGATGAGGTGCATTGACAGAGCTGTGTGTGGGCATCAGTGTTGGAACAACAGAGAGCAGTGCCAGCCAGGATGAGGTGCATTGGCAGAGCTGTGTGTGGGCATCAGTGTTGGAACAGTAGAGAGCAGTGCCAGACAGGAAGAGGTGCATCAGCAGTGCTGTGTGTGGGTCTCTCTGCTGGAATAGTGCAGAGCAGTGCCAGCCTGGAAGAGGTGCATTGGCAGAGCAGTGTGTGAGTCTCTGTACCTGAATAGTGCAGAGCAGTGCCAGCCAGGAAGAGATGCATTGGCAGAGCTGTGTGTGGGCATCGGTGCCGCAATAGTGCAGAGCAGTGTCAGCCAGGAAGAGGTGCATCGGCAGTGGTGTGTGTGGGTCACTCTGCTGGAATAGTGCAGAGCAGTGCCAGCCAGGAAGAGGTGCATTGACAGAGCTGTGTGTGGGCATCGGTGCCGGAATAGTGCAGAGCAGTGTCAGCCAGGATGAGGTGCCTCTGCAGTGCTGTGTGTGGGTCAGTGCTGGAATAGTAGAGAGCAGTGCCAGCCAGGAAGAGGTGCATTGGCAGAGCTGTGTGTGGGTCTCTGTACCTGAATAGTGCAGAGCAGTGCCAGCCAGGCAGAGGTGCATTTGCAGAGCAGTGTGTGGGCGTCAGTGCTGCAACAGTGGAGAGCAGTGCCAGCCAGGATGAGGTGTATTGACAGAGCTGTGTGTTGGAACAGCAGAGAGCAGTGCCAGCCAGGATGAGGTGCATTGGCAGAGTGGTGTGTGGGCATCAGTGTTGGAACAGTAGAGAGCAGTGCCAGCCAGGAAGAGGTGCATTGGCAGAGCCGTGTGTGGGTCTCTGTACCTGAATAGTGCAGAGCAGTGCCAGCCAGGATGAGGTGCATTAAAAAAGCTGTGTGTTGGTCTCTGTACCTGAATAGTGCAGAGCAGTGCCAGCCAGGATGAGGTGCATCGGCAGAGCTGTGTGTGGGTCACTCTGCTGGAATAGTGCAGAGCAGTGCCAGCCAGGAAGAGGTGCATTGGCAGAGCTGTGTGTGGGTCACTCTGCTGGAATAGTGCAGAGCAGTGCCAGCCAGGAAGAGGTGCATTGACAGAGCTGTGTGTGGGCATCGGTGCCGGAATAGTGCAGAGCAGTGCCAGCCAGGATGAGGTGCATTGGCAGTGCTGTGTGTGGGTCTCTCTGCTGGAATAGTGCAGAGCAGTGCCAGCCAGGAAGAGGTGCATTGGCAGAGCTGTGTGTGGGTCACTCTGCTGGAATAGTGCAGAGCAGTGCCAGCCAGGAAGAGGTGCATTGACAGAGCTGTGTGTGGGCATTGGTGCCGGAATAGTGCAGAGCAGTGCCAGCCAGGATGAGGTGCATTGGCAGTGTTGTGTGTGGGTCAGTTCTGGAATAGTAGAGAGCAGTGCCAGCCAGGAAGAGGTGCATTGGCAGAGCTGTGTGTGGGTCTCTGTACCTGAATAGTGCAGAGCAGTGCCAGCAAGGAAGAGGTGCTTTGGCAGAGCTGTGTGTGGGTCTCTGTACCTGAATAGAGCAGTGCCAGCCAGGAAGAGCTGCATTGGCAGAGCTGGGTGTGGGTCTCTGTTCCTGAGTAGTGCATAGCAGTGCCAGCCAGGCAGAGGTGCATTGGCAGAGCTGTGTGTGGGCATCAGTGCCGGAATAGTGCAGAGCAGTGCCAGCCAGGCAGAGGTGCATTGGCAGAGCGGTGTGTGGGCATCAGTGTTGGAACAGTAGAGAGCAGTGCCAGCCAGGAAGAGGTGCATCGGCAGTGCTGTGTGTGGGTCTCTCTGCTGGAATAGTGCAGTGCCAGCCTGGAAGAGGTGCATTGGCAGAGCTGTGTGTGGGCGTCAGTGCTGCAACAGTGGAGAGCCGTGCCAGCCGGGAAGAGGTGCATTGGCAGAGCCGTGTGTGGGTCTCTGTACCTGAATAGTGCAGAGCAGTGCCAGCCAGGATGAGGTGCATTGGCAGAGCCGTGTGTAGGTCTCTGTACCTGAATAGTGCAGAGCAGTGCCAGCCAGGAAGAGGTGCATTGGCAGAGCTGTGTGTGGGTGTCAGTTCTGCAACAGTGGAGAGCAGTGCCAGCCAGGATGAGGTGCATTGATAGAGCTGTGTGTGGGCATCAGTGTTGGAACAGCAGAGAGCAGTGCCAGCCAGGTAGAGGTGCATTGACAGAGCTGTGTGTGGGCATCAGTGTTGGAACAGCAGAGAGCAGTGCCAACCAGGCAGAGGTGCATCGGCAGTGCTGTGTTTGGGCATCAGTGTTGGAACAGCAGAGAGCAGTACCAGCCAGGCAGAGGTGCATCGGCAGTGCTGTGTGTGGGCATCAGTGTTGGAACAGCAGAGAGCAGTGCCAGCCAGGCAGAGGTGCATCGGCAGTGCTGTGTGTGGGTCACTCTGCCGGAATAGTGCAGAGCAGTGCCAGCCAGGAAGAGGTGCATTGATAGAGCTGTGTGTGGGCATCAGTGTTGGAACAGCAGAGAGCAGTGCCAGCCAGGCAGATGTGCACTGGCAGAGCTGTGTGTGGGTCACTCTACTGGAATAGTGCAGAGCAGTGCCAGCCAGGAAGAGGTGCATCGACAGAGCTGTGTGTGGGTCACTCTGCTGGAATAGTGCAGAGCAGTGCCAGCCAGGAAGAGGTGCATTGGCAGAGCGGTGTCTGGGTCTCTGTACCTGAATAGTGCAGAGCAGTGCCAGCCAGGAAGAGGTGCATCGGCAGAGCTGTGTGTGGGTCTCTGTACCTGAATAGTGCCGAGCAGTGCCAGCCAGGATGAGGTGCATCGGCAGAGCTGTGTGTGGGTCTCTGTACCTGAATAGTGCAGAGCAGTGCCAGCCAGGAAGAGGTGCATTGGCAGAGCTGTGTGTGGGCATCGGTGCCGGAATAGAGCAGTGCCAGCCAGGAAGAGGTGGACTAGAGCAGTGCCAACCAGGAAGAGGTGCATCGGCAGAGCTGTGTGTGGGTCAAGCGGCAGACTCCGCGCAGCTGGAACGCCACGCCCACTCTGTATTATTTTGTGTCCTTTGTGTAAAAGAGGAACAGTTTTTTCTGGCAGGTTCTCCTTGTGTGGAAGCCAACGTCCACGGGTCCCGTTTCAAAAGGTTTTCCCATAGACTGAGAATCACCCCCCCCCCCCCCTCCCTCCGCCCCTCGGAAAGAGAGGCTTTTTTATGAAAGTGGAATTGGAATCGTCTCAATACACAATGCGAAGGGGGGGGGAGGGGGAGAGTGGTATTGTAGAACACTTTGAAAAGGAGGTAGGGAGTTTGCGATGGGGGTGGGGTGGGAGCCGGGCAAACTGAGCCTTTCTAAGCATCCTCCACCTGACCCAGGTGGGGTTCCTTCACGGTCTCGGGTGCATTTACAAACCCCAGGTAAGCCTTCATCTAAACATGATATGCGTTTCCATACGTAACTCTACCTTAGATGAACGGCTCCGGCGCTCTCTCTGTGTGAGGTGAGAAGACGTCTGATCCTCGTTTCTGTGAACAACAAGAACCCTAAGATGGCGCCCACGGTGGCCCATGTTTCCCTGAACCGGAGGCTTAACCCTGCAGTCCCATCAGTGCAGAACTAAGTTCACGTCTGCTCAGGGTGGTGTCTAGCTGCCCTGGCATTCCCTGTGCTGCTCTGTCAAGGTTGGTTCTGGCACTGTCACGCTCCTAGCGCTTTGAGAAACACCATCCCCCTCCCCCTCATTAAGAGAGCATCCTCTGAGCAGCAATGCAAAATCTGCTTTGTGTTGTGTGTTTACAGAGCGGCTATCCAAAACGCATATCGCCTGGCTGTCTCCAGGCCAGATTGCCTGCTTCTTATAAATACATAGTCATTGGACACAATCAAAATGAAAACCGTGCCCACAGGGCCCTTACTGTCCTGTTGATGGCCCATGAACTAATATAAAGGATCGAAACATGTAGACCTGACAACGAAAATGCTCCACAGGGTAGAGGCAAAAAAAAGGCGCAACCCTGCTCTCTCCTTCTGCAAATAACGTTCACCCACCTCTTTACTGTATGCATCTTATTAAATTGGATTAATGCCACACCCTGACAAATGGCAGCTTGTTTGGAATAAGATACGGGAACCTATGCCAGATAGCTGATTCATCCTTTAATCGATTCATAAGGATAACCCTATCAGGAAAAATGGTTAGATTGTGCAAATCTTATAATTTTATAGCAAAGTTTTTAAGCATAGGATTAGCACAGTGCCATCCACGCCGAGCTAGAAAGGGACAAAGCATTTTGCCATTTATACAGCAAAATCTTTAAGCATAGGATTAGCACAGTGCTATCCATGCCGAGCTGTAAAATGACAAAAGCCTTTTACCACTCCAAGCACAGTATTACAGCTTTGGACTGGTAAAATATCATCCAAGCCAAACTGGAATGCATAAAAGCAACCCCTGACACGTTTCGCTCTCATTAGAGCTCTTCAGAGAGGTATAGCTTTGTCCAGACACAAGGGAGCACCCTTGTGACTGGACAAAGCTATACCTCTCTGTGCCTGGAGTGGTAAAAGACGTTTGTCATTTTACAGCTCGGCATGGATGGCTCTGTGCTAATCCTATGCTTAAAAACTTTGCTAGAAAAAGACATTTGAGGTGAGCAGATGTTGAGGGTGCTCTTTTTAAGAGCTGTTCTCCACCTAAATTTGTGAACTACCCAGAGTTCTCTGCTTCCTATTTTGCATAATGTATTCGGCAAGCTAAGCCTGACAGGGTATTTTATTTATATATATATATATATATATATATATATATATATATATATATATATATATATATATATATATATATATATATTCACTGAAAAAACCATAGGTTTCAGGCACGTTATAGTTAGAAATTAGCATTTAAAAACCTTACAAATTCACTGAAAAAACCATAGGTTTTAGGGACAGTTATAGTTAGTTGGAAATTGCACTCGTACAAAACCCGTGAAATTCCCCGTTATAGTTAGTTCAGGTAACTATAACTCGCGCCCGCAATGCACTTCTGATGACGTCACATATTACATCACTCATGACATGGTCAGTGACATCACTGATGACATCATCCAGTGACTGTGTTTCTGTAAAGTTTAAATATGTTTAATATATATAGGGAAAGGCGTATTGAAGAATGAGTGGGTGTATAAGTGTCTGAATGGATGATTTAGTAGGTGCGTGACTAACTCTATAAGTGAGTGATTAAACGTATCTTACTGAATGCATGGGTTAGTGACTAAACTGGGTGAATGTCTGTATCCGTCTGTCTGTTGCTGTGTAAGTGGCTGCATGGGTTTGTGAATAGCTACATGAGTGTCTATATGAGTTATTGATTGGTTGTCTGAGTATCTGTATGGGTGCCTGAGTGTTTGTGTGGGTGGGGTGTGTGCGACTCTGTGCATAGATGTGTGAGTGGGTGATTCACTGGGTGGATGGTTTCAAGAGTGCATCTGTGATAGACTGTATGGGTGGGTAAGTGTGTGTAAGAGTGTGTTAGTGAGTGAATGTATGTCCCAGTGGTACATGTGTGAGTAACTACATATGTGAAAGGCAGTATATATGTGTGTTGGAGTATATAAATAGCTATAAGCGAGAGTGTGTGATTGTGAGAGTGACTGTATGGATGAGTGTGTGCTTGTATCAGTGATTGTATAAGAGCGTAAGAATGTGCTAGTATTTGTATGAGTAAGTGAGCTGGTGTGTGTCTAACTGTATAGATGAGTAAATGGGTGTGTGCTTAATTTTTTGCATGACTGACTAGGTGTGTGAGTACCTCTATGGATGAGTGGCGGTGTGTGAGTGTTTATATAGGTGTATGAGTGCATATAATAGTCCTGTACTGAGTGACTATAAGTATGAGTGACTGTACGGGTGAGTGAGTAGATGTGTGTGTGTAGACCTAAGAATCAGTGAGTGTGTATATAGTAATTGGTGTTGGACTGTCTATGGTTTTGACAATGGCAGTCTGTAATTTACAGTGGGTGTATCAAAAGTTATATTAGGGTGTGAGAAGATGCATCAAATTATCACATGGATGATGTCATCAGTGATGTCATCAGTGATGTCATTTGAGATGTCATCAGTGATGTCATCAGTGATGTCACTGACCATGTCATGAGTGATGTAATATGTGACGTCATCAGAAGTGCATTACGGGGCGCGAGTTATAGTTACCCGAACTAACTATAACAGGGGAATTTCACGGGTTTTGTACGAGTGCAATGTCCAACTAACTATAACTGTCCCTAAAACCTATGGTTTTTTCAGTGAATTTCAAAGGTTTTTTAAATGCTAATTTCTAACTATAACGTGCCTGAAACCTATGGTTTTTTCAGTGCATTTCAAAGGTTTTTTAAATGCTAATTCCTAACTATAACATGTCTGAAACCTATGGTTTTTTTCAGTGAATTTCAAAGGTTTTGTAAATGACAATTTTTAAATGTATTAATTGTTATATTTATTTTTTTGATACTGATTTACTACATTTTTTTAACTATTTATTTTTAGATATTTTATTTTTAAATTACATTGTAATTACATTATACATTACATTACAAAATATATTTTCTCAGAATGAATTACTTTAGTTTAAATACTTTGCAAATAGGCAATAGACTTTTAAGTACAGTAGTTACAGTTGTTGCAATGGGCAACACAATTTCAAACACAATGCAACATTGAGCTCAATGTGAATTTCAAGTTAAATGCAATTAGTTACTTTATGGATTACTTTTTCTAACCACAGGACTGGATCCTAGATTCAGTCCTGGGACATCTCCTGTAAACAGTTGAGTAAAAGCGTTTTGGTTACAGTAGTGATTTTTAAGGAATATTATTGTATTTTAAAAGTTGACACTTAGAAACTTTTTCACATAGAATCACCAATGTTATCCTATGGGAGGAAATTCACTTAGCAGGTAAGTAGTTTTATCGTTACTTTTTCTTACTCAGTGGTGGATCCTGGATCCAGCACTGGTGCATCTCCTGTAAACAGTTGAAAGAATGCGTTTAAGTCATTCAGGCGATTTTTAAGGAATATTTGTAGTTTGTGAAAATCGACACAAAAACTTTTCTGCTGAAAACCAGACAATGGATTCCTATGGAAGGAAATGCAAGTTACTGGTAAATACGGTTAGAATTACTTTTAAGGGTCAGTGCTGGGCTAAAAGATGCAGCACTGGGTTCTCTCCTAATAACAGGTGAGTAAATCGGAATTCGTAGTTCGGCTGATTTTAGAGGAATATTATAAAGTTCCAAAACTCCACACTTAGAAGAATTTCCAAGTGAAACCAGTCAATGTTAGCCTATGGAAGTAAATTCAAGTTACTGGTAAGTACGGTTAAAATTACTTTTCAGGATCAGTACTGGGCTCAAAGATGCAGCACTGAGGTCTCTCCTGATAATAGGTGAGTAAATTGGAATTCTTAGTTCGGCTGATTTTAGAGGAATATTTGTATGTTTCAAAAATCGACACAAACTTTTTCAGCAAAAAGCAGGCAATGATATCCTATGGAAGGAAATTCAAGTTACTGGTAAGTACGGTTAAAATTACTTTTCAGGATTAGTACTGGGCTCAAAGATGCAGCACTGTGGTCTCTCCTGATAACAGGTGAGTAAATCGGAATTCGTAGTTCGGTTGATTTTAGAGGAATATTATAAAGTTCCAAAACTCCACACTTAGAAGAATTTCCAAGTGAAACCAGTCAATGTTAGCCTATGGAAGTAAATTCAAGTTACTGGTAAGTACGGTTAAAATTACTTTTCAGGATCAGTACTGGGCTCAAAGATGCAGCACTGAGGTCTCTCCTGATAATAGGTGAGTAAATTGGAATTCTTAGTTCGGCTGATTTTAGAGGAATATTTGTATGTTTCAAAAATCGACACAAACTTTTTCAGCAAAAAGCAGGCAATGATATCCTATGGAAGGAAATTCAAGTTACTGGTAAGTACGGTTAAAATTACTTTTCAGGATTAGTACTGGGCTCAAAGATGCAGCACTGTGGTCTCTCCTGATAACAGGTGAGTAAATCGGAATTCGTAGTTCGGTTGATTTTAGAGGAATATTATAAAGTTCCAAAACTCCACACTTAGAAGAATTTCCAAGTGAAACCAGTCAATGTTAGCCTATGGAAGGAAATTCAAGTTACTGGTAAGTACGGTTAGAATTACTTTTCAGGATCAGTACTAGGTTCAAAGATGCAGCACTGTGGTCTCTCCTGATAACAGGTGAGTAAATCGAAATTCGTAGTTCGGCTGATTTTAGAGGAATATTTGCAACAATGGTGAAGGAAGGGGGTGGGGCCTGAGGTGACATGTCTGCAAACACGCCCTGTGGCGCGTTTTAAGTTGGAGAATTAATTCCTCCTCAATCCCGAGGGTCCCTAGGGGCCAACTAGCCCACCAGATACCTCCAGTATGCGCCAGAGTGCTGCGTTGCAGAGAGGTGTACAGAGGCCACGCCCCTTTTTACAACACTCTGCAACGCAGCTCCGTGGCGCTTACTGGAGGTACCTGGTGGGCTAGTTGGCCCCCAGGGACCCTCAGCATTGAAGAGGATTTAATTCCCCATCTTAAAACGCGCCACGGGGCCTGTTTGCACACATGTCACCTGAAGCCCCGCCCCCTCCCTTCACCACTGTGCAAACGCGCCCCGTGGCGCGTTTTAATTTGGGGGATTAAGTCCCCTTGAATCCTGAGGGTCCCTGGAGTCCAACTAGCCCACCATGTACCTCCAAAAAGCGCAACGAGCTGCGTTGCAGAGAGGTGTAAAAGGGGCGTGGCCTCTGTACACCTCTCTGCAACGCAGCCCCTGGCGCATACTGGAGGTTCCTGGTGGGCTAGTTGGCCCTCAGAGACCCCCAGTATTCAAGGAGAATTTGTTCCCCATCTGCAAACGCGCCAGGGGTGCGTTTGCAGACTGCTGCAGAGAGGGGGCGGGGCCTCCGGCACGATGCCGGTCTTTTTTTTTTTTTTTTTTGCATGGGAGGGGGGCTGCGTGGCCCCCCTTCCCTTGGCCACTTTAGGCCCCGGGGCCCCCAGGGCCTGATGATTTTTTTATTTATTTTTTTAAACAAAACGGGAAGGGGGTTGCGTGGCCCCCCTTCCCTGGGCCTCTATTGGCCCCGGGGACCCGATCCCCCGGGGCATGCCCACTGTTTTTTTTTATTTACATTTTTGGAGGGGGGCTGCGTGGCCCCCCTCCTCAGGCCATTTAAGGCCCCGGGGACCCCATCCCCCGGGGCAGGCCTTAACGTTTTATTTTTTATTTTTAAAATTTTCTTTATGGGGAGGGGGCTGCGTGGCCCCCTCCCAGGCCACTAATGGCCCCGGGACCCCATCCCCGGGGCCTGGCCTCTGGTTGGGGACTGTGGGGGTCCCCAATCCCCCACAGTCCCGCCGGCTCCCCGCGTCCTACGGGAGCCGGCATTGCTTTTCCATAAGGGAGCTGCTGACCTGCAGCTCCCCTTATGGAAAAGCAATTCTGCTTTGCTTCATTGAAGCGAGAGCAGGTTTCCTGCTCTCGCTTCAATGAAGCAAAGCAGTTTGTAATGACAGGACGGGAGCCGCGAGGCTCCCGTCCTGCCATTGCAAACAGCAGTGTCCCGGGGTGGGCACCCCGGGACACTGCAGGAGCCGGCCCTGGGGGTGGCGGTCCCCAGGGCCACCACAGGCTCCAGGAGGGGGCCGCACGGCCCCCTCCCATGTCTTTAAAGCCCCGGGAGGTGGTGGTCCCCGGGGCTCGGGTCCGAAACGGACCCCCACATTTATTTTGTTAGTGCCGCGGGGAGGTGGCGGTCTCGGGCGTGTGGGGGCTTGAGCCCCCACACAGGTACTATTCATGTTTAAAAAGAAGCCCCGGGGGTGGCGGTCCCAGGGCTGCGGGAGGGCCGAGAGCCCTCCCGCACCATTTATTTTTAAAGCCCCGGGGGATGGCGGTCCTCGGGGCTTGGGGGCCTTAGAGGCCCCCACATATTATAAATAACCCCCCGCATGCCCCGGGACTTGGCCCACCCGGGGCCAATTAACAACGAAGCGCGGGAGACCGCGCTTCTTTTTTTTTTTTTTTCGGCGGGATCCGCGCACCATAAGCGCATCCCGCCGATTTTTTATTTTTTATTTTTTTTATTTTATTTTTTTAATGCTTTTTTCTGCCCAGGGGTCCTTGTGGGACCCCTGAGCAGACCTAGGGGTCAGGGTGTTTCTACCCTGCCCCCTTTGTGCGTTTTGCGCACTTGTTTCTTTTTTCTCGGCGGGATCCGCGCATCCCGCCGTTTAAAAAAAAAAAATGCTTTTCTGCCCAGGGGGTCCTTGTGGGACCCCTGAGCAGACCTAGGGGTCAGGGTGTTTCTACCCTGCCCCCTTTGCGCTTTGCGCACTTGTTTCTGTCCCTCGGTTCTACCGAGGATAAAATGGCTGCCAACACTTCCTGATTTGGAGTGTTGACAGCCACTTGACAGCCAATTAGCATGCAGCTTGTGATCGGGAGGGTACGCGGACCCTACTCGGCCATAGATATATATGTGACTTTACTTTTGATTTTCTCAGGAACTACTGAACGGATTTAAACCATTTAAGCAAAAGGCACGACACTGAACCAAGGGCTACCTCTTTGCCAAATTTGGTGTAATTCCGTTCAGCAGTTCGGGCTGTAGCTGCGACTAAAGGTTCCTATGGAAAAATGAATGGGGAAAACGCGTTTTGGGACCCCCCTTTTTCTCGGCCCCCGCTTGACGAATCACCCCGAGACTTTCAGGATAGGAGCGGACCGGAGCGCCCCAACAAGTTGGAAGCTTTCGCGAAGATTCGTCAACCGGCGCCAACGTTATTGCAAATAGAATGTTGCGGATTTCCTATGGAAAATAGGTCCTAACTATAACTATCTACTGGCGACCGCCAGTAGATAATATATATATATATATATATATATATATATACATATATATATATATATATATACATATATATATATATATATATGTGTGTAAATAAAAACAAATAAATTAGCTTAAAGTACAGCAACACTTGAAAGTCTGAGTTTAATACAACTTAAATCTAGATATATTACCTTATACATACATCCCTTCCATGTACTATGTATCTTTATATTTATTACTTTACTCCTAATTCAGCATCTTCAATGCACTACCCTATATCTCACACCATACCTCTCTCAATATATCCTCTACCTCAACTCTCTGACTCATCCCAAACCTCAGTCTACTATTCTCTCCAATGCACTACCCTATTTCTCATCCTATAGATCGCTCAATATATCCTCTACCTCCACTCTCTGACTACTGTGCACTCCAAAATAACCCTTTCCAGACTCTTCCCTCCTCTACCCCTCCCTTGCATCATCTCAAACCTCTTACTATTCAGATCTCCCAAACAAGCCTTTCTAGACCCTTCCCCGCCCCCCACTCATCCCAAACCTGCTCCTGCTGCTATGATCTCCAAATAAACTCTTTCTAGACCCTTCCCTCTTCTATCCCTCCAGCATCCTTTTCAATCCCACTAACAAACTCTCACATGTCCACCGCTCAAATGAATTTCATATTTGCCTATACTAATTCCCCACTAATCCTGTTTGGGTTCCGGAGTAGCGTGCTACCCACCGAAAAGCGCTTCAATGCCTCGTATGGGGTAGTAATCTCTGTATAAATGCAATTGCAATACAATACAATACCAGTAGCTCGTTGGCAGAATTTCGTCTAACATAACTATTGTCTCCTAAATATTGTCTACCAAGTTGTTATTGCACCCATGGAGCTAATATTAGAACATTGACACCAAATGGGATGATATTTTTATAAACAGATATTTAGGACACAACATTTATGACAGTGGATTTTTCTGTATACTATCATCAGGCTTTGGTTAGGCCTGGCTAGGGTGAGGGTTGTTTAGTGGTCGGTTAATGATTGGCTGAGGGATGGCCAGTCCTTGGTTAGGCCTGGCTGGGGTGAGAGTTGTTTAGTGGTCATTTAGGGCCTAGCTAAGGGGAGGGTTAGACGGTCAGGCCTTAGTTAGGCCTGACTGGGGTGAGGATTGTTTAGAAGTTGGTGAGGCCTGGTTGAGGGGAGGGCTGGATGGTTAGGCTTTGGTTAGACCTGGCTAGTGTGAGAGTTGTTTAGTGGTCAGTTAGGGCCTAGCTTAGGGTTATACCTACGGCCAGGCCTTGATTTGGCCTGGCTGGGGTGAGGATGGTTTAGGGTCGGTTAGGGCTGGCAGAGGGGAGGGTTGCACGGCCAGGCCTTGGTTAGACCCGGCTAGGGTGAGAGTTGTTTAGTAGTCTGTTAGGGCCTAGCTAAGGGGAGAGTTAGACCATAAGGCCTCGGTTAGGCCTGGCTAGGGTGAGGGTTTTAGAAGTTGGTTAGGGCCTAGCTAAGGGGAGGGTTAGACAGTCACGCCTTAGTTAGGCCTGGCTAGGGTGAGGATTGTTTAGAATTTGGTTAGGCCTGGCTGAGGGGAGGGTTAGACGGTCAGGCTTTGGCTCGACCTGGCGAGGGTGAGGATGGTTTAGTGGTCAGTTAGGGCTGGCAGAGGGGAGGGTTGCATGGCCAGGCCTCGGTTAGACCCCGCTAGGGTGAGAGTTTACGATTTCTGAAGCACACGCAAATAATATACATTTGATAATACAATAACATGAAAGAAAGATTTCTCGTATTCTTGGGCTTGTCCAATCCTTTAATTTGGCAAATTCTTCCACTCCCTTACACCAACGCGTTTCGTCGCATACGGGTTGTAAACCCTACGACTTCCTCAGGGCTGGAAGTAATATAAATAATCATAATGTAATATACTAAAGAAAATTATTCATTTTGTTTTACACCTTAAAAGCCCAAACAACCCCTTGGTGCAATAAGGGACTATACCAAAAACCAAAATATTGTGCAATTATCACATAGTAACAGCAAATTCCATCCAAACACAAAGCGCTTTATAAACATCATTACGCTAATAAAATATCATTATGTGAAGTGTCGATGAGATGGCCAAAGTACAGTTTAAAGATTAATTATCCCCCAGTGAAATACGTGTTCCAATCACACAACCATATATCAATGAATAAAGGACAGTACCTTAAGATTATTTTCAAGCGTTTCTCTGTAAAATTTGAAAACAAAGACATAGAAAGGGGAAAAAGAATCCCTTGAGCTTGAGATGACAAGGGCATGAGACAGCAGCTATTCATCACGTCCCATTAGAATCTCCTGTTTCCCAATCTTTAAAACTAATTCTTACCTCAAAAGTCTATTTCCTCGGTGTTCATGATCAAACTCCTTACAGAAATTAATAACCAGTCGTACACTTTTAGATCCAACACACGACCCTATAAAGCAAAATAACAACACTCTCACTAGCAAATCGCATATCCTTTAACAGATTACTAATTAACCACACTAATGCTTACCCGAAGGTCCAGCAAACTTCCCCACAAATAATTCCAGTCAGGGTATTGGTAAATGCCCAAACACCAAATCGGAACCAATCCTTCCGATTATTTCAACAGGTCCCTGCAGTACGGGGCAACCTGTGTTGATGTAAAAAGAAATGGCCGAAATTAAGTATCGGCTAGAGACGTAACTCCATTCGTTACACGCCCCTACACTACGAGGCAAAGATAATCAAAATTGAGTATCGGCTAAGAAGTAACTGCATTTGCTATCAATCTAACTGAATCACGATAGTACATGTACCTGTGTGTGTTGTATCCTCGCATTTCACCGGATATGGTGGAAGCCAGTTCCCGTTTCAAAGCGGGATTATATAGTAATTCACAAAAAGCGAAGACGTGACTATATTCCCCACAATAAAATAGCGCCATCTTTAAACGGCCAATTCAAAATAATACTAACACATATATTCAGTCAAAAGTTCATCTACCGTGTAAACACATATCTCATAATAAAAAAAAACACATGTCAGTCGCCCATGCCTTGTCATATAAATCCTTACTTACACACTATTCTAATTCATCCTCATAATAGTAATGTGCACTATACCATATAAATATATGCCATAAAAAACTACAGCCTTCAATCACCAAGGAAGTATTGTAATTCCTGATCATAATTAAGCCCCTCCTCCACCGCTCGCAAACGCATGATCCACCGTGCCTCATGCCTCCGCAGTCTCAGCTCCCTGTTACCACCGCGTGGATCTTGTACAATATGTTCTATACCATAAAACTTGAAGGTTTTAACGGGGCCTTGTGCAATACAATTTTGTACATGTCCTGCAATCGGATATCTACAATCATTATATTTTATTGCTCGCATATGTTCTCCAACCCGTTCTTTAAGTGCCCTTATAGTACTTCCAACATACATTTTTGCACAATTACACACAATAATATAAATGACATATTTCGTGCCACAATTAATATTAGACATTATAGTGTATAATCTACCAATATTGTCTTTGAATTGCTTGATCTTATGTTCCGCAAACCTACACATCCCGCAATGACCACATTTAAAGAAACCTTTAGATCCTTGTGTTAACCATGATTCAGATTCCTTAATAGTAGGATAACTGGGGCTAAGCAAAGCACCCAATGACCTCCCCTCCTATATGTAATCTGGGGTTTATCCGTTAGAAATTCTTGCAAAGTTTTGTCTGCCTGCAAGATATGCCAGTGTTTGTTAAGGCTTCTGCTTAGTGTAGTATTGATGTAAGTATAATCTGTTATCAATCTAATCTGCACAGCAGATTGTTGATCAGTGTGTCTGGGTCTCAAAGTAGTCGCTCTTTTAATCTTAATGACCCTTTCCTTTGCTTTCCAAACATCCCGATATGGGTAGCCTCTCTGAACAAAACGCCTTTCCATATCCTTGATACAAGTAATAAAATGTGTATCATCACTACAATTTCGTCTAGCTCTCAACATCTCCCCAAATGGGATTGCCTTAATCTGATGCCGAGGATGTGCGCTTTTCGCATGTAAAAGTGAATTACAGGCAGTAGGTTTACGATACATCTTACTCTGAATAAGTCCATCTTTGATATACAGTTCCACATCTAGAAATACCACATTGGTAGTACTCAAATGAGTAGTGAACCTGATATTCATATCATTACCATTTAAATACTCAATAAATTCCTTTAATAATGGCTCTGTGCCAATCCAAATCATGAGACAGTCGTCTATGAACCGCCCCCAATACAGTATGTGTTCATTCCAACGACTTCCAGAGGTACCCCAAATCATAACCTCCTCTAACCAGCCCATAAAGATATTCGCATATGCCGGTGAAAATTTAGAACCCATAGCGACTCCTTGGGTTTGCCTAAACCATTCATCTTTAAAAAGAAAGAAGTTTTTAGTAAGTATCAATTCTGTCATAGCTAGAATCATTTGTGTATGTTCCCAATGACAAGCCGGTTTCTTAGATAAAAAGTGATATAGTGCCTTAAGTCCCAATTCATTACGAATGCTGGTATATAGTGACACCACATCAAGAGTCACCAAAATCATATCCGGGTCCCAAGCAATGTCTCCCATTAAATTCAAAATATGTGTAGTATCCTTTATATATGAAGGTAAATTCATTACTATTGGTTGCAAAAATATATCAACGAATTGCGATATACGTTCTGTAGGACCACCAATACCTGACACAATGGGCCTCCCAGGTGGAAATGGGAGGCCTTTGTGAATTTTCGGCAAAGTATATAGACACGGAAATCTTGGTCATACAAAAATTCATCCTCATCCAGCAGACCACTTTCATGCCATTTTTTAAGATTGTTATTTCTCATAAATGCTCAGTGTTAGTGAAAAGGTGGCTCATAACCCTATATTCCCTCTAATAGCAATGATTAATGGCTATCTTAAAAAATGGCATGAAAGTGGTCTGCTGGATGAGGATGAATTTTTGTATGACCAAGATTTCCGTGTCTATATACTTTGCCGAAAGTTCACAAAGGCCTCCCATTTCCACCTGGGAGGCCCATTGTGTCAGGTATTGGTGGTCCTACAGAACGTATATCGCAATTCGTTGATATATTTTTGCAACCAATAGTAATGAATTTACCTTCATATATAAAGGATACTACACATATTTTGAATTTAATGGGAGACATTGCTTGGGACCCGGATATGATTTTGGTGACTCTTGATGTGGTGTCACTATATACCAGCATTCGTAATGAATTGGGACTTAAGGCACTATATCACTTTTATCTAAGAAACCGGCTTGTCATTGGGAACATACACAAATGATTCTAGCTATGACAGAATTGATACTTACTAAAAACTTCTTTCTTTTAAAGATGAATGGTTTAGGCAAACCCAAGGAGTCACTATGGGTTCTAAATTTTCACCGGCATATGCGAATATCTTTATGGGCTGGTTAGAGGAGGTTATGATTTGGGGTACCTCTGGAAGTCGTTGGAATGAACACATACTGTATTGGGGCGGTTCATAGACGACTGTCTCATGATTTGGATTGGCACAGAGCCATTATTAAAGGAATTTATTGAGTATTTAAATGGTAATGATATGAATATCAGGTTCACTACTCATTTGAGTACTACCAATGTGGTATTTCTAGATGTGGAACTGTATATCAAAGATGGACTTATTCAGAGTAAGATGTATCGTAAACCTACTGCCTGTAATTCACTTTTACATGCGAAAAGCGCACATCCTCGGCATCAGATTAAGGCAATCCCATTTGGGGAGATGTTGAGAGCTAGACGAAATTGTAGTGATGATACACATTTTATTACTTGTATCAAGGATATGGAAAGGCGTTTTGTTCAGAGAGGCTACCCATATCGGGATGTTTGGAAAGCAAAGGAAAGGGTCATTAAGATTAAAAGAGCGACTACTTTGAGACCCAGACACACTGATCAACAATCTGCTGTGCAGATTAGATTGATAACAGATTATACTTACATCAATACTACACTAAGCAGAAGCCTTAACAAACACTGGCATATCTTGCAGGCAGACAAAACTTTGCAAGAATTTCTAACGGATAAACCCCAGATTACATATAGGAGGGGAGGTCATTGGGTGCTTTGCTTAGCCCCAGTTATCCTACTATTAAGGAATCTGAATCATGGTTAACACAAGGATCTAAAGGTTTCTTTAAATGTGGTCATTGCGGGATGTGTAGGTTTGCGGAACATAAGATCAAGCAATTCAAAGACAATATTGGTAGATTATACACTATAATGTCTAATATTAATTGTGGCACGAAATATGTCATTTATATTATTGTGTGTAATTGTGCAAAAATGTATGTTGGAAGTACTATAAGGGCACTTAAAGAACGGGTTGGAGAACATATGCGAGCAATAAAATATAATGATTGTAGATATCCGATTGCAGGACATGTACAAAATTGTATTGCACAAGGCCCCGTTAAAACCTTCAAGTTTTATGGTATAGAACATATTGGACAAGATCCACGCGGTGGTAACAGGGAGCTGAGACTGCGGAGGCATGAGCACGGTGGATCATGCGTTTGCGAGCGGTGGAGGAGGGGCTTAATTATGATCAGGAATTACAATACTTCCTTGGTGATTGAAGGCTGTAGTTTTTTATGGCATATATTTATATGGTATAGTGCACATTACTATTATGAGGATGAATTAGAATAGTGTGTAAGTAAGGATTTATATGACAAGGCATGGGCGACTGACATGTGTGTGTTTTTTTATTATGAGATATGTGTTTACACGGTAGATGAACTTTTGACTGAATATATGTGTTAGTATTATTTTGAATTGGCCGTTTAAAGATGGCGCTATTTTATTTTGGGGAATATAGTCACCTCTTCGCTTTTTGTGAATTACTATATAATCCCGCTTTGAAACGGGAACTGGCTTCCACCATATCCGGTGAAATGCGAGGATACAACACACACAGGTACATGTACTATCGTGATTCAGTTAGATTGATAGCAAATGCAGTTACTTCTTAGCCGATACTCAATTTTGATTATCTTTGCCTCGTAGTGTAGGGCGTGTAACGAATGGAGTTACGTCTCTAGCCGATACTTAATTTCGGCCATTTCTTTTACATCAACACAGGTTGCCCCGTACTGCAGGGACCTGTTGAAATAATCGGAAGGATTGGTTCCGATTTGGTGTTTGGGCATTTACCAATACCCTGACTGGAATTATTTGTGGGGAAGTTTGCTGGACCTTCGGGTAAGCATTAGTGTGGTTAATTAGTAATCTGTGAAAGGATATGCGATTTGCTAGTGAGAGTGTTGTTATTTTGCTTTATAGGGTCGTGTGTTGGATCTAAAAGTGTACGACTGGTTATTAATTTCTGTAAGGAGTTTGATCATGAACACCGAGGAAATAGACTTTTGAGGTAAGAATTAGTTTTAAAGATTGGGAAACAGGAGATTCTAATGGGACGTGATGAATAGCTGCTGTCTCAAGCCCTTGTCATCTCAAGCTCAAGGGGATTCTTTTTTCCCCCTTTCTATGTCTTTGTTTTCAAATTTTACAGAGAAACGCTTGAAAAATAATCTTAAGGTACTGTCCTTTATTCATTGATATATGGTTGTGTGATTGGAACACGTATTTCACTGGGGGATAATTAATCTTTAAACTGTACTTTGGCCATCTCATCGACACTTCACATAATGATATTTTATTAGCGTAATGATGTTTATAAAGCGCTTTGTGTTTGGATGGAATTTGCTGTTACTATGTGATAATTGCACAATATTTTGGTTTTTTGGTATAGTCCCTTATTGCACCATATTTGGGCTTTTAAGGTGTAAAACAAAATGAATAATTTTCTTTAGTATATTACATTATGATTATTTATATTACTTCCAGCCCTGAGGAAGTCGTAGGGTTTACAACCCGTATGCGACGAAACGCGTTGGTGTAAGGGAGTGGAAGAATTTGCCAAATTAAAGGATTGGACAAGCCCAAGAATACGAGAAATCTTTCTTTCATGTTATTGTATTATCAAATGTATATTATTTGCGTGTGCTTCAGAAATCGTAAACTGTTTATTCAATCTTAGATTGAAACATTGGGAGGATTTGGGTGATTATTCTCCTTTCTTGAATGCACAGCAGGATATTGGCATTGTGTATTATACTGTTGTGTAAATTTGTATGAGCGCCTGAGGGCTCTGTTTTCACCCACCTTTTGTGACCCGCTAGGGTGAGAGTTGTTGAAGCATCAGTTTCTCATAGTGAGCCCGGCTGAGGTGAGTGTTGTTTTCCACTGAATATCGCTTCTTGGCTTGTCTCTTATCTGACTTTTTAGACGACGACACGGAATCTCATCCGACCTGTTTCTTTCCAACTATTCACCAGTGTACCATGCGCCGCACTGCATTGTGGGACTTTACATTTCAAAGTGCTTTCTTGAAATTCAAGTAAACAAGCTTGATTACCCTGTGTGGCCGGTGGGACAAAGTGCGCCGCAGGCTGGCTGTGACTCAGCAGGCCCGTGTTTGTGAGAGGGGTTATCAGCCCTAAAGTCAGGCCATGCACACAAGGTTAGCAATATCTGGGAGCGTCATTAATTTGTGGTCAGATTAGAAATATCTAGTTGAGTCAGTGATACATGGTCAGGTGAGCAATACCTGATCAGATCACATATGTGTGGCTGGGTCAGCTTTATGTGGTCAGGCCAGCGATTCATGGTCAGATCAGAAATACATATGTGGGTGGATCAACAATACGCAGTCAGATTAGAAATATGTAGTTGGGTCAGCTACACATGGCCAGGCCAGTGATTTGTGATCAGATCCGAAATACGCGGTTGGGTCAGCGATAAGTTGTCAGGCCAGAGATAAGTGGGCAGATCAGAAATATGCGGTTGGATTAGTGGTACATGAGGAGGCTAGTGATACGAGGTTACTGATATCTGGTCAGTAATACATTGCCAGAGATGCGTAGTCAGATCTGATAGATATGGTTGGGTCAGCGATACGGTACAAGGCCCATAATGCTTAGCCAGATCAGAAATGTGCGGTTGGGTTAATGATGCGCGATTAGGCCAATGATGTGAGGTGAGCCATATCTGGGCGGGTCAGTAATCCTGTGCCAGGCCAGAGATACGTGGTCAGGTCAGATACACGTGGTTAAGTTAGTGATACGTTGTGAGGCCAGTGATACACTGTCAGATAAGAAATCTGTGGTTGCATTAATGATATGTGGTCTGTCCAGCAATGTCTGGTTGTCTCACTGGAGTCTGGTCAGATCAGCGATATGTGGTTATGTGGGAATACGTGGTCAGTATCACAGGGGTCCTCGTTGAGCCCCACTTTGTTCAGCCTGTACGTCCTTCCACTGGCAGAGATCATGAAGGCCCGTGGTCTCTCATCAACATCCTACGCTGATGACACCCAGATTATCTTCTCCCTGTCCCATCAAACAAATGGATCTTCCAACTAGCTTAATGACTACCTAAAAAGTGTTGTAGTTTAGATAACATCTAGCAGTCTTAAACTAAACGGGGAGAAAACCGAGGTCATGGTGGTTGGCAACAATCCTGCCAGGCGGATGGAGCTTAATTGGCCAAATTTTTAGAAGAACAACCTACACCTAAAGTGGAGGTCAAGAGCCTCGGCTTCTGGCTACACCACACGCTCTCAATGGCAACCCAGGCAAAAAAAACTAGTGGCAACATGTTTCGGCCTAATATGATCTTTGAGATAGCTATTGAGATGGCTACCTGTGCAATCACATAGAGTGGTAGTACAAGGGCTAGTCCTCTCACGACTTGATTGCGGAAACTCCCTATATTGGGAAGCCCCAAGATAGCCATAAAAAGACTTCAAGTCACTCAGAATGCTGCAGCCCGTATACTATGGAAAATCCCCAAATACCATTTGTTATCCACAGCTCTGGCAAACCTGCACTGGCTCCCAATAGTCAAAAGAATTCACTTCAAGACTCTGTGTATCGCTCACCGGGACATGTACAAGAAGAGTCCTAAGCTGATCCAAAGACTACTAACTGCCTACGATCCAACCGGAACGCTGCGCTCCGCCTGCCAGCAACTCTTTGCAATACCAAGGATAAAGAGCGCAAGGAGCAGCGGATGCTGTTTTGCGTTTTTGGCTTCAAAACTCGAATTTTCTTCCTCTGCAAACAAGGAAAACAGAGTCAGAACTACAATTTAGAGAACTGTTGAGAACGGTCCTATTCAACTAACTTGCCGGACTGGAATGTTATCTGGAAGCTATCTTAGCGCTAGGAGGCCTGGATGGGTAGCCAGGTGCTCTACAAATACCCATGAATAGAATAGAATAGGTCAGCAATATGTGGCTCAGTCACTGAAATATGCGGAGTTCAGTGGCACCTTGTTAGTAGGCCTGGGCGGTGAACTCCACTCAGTTCACGGAGGTTGCAGAGTTTTCCGCACTCCGCGATTCGTGGAGCACGCGGAGGTCCGAATTTCACAGAGTGGAGTTTTTTCCTTGCTCGCCAATGTTAAGTTGACTCGTGAGGAAAATCCAATGCTAGACCTCCTCCCAGCTAGATTTCTCAACGCGGGCGGTCGCTTAAACCTGGCCCTTGTGTAGTTGTTGTAGCAGTGGTGTAGCATGTGATCTTCTTGGGAGCTTGAAAATCAATCTTGCTGCATGGTTCACTACTACTTGAAGCTTCCCTGACAGCTTGTCTGGTAGCCCAATATATAGCACATCGCCGTAGTCCAATCGAGACACAATCAATGCCGTCACCACAGTACGCATAGTGGAAAATGATAGGAGGGGTACCAATTTCCGAAGTTGCCTCATAAGGCCCACACAGCTCCCTACCACAGTAGTCACCTGGTTTGTCAGCGTTAGCTTAGTGTCCAACTTAATGCCGAGACTCTTCACAACCGGCACCGGTATCGGTGTAGCGCCTAGCTCTTGTGGCCAGAAGGAGTTTGACCAGGGGTTCCTCCCTGTGGTGATTGCTAGAACCTCGGTCTTATCAGGGTTTACTTTAAGCGAGCTAGCGGTCATCCAGTTCATTGTAAACCTGAGAATGTTCTGTACGCTAGACTGTGCCTGCGAAGAGTTATCGATCCGAAGGATCAGTTGAGTGTCGTCCGCATAGTCAAACACTTGACAATCCATTTGTGCTAGCGCCGCCACCAGTGGCTGGAGATAGATATTGAAGAGCAGAGGGGACAGTGCGGAACCCTGCGGGACTCCACAGGACAGAGCGCCTGTTCTGGACACACAGCCCCCCAGCTGAACCTTTTGTGTCGGATCATTCAAGAAGGATAAAATCCACTGATACGCCACTCCAGAGATTACCAATTCTGGATACGGGTCAGCAGCTGAGCATGGTTCACCGTGTCAAACGCGGTTGTAAGATCCAATAGGATCAGCGCTGAGGACTTCTTCTTATTGGCCGCAAGCATGAGCTCATCCAGCACCGAGAGCATCACCAGCTCTGGACTGTGGTGGGCCCTAAAGCCCGCCTGCTGCACATGGAGCAGGTGATGTTCCTCTAAAAACAGGGAGAGGGTTCTGAGCACATGTTGTTCCACTACTTTGGCCAGGAAGGGGAACCTAGATATTGGTCGATAATTCTTCAGGTTATTGGCGTCTGCCCCTGCTTTCTTCAGTAGTGGAGTTACCATGGCTTCCTTAAAATTAAGTGGAACCTTCCCGGTTGCCAGGGACTGGTTTAGCAAGGAGAGCAGTTCCATCCCCACGGCAGGGAGGGTCATTTTGAACACCTTGGGTGGGCTAGGATCCTCCGGTGACCCTGATTTAACTCTAGCCATAATGTGTGACAAAGAGTCTAGATCTAGTGTTGGAAATATTGAAAGCTTCTCACCCTGAAAGTCTGGTGGTTCCTCCACTAGCAGGGGCATGGACTGATGTGGGTGTTACTTATTTCCGTTAGGATATCCTTAACTTTCTTTAAGAAGAAGTTCTGTATCTTATTACAGTTTTCCAAGTTGGCAGTAGCCTTCTGCTCCTGCTTTTGGCTCAGGTCTCCTTCTGAGTGTCATTGGCCTCCTTAATCCTAAACTCGTAGAACGCCGACTTCCTTGCGATTATGGCTTTTTTGTAGAGGGATAGCATTGCTTTATATTCCTCGAAGGCCTCCGGGTCATACAACTTTCGCCATTGCCTTTCATACTGGCGTAAGGTTTGTTTCTTTCCTCTTAGTTCCTCCGTATACCAGGGGGCGCCCTTACCTCTGTTCCTTACTCGTTCCCTCCGCGCAGGGGCCACCTTGTCAATGGCTTCTCTCAGCCTTCTTGTGAACCTCTCACACTCCTGATCCAGGTCCTCTCTCTGTCTCCCTGGGTACGTTGTCTCTTTTAGGTCCTCCCCTAGTCTGGCTTCCTCTATTTTACCCCAGTTCCGTACCGTCCTCCATTCTGGGGGTAGGTACTTTGGCCGACTGGGCAGTGGGATTGTGAAACTGATCAAGTAATGATCTGACCAGCTGCATGGTCTAAGCTCTATTAATTTTGCAGGAGGCAGCGAAGTCCCGGTAATGTCTAGAGTATGACCCTTATCGTGGGTAGGGGTCTCCACAATTTGTTGCAACCCCAGCATGGACATCTCCTCTCCAAACCTACTGGCCTGGGGCTCTCTAGGTACCTGGTCCCAGTGGTAGTTGAAGTCCCCCACCACCAGGATCTGTTGGTATCTAGAACACAGATCGCTAACCACTTCGGTAAGCAAATCATTAAATAAGGGGGTAGGCCGGGGGGGGGCGGTATACTACCACCACTATCAGGCAGGAAGACTTTAAGCTTATTTTTATCCCGAGGACCTCTGCTCCATCCAGGCTTTCTGCTACGATCCCTTCTGTAGTCAGATGCCTGCGGCTAAACACTGCCACTCTTTTCCCGCCCTGCCGGTTATGCATCAGGACATCATAGTCTGGGAGGAGGGCTGCCACTATATCAGGTCCTGAGCCATCCTCCAGCCAAGTTCCTGTTACTGCTAGGATAGCTGGCTCTTCTTCCTGTAGTAGCGTGAACAGTGTGTTTCTGAAGAGACCGTGTGTTCATCACTAAGGCCCCTAGTCCGGGGGAGTCGCCCGTCCCCGCACCCTTCGAACTCCGAACCTGAGTGAGTCTCCTCTCTGTCTCCCCATTGCTAAGTAACAAATTACCCGCCCTTAGCTTTGTGGCGGAACTCCACCCGGTGGAACTCCGCGAGCTCCGCTCAGGTCTACTTGTTAGATCAGAAATTATATGGGCCTTTTTTACCTAGTGAAGTCAGAGAATCGTGGGCAGATTGATGACGAGGCTGAAGTTGCCATGAGTGGCTCCTCACCAGTAGACAAGAGGGTCCTTGATGCTTGGTTATGGCATAAACATGTGGATGTGTGAAGCGAGACATGGCCACGGCATTGGTTACTAGTTCAATCAGCAGCATGTGCTCAGCTGGGGCTCGCACCAGGTATATGTGGTCATGTCAGTGACGTATTGTCAGAACAGCAATATGTGGTCCGACGAGCAATGTGTGGACAGGTCGCCATTGTGTGGACAGGTCACCATTGTGTGGATGGGTTGCGAATGTGTGGACAGGTCAGAGATAGCTAGTTAAGTTAGTGATGCGTGGGCAGGACCAGTAACTGGGTCAGATCAGCGATGGTTTGCAGCAGTAGGCCAACAGTATGTGGCCGGGGCCGCCTTATAGGGTCGGTGAGGGTTAGATCAACTGTGCATGGTAAGGTAAACAATTTGAGGCTAGGATCCCTGTATACGGTCAGTGGTGGCTGGACCAGCTGTGGATGGTTACGTCAACAGAACATGCCAATGGTCGGTACATGGGTAGGTGGTGGACGGTTAGGATCAGCTGTAGAAAGCTTAGCCAATGTGGCATGGGCTGCTGCTTGTATACTGGGTTGGTGATGTTTCACCAGGGCTGCTATGCGTGCTCAGGAGAGTGGTGCATAGTTTGTGGTGAGGTCACCGTTGTGCACATGGACAGAAGGGGCCCTGAAAGGCACAGGGCCCCAGCGGCACCGCACCCAATGGAAAGACCGCAATGCCCTTGAGGTAGTGTCTGCCTTAAATCTGGCTCAGGAGAAGTCCACGCACCATGTACTCTGATGCAGCAAGTTATGGGAAACTCCCCTGTGACCTTCCACGAGCCTTTCTACTGTTTGTGTGTCCACCCCCCGGAGTATTTCTTAGTTCCGCACCCAGGGTGGCCCGGTGGTCGCCCCTCGAGGCCCTCTGATGGAATCTCGGGACAGACACTTTGCACCAATGTCTGATCTGCTGTCACTGGTGAAAAGAACCCGCGGAAGAGCTGCAACGTTGTGAATTGTCTGCAAGTGTCTTCGAGTTTTGGTGACGTCACGATATGCTCTGCACAGACCCACAAAATGATGCTCAGTGGACGACTAAATTGTTAGTGGGGCGAGTAAATCATGTGGCAAGGAAAAAGCAAACCCCTCGTATTTCGCTGCCCTCTCTCTCTCTCTCGGTAAAAGCAGACACCATGATGTATTCGCGGACCTGCTGTCACTGTGCAAGGGGCGTGTCTCTCACGCGGCACGCGCCCGCTGCCTTTTCAACACTGCGTTCAGTTTTGAGTTTACTTTGAAATCTGTTTATGAATCTTGTAAATATTAGGCACGCTCGTGATGAAACAACTGCTCTGTTGAAGACACTGTGATGTCAAAATAGATTTGCATCAATAGGTTAAAATGGCAAAGAAGGAATCTGTCTTTGCATCTTGTTTGTATGGTATTTAAATATGCTTTATTGATGTTTCCTGATGCAGAAAAAACTCCTTCGCCTCCCCTCCCTCTCGACCCATCCCCTCCCCCCTCCCTTTTAGCAGGGATGTTAACATCGCATGGGAAGGATTCTAACCACATTGTGCTTCGACAATTCAGCAAGTCGTGGGAGAGAAGTGGCGAGTGCTTAGGCGTCAGAGAGCTGCCTTGCACCCCTTGAACCCCCTGCATCCATTGCACCCCTTGAACCCCCTGCACCTCCTGGATCCCTTGCACCCCCTGCATCCCTTGCACCTCCTACATCCCTTGCACCCCCTGCACCTCCTACATCCCTTGCACCCCCTGCATCCCTTGCACCCCCTGCACCTCCTGCATCCCTTGCACCCCCTGCACCTCTTTCACCCCCTGCACCTCTTTCACCCCCTGCACCTCTTTCACCCCCTGCACCCCTGCACCCCTGCATCCCTTGCACCCATTGCACCCCCTGCACCCATTGCACCCCCTGCACCCCCTGCACCCCCTGCACCCCTTGCACCCCTTGCACCCCTTGCATCCCTTGCATCCCTTGCACCTCTTGCACCTCTTGCACCCCCTGCACCCCTTGCACCCCTTGCACCCCTTGCACCCCTTGCACCCCTTGCATCCCTTGCATCCCTTGCACCCCATGCGCAGCGTCTTTAGTTCATGTCCATCTGCTTGAGCTGGAAAGAATAAACACCTTCAAATTAAGCTCCATATTACGATTGTGGCAAATAACGGTAATTATATTTATATAGCGCTTACTACCCCTCATTGACTAGTCGCTGAAGCGCTCTTTGGCGAGTAGCACGCTACTCCGGGACCTAAAGGTGGATCAGTGGTGGATTAGTAGCGGGAAATATGCATTGTTTTTGGCAGTGGTGGGAGCGGTGGGCCTGTGAGTTTGTAAGTTGGACGAATAGCATAAAGGAGGGATAGAGGAGGGAAGTGTCTAGAAAGGATTATTTGGAGTTCATAGCAGTAAAGTCCGGTGAATGAATGCGTAGCATGCTGTAGGTGTAGACTCGCACCACACCAGCGGCCCTGAGTATCTCCCACTTATCAGCACGGTGACCAGGGCGGCCCCAGCCAGAGCGGCGCTCTCGGACTCATTTAGAAAAGATTGTGACTCAATAGAGGGCTTAGATAGTAGAGTTATAAATAAAGGAATCTCTTGTCATTGTGGACCTGGCTGGACTCAGGGTCTTCTAGTTCACTGGCTGAGTAATACAGCTACACCTGGAGCAGGGACGAGTCTAAGCTCAGCGCGGCGTCAACAAACCGCTAACTTCCATGGACAACCTCAACAAACACAGACTAAGACAGACACAGACCCAGTCACAGACAGACACCCTATCAAGATTCAGACGCAGACAAACCCAGACACTCACAAATTCAGATAGACCAACATCCAGACACAGACCCAGACACACCCAGACACAAAAAGACCCAGACTCGCACAGAGAGAGGCAGACCCAGACCCAGACCAACTCGTATCCGGCCAAGACCCAGTCACAGACAGACACAGACCCAGCAAGACCCAGATCCAGACACGGGCAGATCGAGACAGAGCAAGCCCCAGACACAGACCCACATACAGACCCAGACCAGATAGATATATATATACATACCCATTCACATACAGACACAGACCAATACACAGACCAAGACAGGCCCATTCCCAAGCAGGCCCATACCCAGAAAAACCCGAACCAAGACCCAATCACCAGCACACCCACATACAGGCTCAGACAGACACAAACAGACACACACAGAAACAGACCCAGACAGAACAAGACCCAGAGACTATCAGACAGACCCAGATAAAACCAGACACAGACTCGCACAGTCCAGTCTGAGCAAGATGCAGACCCAGAGCCGACACAGACCTAAGCACAGAAAACCCAGACTCCGGCAAACCCAGTCCCAAAAAGACACAGACCAATACACAGACTGATACAGACGCAGGCCCATACCCAGACAAACCCGGACCAAGACTCGGACACAGACCCGGACAGATCCAGATGCACACAGACTCAAACTCAGATAGTCCCAGACGGACACAGGTAGACACAGACAGATCCAGACCAAGACTCAGACCCAGACCTAGACCCAGACAGACCCAGGCAGACACAAACCCAGACAGACCCAGACCAAGGCTCAAACTCAGATAGACCCAGATGCACACAGACTCAAACTCAGATAGTCCCAGACGGACACAGGTAGACACAGACAGATACAGCCCAAGACTCAGACTCAGACCCAGACAGACCCTGGCAGACACAAACGAAGACAGACCCAGATGCACACAGACTCAAACTCAGATAGACCCAGATCCAGACACAGACCAAGAGCTGGACAACCCTAGAGCCAGGCAGATCCAGAGGCAGGCACAGGCCCAGGCAGACCCAGACATGTCATGTTGTGTTATGTTGCATAGTGTTACATGGTTTTTATATGGCACATGCCCAGCATGTACTTGCCCCACGTTGTATGTGTCTGCATTCGTCGGTTTGCCCACGGAGGGTCATCTATGTGGCTCTCCGTGAACAAACCATGCCCAGTACAATGAGACCGGCGTTTTGCTGGATGTTGGGTTTTTCCAGCAGTTCTGTTCGAAAGAGGGAGTGGGTCATTGAAACCTGTTAGCCAAACCAATGCAGGGCGTTTTTAGGGTTGCCTCTGTGGGTCAAAGGGCAGTGGCTTGACAGGTAAACCGGCTGTCCGTCTAAGTGTCTCAGTGTACTTCCCTCTGTGCCATTACAGTGCTTGTTAGAAAGGGTGTGTATTAGTGAGAGTGTTTAAGGTGGTTTATTATCAGGCTCACTTGTGGGTTCTATGGGTTAGTGTACTTCCATACTTCCATGGGTGTTATTGCAGTGTTTGTTTGAGTGGGTGTGTGTGGTGTGTGGTGTGTATTAGTGAGAGTGTTTGAGGTGGTTTATTATCAGGCTCACCTGTGGGTTCTATGTGTTAGTGTACTTCCATACTTCCATTGGTGTTATTGCAGTGTTTGTTTGAGTAGGTGTGTGTGTGGTGTATTAGTGAGAGTGTTTGAGGTGGTTTATTATCAGGCTCACTTGTGGGTTATATGGGTTAGTGTACTTTCATACTTCCATGGGTGGTATTGCAGTGTTTGAGTGGGTGTGTGTGGTATGTGCTGTGTATTAGTGAGAGTGTTTGAGGTGGTTTATTATCAGGCTCACCTGTGGGTTCTATGGGTTAGTGTACTTCCATACTTCCATTGGTGTTATTGCAGTGTTTGTTTGAGTGGGTGTGTGTGTGGTGTATTAGTGAGAGTGTTTGAGGTGATTTATTATCAGGCTCACTTGTGGGTTATATGGGTTAGTGTACTTTCATACTTCCATGGGTGGTATTGCAGTGTTTGAGTGGGTGTGTGTGGTATGTGGTGTGTATTAGTGAGAGTGTTTGAGGTGGTTTATTATCAGGCTCACTTGTGGGTTCTATAGGTTAGTGTACTTTCATACTTCCATTGGTGTTATTGCAGTGTTTGAGTGGGTGTGTGTGTGGTGTGGTGTATTAGTGAGAGTGTTTGAGGTGGTTTATTATCAGGTTCACTTGTGGGTTCTATGGGTTAGTGTACTTCCATACTTCCATGGGTGTTATTGCAGTGTTTGAGTGGGGGTGTGTGGTGTGTATTAGTGAGAGTGTTTGAGGTGGTTTATTATCAGGCTCACTTGTGGGTTATATGGGTTAGTGTACTTCCATACTTCCATGGGTGGTATTGCAGTGTTTGTTTGAGTGGGTGTGTGTGGTGTGTATTAGTGAGAGTGTTTGAGGTGGTTTATTATCAGGCTCACTTGTGGGTTCTATGGGTTAGTGTACTTCCATACTTCCATGGGTGTTATTGCAGTGTTTGTTTGAGTGGGTGTGTGTGGTGTGTGGTGTGTATTAGTGAGAGTGTTTGAGGTGGTTTATTATCAGGCTCACCTGTGGGTTCTATGTGTTAGTGTACTTCCATACTTCCATTGGTGTTATTGCAGTGTTTGTTTGAGTGGGTGTGTGTGGTGTGTATTAGGGAGAGTGTTTGAGGTGGTTTATTATCAGGCTCACTTGTGGGTTCTATGGGTCAGTGTACTTTCATACTTCCATGGGTGTTATTGCAGTGTTTGTTTGAGTGGGTGTGTGTGGTGTGTATTAGTGAGAGTGTTTGAGGTGGTTTATTATCAGGCTCACTTGTGGGTACTACGGGTTAGTGTACTTCCATACTTCCATGGGTGTTATTGCAGTGTTTGAGTGGGTGTGTGTGGTGTGTATTAGGGAGAGTGTTTGAGGTGGTTTATTATCAGGCTCACTTGTGGGTTCTATGGGTCAGTGTACTTCCATACTTCCATGGGTGTTATTGCAGTGTTTGTTTGAGTGGGTGAGTGTGGTGTGTATTTCCGAGAGTGTTAAAGGTGATTTATTGTTATGCTCACCAGTGGGTTCTACAGGTTAGTGTACTACCATACTTCCATGAGTGTTATTGCAATGTTTTGTTTGAGTGGGTGTGTGTGGTATGTGGTGTGTATTAGTGAGAGTGTTTAAGGTGGTTTATTGTCAAGCTCTCCTGTGGGTTCTATAGGTTAGTGTACTTCCATAGGTGTTATTACAGTGTTTTGTTTGAGTGTGTGTGTGTGGTGTGTATGTATGAGAGTTTTTAAGGTGGTTTATTGTCCGGCTCACCTGTGAGTGCTATGGGTTAGTGTACCTCCACGGGTGTCATTGGATTGTTTGTGTGAGTGAGTGTATGAGTGGGTGTGTGGTTTGCATTGCTGGGCGTTTTTGAGGTGAATTAATGTCAGGCTTGCGTATGGAGGCTACGGGATAGACAGATCAATCACTCAATCAATCAACACATTTATAGAGCGCGCTACTCACCCGTGAGGGTCTCAAGGCGCTAGGGGGGAGGGAAGAAGCAGCTACTGATCGAACAGCCAGGTCTCTGCCAGATGGGCTGAGACACACAGTCACAGACATACAAAAGATACATGCATTTAGTCCCATGGAAGATTTATTACAGGAGAATTATTCTTTATAAATTAAGTTGCACACATTTTTTTTACAAACAAAATCAACAGGATTTTCTTTTTATCACTACCGCACACTGCCCCGCCCGAGCCGGTGGTCAGGGATAGACAGGCCCATTATGAAACTTGGAAACAGTTCTGGGTCATTCTATACCTCTGACAGGCCTTCTGGGTTTGGGACGGCCAGTCACAAGTCAGGCACTCCTCTGGCACGTGCCACAGACCCACCAGGCTCTGAGAGGTCTGACGTGTCCTGGGCGCCTCCATCCACAGCCCCCACTGCCCCTCTGCCTTGCCCCACGGCGAATCCCCAGCCCTTACATGGGGGTGTCACTCTTCTTCAGCAGCTTGACCCCTTCCCCCAGACCTTGCATGTGGGTGTCACTCTTCGGCAGCTCTCTCCACCACCCCCTTCCCCAAGGACTCCCCCGGATCTCACAAGGGGTGCCACCCTTGGGCTGTTAAACACAGCCCTCCTCCCAGACCCTGCAAGGGGATGTCAATAAGCAGCTCTCTCAGCCACCCCATTCCCCCAGGACTCCCCCGGACCTTACAAGGGGTGCCACCCTTGGGCTGTTCATCACACCCCTCCTCCCCCCAGACCTCGCGCCGTGCCACTGCAGCGCCAGAGCCTGCGGCCCCGTGGGAGCGCCTGATGCCAGCCTGGTCCATTGTTCCGAACTGCCCTGCCATGATGCCCCGGTGCCAGGAGCCAGCTCCAGGACAATGGCGACGAGGCTAAGAGATTGATCCGCCATTGTTCGGGCGCACCGGGCCTGGCTGCCTGTGACCCTCGGCGGACAATGCTTGGCCGAGGAGGGGACGCAGCCCGGAGCCGCCTGGCAGCACACGGTGAGCTGTGGGGAGCCAGGCCGTGATCGATGAGGGGCCGCGGGAGAGGTGGCCCACCGGGCCTGGGGCGGGGAAGGAGGGGGTCCCCTTTCGGCTAGCTCAGGCTCAGAGATTGAAATCCATTCCAGTCGTACACAAGGCGGGCTTCGGACTTTCTGAAGTCAAGTTAAAATGCAGACATGACGGACGCACTGTGTGATATTGTACACATCCCTTGCTCTTTCTGTATGCTTTAAAGTACAAGTGGTGGGAAACCATGCATTAAGAAAGTGGTGGACTGGGATGGGATCTAAAAACTAACATGGAAATCATGCTCATACCAGCGCCGTATTTTCCCCAAGTGAGGGCAGCGAGTGAGTCTGGCCATCTCTAGGCGCTTTTGATGGGGCGCTGCCTTAAAGTCCAAACGTCAAACGTGGTAATCAACCATCGGATTTTATAATTTTAATTCAGTGCGCTGCTTAGATTTTATTTTACACATAACTTATCAACACTGTTATAAGTAACCAATGGTGCTTTCTAAACTGTGGAATCGTATGATTAATTTTCCCCAGTGTCATTTTCCGGCTCTGGGGCGTGATTCAGCAGCGCTCTTACATTGTCTGATAATCCCGGGAGCAGCGATCACCCGCGAGGGGGCTTTCTAGCTTTAATATCCAGCTAGGCACAAAGCAAATGCCTGGCTTAAAGGGCCATTAGCCCTTCCTTTGTTCAATCATCTACCTGGCAGGGAGCCATCTGGAGCCTAGATGCCAATGCAGTGGAAGAAAGCAAAGGCGCACATCTTATCGCTTCACAAGTACTTTACAGAAACTGTGGCTTGGGGGCAGGGTGGCAGGGTTTTGACTTTAAGTGCCCCTATGTAAGAGATGTGCATACACTGTAAGAAAACAATATTTATTGAATGTAGAGTAATTACACTACTAAGGATTTAAATGGCACCTACAAATGTATTTTTATTTAGTTCCTTATAGCGCCACTCATCCCAGTGTGGGACGTCAGAGCGCTTTACATCACACTCGGAGGCGCAATTAATCGCACAAGTGTGTAAATCAATCTACAGGGAATTTTACAATGAGTGTTCCAAGGTATAAGAATCATACACAGTCCATACATGTAGACATTATAGAAGAGTGAACAGTCGGGAAAATCACAAAGTCAGAATATAAAACAGAACACAGTGGTTGGGGTTGTCTGAACTAGCAAGACTTTATCAATTCCCAGAGGAGCCTTTCTTAGAAATTGTAGAACAACAGATTGAGTAAAAAAAAAAATAAGGATTAAACTTTCATGACTTACAGTTTGCATGCTGCCTCTTGATACCGGTGAACAGATCAATGTGCTATATTAGAAGGATTGCAACTGATGAACTGGAAGTAACAACATGATCTCAGTGTCAAAAGCAGTAGCTCACTGACCTAGATAAAATGAACATTTGCGATCTGCATGTTATAGGAGGCACACTACCCCCAATGCTATCTTATGTGTCAAAACTGTGTTTGGACAAAACACAGAGCTCTCCCAAGACTCCATTAACTACCAGAGTTACCCCACCACTGTTCTAATCCCCTCAATATTTCTAAGCACACAAATATCTCTGCAGCAGGTGTCTTAACACTGTAAGATATTTTACAACACAGCCTCTTTGTGACCCATTAAGTAAGATAGAACATCTTTGTCACATTTAGTCTTGTTGCCAATCTCTTTGCAGCAGATTTTAAAAAATCATATATAAGTAGACTGTCAGACTCTGCTTCACAAGCTCCACCTCTCGTGACTCCACCCCTTTCCTCTGCCACACCTTGCCCCCCATTTATGGGTTGCCAGAGTAGGGTTTTCCAATTCCAGCACTGCCTCTAGCCTGCTCCATGCCAAAGAGGAAGGAAGAACATGTGCTGGGCATCAGCCCTGGCACCTCACATGCCCACAGCTACGAGACAGTCTGGATGGTGGCTGCTGGGCTCCCAGGAGAGCTGTGAGGCAGGTGCAGGCAGGTGGAGCTGGTAAAGTAATGCTGCTTCACCCTCCCATGAGGTCAGTAGCCAAGACACACTCACAGGTGACACAACGTTATGAGCACTCCATTGCACTTGCTAGGTACTGCGCAAATAGTGCATTTCTAGACACTTCCCTGACTCCATACGGGTGCCGGGGCCGGCTGGTCCCTGGTTAGGACAGAGAAAGAGCAGGGCTCCAGATCTGGTCTTACTCTGTGTGGTTGGTGGGGTTGTTTTGTAGAAGACCCCAGGACCCAAATCCATCTGGACGGGAGCAGGTGGGGGGTTGGTGTCTAAAGGTCTTGAATAGGTTCCTGTCCTCTGGACTGGTTTGAACAGGATTGGCAGGGCTGGATTAAATACGTCCCAGAGTCGTGGAAGTGACATAGTAAACATGTTGTGGGTCCTGGTTCAAAATGGACCCCTAGTTTGGGTAGTAAACTAAAGACATGATTGAGTTTCAGTGGCCCCTAATGCTCCTGACTCTGCAGTTGCTGCACTATTGACAGCTATGTCTCCGAGTCGCGGGCGAAGCCCCTTCAAGGTTTTTCCTTGTATTCCATCTTTTTTGTATTCTTAAGCTTTTGACGCATGGATTCCTGTTCTCAAGCCTCTTTTTTTTTATCAAAGACCCTTGTCGTTTCTCAAGCATCCTTGTCTTTTCTCAGCCTGAGCTCGAATTTCTCAAGCCTCTGTTCTTAAGTTCTCTTCTGGTATCTTAAGCTTTCAGTATTTTTGGGAAGGGCCCCTGCGTTTTCTGGTTCTTTCCTGTATCTTAATATCACCCGCATTTAGTCAAAAGTCCTTGTGCGCTGAAGCTCACTGTATCTTCTCAAACTTTCCTGTGTTTTCTTGTGTTTTCTGCTGTTTTACCAAGATTCCCTGTGTCTTCTCCACTTCCATCCTGTCTTTTCACATGTCCACGTGTCTTTTCAAGCCTCAATGTGTCTTCTCAAGCCTCAATGTGTCTTCTCAAGCCTCTACGTGTCTTCTCAAGTCTCCATGTGTCTTCTCAAGCTTCCATGTGTCTTCTCGAGCTCCCATGTGTCTTCCCGAGCCTCCATGTGTCTTCCCGAGCCTCCATGTGTCTTCCCGAGCCTCCATGTGTCTTCCAAAGCCTCCATGTGTCTTCCAGAGCCTCCATGTGTCTTCTCAAGCCTCTGTGTGTCTTCTCAAGCCTCCGTGTGTCTTCTCAAGCCTCCGTGTGTCTTCTCAAGCCTCCATGTGCCTTCTCAAGCCTCCATGTGCCTTCTCAAGTCTCCATGTGTCTTCTCAAGCCTCTGTGTCGTCTCAATCTTTAGTGTGTCTTCTCAAGCCTCCATGTGTCTTCTCAAGCTTCCCTGTGTTTACTCAAGCCTCCATGTGTCTTCTCAAGCTTTCTTGTGTCTTCTCAAGCCTCCACGTGTCTTCTCAAGTCTCCATGTGTCTTCCCAAGCCTTCGTGTGTCTTCCCAAGCCTTCGTGTGTCTTCTCAAGCGTCCATGTGTCTTCTCAAGTCTCTGTGTGTCTTCTCCAGCCTCCATATCACCGCCTCCATGTTTAGTTACGCTTTCCTTGTTTTATCGCGAGCAGTGTGTCTTCCCAAGCCTCCATGGGTCTTCTCAAGCCTCCATATGTCTTCTCAAGTCTCTGTGTGTCTTCCCAAGCCTTTGTGTGTCTTCTCAAGCCTCCATGTGTCTTCTCAAGCCTCCATGTGTCTTCTCAAGCCTCCATGTGTCTTCTCGAGCCTCCATGTGTCTTCTCGAGCCTCCATGTATCTTGTCAAGCCTCCATGTTTCTTCTCGAGTCTCTGTCTTCCCAAGCCTCCGTGTGTCTTCTCAAGCCTTCATGTGTCTTCTCGAGCCTCCATGTATCTTGTCAAGCCTCCATGTTTCTTCTCGAGTCTGTCTTCCCAAGCCTCCGTGTGTCTTCTCAAGCCTCCATGTGTCTTCTCAAGCCTCCATGTGTCTTCTCAAGCCTCTGTGTGTCTTCTCAAGCCTCCGTGTGTCTTCTCAAGCCTCCATGTGTCTTCTCAAGCCTCTGTGTCTTCTCAAGCCTCTATGTGTCGTCTCAATCTTTAGTGTGTCTTCCCAAGCCTCCATGTGCCTTCTCAAGTCTCCATGTGTCTTCTCAAGCCTCTATGTGTCGTCTCAATCTTTAGTGTGTCTTCTCAAGCCTCCATGGGTCTTCTCAAGTCTCTGTGTGTCTTCTCAAGCCTCCGTGTGTCTTCTCAAGCCTTCGTGTGTCTTCTCAAGCCTCTGTGTGTCTTCTCAAGCCTCCATGTGTCTTCTCAAGCCTCCATGTGTCTTCTCAAGCCTCCATGTGTCTTCTCAAGCCTCCATGTGTCTTGTCAAGCCTCCATGTGTCTTGTCAAGCCTCCATGTGTCTTGTCAAGCCTCCATGTGTCTTGTCAAGCCTCCATGTGTCTTCTCGAGTCTCTGTCTTCCCAAGCCTCCATGCGTCTTCTCAAGCCTCCGTGCGTCTTCTCAAGCCTCCGTGCGTCTTCTCAAGCCTCCGTGTGTCTTCTCAAGCCTCCTCAAGCGTCCATGTGTCTTCTAAAGCTTCCATGTGTCTTCTCAAGCCTCAATGTATTATCACCGCGTCCATGTTTAGTTACGCTTTCCTTGTTTTCTCGAGAGCAGTGTGTCTTCTCAAACTTCTCTGTTCTTTGAGTTCATTCTCCCTGCATTTTAAATGCTACTGACTGCCCATTATCACACCTGGTTCGATTTTCCTCTTGTCTCACGTTACAGCTTTACCCCGTCCACTCCCAGAGCCTTATGACCTGAGCTCCAGAGGGATCAAATAATTTGACCAGCCAGGATCACACAATTTAGTCAAGTGTACAAGCTGACACCATAATATCTCCTGGTTCTGAAGTCTGCACTTTAGCCCCTAGGCCACCACTCACACTCTGAAATGAAAACAGTGTGAAAAGATGCGGCTCCGGGCGGGCCCTGGATTATTTTCACATCAGCCTTGAGGCAGACAATAAGCGCTGATTTCGTGTTTGCTAACTCGCAGCTCGATGGCCTTATCGGGGACTTTGTTTGCTCGCCCGCTTCTGATAAGCTTCTCGAAGCTGCCATGGCTGTTCCCAGCACACCTGCTGTTTGGAGACAGCAATGGACTGCGGATCGAGCCCTTCGCTTGTACACTCGAGAGCCAGTCCCGGCTTCCCTAACCCGCCGCTGTGTGCTCCTGGATCAATCACAGTTTCCCCAAATTTGATTTCTCTTAGCAGACGAGTTGGGAAAGGGGGTGCCGCATAGTAGCACCTCCTCAGCCCCCCTCCTCTTCAGAGTCCTGTGAATGTCAATCTGTCCCATGTCACGAAGAAGCAGCAGATCCACGACTGATGTCTAAGAAGTCTCATCTCAGGTGAGAGAAACTCACCCAGGCCTGAAATCTAAGTTGTCTCATCTTAGGGGTGAAAAACTCAACTACGCCTGACATTTAAGCTGTCTCTTCTTAGGTGAGAGTAACTCAACCAGGACTCCAATCTAAGCTGTCTCATCTCAGGTGTAACTCAACAAGGCCTGAGATCTAAGCTGTCTCATTTCAGGTGTGAGTAACTTAACCAGGCCTGAGATCTAAGCTGTCTCCTCTCAGGTGTGAGTAACTCAACCACGCCTTCTATCTAAGCAGTTTCATCTCAGCTGTGAGTAACTCAACAGGGCCTGAAATCTAAGCTGTCTCTTCCCAGGTAAGAGTAACTCTATGAGGTCTAAGATCCAAGCAGTCTCATGTGAGGTGTGAGTAACTCATCCAGGCCAAGTGTAAGTAACGCAACCAGGCCTGAGATCTACACTGTCTCATCTCAGGTGAGAGTAAGTGAACTAGGCCTGAGATCTAAGCTGTCTCATCTCAGCCTAGAGAAAGTGAACCAGGCCTGAGATCTAAACTGTTTCATCTCAGATGTGAATAACTCAACCAGGCCTGAGATCTAAGCTGTCTCTTCCCAGGTGAGAGTAACTGAACCAGGCCTAGGATCTAAACGTGGTTCCCTTGCTCACTTTGCCACTGGATTCAAGATAGCCTGGCTGATGAGGGTTTTGAACCCGAAACCGGTCCCAGGATGCTTGTTTTCGGTCCAGGGAGGACCTGGCTTGGCAGTTCGGGCTGGACTGTTCCCATGAGGCACAGGGTCAAGACTGATTTGCATATGGCCAGGTCTAAACTGGGGTGGCATGGTGAGCAAAAGAATGATGGATTTAACCCAGATCTCTTGACTGGGGGTGAATGTTTTGATTTGTTCTGCATTCCGTCCATCAATTGTGTGTCTTTTGCTTTCTCGCCCTAAGTGCGCCAGGTATGCCCAGACGTGGGTCCTGGGCTCACTGTGCCACTGGAATCAAGCTATCCTGGCTGAAGAGGGGTGAAACCCCGAAACCGGTCCTAGGATGCTTGTTTCCAGTCCAGGGAGGACCTGGCTTGGCAGTTCGGGCTGGACTGTTCCCATGAGGCACAGGGTCAAGACTGATTTGCATATGGCCAGGTCTAAGCTGGGGTGGCATGGTGAGCAAAAGAATGATGGATTTAACCCAGATCTCTTGACTGGGGGTGAATGTTTTGATTTGTTCTGCATTCCGTCCATCAATTGTGTGTCTTTTGCTAGGATCTAAACTGCCTCATCTCAGGTGAGAGTAACTCAACCAGGCCTGAGATCTGAGCTGTCTCTTCTCAGGTGAGAGTAAGTGAACCAGGCCTAGGATCTAAACTGTCTCTTCTCAGGTGAGAGTAACTGAACCAGGCCTAAGATCTAAACTGTCTCATCACAGGAGAGAGTAACTCAACCAGGCCTGAGATCTGAGCTGTCTCTTCTCAGGTGAGAGTAAGTGAACCAGGCCTAGGATCTAAACTGCCTCATCTCAGGTGAGAGTAACTCAACCAGGCCTGAGATCTGAGCTGTCTCTTCTCAGGTGAGAGTAACTGAACCAGGCCTAGGATCTAAACTGCCTCATCCCAGGTGAGAGTAACTCAACCAGGCCTGAGATCTGAGCTGTCTCTTCTCAGCTGAGAGTAAGTGAACCAGGCCAAGGATCTAAACTGTCTCTTCTCAGGTGAGAGTAACTGAACCAGACCTAGGATCTAAACTGTCTCATCACAGGAGAGAGTAACTCAACCAGGCCCGGGATCTAAGCTTTCTCTTCTCAGGTGGGAGTTACTGAACAAGGCCTGAGATCTAAACTGTAAATCTCAGGTTGGAGTAACTCAACCAGGCCTGAGATCTAAGCTGTAAATCTCAAGTGGGAGTAACTCAACCAGGCCTGAGATCTAAGCTGTAAATCTCAGGTGGGACTAACTCAACCAGGCCTGAGATCTAAGCTGTAAATCTCAGGTTGGAGTAACTCAACCAGGCCTGAGATCTAAGATGTAAATCTCAGGTTGGAGTAACTCAACCAGGCCTGAGATCTAAGCTGTAAATCTCAGTTGGGAATAACTCAACCAGGCCTGAGATCTAAACTGTCTCATCACAGGAGAGAGTAACTCAACCAGGCCTAGGATCTAAACTGTCTCATCACAGGAGAGAGTAACTCAACCAGGCCCGAGATCTAAGCTGTAAATCTCAGGTGGGAATAACTCAACCAGGCCTGAGATCTAAGCTGTAAATCTCAGGTTGGAGTAACTCAACCAGGCCTGAGATCTAAGCTGTAAATCTCAGTTGGGAGTAACTCAACCAGGCCTGAGATCTAAGCTGTCTCTTCTCAGGTGAGAGTAACTGAACCAGGCCTAGGATCTAAACTGCCTCATCTCAGGTGAGAGTAAGTGAACTAGGCCTAGGATCTAAACTGTCTCTTCTCAGATGTGAATACCTCAACCAGACCTGAGATCTAAGCTGTCTCTTCTCAGGTGAGAGTACCTGAACCAGACCTAGGATCTAAACTGTCTCTTCTCAGATGTGAATACCTCAACCAGGCCTGAGATCTACGCTGTCTCATCTCAGGTGAGAGTAAGTGAACTAGGCCTAGGATCTAAACTGTCTCTTCTCAGGTGAGAGTAAGTGAACTAGGCCTAGGTTCTAAACTGTCTCTTCTCAGGTGAGAGTAAGTGAACCAGACCTAGGATCTAAACTGTCTCTTCTCAGATGTGAATACCTCAACCAGACCTGAGATCTAAGCTGTCTCTTCTCAGGTGAGAGTAACTGAACCAGGCCTAGGATCTAAACTGCCTCATCTCAGGTGAGAGTAACTCAACCAGGCCTGAGATCTAAACTTTCTCTTCTCAGGTGGGAGTAAGTGAACCAGGCCTGAGATCTAAACTGTCTCTTCTCAGGTGAGAGTAACTCAACTAGGCCTGAGATCTGAGCTGTCTCTTCTCAGGTGAGAGTAAGTGAACTAGGCCTAGGATCTAAACTGTCTCTTCTCAGATGTGAATACCTCAACCAGACCTGAGATCTAAACCGTCTCTTCTCAGGTGAGAGTAACTGAACGAGGCCTAGGATCTAAACTGTCTCATCACAGGAGAGAGTAACTCAACCAGGCCTGAGATCTAAACTTTCTCTTCTCAGGTGGGAGTAAGTGAACCAGGCCTGAGATCTGAGCTGTCTCTTCTCAGGTGAGAAAGTGAACCAGGCCTAAGACCTAAACTGTCTCTTCTCAGATGTGAATACCTCAACCAGACCTGAGATCTAAGCGGTCTCTTCTCAGGTGGGAGTTACTCAACAAGGCCTGAGATCTAAACTGTCTCATCACAGGAGAGAGTAACTCAACCAGGCCTGAGATATAAGCTTTCTCTTCTCAGGTGGGAGTTACTCAACAAGGCCTGAGATCTAAGCTGTAAATCTCAGGTGGGAGTAACTCAACCAGGCCTGAGATCTAAGCTGTAAATCTCAGGTGGGAATAACTCAACCAGGCCTGAGATCTAAACTGCCTCATCTGAGGTGAGAGTAACTCAACCAGGACTAATATCTAAGCTGTCTCATCTCAGGGGAGAGTAGCTCAATCAGACTTGAGATCTAAGCCGTCTCTTCTCAGGTGAGAGTAGCTCACCAGGCCCGCAGAGGGCCTCCCGGGGTCAGGCCAGGGACTTGGGCGCTAGACCAGCCGGTATCTCTTTATCGCTAAATTGGGCAATATATTCGGGGTCAGGGAGTCAGCAAGTTCACTGAGGCCCGTGTTGTTCCGCCTTCGAGCTGCCAGTGTTAATATTTGAAATGCAACGCCCAGTGTTCCAAAGAGGATATGGCTCGGGGTCGAAGGTCAACTCTCTTCCACGAAAGCACCTTGTGTGTTTAGGAACACGGATGTGCTGCGGCCTCGTGCGCTGAGAAACAAGGATGTGAGTGTGCAGAGAGTGTTTGCGGAGTAGTATGGAGGTGTGCACGTGTGTAAATACTGATGTGAATGCGTTCTGTGTGTTTGTGTACACATATTTACAACTAGGACACGTATGCACACAATTTTCAGGGATGCTGGAACAATATATTATAGTGGACGCTATCACTAATTTTCTTGAATAGGTTTTCTTAACACAGACATGACAGTGTACTTTGCTTTGTGTGTAATGGAGGTTTAGGGAGTGGCAGCTACTGTGTGTGTGTATGTGCGCGCGTTTTTGTGTTAGGGCAGTTGGCGAAGTACTCTAAATTGCATGAATGGTTGTATGACAGAACCCCGCATGCATGTACCACGAATGTTTTTACACTGCAGTCAGTACCCCGACTGCAACGTTACCACGCGTTTCATTCCCACGCGTTTCATTCCCACGCGTTTCATTCCCACGCGTTTCATTCCCACGCGTTTCATTACCACGCGTTTCATTACCACGCAAGTCATTACAACAACTTGCCTTAGGGGGGCGCTTGTCTTTGGAATAGTATAAATTACTATTCCAACTCCAGTCAGTGTATCAGTAGGGAAGGTTTTGGACTGAAAATCCAGCATCAGTCCAACAACACGTCCATAAAGCAAGTCGTTGTAACAACTTGCGTGGTAAAGCAGTGCTTGGTAACGTTGTAGTCGGAGTACTGGCTGCAGTGTAAAGGCACATCGTGGTATTGGCTGCGTGGTAAAGGATGTTTCCCGCATGAAGCTAGGGTAGTGTGTAAGATTGACACTCCACACCTGCCGCAAGAATGGAGGGGTCTCCCCCCTAAACATTTTGAAAATAAACGAGGCCCAGCTGTGCATTTTATGCATTCATTTTCAAAAAATTCTGGGTTAGTGTTAGAAACACTGGTGCCATTTTATGAAAATACATTATTTTGCCGCTAAATACAAGTTTTTAAGTCAAGCCTACTAGATAGAGCAAGCTGTCTGGCTGTAAAAGACGTTGTGAGTTTACAGTGGAATTACAACCCGCCCAGTGCATGCCACTGGTCGGCTTTGTTGTCCCTCTCATTTGTTTGCTACATTCAATGGTCTGCCTTCCTCTTGTGTTTCTCTCCTCTGGAGCATTTCCTCTTTACCACCCCTATGACTGGCTGACTTATATCCTTCCATTGCTCACATTTAAGGAACTACTTTTTTTGTTCATTCAAAACTCCACGACAGTGCATGTTTTTTGCTGCTCTCTCTCCCTCGTGTGTTGCTTGCTTCATCCCATCCTCTCCTCACCCGCGCTCTGTTGCTCTCCATCCCTCCCCGCTTGTCTTTAAAAGCACAGCAAAAGGGATATTTTTGCTGCGGTATGGCTGAAGAGCATACTTTAATGGTTGTTTTTTTATCTCCTGACTTCCACATATTGTATGAAAGCACAAACTTTGGCACACAAAGGCTTTAAAGGAACTGGGAAAGTCATCTGTTACACTCACTCAGTTGGCGCTTGAGGCAGAAGGTGTACTTATCATGACACTGTTCCTGGAGGAAATGCATCACTGTCATATGCCAGGGAGCACTGTCATACACCACATGATTTGTTCAATGCACCACACTCATGTGCAATGCATCACTATTGTGCACATGCCATGCATCACTGACGTTCAATGCATCACTGTCGTACGTCATGCATCACTGTCATATGCCATGCATTACTGATAAGTGCAATGCACCACACTCATGTGCAGTTCATCACTATTGTACGTCATGCATCATTGTCGTATGCCATGCATCACTGTCACATGCCATGCATCACTGTCACATGCCATGTATTACTGTCACACGCCATGTATTACTGTCACATGGCATGCATCACTGTCACATGCCATGCATCACTGTCACACGCCATGTATTACTGTCACATGCCATGCATCACTGCCACACGGCATGCATCACTGTCACATGCCATGCATCACTGTCACATCACATGCATCACTGTCACACGCCATGCATCACTGTCACACGCCATGCATCACTGTCACATGCCATGCATCACTGTCACACGCCATGCATCACTGTCACACGCCATGCATCACTGCCACACGCCATGCATCACTGCCACACGCCATGCATCACTGCCACACGCCATGCGTCACTGCCACACACCATGCGTCACTGCCACACGCCATGCATCACTGCCACACGCCATGCATCACTGCCACACGCCATGCATCACTGTCATATGCCATGTATCACTTATTTGTTCAATGCACCACACTCATGTGCAATGCATCACTATCATGCACATGCCATGCATCACTGACGTTCAATGCATCACTGTCGTACGTCATGCATCACTGTCGTACGTCATGCATCACTGTCGTACGTCATGCATCACTGTCGTACGTCATGCATCACTGTCGTACGTCATGCATCACTGTCGTACGTCATGCATCACTGTCGTACGTCATGCATCACTGTCATATGCCATGCATTACTGATAAGTGCAATGCACCACACTCGTGCAGTTCATCACTATTGTACGTCATGCATCATTGTCGTATGCCAAGCATCACTGTCACATGCCATGTATTACTGTCACATGCCATGTATTACTGTCACATGCCATGTATTACTGTCACATGCCATGTATTACTGTCACACGCCATGTATTACTGTCACACGCCATGCATCACTGTCACATGCCATGCATCACTGTCATACGCCATGCATCACTGTCACACGCCATGCATCACTGTCACACGCCATGCATCACTGTCACACGGCATGCATCACTGCAACACACCATGCATCACTGCCACACGCCATGCATCACTGCCACACGCCATGCATCACTGCCACACGCCATGCATCACTGCCACATGCCATGCATCACTGCCACACGCCATGCATCACTGCCACACGCCATGCCTCACTGTCATATGCCATGTATCACTGTCATATGCCATGTATCACTGATTTGTGCACCACACATGTGCAATGCATCACTATCGTGCACATGCCATGCATCACTGACGTTCAGTGCATTACTGTCGTACGTCATGCATCACTGTCATATGCCATGTATCACTGATTTGTTCAATGCACCACACTCATGCGGAATGCATCACTATCGTGCACATGCATCACTGACATTCAATGCATCACTGTCGTACATCATGCATCACTGTCATATGCCATGCATTACTGATAAGTGCAATGCACCACACTTGTGCAGTTCATCACTATTGTACGTCATGCATCATTGTCGTATGCCATGCATCACTGTCATATGCAATGCATCACTGACGTACATCATGCATCACTGTCACATGCCATGCATCACTATCACACGGCATGTATCACTGTCACACGGCATGTATCACTGAAACACGGCATGCATCACTGTCACACGGCATGCATCACTGTCACACGGCATGCATCACTGTCACACGGCATGCATCACTGTCACACGGCATGCATCACTGACACACGGCATGCATCACTGACACACGGCATGCATCACTGACACACGGCATGCAGCACTGACACACGGCATGCAGCACTGTCACACGCCATGCATCACTGTCACACGCCATGCATCACTGTCACACGCCATGCATCACTGTCACACGCCATCCATCACTGTCACACGGCATGCATCACTGTCACACGGCATGCATCACGGCCACACGCCATGCATCACGGCCACACGCCATGCATCACTGCCACACACCATGCATCACTGCCACACACCATTCATCACTGCCACACGCCATGCATCACTGCCACACGCCATGCATCACTGCCACACGCCATGCGTCACTGCCACACGCCATGCATCAGTGCCACACGCCATGCATCACTGCCACACGCCATGCATCACTGTCATATGCCATGTATCACTTATTTGTTCAATGCACCACACTCATGTGCAATGCATCACTATCATGCACATGCCATGCATCACTGACGTTCAATGCATCACTGTCGTACGTCATGCATCACTGTCGTACGTCATGCATCACTGTCGTACGTCATGCATCACTGTCGTACGTCATGCATCACTGTCATATGCCATGCATTACTGATAAGTGCAATGCACCACACTCGTGCAGTTCATCACTATTGTACGTCATGCATCATTGTCGTATGCCAAGCATCACTGTCACATGCCATGTATTACTGTCACATGCCATGTATTACTGTCACATGCCATGTATTACTGTCACATGCCATGTATTACTGTCACACGCCATGTATTACTGTCACACGCCATGCATCACTGTCACATGCCATGCATCACTGTCTCACGCCATGCATCACTGTCACACGCCATGCATCACTGTCACACGCCATGCATCACTGTCACACGGCATGCATCACTGCAACACACCATGCATCACTGCCACACGCCATGCATCACTGCCACACGCCATGCATCACTGCCACACGCCATGCATCACTGCCACACGCCATGCATCACTGCCACACGCCATGCATCACTGCCACACGCCATGCATCACTGCCACACGCCATGCATCACTGCCACACGCCATGCATCACTGCCACACGCCATGCATCACTGACATATGCCATGTATCACTGTCATATGCCATGTATCACTGATTTGTGCAATGCACCACACTCATGTGCAATGCATCACTATCGTGCACATGCCATGCATCACTGACGTTCAGTGCATTACTGTCGTACGTCATGCATCACTGTCATATGCCATGTATCACTGATTTGTTCAATGCACCACACTCATGCGGAATGCATCACTATCGTGCACATGCATCACTGACATTCAATGCATCACTGTCGTACATCATGCATCACTGTCATATGCCATGCATTACTGATAAGTGCAATGCACCACACTTGTGCAGTTCATCACTATTGTACGTCATGCATCATTGTCGTATGCCATGCATCACTGTCATATGCAATGCATCACTGACGTACATCATGCATCACTGTCACATGCCATGCATCACTATCACACGACATGTATCACTGTCACACGGCATGTATCACTGAAACACGGCATGCATCACTGTCACACGGCATGCATCACTGTCACACAGCATGCATCACTGTCACACGGCATGCATCACTGACACACGGCATGCATCACTGACACACGGCATGCATCACTGACACACGGCATGCATCACTGACACACGGCATGCAGCACTGTCACACGCCATGCATCACTGTCACACGCCATGCATCACTGTCACACGCCATGAATCACTGTCACACGCCATGAATCACTGTCACACGCCATGCATCACTGTCACACGGCATGCATCACTGTCACAAGCATGCAGCACTGCAACATGCCATGCATCACTGCAACACGCCATGCATCACTGCAACACGCCATGCATCACTGCAACACGCCATGCATCACTGCCACACGCCATGCATCACTGCCACACGCCATGCATCACTGCCACACGCCATGCATCACTGCCACACACCATGCATCACTGTCATATGCCATGTATCACTGTCATACGCCATGTATCACTGATTTGTGCAATGCACCACACATGTGCAATGCATCACTATCGTGCACATGCCATGCATCACTGACATGCAATGCATCACTGTCGTATGTCATGCATCACTGTCGTACATCATGCATCACTGTCGTACGTCATGCATTACTGAGAAGCGCAATGCATCACACTCATGTGTAATTCATCACTATTGTACGTCATGCATCATTATTGTATGCCATGCATCACTGTCATATGCAATGCATCAATGACGTACATCATGCATCACTGTCACATGCCATGCATCACTGTCACACGCCATGAATTACTGTCACACGGCATGCATCACTGTCACACGCCATGCATCACTGTCACACGCCATGCATCACTGTCACACGCCATGCATCACTGTCACACGCCATGCATCACTGTCTCACGCCATGCATCACTGTCACACGCCATGCATCACTGTCACACGCCATGCATCACTGTCACACGGCATGCATCACTGCAACACACCATGCATCACTGCCACACGCCATGCATCACTGCCACACGCCATGCATCACTGCCACACGCCATGCATCACTGCCACACGCCATGCATCACTGCCACACGCCATGCATCACTGCCACACGCCATGCATCACTGCCACACGCCATGCATCACTGCCACACGCCATGCATCACTGCCACACGCCATGCATCACTGACATATGCCATGTATCACTGTCATATGCCATGTATCACTGATTTGTGCAATGCACCACACTCATGTGCAATGCATCACTATCGTGCACATGCCATGCATCACTGACGTTCAGTGCATTACTGTCGTACGTCATGCATCACTGTCATATGCCATGTATCACTGATTTGTTCAATGCACCACACTCATGCGGAATGCATCACTATCGTGCACATGCATCACTGACATTCAATGCATCACTGTCGTACATCATGCATCACTGTCATATGCCATGCATTACTGATAAGTGCAATGCACCACACTTGTGCAGTTCATCACTATTGTACGTCATGCATCATTGTCGTATGCCATGCATCACTGTCATATGCAATGCATCACTGACGTACATCATGCATCACTGTCACATGCCATGCATCACTATCACACGACATGTATCACTGTCACACGGCATGTATCACTGAAACACGGCATGCATCACTGTCACACGGCATGCATCACTGTCACACAGCATGCATCACTGTCACACGGCATGCATCACTGACACACGGCATGCATCACTGACACACGGCATGCATCACTGACACACGGCATGCATCACTGACACACGGCATGCAGCACTGTCACACGCCATGCATCACTGTCACACGCCATGCATCACTGTCACACGCCATGAATCACTGTCACACGCCATGAATCACTGTCACACGCCATGCATCACTGTCACACGGCATGCATCACTGTCACAAGCATGCAGCACTGCAACATGCCATGCATCACTGCAACACGCCATGCATCACTGCAACACGCCATGCATCACTGCAACACGCCATGCATCACTGCCACACGCCATGCATCACTGCCACACGCCATGCATCACTGCCACACGCCATGCATCACTGCCACACACCATGCATCACTGTCATATGCCATGTATCACTGTCATACGCCATGTATCACTGATTTGTGCAATGCACCACACATGTGCAATGCATCACTATCGTGCACATGCCATGCATCACTGACATGCAATGCATCACTGTCGTATGTCATGCATCAGTCGTACATCATGCATCACTGTCGTACGTCATGCATTACTGAGAAGCGCAATGCATCACACTCATGTGTAATTCATCACTATTGTACGTCATGCATCATTATTGTATGCCATGCATCACTGTCATATGCAATGCATCAATGACGTACATCATGCATCACTGTCACATGCCATGCATCACTGTCACACGCCATGTATTACTGTCACACGGCATGCATCACTGTCACACGCCATGCATCACTGTCACACGCCATGCATCACTGTCACACGCCATGCATCACTGTCACACGCCATGCATCACTGTCACATGGCATGCAGCACTGTCACACGGCATGCAGCACTGTCACACACCATGAATTACTGTCACATGCCATGCACCACTGCAACATGCCATGCATCACTGCCACACGCCATGCATCACTGCCACACGCCATGCATCACTGCCACACGCCATGCATCACTGCCACACGCCATGCATCACTGCCACACGCCATGCATCACTGCCACACGCCATGCATCACTGCCACACGCCATGCATCACTGCCACACGCCATGCATCACTGCCACATGCCATGCATCACTGCCACACGCCATGCATCACTGCCACACGCCATGCATCACTGCCACACTCCATGCATCACTGTCACACGCCACGCATCGCTGCCGTACGCCACGCATCGCTGCCGTACGCCATGCATCGCTGTCGTACGCCATACAACTGTCGTACGCGATAAGCATTGCTGTCACGCGATAAGCATTGCTGTCACATGATTGCTGTCACGCGATATGCATCGATGTCGTACGCCATGTATTGCTGTCGTACGCCATGTATTGCTGTCGTACGCCATGTATTGCTGTCGTACGCCATGCATCGCTGTCGTACGCCATGCATCGCTGTCGTACGCCATGCATCGCTGTCGTACGCCATGCATCGCTGTCGTACGCCATGCATCGCTGTCGTACGCCATGCATCGCTGTCGCACGCCATGCATCTCTGTCGTACGCGATATGCATCGCTGTCACGCGATAAGCATTGCTGTCACACGATCGCTGTCACGCGATATGCATCGATGTCGTACGACATGTATTGCTGTCGTACGCCATGTATTGCTGTCGTACGCCATGTATTGCTGTCGTACGCCATGCATTGCTGTCGTACGCCATGCATTGCTGTCATACGCCATGCATTGCTGTCGTACGCCATGCATCGCTGTCGTACGCCATGCGTCGCTGTCGCACCACATGCGTCGCTGTCGCACCCCATGCGTCGCTGTCGCACCCCATGCGTCGCTGTCGCACCCCATGCGTCGCTGTCGCACCCCATGCGTCGCTGTCGCACCCCATGCGTCGCTGTCGCACCCCATGCGTCCCTGTCGCACGCCATGCGTCCCTGTCGCACGCCATGCGTCCCTGTCGCACGCCATGCGTCCCTGTCGCACGCCATGCGTCCCTGTCGCACCCCGTGCTTCCCTGTCGCACCCCATGCATCCCTGTCGCACCCCATGCATCCCTGTCGCACCCCATGCATCCCTGTCGTACCCCATGCATCCCTGTCGTACCCCATGCATCCCTGTCGTACGCCACGCATCGCTGTCGTACGCCACGCATCGCTGTCGTACGCCACGCATCGCTGTCGTACGCCACGCATCGCTGTCGTACGCCACGCATCGCTGTCAGGTGCCACGCATCGCTGTCAGGTGCCACGCATCGCTGTCAGGTGCCACGCATCGCTGTCAGGTGTCACGCATCGCTGTCAGGTGCCACGCATCGCTGTCAGGTGCCACGCATCACTGTCATAAACAAAGCAGCACTGTCATAAACAAAGCAGCACTGTCATACACCATAGATCACTGTCATGTGCCACGCATCGTTGTCATATGCCACGCATCACTGTCATACGCCACGGATGACTGTCATGCGCCATGCATCGCTGTCATATGCCATGCATCGCTATCACATTCCATGCATCACTGTCATACGCCATGCTTTACTGTCATACACAAAGCAGCACTGTCATACACAATGCATCGCTGTCATATGCCATGCATCGCTATTGCACATCATGCATCACTGTCGTTTGCCATGCATCGCTGTCGTATGCCATGCATCGCTGTCGTATGCCATGCATCGCTGTCGTTTGCCATGCATCGCTGTCGTATGCCATGCATCGCTGTCGTATGCCATGCATCGCTGTCGAATGCCATACATCGCTGTCGTATGCCATGCATCGCTGTCGTATGCCATGCATCGCTGTCGTTTGCCATGCATCGCTGTCGTATGCCATGCATCGCTGTCGTATGCCATGCATCGCTGTCGTATGCCATGCATCGCTGTCGTATGCCATGCATCGCTGTCGTTTGCCATGCATCGCTGTCGTATGCCATGCATCGCTGTTGTTTGCCATGCATCGCTATCGTACACCATGCATCACTGTCACAAGCCATGCATCACTGTCATATGCCATGCAGCAGTCCTACAAAAAGCAGCAGTCATACACAAAGCAGCACTGTCATACACAAAGCAGCACTGTCATACACAAAGCAGCACTGTCATATGCCATGTATCGCTATCATACATCATGCATTGCTGTCGTTTGCCATGCATCACTGAAGTCTGCCATGCATCACTATCGTACACCATGCATCACTATGACACGTCATGCATCACTGTCTTTTGCCATGTATCCTAATCATATGGAATCATGTCATCATGTGTGCGACACTCCGACCTAATGAAGATATTTGCACACACACAGATACACACACGTACACCTCTTGCAGTTGTCTCCCGATCCCCTCTTCATCAAGGCGCTGGGTTCTAATTCTAGTAAACAGCCCAGAGTGGTTAAAAGTAGCGGATGCACCAAGTTGCCGTTTTCCACTGCACAGCAAAGCACTTTTAGTGTTTCACTGCACACCAGGGCACTTTTCTTGTTTCACTGCACACTATAACAGTTTTCATGTTTTACTGTACACTATAACAGTTTTCAGGTTTCACTGCACACTAGAGAAATTTTCGTGTTTCACTGCACATCAAGGCACTTCCGTGTTTCACTGTACCTTAGAGTTTTTGTGTTTCACTGCACATCAGAGCACTTTTGTATTTCACTGCACACCAGAACACCTCTCTCTCTCCTGAGCAGGAGCGACTGGTATGCTGGAGGAGCGGGGGAAGCCGGCGGGAGAGTGGAGGAGGAAGGGGCACTAGGGGGAATAAAAAAAATTAGAAAAACTTACCTTCAGCTGGTCGTGTTGCGCTCCTTTTCAGGAAGGCACAGGCTCCAAGAATGCCCTGCGGCCAATCCTGAAGCTGCTCCCGCGCATGAGAGCAGCTTCACGATTGGCCGGAGCGCCCTCGATTTGCGCTCCAGGACAGACTGTGAGTCTGTGCCTGCTCTGTCCAACCCAGCTGTGTTGCTGGGTTGAAGAGAGCTTTCACTGCGCATGATGGTTTGGCCGGCCTGAGACGGCCGGCCAAACCATCATGCGCAGTAATGGTAGTGCACTTTCACTCCCGTCAGCGTCTGTCACTACCAGGCTCCGCTCCCAAGACTCGGCAGGAAAGGAAAAATAAAACGAGTGTTTTATTTTTCCTTTCCTGACGTTTTTTGGGGTGGGCGACACTCCTCCGCCATAGTGGAGGAGCCGCCGCTGCTCCTTATAGCGCGCATTGTGTGCTAGTACCAACAAGACCGCTCTTCGGGGTGAGGGGGGGGGAGAAAGATCAGCATCATGTAGCGCTGTGCAAGCGCTGGACTTTTAGACACACCCCTGGACACGCCCCTCTCTTTGACAGGCCTTTTAAGACGTGATAGAGCGCGTCCGTGCAGCTCATAACAAGGTCAGTGAAGGACCTCTTGGCCATTATACATTTTCTTGTATGGGTCCAGGCGCTTTTCTGGAAGTGCCTGGCTCCATTCACAACTGGCGCAATATTAGTAAAGGGCCTGCCCGCTTTTTAATTGGGTCATGTGTTCCTTTTCTCCACGATTTGAGTTGTCTGAATATTATTTTACCAGTATTGCATGGGGTTCAGGTGAGCCTATATCCTGTGTTAGGGGTTGCTGGACCCCAGTTAGTGTTAAAGTTATCCTTACCTGTTTTTGCGGCGAACGCTGTAGCAGCGCTGAGCTTTTAGACACACCCCTGGACACGCTCCTCTCTATGACGGCCCTTTTAAGACGCAATAGAGCATGTCCGCGCAGTGGATGCACGCGGCGGGTGCGCCAAAAGCATTCCAAAGGCGAGCCCACCTGCGCCCATCCTTGCCTGGACTGGGCCCATTGCTCGTCCCCTTGGTCTGTTTAGTATCGAAGACCAGGTACAGATGAGGTATAGGAGGGAAGCTTTGATGGCATTGAATTTGTCAGGTAAGGGTTTGGACTTTCCTACATTCTGCCCTGTGGCCTTAGACGTTTCAGGGGCAGCCTGCCAGGTCTGTAAATCCAAATGTATTAGTCAGAGCATTCATGACCCGATGATGGCGTCTGCTCTCTCAGGTTCTAACTCACCGGATATTTCTTTGAATCCTGCTCCTAAAGTCAAATGTGCACTTATAAACGCCAGGTCTTTAATTAAACATCAATTTGAAGTAGCAGAACTGATGGACACCCATCAGTTGAACCTTTTGTTTGACACCGAAACGTGGGCTGACCAGCCGTCTGGCCCAGAAAGGACCACAGTGGTTCCGCCTGGCTATCTCATTCACAGCGAGGACAGAGAGCATCAAAACGGACGGGGGTCATCGGTTATATACTGCGATGTCTTCTCTGGCAGGTTCTCGCCGTCCCTAATCCGGAGTAGGAGGTCTTCTTATTTAGTCTCGAGCTCACTAAAACTCAAGCGTTTAATGGACTCTGTTGTATCAGCCACCAGGACCAAGAGCCCTTTTTGCCGGCACCATCGGTCCCCTTCTAGAGTCATCCTTACTAACATCAGGTTTCACAATAATGGGAGATACTCATTTTCATTTAGACAACCAAAACAACCATGACAGGGAAACACTCATTGACATTCTGTCAGGATTTGGTCTGGAACAACGTGTGGTTGGTCCCACTCATGTTGCGTGACATACACTTGATGGTATTTTTTCAAACTGTTCGACTATTTCTATCCCACTAATTCTCCCAATAACGTGGTCAGACCACAGTGTAGTCAGTTGGGAGATTTCACTGCTAAATTGTTCTGCCCCCCAACAAAGCTACAGGTAGATCAACCCTTTCCCGGGCATGGCATGGATTGGAAGCGAATGAGCTCACCTCTGTTCTGGTTAAAACTCAGCCAGGAGAGATTGACACTGATGTAATGTTGGCAAATGTTTCAGCCTGGCTGACCACAGCAGCAGACAAAGTAGTTCCGATTAAACAGAGAGTATGTAGGCGAAGCAAACCTTCCTCGCCTTGGTTTGGCGAGACGCTTCGGGCAGCCAAGCAGGAATGTCGTAGACAAGAACATATTTGGAGGAAAAATTATAATACAACTGAAAAAGAGAAATATAAAATGTTGCTTGAAGGCTACAAAAAACTTATTATCAGGGAAAAAATCTGAATATTTTATTAGTTCCATTAACTCAGCCTGTTGCTCTACTAAACCCCTCTTCCAAGCTGTTACTAAACTTTCCTCTCCTCTGTCTAACAACACTGGAGGCTGTAATCAAGATTTTTGTAATTTGTTTGCTGTGTTCTTTCAGAACAAAGCTGAGAATGTTTAATGCATTTTTCTCCATTATATCTACGCCTCAGATCATCAATGATGTCCACTTTCGGGATGGATATGAGGCTTTTTTCTCTGAATTTAAACCAATCTTAGAGAACCAAGTTAAACAGATGGTTCTTACTACTAGGTCAGGTCCCCCTTGGATCCATGTCCTCCCAAAATCTTGCAGCTTACTCCTGACACGGTGGCCTCTCAACTGACGCCTATCTTTAAAGCGGTCTTTAGGCCCGGAGTATTTCCCACGTTGTGGAAAGCTGCTTCGATTCTTCTGTTGCTGAAGAAAGCCAATTTGAATAGAATATCTCAATAGTTATGGGCCAATTTCCAGGCTCCCTTTTCCAGCCAAGCTGATAGGGAAGGAAATGAACTTGCATTCTTGGACAATAATCATCTGCTGGATGATTCCCAATTTGGGTTCCGGAAGGGGCATTCCACGGAAGCAGCCCTTATTGTGGCCATGGAGATGATCGGGACCGCAGAAGATGGAGGGGGTAATGCCTCCCTTATCCTGCTTGATGGCGGCCTTCGACACGGCCAATCATGATCTTTGATTGGCGGGCTGGAGTGCCTGGGGATAGGCGGCATGGCAATGTCGCTATTTCAATCTTTTGTGACAGAGTGAGTGCAAACGGTGACCTTAGAGGAACGTATTTCTCAACTGTTTTTCCCTTCCTTACGGTGTTCCTCATGGGTCATCGTTAAGCCCCACCCTCTTCAATATCTTTGTAACTCCATTAGCGGCCCTGGTGAAATCTTTTGGGTTGTCTCTAGTATCATATGCTGACAACACCCAGATCGTTGTCTCTCTATCCACTAAAGGGGAGAGGATGTAGCCTTGCGGCTAGGGCAGTCGACCTCGAAGCTGGGGAACCGGGTTCGAGTCTCGGCAACGACGCTCAACATCCTGTGATTCTGGGCAAATCCCTTAATCTCCTGTGCCTAACAAAACAGAGCATTTGCAATGTACTAGGTCTCGCATTGCGAGATTTGAGTTATTGGCATTGTAATGACAACGCTTTTATTTGTGTTTTGAAAACTTGCAAACGGTGTGTAAATACGCACTTTCTACTTATAGAAGCAAGGCTGGCAGTAAAAGAGGCACAGTTACTGCCAGCGTTGCTTCTCGTAAGCAAGGACTATAAACACCGCTTGCACGTTTTCAAAACACATAAATAAAAGCATTGTCATTTACAATGCCAATAGCTCAAACTCTCGCAAATGCGAGACTCTATTGCATTGCAAATGCTTGTTTAAAGGAGGTATTGGATGGCTTGGATCTGATCTCGGATGGCAAGGAGTTCCAGATTCTCGGAGCAAGACTGGAGAACGACGGTTGAATGATTTTTCTTTTTTCTCACGGTTGTATGATCTTTTCTCGATCCATTGGCAACTAGAAATTGGATCAGTACACAGGAATATTTTAGTATCACTCATTTTTCTATTGGCCATATAGGTGTGTCTTTCCACCTCTGGAGATGCGTGAGCTGACTATTTTACATCTGAAATCAGTCGTTGAGCAGCCAGTACCACCAGGGAGCAAATGCTGATAAACACATCTAAAAATGGAATGGTACAAAATATGAAGCAAACCTTTTTGCAGCATCAATTTTTAGGCGTTTTTGTCTAAGTCTCGCTCCCAGTGCTGTTAAGCAACTCAGAATGAACACAGGCAACAGGTTTGACGTTTGTAGGGCATGGGCATGCTGACCCACACACCATACAGTTGTCAAGCCCATTAGCTTTGCCAGCGCGTGGCGTAGAAAGGAGTCGAACACGTGATTGTTTTCTAAATAATTCTATGTTGTTTGTCTCTTGAAGCTGTGATTTATTTCATTTCCATTCATTCAACGCCTGGGCACGTTTTTTGGTAGCAATATACGAAATAAAGATTAAAAAAATAACATTTTAGATTAAGTTTGCAAAACATCGGAAATAGGTGCACACAATAGAAATGTATCCATCCTCTGAGCAAAAATACAGAAATGTCCAATTTTTATGGCTATTATCTGCCCGCTGCTGAACACAGAATTGTACAATTGCTCAAGCGCTGTCAGTAGGGCTAAAATCACACAACAATTTGACTCAGTATGTACAGAGCGCGAGAAGGAAAAGCCCATTAACTTTGCTGGCTTTTTTCCAGCTCCTAATGTTGCTTTAATGCGGGTGGATTGGTTTAGTGCAACATAAACGCCGTGTCACAATATCAAAGCTTAGAATTAATCACTGTGTATGAACTCTCACTCTAACTTTATCTGTGCGTAGCGTCTGACCCGAGTGCAACAGGGAAGCGGACTGGGGGTGTCCAATGGAATGCTACTGGAAGTACATGCTGGGAGATGCGTCCCACATGGCGTTTTTCCCATCTCGGGAAGGGCCTGTTTCGAAGTGACGCCTGCTCTTATGGGTGTAGAAGTGATCTGGAGAAAATCACAGTCTTCCCAAAACAAAGCATCTAGGGAGTAACACACAAGCCGCTGCGGCTCAGGAGACCCGCAACCGTTCAGGGGTCACCAGACCCATCAGGGGGGCCCTATTCAACCCAAGGACACGCAATATCTGGGAGATGTGGGCAGTGGTCTAAGGAAACTTGAGCCCCCCCCCCGCAAAGTACATGGAGGAGGGCCCACAGGCTCCTGACCCAGTCAGGAGCTCTCAGGCAGGGGCCCACTGCTCGTGCAAAGTGCTGGAGGGGGCTCCCTAGAGCTCACCCCCCACTGCGGGGGGCCATTGTTACGCCACTGGATATGGGCAACCCAAGGGCCCCTCTTACACTCTACAGAGGGACACCATTTTACATCTTACGTTACAGCATTTGAAGCCATAATACTCGGCCGTGCTGAAAACCATATTTGTCAACAAATTAACATCTATTAAGTTGGTTTGGAGCCTAGAGCCCTGAGCACCCCAATATGGCTTTAAGATGCTTTAAAAACTGCACCCTGCCCGCAGCCAGAACCCGAGCGCTCCCAGACACGGCGCAGACTCGGTGAGAGGAAGTACTCTGCTCCGCGTCCCGCGCCAGACAAGGGCTTGTCTAAGGTTGGATGTTAATGGTTTGTGTCTGGCTCGGCCTGGGAAGTAGGAAGCCTTCCTTCCTCCTCCGACGACTGAAGGCTTAGAACAGAATACTGTGGAAGGGGACGAAGTTGCTTTTAAAAAGCTTTGCCCCGGAGGAGACTGGAATAGAGCACACTTCATGAGTGGCTTTGTTTCCACAGGATGCGGGGCCTGGCTTTCTATGCGAAAGTGTGACTTCTATTCTTAGCACTGAGAGGGCAGCTTTGATGCCAGTCGAGATCCTCTCTTCTTCATGGGAAACGCGGCTCAGCTGCAGGTGCGAAGCAGAAACTCAAAGGGCAGACACAATCAGATCCAGTTAGTTTTCCCAAACATATGGAGAGATCCTTCAACAAACAGGCACTCTACAAATAGAATGTTGTTGCACCTCCAGTAAATGGGCATATGAATGTTCACATGCGTTCATGCATATGGAACGAGACCACCTTTCAGAACGAGTAAGCTAGTGGTGCGCGCGCACCACAGAGGGCGGGGGAGGGAGCGCGGCAACGGCAGCAGACGAAGCGCGCGCTGCTGCGCGTTCTGGCCACCGTCGGGAATGGGCGCGGCAAAGGCGGGACATGCGCCCGCCTTTGACCAATCGCGTGCCGTCTCCATCAAAATAAAGTACGCTCCAGCCAATGTGGGCTTCCGAAAACAAAACCACACGCACGAGCGTGTGGGTCGTTTTCAGAAGCCCTTTCTAAAGGTCTCGCGCTGCGCGAGCAGTGTTGCGCACTGCAACGCTAGGCGCGAGACCTAATGAATGTGTCCGTCTGTAACGAAACTGGTGCTCATGTAAAGCGCTCTGATACCCGATATATCTTCGGGTCTAGTGTGCGCTATATAAAACTCTTTAATAAATAATAAATAAAGGTCCAGGTCTAAACGACACTTTCCGCACTTGTATGAAGGCGGAGAGTTTTTGGATGGGCAATAACTGCCTTCAGCTTAACTCCTCAAAAACTGAAGTTCTCCTATTTGGAAAAAATACCTCTTTCTGGAACCCAACATGGTGGCCAGATACATTAGGTCAGCTACCAGTACCAGTTGAGAAAGAGAAACATCTGGGAATATTAATTGATAATAGACTCACCTACAAAGATCTAGTAAACAAGGTTATTTCCACCTCCTTCTATATGCCACGTATTATCAGGAAAATAGCTCAGTTTCTACCATCTAATTTGCTGAAGACATGTGCGCTGGCCCTTGTAATGTCTAGAGGAGACTATTGCAACGGCCTGTATCGGAACCTGCCTAAAAAGGGCCTGAAAAAACGTCAGATGCTTCAAACTTCGGTGGCTAGATTGCTAATGAAACTTCCCAGATTTCATTCGGCCTCTCGAGATCTGGGAGCCTTCCCTGGCTCCCTGTTCAAAGCCCTCCGTATCACTTACAAAGCGCGTCAGGGACCGGGCCCGGCCTTTTCAAGAGAGAGACTTAGAAGGTATGTCCCTGAGAGGTCACTTCGGTCCAGCTCAGCCAGAAACCTGCTGGTGCCCCCTTGTGCACTTTCTTCTTGGAGAGCCGGGAGCTTTGCGGTCTGCACCATTCGGAACTGGAACATGAGGCTTCCCCTGGAAATAAAAACTGCTCCTCCCCTTCTGAGTTTTCGGGAATCTTTCCAAACATGGCTTTTAGTAACTAATGATCTCGGCCCGCTCTCTCTCCCCTGTTACCTTAGCGCCAAGACGCCTCCGGGTATATGTTTGCGCTATATAAAAAATCAAATCAAGGAGACGGGCAGCCTTGGACATGGTGCAAGAGAGACGGGCACTATAGGGCAGCAGTATGGACAGAGATAAGAGTTCACTGCCTGCTCTCCTTCTGCCAGGGCCCTAAACCACCCCCTTGATCGGCAGCAGGGCTCAGAGCAGTCTTTGTGGGCAGAACAGGTAAGTTCTGTGCTCACGCCAGTGATCCAGGTGAAAATGTCAGCAAACCATGTACTCGTGCGCTACAGCTTTATCACCAGACTCCGCCTCCAACCCTGTCTTCGTGCACACTTACTGAGCACGTGGGGGTGGGTAGAAAGAGGAGAGAAAGTGCTCCTCTCACATCTGTAGAGTGTGTGAGTGAATTTGTGTGGGGGCGTGCGTGCGCATGCGTGTGTGTGTGTTTATTAGTGGATAAGCTGATTGAACAGTTCAGGTAATCAGTTTTGTTAACTCAGCATTAATTGATTAAATAGAGGTGTGGAGCCCCACCCAACCTAGAGGACTAGTGCCAGCATCCCACTGTGCATGCACAACATAGACTCCATGACGCTTGTGCACAAACACTCGTGACAGCTCCTGAAAAGACCCGTGCAGTGCTTCGTGTGGCGCTGTGTGCACATGTGGGGCATGCAGCTGGAATGAGAATCTTTTTGCTGCAATCTTAACAATTTTCAGATAGGAGGGAAATGATTTTCGGGAGAAAGGCTACTTGTGCGTGCTCAGCATGAGTCCGTGGTGAACATAGTGGTTGTGCGAGTGCAGGGGGGTGGCGAGGGGAAGGAAGGGCTGGGGAGCTTGAGTAGGCACAAGCTGCATAATGTGGGTGACCCAAGGCCATGAGCTGGAGCTGGCCTGGCTCAGACTTTTACTTGAGAACAAGAGGCATCGTTTAAGTTCCACACTGACATTTGGAGTAAAGTCTCTAACGTAAGTTAATGATATGACCGTCGCTGAGGAGGTCCGCGGCCATAAACTGGAACGAGGCTGAAGGCTGAGCTTTTTTGTAAGCCATGGAGCTCATACATGACTTGCAATATCCTTTAAGATATGGGCTATACCTTCCTGTGGTAGTGAAGATCAGGCAGCCGAACTGCTGCTTTAACTTATTTATTCAGTCTTAGTTGCAAGTTGGTAAATCCATGTAGAGCAGCCCCACCTCCAACTGTCACACTTCACCTCACAGGCACCCAAACATTCCATTCACCATCTCCACACCAACATTCCACACAGCACATTCACACTGGCTGAGCAGCTACGGGCAAAGCAACATGGGAGAAGCATAAATACCTATACAAGATACTACACTTCCCTACAATACTTATTTGCAGCGTCACCCCCACCTCGTCCCCATGCTCCTTCTTAACGAAGATATCTAGGGGTGGGCGGAACTCGCTGAGTAAATTCCACGAGATTTCGCTGAGTTCCGTGTGCGGTGGAATTTCAGCACGTTGCTCTGCTTGCAATGATTTGTTCTGTGCTGTAAAAATCGGCGCAAACGGCACCACATGCTGCGCCAGAGGGTGCTACTGCTTTCTGCCGCTCACGTAGATTTTCTACTCGAGCGCAGCTTTCTCAACACGAACGGTAGCGAACTGCCGCAACCCCCAGCATTGAGAAATCTTGCCTGGACTCGTCCTAGTGCTTGTTTTTCTTGCTCGTGTGAGCAGCGTGTGAGAGAAACTCTGCCACGCTGCGGTTCGCAGAGTTTTTCGGGAACTCCGCACTCCAGGTGGATCGCGAAGTGGGCAAAACTCCGCAAACTCAGCAGGCGGAGTGGAGTGTATCACCTACCCCTAAAGATATCCTTCTTGCAGATCTGTGCAATAAATGCAGGATCTGTATGTGTGAAGAAACTCTCCAGTACACCAGCGGCGGCTCCTCCGTTAAGGTGGAGGAGCATCGCCCCGCCTGATGCGAGTGCAGCAGGTACACACAGAATAATAAAATGGTCATTACCGTTTTATTATTCTATTTGCTGCCGGCCGCAGCGAGCGCATGGTGCGGGCGGGGCAGATTCCAACAGATTGCAGAATGACATCGTAGGTGCTCAGTGGGCATGTCAGATTGGCCGGCTGTCTACCGCTGGCCGATCTGACATGCGCACTTCCGCTTGCCCAATCCCAACACTGTAAAACAGCTGATGGATTCCAGGCACAGGCCCCCCGCCTGAAAATGAGTGCTGGGTTAGCCTGCTTCAACGAGTCCTGGGGCAGCAGCAGCTCCAGGATTGGTTGGATTGGAATGCAGGAAGTAAACTACCTTCCTTTCCTGCTCGTCGTCCGAGAGAAGAGTAAATATCAGTGAGTTTTACAGCGCCCCGCGTCTCACCGGTTTTTAAAGTTGTGAGCCGCCCCTTCATACACAATATATAACTCGTTGCAAACACATAGTTTAGGCAGTTTAACGTAAAGCACTTTAAACACAGGTTGTGAGTTAATATGTGTGGTAACATGCAGAGAGATGCCAACATTCTTGTAATGAACTCCAACAGTGCAGTAAAACACTACCACACACATCTCTTTCTCAGTGAATGACTGTGGACATTGAGGGGAAAGCTCAAAAGAGTTAAAAAGTTACTCTCACCTGTTTGTCGGGGGCACCCCAGAGAGCTGTTCTTCACACTCTGCTGGTCTGGCATCTGTCACTGTGACGTAATAACTCAGCCTGTAACATGTTATTACAGTAGAATGCTATAATTTCTGTATTATAGGTAAGTAGTGGTGTCAGAGCTAGAGTATATTTGTGAACGTGAGAGAAGTTTTGATACAGCTGTTCCAGACTTCCATGTTTTACAGTTAAATGTTGTTATATGTATATATTGTAAAGTGATATGTGTAGAACTTTAACGAAGCATGCCACTATGGGGCACACTTGATGTTCACAGTCACTGAGATCCCAGGAGGGAGCGCTTGGCTGCAAAGTAAGGTCCCATGCATTACAGACCTGGAAACTGACTGTTCTCAAACTACAGTAAGACACACTCCACAACTAGAAAATTACTGTTCTCAATTCATAGAGAGACACACTCCAGACCTGGACAACGATTGTTCTCAAATCATAGAGAGAGACACTACAGACCTGGACAACGACTGTTCTCAAATCATAGAGAGACACACTCCAGACCTGGAAAACGACTGTTCTCAAATCATAGAGAGACACACTCCAGACCTGGAAAACGACTGTTCTCAAATCATAGAGAGAGACACTCCAGACCTGGAAAATAACTGTTCTGAATCATGAACGACACACTCTGACCTGTAAAACAACTGTTCAGAAGTCATAGAGAGACACAATCCTGACCTGTAAAATAACTGTTCCCAAGTCATAGAGAGACACACTCCCTGACTAGTAAAACAACTGTTCCCAAGTCATAGAGAGACACACTCCTGACCTGTAAAACAACTGTTCCCAAGTCATAGAGAGACACGCTCCCTGACCTGTAAAACAACTGTTCCCAAGTCATAGAAAGACACACTCCTGACCTGTAAAACAACTGTTCCCAAGTCATAGAAAGACACACTCCTGACCTGTAAAACAACTGTTCCCAAGTCATAGAGAGACACACTCCCTGACTTGTAAAACAACTGTTCCCAAGTCATAGAGAGACACACTCCCTGACTTGTAAAACAACTGTTCCCAAGTCATAGAGAGACACAATCTAGACCTGGAAAACTACTCTTTTCAAGTTATAGAGAGACACACTCCAGACCTGGAAAAGATTGCACCCAAATCATATGGTAACACACTCCAGACCTGGAAAACAACTCTTTTCAAGTCATAGAGAGACACACACTCCAGACCTGGAAAACGACTTTTTTCAAGTCATAGAGAGACACACTCCAGACCTGGAAAACAACTATTCTCAAATCCTAGAGAGACACACTCCAGACCTGGAAAACTACTCTTTTCAAGTCGTAGAGAGACACACTCCGACCTGGAAAAGATTGCACCCAAATCATACTGTAACAAACTCCAGAACTGGAAAACAACTCTTTTCAAGTCATAGAGAGACACACTCCAGACCTGGAAAACGACTCTTTTCAAGTCATAGAGAGACACACTCCAGACCTGGAAAACGACTCTTTTCAAGTCATAGAGAGACACACTCCAGAGCTGGAAAACAACTGTTCTCAAATCATAGGAAGACACTCTCCTGACCTGGAAAACTCAACGACTGTTCTCAAATCATAGAGAGACACACTCCAGACGTAAACAAGCATTTGCAATACAATAGGTCTCGCATTTACGAGAGTTTGAGCTATTGGCATTGTAAATGACAATGCCTTATATTTATGTGTTGTTTTTAAAATCGATAAATAAAAGGCATTGTCATTTACAATGCCAATAGCTTAAACTCTCGCAAATGCGAGACCTATTGCATTGCAAGTGCGAGCTATAAAAAAAAAAGAAAAAGCGTTAGGAGAGATTGTGTCCTGCCTGCAACATCAGGCAGGACAAAGCCATTTGTGAAAATAGTGCTCGGCGGCTGTAATTAAAGCCTACCGAGTAACAACATACGTAACAGGGGGTGTGGCCATGGGAAGTTACAAAATGAGACAAGGCGGTACTAAGGAGGGACTACTAAACCATTTGACCAATGAACATAGACTATGGATTATCAATAATTGATCTGCATGTAAAAAGCAAACAATCACATCATGAAACATAAAACTATTGCTATCTCCGGTTCTGGGTACATTTTCAAAGCACTTCGGCTTGTCGTGAATGATGTCACCAAATCACACATAAATGTTCTAGGGTTGGCATGTAGCTGCATTCACTTAGGGCACCATGTTTCCTTTCCCTGGATTTTGGGTTCAAATCATAGCTAACAGGCATGTGAGTCCAATAGAAGCAATCCATGAGCAAGTCTTTCAAAACACATTAGGCTGTCAAATCAAAGCCCAGGACTGCAAACATGGTGGGGGCTATTCACAAACGCAAACTGGCACGGGAGTAGATCTACATGCATATGTTTACTCTTACACTTTTAAGTAACATTACTATTTTTGTCTATTTACTATTTACCAGTGTAAAGTTACTTAACATTTCTCCACCACCTGAATTCAGGATGTGGAGTCGAATTTATGAATTTAAAGGTAGTACTTGTAACTTTTCACATGTAGAGGAAGGTTTCCGCCACCAGGGCAGAGATCTCCTTTTGGTACAATGTAGGGAGCAGTTAAAAAGTTTATTAAACTTAATAATACATTAGTAAAAATATTTTAATTTAAACTTTTATTGTAAATTAATGTTTTTTAAATGCAGAATAGAATAAATATGCTATATTACTACTAAGTTGATTTTTTGGGATTATATTTAACATATTAAATTACAATTATTTGTTTTAAGATTTATATAAAAAAATCCCACTGACACTATAACATTAATGTTTTATTATTATGTAAAGTATTCATTTATTTTTTTGTAATTTCCTAAATAAAAGTTACATTAATGTTTACATTTGAGAAAGGTTATTCATATATTTTATAATAAACTAATATTTGTTTCATTTATATACAATTGTTATTAAATTAAACATATTTCATTATTTTTAACATGTTAAATTAAATTACAATTCTTTTTCTTAAGATTTAAATCAAATAAAATCCCACTGAAACTCTACTGGCCCACTTCTTTTACTACTGGTGTCGCTGGCCGTTGGTCAGAAATCGGAAACAGTTGGGCGTGGTCTTTGGCGGGAGGAGCAAGCAGCCAGGTGCGGATGGGGCTGCATAAAGCTGAGCCAAGTCGGTGGTTCCAAGGTGGACCGAGGAAGGACCTGCACCCACACACAGCCTCCGCCGGCGTACCCACACGCAGCTACAGCCAGCAGCGATAGTGCGACAGTGCATGCCACTCCTTCGTGTTCCTCAGTACTGCAGGGGGACTGTGGGGGCATGCCACCATTCTCCCACTCCCTGCTTCTTTTCTCCATGCATACGGTGGAGTGGCTACGGGAACAAAGCAGGGCAGAACAGATAGCAGGCGGCTTTTCCGGCCCATAGAGAGCCTTGCTCTGTTGGGGCTATGTTGTAATAGCTTGTGGGCAGGACTTAGGCCTTGGTCCTTTCGATGGCAGTGCAGAAGCGGTTGGCACTAGTCGGGTGCAGCTTGCTCCACACTGAGGGAACTGGGGTGCCCATACGCTTGTCTTCGCTATTGCCCCCCTTGCAACCCTAAATGACATCAAGTTTAAACCATTTCAATTCTATCTCCATCAGCAAGTTCTATTGATCTCCTTGCATCGGCCACCTGGTGTGCTTGTGCCCCCTGCAGCACGACCCGTGTTTCAAGGCGCGTGCGGGTAGACGGCACCAGTGCGGTACGGGATATGGCTCAGAAAATACTTCATTAAGCCTCAACAACATCAACTCACCTAACCTCATCTAACCTCAACCGCCGTAGCCTACAGCCCGCTGCCCGGGCCCTCTGGTGCCTCACCACCGTCCGCCTTCATAACTGTAACCCCAGCTGTCAAAAGGGCCAGGGGGTCAAAGGGTCAAGGTGTGCAAAGGTCAGACTCAAGGAATTGTGCTACTCCCTGGTGTGCTCGTGCCTCCTCTGATGTGCCTCGTGTTTCGTTGGAGTGGGAGGAGGCGGCACTGGCCTGCAAATGCTGCTGATATATTCATTGTGTTCTTTGTGCTCAGACAAAGAAGGCCCTAGGCGCATTGGATAGCCTAGTGAGAGGCACCGACGTGGGATTGACCCTGGACCATGTTCCTTTGACCTAAACCACAAATACCGATAACTGCACACGTGAAGATTGACTAAACACAAAACTCTGAGGTTACGAAATATACCTGTGATTCATAACTTCTCTGAAATATAAGCCTTGAAACAGCCCTGGTCTACTTGACTTGGTGGGCGAAACACGTGTCGGCTGACAGTTCTTGATCAATGTGTTTTTGCAACAACATCTCATCCAAACAAGGATGTAACCTTTGTGGTGGATTTTCTTAAGAATATTTATTGAAAATAAACAAAACAAGTCGTTTCATAAAAGATTTCGAGTTTTCTCTTTGATTATCTCAATTCTAACAAAATGGAGGAGCACTAACTCAAGAAAACGTTCTACATGAATTACTTTTGAGGCCAGAGAGGTCCAGTGCCTCGAGTGAACCTCCTCCGAAACCATTCATTTTTTCATATTGGGCAATACCATCCAGCACTGGGATCCTCTGGACCTTGCAAACCTAGAATCTGCCTAGGCGCATCTGTGTCTACTGTCATCTTGTGGTCGCTATCTGTGGTTCATCTGTGGTTCATTTTCCCAACTCTTCAACACGCCCTGAAGAGCTACCCACATCGTTGTGACTGATATAACCTCAGTTCAAAGGGCCCCGGTTATAAGACTTGAACCAGATTGGCATGGCAACAGCGCTAGCGACTGTTGCACTAGAGTTGAGCCGAGGGGCAGCGGAGACAGTCTGGCCAGGTCCAGGTGCGGTTTGCAAGCCCCGTGCATACCCCCCCCCCCGCCCCCCACCTATATACCATATGACTCGCCATCATCTCATATGAAGTATTTGCGTCTGTAAACCTTCTTCAATTATACACCATTTACGTCTTCATCTTTTTTAAGAATCATGAGGTCTGGGAGCCCAAGAGGGACCCTGCAGTTTCAAAAAAAGGTAGAAGACTACGAAAAAAGTCCAAGATATTACATCAGCTGACAAAGAGGGGGATCCCCAAGATCTGCATGCCCACTTATGACAAAGAGGGGGATCCCAAGATCTGCATGCCCACTTATGACAAAGAGGGGGATCCCAAGATCTGCATGCCCACTTATGACAAAGAGGGGGATCCCAAGATCTGCATGCCCACTTATGACAAAGAGGGGGATCCCAAGATCTGCATGCCCACTTATGACAAAGAGGGGGATCCCAAGATCTGCATGCCCACCTAGTCGCTATGTCCACACTGGATTCCGGTGTGAGTGCCTCTTCTCATCCAGGCTTAATTGCTAACAGTGCGGTCACTCGGCCCTCCCAGTGCTATATTACGGACTACTTTAAACAGGTTCAGTGTGAGGATGACTAGTCTTTATCTATGTCAGCCCCAGCAGTCCTATGTCCACCAGCAGCTGTATGTGACGGCACGTTACCCCCGCGTGCCGTGTTGTTTTATTATTATTTTATAAAGTCCACAGATGATGATGATGATAAACGTTCAAGTGCCCCTTCAGTGGCTGTCGCAAACGGGGGGAATCCCCCCAAAACGAGTGGACGCTCTTATACTTTTGTAGACCAATACTTGGGTTCAGGTTAAGTTAGGCGGTGGATTCAGCCTGTCCCGGAGAATTCAAACTTGTAATGGCCTCAAACAAGGCTGTGTACTGGCCCCAGGCCTTTTAAAACTTTTCAGGTCAGATCGGTTACAGCGCTTCGAAACCGTTAATGCTCACCCCTCTAAGCTTGCCAAGGGTCATCTTAAATGTCTTCCGTATGCTGCTGATACGATGTTACTTACTCAAACTCCCATAGGACTACAATGGCTAATCACTGCACATTATGAATTGCTTGGAATTGAATGTCAAGAAAACTAAGATTATGGCAATTGGCCCATCGCATGCTAAAACTCAAACTTGGCAAGCGAGAGGAAAGTTAATTGAGGTTGTAAAGACGTATAAATATTTTGGCATTTTATTCGATAATAAAGTCTCATTTAAAAGTCATTTTAACATTTTAAGAGCAAAAACATCATCTTTAATATTTGTATTTAAGTCACTAAGAAATACATTAAGAAGCCAATCGTATGAACATCTTCTTTAAGTCATGGGAGCCAAGCCGCTACCGACTATTTCCTATGGCTCAGCCAGTGCTTAATTTGTAAAATATTAAGTGCCAGGGCTCTGACCAGGAGGCCACTGCAGCTTGCACCACCCATCGCCCCTGTCATCGCTGCCAAAACAACTACTAACCATCTCTCTCACATGTAAATGCGACAGTTCAGATTATTCCAGGTCCCCAAAGCTAAAGGAATGGCTGGGGAGACGGGTATTAGCATTATTTTAATGTACATTGTATTCCTAAACAACCGTTGTTCTGCTCATCTCTAAATTAGATGAGCAGCGCCACCATGTATGTGGTGGACTGTTCTAAGTATGGTGTTGACAATTAGGTGCCGGTGCCGAGCACCGGAAACCAATTAAGTGCCGGTGCTGAGCACGGGAAAGCACCGGCTCAAATTAAGCTCTGGGCTCAGCTATCAGTAAGGGAAAGGGTGCCAAATCATTGGATTTATTTTTAATTAAAGCCAGCAAGTCAATTTTTGGAATCCCAAAATCAATTGGGCAAGCTGAAATTCGTTTGGAGTTTGGTCTCTGAAGACAGTCTGTAGTGACTCAAGGGTCATTTTTGAAATCTATGCATTCTCTGGCTCCTCAGCAAACAACTGCTGGTAGGAAATAAACCATTCTGAATATGCTGGAGCTTGGAGATGCTACATATCAGCGTGTTTCCAAAGCTTTGATCTACAGTCGGGTTTCATGAAACGAACAAGCTGTGTTTTAAGCAGTTTTTAAATAGGAAGATAAAAGTTAATTCGTTTATTGCGAATAAGGAGGCTTTAGCTGCAAAGAAGCGTGCCTGGTCAGGGATTTAATTCTCATCAGAAACTGGGAATTCAGCCATACTTGGCCTCCCACTTTCCATCGCGTATGAGAGACACATTTCTAAAACTGTGACTTGGGAGATATCCTGCCAAGGAAGGCACTCCAAAATGGATTCAGCAATGGCCATAGAGAGATTGCAGACTGTGCGGGCTTTCACCAGAAGCTCTACTGCATATTGTATGTGTCTGCTCAAATCTGCTCAATGCACCTTGGATATTTTTAAAACCTTCGTTTTTCGATGCACCGGTGAGGTCTGTCCGCCAGGCGCTCATTTTATGCTTTCAGTTTCTTCAATTCCATTAACTTGTCAGCTGATACCGTTTTTGATTATTGCAGAAAGAATGTTTGCATCTTTATCATAATCTCCATACATTTCTCCCGCTTTGTTGAGTAGGCTGAAACTATACCGAAAGTATGCTTATATATATTCTTAATTATTTAAAAATAAGTGTTATATCTTTTTATATTCTCCTTCCATGCTTGTCAAGGATGAGTTGCTCTCCCATGTATATGCACTTGGCAATTTTATTGTTTTGCCTAAAAAGGTCATATGATTGGTTAATTACGGCTATATAAGCACATGGCACTTTGATCTACATAGTATGGCTCATCGCGGGTTAAGATAAAAGCAGCGCGTGTCACTCTTAATTACTGTATGGCTCCCTTGCCTTATTTTTAAACACTGTTGAATTTTTAAGCATAAAGCTTTTAATTGAATAACAGTATGTCCTCTGTTATGAGTACTTGGTGCTTTGAAGCAACGTGTATGGTTTTCGCCAGGCTAAAATAAATGTAATTTTATGCTGAACTCTCATGAATGTTTATGCATATAGGTTTTATTTGAATAGCAGTATGTTCTTTGTTATAAGCACTTGGCCCTTTGAACTAACCTGCGTGGATTATTGCACTGTAATGTATCATTTTGTGATGATTTTTATCAATCCGACAATAAAATGTACTACCTAGACAAACTCTAAAGTTCATATTTTATTATTATGTAAAGAATTAATATATTTTTTCTAATTTGCTAAATATAAGTTACATTAATCTTTACATTTCAAAAAGGTTATTAATATATTTTATAATAAACTAATATTTGTTTCATGTATATACAATTGTTTAAAAATTAAATTAAAGATATTTACATTGTTAAAACATTAAAATAGGTTAATTTAATTTAACACTAGTTCCTATGGGCTTTATTAAAGTCCCTGCCCCCATTATTCTCTATGGGGGGTGTTGCAGCACCAATGGTCTGTCATGGTGCTGAAGTTACTCCACGTCTGAGCTGGAGTGCATTTCCAACTGTAATGTGTAGTTTTTTGCTGTAGTAACTATGACAGTGCAGCTTGTGAACAGGAGTAGGCCTACTCGTCTATGGTTGACTGCATGTCCCTCCCTAACCCTACTTTAACCCCACCTTACTCCTACTTAAACACCGGCCATTTATTCACAAGTGCTCCCCATTGTCCATCCCTACCCCGTGCCTCCCACATTTACTACTAAAACATATACCTATGTGTGTGGAGGTCTCCGCAGTCAGGGCGGAGATCTAGGCACATCAAAGACAGGGGCAGTGGAGCTGTAGGCCTCTGCGTGTAGGTTAGTGAACAGCATTTTGCAGTATGTTAGTAGTACTATTGTAGTATTACTAAACATAGTGCAAAATGCAGTTTGTGAATAGGCCGCAGTTTTGGGAAGATACAGAGGGAAGGTGTCAGCCCTCTGAGAGTATAATGCGCAGTCACTAAGGCTGTTCCAAAACCGTATATATCAGTAGTAGCCTTGGGAGAACACAAGAAAAAAGAGGTAGTCTTTCTTTCAGTGACCTCAATAAGTCTTGGGAGAACACAAAAAAGAGGTAGTCTTTCTTCCAGTGACCTCAATAAGAGCTGCTCTGTTGCCCCATGTGTGAGTTCTCTGTGTACAACTGCCAGCCACAGCATTTCTAATTCCCTTTTCTCTCTCCTCACATTGCAGGTGAGAAGCCGTACAAATGCACGTGGGATGGCTGCGACTGGCGCTTTGCGCGCTCCGACGAGCTGACCAGACACTTCCGGAAGCACACAGGTGCCAAGCCTTTCAAGTGTGCAGCCTGCGGCCGTTGCTTCTCCCGCTCTGACCATCTGGCCCTGCACATGAAGCGGCATCAGAACTAAGGCGCTTGGCTGTGGCGGGGTAATGTTCCTCTGCCTTCTGTATATAGGAACAGTCAATGACAGGAGACCCATGCACGCTCCAGGTCCTCCCCTCCCAGACACGTGCGCCTGGCTTCGCCCAGCAGGAAGTGAAGTGCTCCTGCTCCGAACAAGACCGCTCTTAGCCAAGGAGTCCACCGGCCCCAGGCTCATCTAGTGCTTCTTATGAGTACCTGCAGAGACCAGACCAAAGACTTCTCGCGACAGGGCGTGCATGGGGACTATTTGATAGCCATTATTTATTTGAGACATTTCAGGCTCTCTTTTGACAAATGAATTTACAGAACTAAAAGCCTGGCTCGCACTTTCTTGATGCCATTTTGATAAGAGGTGAAAAGTGAGCATGGAGGGAGCTAAGTGAGCCACAGACCAAGAATCCGCTTCTCTGGAAGGCGCTAAGGATCAGCATGGACCTGGGACAGACTCATCATGCTTTGTGGTGCACCAGACCCCCAGCTCACAAAGGAGGACTGAAGGGAGCCAGCATGGTCTAGTCAAGAAGTTGATGTGATGAGAGGAAAACAAACATTGCATTGGCTGTGTGTGTGCTCGAACGCAAGTGGGGTGGCCGGGTGGGTGGAACACGTGATCCTGGGAGGTTCTCTTATTGGTCACGCATGATACAGGGAGGTTCTCTCATTGATCACGCGTGATCCAGGGAGATTCTCTCATTGGTCACGTGTGATCCAGAGAGGTTCTCTCATTGGTCACGCGTGATCCAGAGAGGTTCTCTCTCTGGTCACGCGTGATCCAGAGAGGTTCTCTCATTGGTCACGCGTGATCCAGAGAGGTTCTCTCATTGGTCACGTGTGATCCAGAGAGGTTCTCTCATTGGTCATGCATGCATGTTGAAGCGGAAGGAAAGAGATGCATGACTCTGATATATGATGGGGTGAGCAGAGAGCAGCAGTTTGAAAAGTGCCTAAAAGGAAATGCTAGGGATCGGCTTCTGCAAACAGGTTGTCCTGTCTCCACTGGCCACGCTCTGTTGACTGTCATGGCCCTCCCACTCTGATCTTCTCCTTCAGCCGTGATGGCCAAATCTTGAAGTCTGGACATTGACACAGAGATGGGCTGTCACACAGAGAAGTTGAAAGACCTCCAGAAAAATCTAAATCTCCAGATTTCAATGAAGTCCAGTCTTCCCCAGGTTTTCAAAAGAGTCTGAGTGAGTGGAGAGAAGGTGGGGTAGGTTGTACCAGTGGCTCCTTGACACCCCTCAAAAGAAGGGGCACAGGAGGCGAGAGCAAGCACTCACAATTCTCATCACTGTGTGTAAAGGTTCTACTAGGAAAGAGAAGCATTCTCAGGGCACTTCTACCACCTTGGTGGCATAATATACTCAGCCAGGATCATATCACGCGCATGGTCGTGGCCATGGCATGGCTGCCAGGGCATGGCCACCAGGGCATGACCGTCCATGTATTGAGCGGTGGTCTTGGATATAAGCATAATACTCGTAACCCCGAAGAGAAGCCTGGATTGCCAAGTCTTCAAAGTGGCTAAGTTGCATTTCAAGGCTGCTAGTGTCATGTGAATACACAAGACCCATATCTGGACCAGACACACCATACGGGCACAACACTGTCAGAAAAAGAGGCGCTGACTAAGAGACCAGAGGGGAGCTGGAAGCATGGTGGAAAATAGTCCTGGCGAAGCTTGTGTCTGACCGCAGATCTGTGTCTCTGGTGAGCTGTCCTCACTGGGAGCTGAGCTGTGGTGTCTAATCAAGAGATTAGACTTGCTGGGTCTTGCTGAGGTCTACATACTCTTGCTGAGGCCTACTTACTCTTGCTGAGATCTGCTAAGTCCCATCAAGGCCTACTGACACCCACTGAGAGCTGCTAAGTTCCGCAGAGGCATCTTAAGGCCGGAAGAGTCCCGCTGAGGCCTGCGTAAACATGCTGACTTTCACTGAAGCCTGCTTTCGTTTACTGAGATCTTCTGAGTCTTGCAGAGGCCTGTTGAGACTCGCTCAGACCTGCTGAGTCATGAGGAGTCCTTTTGAGACTTACTGAGAACTGCTAAGTCATGCAGAGTCCGTTTGAGACTCGCTGAGTCATGCAGAGTCCTGTTAAGACTCACTGAGGCCTGCTGAGTGATGTGACGTCCTGTTGAGAGTCACTGAGACTTTGCTGAGTCATGCAGAGTCCTGTTGAGACTCACTAAGACCTGCTGAGTCAGGCTGAGAGTGGCATGGTTCTGATGAGACTTGCTAACTTCACTAGAACCTGCTGAGGTCCACAGAGGCCTTCTGAGTCCTGCTGAGGCCCTCCATATACAGTTCCAAAGTGTACTGATGGTGCTCCTGTGCTAACATTGTAGTTAGTGACCGCAACTTGTTATTTAACCGTGCTCAACACCCTGTTGATCCATCACGCCACTCAACTAATACATGTTAAGGTACAGTAGTGATAGCACAGTGCTGCGCATAGTAAAGTGTGATACACTTTGAGTAGCTCACTATGTTGTAGCAAGAAGTGCCATAAGAATTTACAAACTTTAAAGTGCCAGTTTAAGGCCCTGTCCACAGAAATGCTGGAGAGTACTTCCCATACCACAGTAAAGCTAGGTCCAGGTGGGGTAAATCCAAACATCTGCCATACAAGTGGCACAAGTACATGAGCACCTAGTCCTAGAGTGCTCGATGTAAAGCAGCGCCAGAGGAGAACCCAACAAAACCAGACCACTCTGCAACGCTTCAGGAGAGTGGCGTGCTAGTCGCTAGATTTAAAGCCGACTATTGTATGTGCAAGTCAGTGCCATTCCATGGGAATATCTGTTATACCAGATAGTAATGTGCCAAATACAGGCCAAAGCCATACTAATCCCATAGTAATATTAGGCCTTACAGTGCCAAATATGGGCCCAGACCCCTCCGCTGGGCTAAGATAAGCCACACACAGAGCCATGACATAGGATTCCTGGAAGGACACCCGGGTATTGTGCCAACGCCAGGACTTCACCTTAGAGATGTTGTGGGTTTTCCACACTATTATGTGCATACTCATGACTTTATACTTCCAATCCATGAGTCCATCAGCTGCTCTTGCTGACGTCTGGTCTAGTGGGACTTGAGCAGCAGACATACTGTTCATCTGAATCTAGTGCCTGTATCGAGTAGAGCGCTATATCACATGCAAATAATGTTGTTCTTTCTACAGTGTTGCAACCTCAGATTGCCTACTGTCTCAAAAAGCCTTCTCTATATTCCTTAATTCCTGCAAGAAAACCGACCTTGACTCAAGACTTTTGATTGTCACCACTCCTTTTCCTTCAGTAAGACTTCCGATTGTCACCACTCCTTTTCCTTCAGTAAGACTTCCGATTGTCACCACTCCTTTTCCTTCAGTAAGACTTCAGATTGTCACCACTCCTTTTCCTTCAGTAAGACTTCTGATTGTCACCACTCCTTTTCCTTCAGTAAGACTTCCGATTGTCACCACTCCTTTTCCTTCAGTAAGACTTCTGATTGTCACCACTCCTTTTCCTTCAGTAAGACTTCCGATTGTCACCACTCCTTTTCCTTCAGTAAGACTTCTGATTGTCACCACTCCTTTTCCTTCAGTAAGACTTCAGATTGTCACCACTTCTTTTCCTTCAGTAAGACTTCTGATTGTCACCACTCCTTTTCCTTCAGTAAGACTTTTGATTGTCACCACTCCTTTTCCTTCAGTAAGACTTCTGATTGTCACCACTCCTTTTCCTTCAGTAAGACTTTTGATTGTCACCACTCCTTTTTCTTCAGTAAGACTTCTGATTGTCACCACTCCTTTTCCTTCAGTAAGACTTCTGATTGTCACCACTCCTTTTCCTTCAGTAAGACTTCTGATTGTCACCTCTCTTTTTCCTTCAGTGACTCTTTCCTACCTTCCATCCGTTCGCACCTTCTGTCTCTGAACACAGCCTACTCTGTCACATGTGTGTTTACCGTAATCTGTAGCATTGCATTTCTGCAAGTTACCCACTCCTCTTTCCAAAGATCATAGCAAACTCCTTTGTAAGTAGTACTCCGGCATCGCTCGTTTATCAATCCTACCAACCATCTGTATGAACTCACACACCCTACTAACGATCGCACTCAAGTCCTATTAATTTCATCTACCACAAAGAAACTTAAGTAAATGCATGAATGGTTTCCTTGAGAACATAAAATTACTTTAACTAAACAATACACACTGAACGAACACTAACTTTGGGTTCTGCCTGGCGTGAAGTGCCTCCACGTCTCCGGGGTAGTGAGCGCTATATAATTACAATTACAAATAGTACCAGAATAACAGCTGTTTCACATCCCTGGCCCTCCCGGACCCGAGGGCCACGGTGACCAGGATCTTGGAGCAGTTTAGGTAGAACCTACTTTTCAGGACCTTTTGTTGCGCAAGTTCTTCTTGAACAACATTTTGACTATGTTTTTGGAGACCCTTCATAAGATCAAGGCTTGTCCCATGATGCTTTGCTCACTCTGGCTAAGCAGGCATTTCACCCAGTAGGATTTCTGAATCATCCGGAAATGCTCGACCAGCCTGTTCCTCAGCTCCTACCTGTTGGAGGGCCCCAGGGGTCTATCCTCGTGTCCCCTTCTATATCTCCTCTATAGCATATCCCTTTTTTGCACTATTTCTTCTTCGGCCTCGACTACCACCACTATGCTGATGACACCCAAATCTTTGTCTCCACCCTCCCTTTCAGACACTGGCCCAAAGACTGGCCATTACCTCACTCAATGGCCCCCGATGACCACCTCTCTTCTGCCTCGCGTAATGTTTGAGAGACATAGTGGGATAAACGTGAGGGACTTCATGGATTAAGTGCAAGAGATTTAACCCAGTGCATTGTGGGTGGAGGCAAAGGAGCGTTTGTTTACAAGCTAACACTGTTGGTAAACAATTTACGCTACTTCTAAATGTACGGATTCAAGATGGCCGCTGCACAGCCATGCCTTCTGCCTCGCCCTTTCCGCCCCGGCCATCAGGAGCCTCTCCGCTGCCCAATGGCACCGGTCAAAGTTCATATCTCTAGGAGGAGTACAAGTCAAAGGTGATGGGTGATAACCTGCTCAGTCGGTTGGATGTCCCTGACTCTTGTGCAATTACCCTGGACCCCCCCCCCCGTTTACAGTCAGGAACTCTGATAGGATTCATTGTTGGACTACAACAGATACCCCAGGATCCCTGCTGTAAGTACCGACCGCCAGGTATAGGATTGTATATGCGAGCTTTCATGTTTACCGGAAATTGTGAACAAAGCCAGAGGAAATGGAGGAAAACCACGAAATCCCAAAACGAGAAGAATGTTTCGGGTTTGTTGTGTTGTGTGTTGGTTTGGTGTGTGGTTTCCGTTTCTGCCAACATCTGGCATTTAATAATGTAATAAACTGAAGTGCTAGGTGCATTTGTTTTTCTATTGATGTTTTTTTTGTCTTGGACCCTTCCTCCCAAAAAGATACATTCGTAGGGTGTATGACCTGCAGGTCACAAGTTTGAATTCCAGTCCAGCTGACTGAGACATTAATCATTCTCATGCTGATAGAATGTGTGCAAATGAAGGTGTTATTAAGAACACCTGTCCTTACAGAGCCCAGAGGATGAGATAACGGAGCATTATGTAAACAGTTATTTCTTGTAAAATTATTTTTATAATTCTGACATGCTTCTATATACTGAGCGCTACTGTAAATCGCCCGATTAGTACCTTTAGTTTTCCAGTAATTTCAGACCATGGAGGAGGATGGAATGGGCTGTATCTGGTTAGCTAGCTGCCGCCCAGTGCATTGTGGTACTTGTAGTGTTTTCTTTCTTGCTTTAGATGCAGTCCTGTACGTCACGCAGCACTAGCTGTCGGGCATTCCTTGATGACCTGTTGCCCCAACGCACATCTCTAGCTTTAGTCCCAGCCCCTCCATCACTTGCTAACTTCTTTGAGGGGTTCCAGGGCTTAACGAGGGCAGGGGGAGCCTTCTTTAAGCCCTCATTCACTGCCTGACTTCTGACCTCTTCTAGGATGCTGGGGACAGTATTTGGTTTTCAAAGTTTTGACGTATTTTTTCTGGAAAAAACAAGTGACCCTCCCTGGAGGGAGCGTACAAATAATAATTCTAAAAAGTGAGGATAATCAACTGTAAATAGAGATGCTGATTTGAGGTGTGAGACATACAGATTTTATAAAATAAAGATGCAGATGTTTTTTTTAAGCAAAAACATTTAAATAAAGTAACCTTTATAAGTTGTGTGAGTTCTTATTTCTGCCGCACTGCAGTGTTGAGAGGGTGGGTTTGTTTGTACCACATGGGGGGTGTTGAGATGGGGGTGCTGTTTGTTTGTAGCACATGGGGGTGCTAAGATGGTGGTTCTGTTTTTACCACATGGGGTGCTAAGATGGTGGTTCTGTTTTTACCACATGGGGTGCTGAGATGGTGGTTCAGTTTTTACCACATGGATGCAGAGATGGTGGTTCTGTTTGTACCACATGGGGGTGCTGTGATGGTGGTTCTGTTTTTACCACATGGGTGCAGAGATGGTGGTTCTGTTTTTACCACACGGTGCTGAGATGGTGGTTCTGTTTGTACTACATGGGTGCTGAGATGGGGGTGCTGTTTGTACCACATGGGGGTGCTGTGATGGTGGTTCTGTTTGTACCACATGGTGGTGCTGAGATGGTAGTTCTGTTTGTACCACATGGGTGCTGAGATGGTGGTTCTGTTTGTACCACACGTTGGTGCTGAGATGGTGGTTCTGTTTGTACTACATGGGTGCTGAGATGGGGTGCTGTTTGTACCACATGGGGGTGCTGTGATGGTGGTTCTGTTTTTACCACATGGGTGCAGAGATGGTGGTTCTGTTTTTACCACACGTTGGTGCTGAGATGGTGGTTCTGTTTGTACCACGTGGGGATGGTGAGATGGTGGGTCTGTTTGTACCACATGGGGGTGCTGTGATGGTGGTTCTGTTTGTACCACATGGTGGTGCTGAGATGGTGGTTCTGTTTGTACCACATGGGGGTGCTGAGATGGTGGTTCTGTTTGTACCACATGGGGGTGCTGAGCTGGTGGGTTTGTTTGTACCACATGGGTGCTGAGATAGTGGTTCTGTTTGTACCACATTGGTGCTGAGATAGTGGTTCTGTTTGTACCACATTGGTGCTGAGATAGTGGTTCTGTTTGTACCACATTGGTGCTGAGATGGTGGTGGTTCTGTTTGTACCACATTGGTGCTGAGATGGTGGTTCTGTTTGTACCACATGGGGGTGCTGTGATGGTGGTTCTGTTTGTACCACACTTTGTTGCAGAGATGGTGGTTCTGTTTGTACCACACAGGGTGCAGAGATGGTGGTTCTGTTTGTACCACATGGGGGTGCTGAGCTGATGGTTCTGTTTGTACCACATGGGGGTGCTGAGATGGTGGTTCTGTTTGTCCCACATGGGGGTGCAGAGATGGTGGTTCTGTTTGTACCACATGGGTGCTGAGGTGGTGGTTCTGTTTGTACCACATTGGTGCTGAGATGGTGGTTCTGTTTGTACCACATGAGGGGTGCTGAGATGGTGAGTCTGTTTGCATCACATGGGTGCTGGGATGGCGATGCTGTTTGATTCACGGGGGGTGCTGAGATGGTTCTGTTTGTACCACATGGGGGTGCTGAGATGGTGGTTCTGTTTGTACCACATGGGGGTGCTGAGATGGTTGTTATGTTTGTACCACATGGGGATGCTGAGATGGTTGTTCTGTTTGTACCACATGGGGGTGCTGAGATGGTAGTTCTGTTTGTATCCCATGGGGGTGCTGAGATGGTTGTTCTGTTTGTACCACATGGGGGTGCTGAGATGGTAGTTCTGTTTGTATCACATGGGGGTGCTGAGATGGTGGTTCTGTTTGTACCATATGGGGATGCTGAGATGGTTGTTGTGTTTGTACCACATGGGGGTGCGGATGTGGTGGTTCTGTTTGTACGACATGGGGGTGTGGAGATGGTGGGTCTGTTTGTATCACATGGGGGTGCGGAGGTGGGTGTTCTGTTTGTACCACATGGGTGCTGAGATGGGGGTGCTGTTTGCATCTGCCACATGGTGGGGATGGTGGTGAGTAGCTACACTATACAAAAGCTTGGTGTTCTACGGCCTTTATCATCTTTGTGTAGGTGTGGGCATAACCTGCGTAATTATGTGTAGCGTAATCACGTGGAATTACCCTAAACATTCTGTGAGATTACACAGAATATGCAAGAAGAGTAATTCTGCATTTAGTGATAATTTCTAAGCACAAAAATGCCCCCTCATATCCAAAATGGACACGAGGATGCATTTTGCGCGAAGAAATCGCACTAAATGCAACAGGACACGAATAGCAGTGCAAGCAACAGCTGGCGCTCACTAAATGTGCACTTGGGGTATGATTTTCACCCAATTTACTCCAGGCATTTAGTGCTAGTTTCATAGTGCAAAATGCACCCTCATGTACAAAATGTAACAAATGCATCAAAGAGAAACGCAAAATTACCACAATTACTCTGATTACTCCAACATAATTAAAAATACTTCCAGGCCTACTTTGGAGGAAGTATGTGAGAGAGACTTCTATATGTATGTGGGGTACTGGGGCGTGGCCAAGCAAGATGGCAGAGTAGATGTGCTTCTCGAGAGCTCCCACTATCTCCTCATCCGAAATTATCCTGGTTGTGGGAAACAATACTCCACAAAGCGCAAAAACATCAGGTCCCTCTCCCCTACCTGAGGACCTCACGAGAATGGAGTTTCAGAGCACTGAGCCGCTGGGGGAAGAGAGAATCTGACGGGGAAAAACCGGAGCCGAGCAGCCATCTTTCTGAACCTGATGAATCAGGGGACGACGTCATAGGAAAACGGGGCTGGACAACGGACTGAGACGACTGGAACTGTCCCGGAGCTCTGCCCGCAGACTACATCCCAGACATCCGGTCGGAGCGCTGCCGAAAGGTACAAGCAGCAGGGGAAGATGGGAGAAGACCTCACCGACAGGGCCTGTGCCGGCCGCCGACTGAGAAGAGGGGCGGTCCTCCCTTGCGCGCTAAACCTCAGCTCAATGGTCATATCCCCCTCGCTAATGCTCCAACCTTAATATCCAAAGGTCAAGGAACTCCACTAGTCCCAATTGATCAACTCCCTCCCCAGGAGCCACTCTCCATCACCTTGGACCCCAAGGGCTTACACCGAGGCCTCCTTTCTCCGCTCGCTTTCCCAACACACCCTTTACCCCTCCCAGACTTGGTTACGCGCCTGGACGATATATCTCTCCAGCTGCACCTCCTCACTACTGAACTACATGACCTGAAAGCCCTCTCAAACGATCTTTTCCCCGCGATCAGCTTCTTCCTCACCTCTGCGAACCTGCCCAGAGCCTCCCCTAGTGTGAGTGAACGCATGGGCCAGTTTTTAGCCCCCCCCCATCTCTCAAACCATTCCCTTAGCTAACGCGCCCTCCCGCCCCAGAAGATTTGAGACCTACCTGGCACCCAATGATCTCAATGACCTTCACAATCTCTTACTCTACTAGGTCCAATTCCAACATGATCCAGCCGAGCAAAATACAAACCATCCATTCCAACCCGTACAGAGAACCTCCTCACAATCCTAGAGTCATCAATAAAGACAACCTCAAGAAAGTGAACGTCATCCAGTCTCCTTCCCACACTAATCCACCACAACTTAAATGTGTACTTCTCAATTGCAGGTCAGCCAATAAACACGCCTCCGACATCTTCGACCTCATCCAACACAATGATTTAGACATTATCATCCTCACTGAAACTTGGCTAAATCCCGCCTCCACTCCTATCCTAGACCTACTAGTACCTCCTACTCACAACATAATTAGACTAGACAGAGCTCGGAAGCTGGGGGGTGGCCTAGCGTGTATTCATAGGAACACACACTCAATTTCTCACTTAGAGTCCTCTTTGCCCTCCTCCTGTGAATACCTTTGTCTCAGCATCTCAAGTAATAACCTGCCGGTTTGCAAACTTCACACTTTTTATCACCCCCCCGGGAGACAATCTCCCCTTCATCGAGCAACTAATGGAAGTCATCTCTGGCAATGTCGACTCACCCGTGTCCCAAATCTTCCTTGGTGATTTCAACCTTCACTGGTCTAACCCCAATGACCAAGCAGTAACTTGCCTTAAAGCATTTTTTGAATGATCAAGAACTGATTTAGCACTGTGACCAACCAACTCACAATACGGGAGAAACTCTAGACCTTATTATCTCAAAAGGGCAGACCATCACATTGGATACCATTACCCCTTGTGATTGGTCCGATCACCACTGCATCCTGTTTTATACAAACAGGGAGGTATCGTCGAGGAAGGCCCAACCAACGAAATCAAAGATCTGGAAAAGGGACCTCAGATCAATAAACTCAGTTGATCTAGCAGCCCACTGTAAATCTGCCCTCTCCTCCCAAGCAGACTTGATCGATGTTCAGTTACTCACTGACTCCTACAACTCGACCATCTCCAACATCATGGACGACATCGCACCTCTCCAACAAAAAAAATACCTCAACAAAAATATCCAAACCATGGTACAACGACAATTTAAACACGGAGCGCCGCAACCTTAGGGCAGCTGAACGTTCCTGGAGATTTAATCCCTCCTTGGAACAACTAAAACTCCTTAGAGATGTTAGAAGCTTTTACAGCAAACAAATCAAGAGCGCTAAGGCAGACTACTTCAGACACCAACTTGATCAAGCTGCAAACCGCCCCAAGAAACTTTTCGAGTTGGTCAAACAGCAATCAGTGGTAGGCCCAAACAACTCTGACTCCGGAGGCAGCCCACCTTCTTGCGATGATCTTGCTGCTTTCTTCACTGAGAAATCAAGGCTCATCACCATTGAACTCGCTACTAAGAAGGCGCTACTACCATCCCCGGGTCCGCACCACCCCTTGACCTCTCAGAAAAGCACAAACCTATCAGCCTGAACACTAAGAACAATGCGGCATGGGGCACCTTTACCCCATTCAGTGAAAAAGACATCAACAAGATTCTTCAGAACATCAATCCATCTAACCACTTCAGTGACCCGCTGCCACCGGCCATCTTCAAAGAAATCAAGAATGTACTAATTCCCACCTGGACAAGGATTGTCACGCTTCTCTATCACAAGGCATGATCCCTGACTGCCTAAAAGCAGCGCAGGTGTCACCTATACTAAAAAAACCTAACGCAGATAAAACTGACCTCAATAATTTCCGTCCTATCTCCAACATCCCCACATTAGCCAAACTACTTGAAAAATGCGTACAATCCCAACTCTGTGCTCACATAGAGAATTTCCAACTCCTAGACCAGCATCAATCCGGCTTTCGGAAGGGGCACAGTACCGAATCGGCTCTCACGCACGTTATGGATGACATCTTAAAAATGCTTGACCAAAATGATTCCTGCCTCCTAATCCTCCTTGACCTTTCTTCCGCTTTCAACACGGTTAATGACGACAACCTTCTAGCCATTCTGAAGAACAGGATTGGTTTCTCGGGTTGGGTATTACAATGGTTCTTGTCCTTCCCTCACCACAGATCACAAAGAATCAAGGCACCCCACTCCCTCTCCCAGCCCTCTCCAGTACTCATGGGTGTCCCCCAAGGGTCCGCCCTATCTCCTATCCTCTTCAACCTTTTCTTGGAACCACTAGCTAATTCTCTAAATTCCACGAACATTCTCTTCCATATGTACGCGGACGACACACAACTTTATTTGAAAATATTATCCCCGGACAACATCATCTCACTCAACACTACCTTAAATACGCAAAACTGGTTAACGGAGAACCATCTACTGCTCAACACCTCCAAAACTGAATTCCTTTTCATCTCTCCCCCGAACCACATCCCCAAGCTAGACCCTTGGCTGAATCACCTCACTGCCTTCAATTGCACCCCTCTCATCATAGACTCAGCCAAATCTCTCGGAATCACCCTGGACAAACACCTGAATATGAAAAATCATATCAGCAATGTGTGTAAGGGAGCTAATCACTTGATCAGGACACTCAGAAACATCAAGCCATTCCTTCCACAAAAGGACTTCAAGCAGGTGGTACAAGCACTGGTCCTGCCGAGGCTGGACTACGGCAGCGCTACGCTCTGTGGCCTTCCCAAATACATCCTGGCTCCCCTAAGGGCATCACTGAATGCTGCGGCCATACTGGTCACAGGGACCAAACGAAATGAGCACATATCCTGAATCCTAAAATCTCTTAAATGGTTGCCCTACGAAGCTCGAATTCAGTTAAAGATTGCCGTCCTGGCGCACAAAGCCCTGCATTTCAAAACTCCCAGGTACCTAGTGCAAAAGCTTGAATTATCCTGCGGTGGGAGAGCCTCAAGAAGCGCCATCACTCTCCTCCTGAAACCACCCATCCTTAGCAAAAAGAGAACCGGTCTCCGAGCCTTCTCCGGCGCTGCCCCAAGGATATGGAACTCTCTTCCACCAGAAGTACACAGAATCTCTTCAACGACTGCTTTCAAACTGGAAGCCAAAAGATTCCTAATGAACGCATTTTTACCTTAACTTGGGCCAGGATCACTTGCTCAAAATCATTGTTCCTACAACCATTGTACCTTCATGTGATGCTGCTCTTCTTTACCGCATTGTGTGTCCCCCTTCGTAGCCCGGTATATTTATGTTTATAGTATTACGCTCCTTGATGCACTTGTCTGGGAAACATGCGAGTATTCCTGTTGTGTATTCCTACTTGATGTTGATATTGGATCTATGCTCTTCTTTTCCGCATTGTGTACCCCCTTTCGTAGCCTGCTACATACCTGTTTATTGTACTACTCTGCTTGATTCATTTGTCTGGGAATTATGTGATTATTTGTCTGGGATTTATGCGATTATTCCGGTTGTGTATTCTTACTTGTTGTCGATATTGGATTTATGTCCTTCCTTCCTTTGTAAAGCGCTCTGATATCCTTCGGGATCTTGTTCGCGCTATATAAAACTTTATAAATAAATAAACATTTGCAGGTGCCATTGACTGCGGAGGAGGGACAGCCCCGGCTCGATTGCACTGGTTGAGTGCCCTGCTGACCAACCTGTGGGTGCCCCGGGGAGGCGACGTCGAGACCCGGAAGGCCCGGGCGGGTGACTGGCATGGCATAGCGGCCCCACCCGAGAAGCGGACTGCCTGTCTGGTACCCCCGCAGAAACGAGGTAACGTTGAGGGCTGGGACTGCTGGCGGCCCTAAAACGAGCAGCTGAGGCCTGAATCGGCCGCACAGGGCCAAAGAGGACAGAGCTTCGAAGTGCAGTGTACGTGAGTTCACATCCTTATCACATGCCGTAGGAAAGGACAGGCTCGTGTCCTGCAGTATGCGGAGCCCTGCAGTGGCGGTGAGACACTGAGTGGCTGAGCTCGGTGGAAACTGGTTCCCCATTGCAAAATAACTAGCAGACTTCAGGGGGATGATTTCAGCTAGCCGTGGCTGCGCAGCACACGCTGAGTAAAAGTTTAGTAAGATAAGAGAGAAACTCGTCGAACCGCCACTCAAGAAACAGTGGAAGAAAAATTGGGAGCAAATAGATAAAAGCTTCAAACCTTAAGCACCACCTGTGATTACGCCCCCCCCGAACTGTACTTTTAAATATAAATATGGTGAAAAACAGAGGAGGCAAGACAGCCCAAGCCAATAAAATCTCTAATTACGCCCAACCGCTTCCATTAGATCAGGGGGCTCAAATGCAGACGCTGACCACCGACGCAGAGGAGCCGGCTCGAAACACTGACCGACCCCTGTACATAACAGAAGTGCTCACGCCATTCACTCCATGTGCGATGAACTAAAAAATAAGATTGACTCTGTGGCTATAGATGTGAACTTACTTCGTTGCGACTTGCGAAAAGTTTCAGAAAGGGTCACAGCTACTGAACAGACGGTGGACACACTACAGACGGAGCTACACACATTGAGGGATACTGTGATCAACCTCCAGAAAGAGTGGTGCGACTAGACGAACATGCCGAGGATGCCGAAGGAAGTTCTCGGCGGAATAATCTTCGTTTTATCGGATTTCCGGAGAAAGCAGAGGGCCTGTCGGCGGAATTGTTCCTGGAAAAATGGCTGGTTGGTGTACTGGCCCCAAAGAAACTCTCAAAGTTTTTTTTACTGTGGAGAGGGGACACAGGCCATTAGTTCCCCCTCCCAAAACCGGGGGCACCTCCCAGAGCCATCATAGCTCGATTTCTTAATTTCCGGGATCAAGACTCCATATTACAACTGTCCCGTAACAGAGGCCAGCTGAACTACGCAGGACACCAGATTTCAATTTACCCGGATTACACGAAGAGAGTACAGGAACAAAGACGAGCTTTCCTAGCCGTGAAGTGCCGTATGAGAGACCTGAACCTTAAGTACAGTCTCTTCTTCCCAGCGAAACTAAGGGTGGAGTGCGGCGGCAGAACATTGTTTTTCTTTTCAGTAGGTGAATCGGCCGACTGGCTGGATGCAAGAGGTTCTCCGGGACCCTGTTTGGTCCCCTCCACAATGACACCAAGGAAACCCAGATCCCGAAACCAATCTAGGAGTCGATGTCAGCAGAAGCAGTCACAGGACAGCGCCAAAAGCCCCAGCCCCAGCAGAATCAGGGTCTTCCCTGACGGGACTTTGCAAGCGTCAGACGTTGTCCCGGACTCGAGACCTTCATCGCTGGGACACCCATTAAACAGTAATTTGAGTGAGGACACAGACACCTGAAAGGGGTCAGAGGTGGAGACATTTGAACTGAATGGACTTTCTCGACATATCCTATGATCCAAATTCTTGGTAAGATCAGACTATTAGGGGGATCGGGGGAGGTAATCACATCACAGAGTTTACCACACAAACTGTAACAGATGGTGGGGGCCTGCCCCCCCCCCAGAGGCTGGTGCCTGTCGATGGAGTTAGAGGCTAGTCCTCATACCTCGGCGGCCAACCAACCACTTCCTTAGAATGGGGCGGGAGGGGAGGGAAGGGACACTAATGTCTAGTTGTTTTATACCTATATAAGGTAATTTGTTGTTGGGGTTGAAGCAGGGGAAATGGGGCGACATCTACATACCTTCACTGGGTTACGTTTTGAAGGGGTGGGGAATGTGATATTGCCCAAGGGGAGGGGGGATGTTGGGGTAGTTATGTTCTGGGGCAAGCAGACCTTCCTTCATAGGGATCAGTTGGGAGAATGCAACATGTTGTACGAGTGGATGACAATGATCACCTTTATGAGAACAGAGTGGAATTATGTCGGGTGGAGTGGCAAACGAGATGTGCTGTGGCAACCACCATGAGCAAGTTAATTACGTGGAATGTGCGAGGCATTGCTGCATTTGAAAAACGTAGGCGAACATTTGCCTATTTGAAAAGATATAAGGTGGCGGTGGCTTGTCTCCAAGAGACTCACATTTGGGAAGACTCAATAAAATGTTTGAGGAAACGGTGGAGGGGGCAAATGTACGCCACTTCGTACTCTGGGTTTGCACGGGGGCCCTTATATGGGTGGCACCAGGGATCCCGTTCCAACACCTACATCATGTGATTGATACAGACGGGAGGTACGTCATTCTACACGGGAGGTTGGATGGCTCAGAAATATGCATCATTAATGTCTATGCCCCGAATGACGATAACGCCTCCTTTTTTGGCGATCTTCTTGAGGCGGCCTCCCCCTATCTAGGGGCCCCAATAATGCTAGCGGGAGATATTAACTGTGTTCTGGATGGCACTCTAGACAGGGAGCCTCCACGACTGCATACTAAGCCAAAAATGACTAATACACTACTACAAGGGGTGCTGCAGGGACTGCAACTACAAGATGTATGGCGGGAACGCCACCCACTATGAAACAGTTTTCCTGCTATACACCGGCCACGCAGACTTTCAGTAGACTAGATTATTGGTTTTTGTCCTCGGATCTGGGTTGGAGTGTGGGAGGGATAACATACCAGCCGAGATATTTGTCAGACCACGCCCCGATCATACTGGAGTTGGGGGCCAGACGGGTTAGGTCTGAGATTCCTCTATGGTGGCTCAAAAGCGAGGCGCTCACGGATCCGCCATTTGTTGCCACAGTGTCTGCACAATTGCGTAAATATTTCCAGGAGAACTGGGGATCGGCATCGAGCCGTGCAAATGAATGGGAGGCCATGAAAGTAGTTATTCGGGGCATATGTATAAAAACCACATATGGAGTACGAACCCAGTTGGAGCGGGACGTGGCCACACATGAGTCCAACTTGGGAAAACTGGCCCCTCAAAAATTGAAAAAGTGGACCGCGGCCAAGGAAGCACTCATGACCGACCTCCGCAGATTAGAAAAACATGTTCATACAACATATCGGCAAAGACTCTATAAAGAAGGGGATAGAACTGGGGCTTTACTAGCGCGCTTGACAAAGCAGGAAACGCCCACTACTCAAATATTACAAATACAAGCTGAAAATGGGGCATTAGTATACGCACAACGAGCCATTGCAGAGGCCCTAGCGCCCCACCTAGAAAAGGTATACACCAGGCGCTCTGAACCAGAGCTGGGGATAATGATAGAATACCTGGATGTGCTAGAGCTCCCCCATCTCACAACAGAAGAGCAGGAGACCCTAGGCTCCCCGATCACTAAAGACGAAATAAATGGTACCATAGGACGTCTCTAAGCAGCTAAAAGCCCAGGCTCCGATGGACTCCCTGCGGAGTTCTACAGGTGTTTTGAACCGCTTTTGGTGGATAGACTATTCGAGGTCTATAACGAAGCGCTAAACAAAGGGACTCTTCCAACTACCATTGGCGAAGCACTTGTCGCCATGATCCTAAAAAAAGGTAAAGATAAAGGCCTACCTAGTTCCTACAGAGCGATATCATTGTTAAACATTGAGGTAAAAATACTAAGTGTTATCATGGCTGAACGTCTTCTCCCACTGATGAAACGACTGATCCTTTCTGATCAGGCAGGGTTTATCCCTGGATGGAACATGACATACAATTTGAGGCGTTTGGCACACGTGTGGCAGGCCCCTAGTCTAATGGAGACTGATAATGCGATTGCATCACTAGATATCGAGCAAGCGTTCGATTCAGTGGAGTGGCCATATATGTGGCAGGTTCTTCGGCAAATAGGGGTAGGCGACCAATATCTTAAATGGAGCCAACTGCTCTACACCACCCCCACGGCCAGGGTGCGAGTGGGCAGGACAGTATCGAGGAAAATAACCCTAAGGCGAGGCACACGGCAGGGATGCCCACTGTCACCCCTGTTTTTTGCAATCGTTATGGAACCAATGACCGTTCGTCTAAGAGCTGTCATGGATACCTGGGGAATACGGTTGGGAAACACTAATCATGTGGTATCCTTATATGCCGATGACACATTGGTCTACCTGAAGCAGCCGAAGCGTTCGGTCCCGATACTTATGGCAGAAATGCGACAATTTGGTAACATTTTGGGACTACACCTTAACCCTAAAAAATCTAGGGTGATACCAATCGGCAGATTAGCCGCAGTCCTGCCGGAGTCGAGGCCAGCCATACATATACCATGGGCTGAAGAGGGGGCAGATACCTATGTATACACCTGGCGAACGCCGCCGATACCTTTCACAAACTCAACATCGGCCGTGTGTTAGAGGGACTGAAAGGTTCGATTCGCTTTTGGGCTGAACTACTGCTATCACTTATGGGGCGCATAGCGATCATTAAAATGATCATTTTACCACAGTGCCTATATATATTGCAACATTAATTTTACATGATACCACGATCGTATTTTACTACACTAGAAACCCTCATTGGCGATCTCCTGTGGGGGAAAAAACGAAGAAGAGTGCGACTGACGACATTGCAAAGAACATGGGAGAGGGGTGGACTAGAAGTTCCAAGGTTTGAGCTCTATTATATGGCCTCTCAGCTCCAATATGCAGTCTACTGGTTGGATGAAGAAGACAATTGGGAAAAATCCCTCTTGGCTGGGACGTACGGGAGAGACACACTTGCCGAACTGTTGATGATGGGGGGGTGCTCCCCGAGAAACGTCCGTACATAATACGCCATGTGGCAAAAGTGTGGGAAAGTGTAGTACGACGAGTGGTCCAGCATGCCCCATATGTACCCGACATGCCCCTATGGGCAATCCGGCCATTTGCTGTGATTGCAGACTCCGTGTCAGTACGGCATGGAAGGAGGGAGGCTGTCAACTGTTGGGAGACTGCTATAGAGGAGGGCAATGTGAGGACGCACAAAGTAAGTTTGAGTTGGGACCAGGCCAATTCCTACAATATGGGAAAATATCAAGTGTCACGCGGGAGCTCTGGCAAATCTTCCCAGAAGAGCCCCCCGTCACTAATATATTAGCGACAATGTTAACCATGGCACAGGGAAGGCGACTCATCTCCCATCTTTACTGAGCATTACACGAGGACATGCCGAAGGAGCTGTTAGGGCTTCAACAAAAATGGGACACAATATTGAATGGACCTCTGACTGAGGCTGAATGGAGAAAGGTGCGCGAGGGGGTGTCAAAAGTTAGTGTTAATGCACGATTCAAACTACATCACTACAATATTATACATCAAGTGTACCTAACCCCGCGCACACTACATATAATATACCGCACGGATAGCTGTCCCAGATGCAACACGCAGGGAGCAGATTTCCTCCACATGATCTGGCAATGCCCCACGTTACAACCCTACTGGGAAAGAGTCCTAATACGTTTGGGGGAGGCCGCTGGTTGGAACATACCATGGGAGGTCAAGCAAGTGTTACTGGGCCAACTACCTAAACCAAAAAACAAGAAGCTAAGTAGACGTTTTGTTAACTTGGGGTTGGTTTTGGCCAAAAGACGAATAGTGATAGCATGGATGCAACCTCAACCCCCGAAACATGCGGACTGTCTGAGAGATATTAACGAATGGGCAACGGCAGAGTTGGGCAGAATGAGATTTGTAAGAAAAGATGAAAAGGCCGAAGAAGACAGATTGGCGTGGGCCTCCATGATAACGGATCTCCAGGGAGATCAGGAGCCGGCATCCCAACAGAGTAACGAGAGGGAATGCCCCTAGAGGGGCAAGCCACATAGTAACCCAGACCAGCAGGGCCTGACACTCAAACGATAGGGGTGAAACAATACTATAGGTGATCACAAAGTTAGGAACAAAACTGACTCGAAGGACAGGGGCGTGAGGGGTTATTGTTAGAGTTTTTCTGTTATACGAAATGTTGGCAAGACACAATGTGGCAATCCAAAAGCATCAATAGTTAATAATGCAAATGTTTTACAATGTATAGAAGGATAAATACAAACGGACATATACAACTTAGGGGCACATGCATCAAGGTAGGCTTTGCGATTCCTTAATTGCGATTATTAAGGAATCGCAATTAAGGAATCGCAAAAGCCTATGCATGTAGGAATCGCTATAAAAATAGCGATTCCTAAACATTCCTTAATTGCGACTCGCTAATTGCGAGTCGCAATTAAGGAATACCTCCCCATTAATTCCTATGGGCCTAGAGGCCCATAGGAATGAATGGGAAGACATTCTCAATTAGCGATTCGCAATTAGAGAATCGCAAATTGAGAATGCAATTTCAAGGGTGCCAGGGTGTCAAAATGACACCCTGTTGCACCCTGAAATTGTGATGTGCACCCATGTTGCGCACACACATGCCCCAAGGGCATGTGTGTGTGTAACCTAAAACTTAAAAATGCATTTTAGAGCATTTTTCGAAGGTTTTGCAAATTACAGACAAGTTTGATTTGTCTGTAATTTGCGGTCCCAAATAGCGAAATCGCTATTTGAAAGTGCTTCTAGCATTGCATTTAAGGAATCGCAAATTGCGATTCCTTAAATGCAATCGCAATTTAGGAATTCGCAATTAATTGCGAATTCTTAAATTGCGCATAGGAAACACTTTCATGCATCTCCAAAGGCCAATTTGCGATCGCAAACGGCCGATTTTTGCGATTCGCACCGTTTGCGATCGCAAAAACCTTTGATGCATGTGCCCCTAAGTGTCTAAAGTGCAATAGGAACTGTATTAAGTATTCTACATTGATATGCTGTGTAATAATGTGCTCTGTATACAAGTGTAAATGCCAATAAAAATAATTAAAAAAAAAAATGTATGTGGGGTACTGTGTATACGAATACACATGCATTGACAGTGGAAAAAAGTTTAAATCTACAGTTGACCCTAAACTACCAAATGAAGACCGCATTGCTGTTTTACCCACATGTGAGGTCAGATATATGAATAAAATGAGATATAATAAATCCAATTTGAATACTGAGTCAGAAAGATCTAGAGCTAATTAAGAGGTTGCAGAACAATAAATCCATTATCGTTAGAAAACGTACGAGGGAAACAAAGGAGTGATCCTTATTTACATAAATTGCGAGAAAGAAGCTTAAACTTAACTAAATTACATAGTTTGTTATTAAAAAAAGTACCAACGGACAGTCTTAAAGGGCTGAAAATAGAGGTGTATTTACTATTAGACACATGGTTTTAAATGATGAATACAGTTATGTGAATATATCAAATTCAAAAGTTCAAGTAAATTACTTATTGTCTAAAGAAGGTGATAAGCATTTGCCTGGAAGACCTATGTTTGATGAGTTAGGTGCGTAGTTGTGCATTTAGCTTTATTTGTGGTCACACCACTATAATATATTAAAAACACTAGTGATTTGTTTTAATAGACTACAAGATGTACTATGGGAGAAAGAATATATGTTAGTGACAATGTATTTCAAACCCCTCTATACATGCACCAACCAAAAGAATGGATTTGAAGCTATGTAAAGATGTTTGATTACCAAATCAGCACATTTTCTTGTTCACAGATCAATGTTTTTGGAACTTGTGTTTTTGTACTCAACAATATATACTTTTTTAATGAAGATTAATTGTATAAACAAAAGCAAGGAATTAAGATGGGCTGAAGATTTGTTTCCGCTAATGCCAACCTTTTTAAGAAGTGATATGAATGGGATCATGTCTTTAAAAATATATGAATCAATATAAAGAGAAGATTGTACTACGCTGTTGCTCTATTGAAGACATTTTATCATAGTTACAGGTTATAAGGAAACCTTGTTGGATTTACTTAGTCTATTGAATGTAAATGAAGTCAGCAGGGAATGAAGTTTAGGTTGTGAAACCTAAATAGCAGATGTTGCACTGGAAAGTAAACTACAGAGAAAGTAACATCCAGAAACATCGTGGACTTCAAATAAAAAACATTCCATATGGTGAATTCCTGGGGGCACAATGCGTGTACAGCAACATTTTGAAATGTATTTATGAGGGCAGAGATTTATTGAAAAAGGTCCCGATTGAAAGATCAGAGTACAAAAATGAACTTCTTAAAAGTAAAACTACTACTAAGGCTTTGCGATTGGCATCAGTTGAGATTTGATTTATACCTAAATTTATTGCAGAAATTAGCAGTAGTTCCGAATTATGACATTGGCTTTCATTTACAATTGACCAAGTTAAAGAGTTGGACATTAAATAACAGGGATAACATTCAAGAGTGATACAACAGAGAGAGATTTGCTAAACCCTGGGGACACCATAGCTTCTCTAACAGAACATGGCCTCTAAGATTCCTGTATCTGAAAATGGATTCTCCAAACGTGGAAATTGTGTATGTTGCAATTACAAAAGGGGAACCGATATGGGGTTGTGGATTGTGTAAAACAAAGTATAAACTTTGTGACTTTCCAAATGTTAACACTCTATATTGTGTCTGCCTGATAACATATCTGTGCTCTCCAACACATGCTGGATCCAGTCTTAGACCCCTCCAGGAGAGGAGGAAGAAGCATTGGAGGGTTCTCACAAACAGAGGCAGAAAATGTGCATTTTATTTTTTATTTATTTATTTATAAAGTTTTATATAGCGCGAACTTGACCCTAGAAGGGTATCAGAGAGCTTTACAAATAGTTCAATAAGTAGAAAATAGATAACCAAGAAACATAAACGCTGACATTGTCCGTTTCAAATCAAGAGTGAGACAGTGAGTTATAAACCAGGACTCAGACGGCATGTGCAAGCCCTGGTTGGAGAACTGGGTCATATCAGTATCCAGAGAAAGAGTCAGTGGGTTTAGTTCAGAGATTTGTTCATTAAAAGCAGTTTGACTTCTTTTTTAAATGAAGTGATTGAAGGGATCAGTCTGATTTCAGGGGGGCAGGGAGTTCCAGATTCTAGGGGCCAATCCGGAGAAGGCTCGGTTACAGGTTTTCTTTTTCCAAAATTTTTGAGGTTTCAACAATAAGGAGCTGGTGCTTCTGGATGATCTGCCACTGCTGGAAAGTTCCAGTTTGTCAGCTAGGTACTTTGGTGTGTTGAAGTGTAGGGCTTTGTGGGTCATGCAAGCAATTTTCATCTGAATCCTTGCCTCATAAGGGAGCCATTTAAGTGCCTTTAGATCTGGAGTGATGTGGTTGTACCTTTTCGATCCAGTGACGAGCCTTGCAGCAGAGTTAAGGGATGCCCTTAGTGGATATCCACACACAACGAGCCCACGGGTCCAAGACATATGACTGAGAGGAAAGTGGACTAAAAAAAACAAGCGCAACGCGGGGGATATCCCTTTTCAGGACTGTTCCCCTCAAACACCATAGGTGTCATGCTTCATCACAGGGGTGCTTCCTCGCGTCAGGACCTAGTCTTAACGCGGGCTACAACCCCCTCTTTACGAGGGAGGAGCTCAGGGATGTTTTTAGTTTGGGCAACTGGGTTGTACTAAAACCCTATGTGAGCATGGTGTATGAAAAAATCATAAAGAATGTGCAGTGCTAAAATGGAAGTGATAGTGAGTTTAAAACTGCCTGAGAGGCTAGCTAACAACGAACTTTATTTAGCTACCTAGCGACAGGATTAAAAAGCAATAAGCTGGGTTATGGAGCTGACCACCATTAGAGACAGCTACATATGCAGGATCAACATGTTTCAGCCATCAGGCTTTCATCAGGATCAGTTAGTGAACAGCTACTGCAACTAGTGTAAAGTGCAGAAGGATGAATGATTTCAAAGGTGCCTCGGTATACTGTACTGAGCCAGAGTGATTGTGTCCAGTAGGCCTCACCGATGGGACCTAGAAAAAAGAAAAGAAGAGAATACAAGCTTGGTTTATACCACATCTAAACAGCCGTGACACTTTTATATTCAAAAAGTGGCAGGAGAAGAGGCACTTACCAATCTAAGGTAAAAATGTTACCACTTCTGTCCGGGGCTAAATTAGCCGTAGGTACACGCGCCAACCAACCTAAGAGAGAAAGGTGGTGGCGTCAAGGTTTTGGACAAAACAAAGACAAAACAAGAAGAGGAGAGAAAAGAGGGTGCAGGAATAGGGGAAACAGGACCCTAGACAGGAATAGTAAAGGGCAGTGTCTGGGTACCTGTCTGGATATGGGTGTTGCATATCTCAGGTGTTGCTATGCTGGACTAGGTTAAACACTGTAAAAGTGGGGCCCAATCGTACTCGTGTAATTATATGGAGAACACCCAGCTAAATTAGAAGTAAGGGGAGTGGTACCACTCATTAGGTCTATGGTGCCGAGTCTGTCTAGGCAAACCACAGTTCTAAAAGAAAAAGGCTTGAGGACAGGTACTATGTCAGGGGACCCTCCCAGGAGGGTATGCATAAATGCTGGCAGAAAAAGTGGGCGCGAAATATTGCGCAAGCCTAAGGTGTTAGACATAAGCAGGGAAAGCCGAAAATGGCACGCTAGACAATCCTTGAACAGAACTGTGGGCCGGTGCTCGCATTGAGGCAATATACTGCAAGAGCACTTACGTGAGCGAGGGCTCGGAGGCAAGCACTGTATCGGGGCCCTCAAAGGAGGGTGGCCTGAGGCGAACAGAGTAGGCGCGAAATAGCGCGCAAGCCCCAAGCTCCGAACATAGGCGGGGAAAGCCAAAGTTTAAGAACAGGGCAGTCCATAAACCGAGCCGTAGGCCAGTGCTCACGTGGAGACGGAGTGTTAAAAAGAGAAGGGAATCGGCACTTACGTGAGCGGAGAGCGTTGTCTCCCAGGGCGGGTGTCCAGGCCGGCAGGTACTCATAAAAGCCGGAGACTCCGTGTTTAAATTTAGCAGGAGGCCGGAAATGAGCGGGGAAAGCTGGGAGAAGTAGTTTAGGCCCAGTGAACGCTGGGAAATGTGGTTTAACACCGTCTCATAAAGGAGTTAGGTGATGGTAGTTGTCTGGAGGCCGGAAATAACCGGGGAAAGCTGGGAGATGTAGTTGCAGCCCTGTGGGCACTAGGAAATGTGGTATGACACCATATCACAATGGAATTGGATGGTGTCATTAACAAAAAGATGGGGGGGGAGAGGATCCTTATGAAGGGTTAGTACTCGCTGGGTAGTCAAGGTAACAAATGGCTGTTTAGATGTGGTATAAACCAAGCTTGTATTCTCTTCTTTTCGTTTCTTTTCTCTAGGTCCCATCGGTGAGGCCTACTGGACACAATCACTCTGGCTCAGTACAGTATAACGAGGCACCTTTGAAATCATTCATCCTTGTCCACTTTACACTAGTTGCAGTAGCTGTTTACTAACTGATCCTGATGAAAGCCTGATGGCTGAAACATGTTGATCCTGCATATGTAGCTGTCTCTAATGGTGGTCAGCTCCATAACCCAGCTTATTGCTTTTTAATCCTGTCGCTAGGTAGCTAAATAAAGTTTGTTGTTAGCTAGCCTCCCAGGCAGTTTTAAACTCACTATCACTTCCATTTTAGCACTGCACATTCTTTATGATTTTTTCATACACCATGCTCACATAGGGTTTTAGTACAACCCAGTTGCCCAAACTAAAAACATCCCTGAGCTCCTCCCTCGTAGAGAGGGGGTTGTGGCCCGCGTTAAGACTAGGTCCTGACGCGAGGAGGCACCCCTGTGATGAAGCATGACACCTATGGTGTGTGAGGGGAACCATCCTGAAAAGGGATATCCCCCGCGTTGCACTTGTTTTTTTAGTCCACTTTCCTCTCAGTCAAACGTCTTGGACACGTGGGCTCGTTGTGTGTGGATATTGACAAGTGGGGAGTGTGCCCACGCAGGTCCTTAAACCTCCTCTAGGCCCTCTTTGTGTGTGTGTACTATGCCCTTAGTGAAGCCAACTTGTTTCTCGGCAGACCACATAGTGTAGCACTCCCATAGTCTAATCTGGGGATCACTAGAGCTTGCACCACTGATTTAAGGTCGTCGAAGGGGAGGAAGGGTTTTAATTTTCTTAGAATGCTCATTTGAAAGTTTGCTCCTTTGGTGGCTGAGCTGATGTGTTCCTGCATGTTGAGATTCTTGTCAAGTATAATTCCCAGTGATCTTATGGAATCAATAATGTGTGGAAGGCAGTTGAAGGCTGTTAAGTGTTTCATCCAATTTTCGATGTCGAGGGATCTATTTGGTGGGGCAATTAAGAGGAATTCAGTTTTGAGCGAGTTGAGTTTAAGGTGGTTTCTGGTTAGCCAGTTTTTTTTTTTTTGTAGAGTTGTGTTGAGTAGACGGATATCCTCGGGGGAGGAGATTTTAAGGTATATTTGGGTGTCATCTGCATACATGTGGTATTGTACATTGGAAACTTTCAGAATTTCCGTTAGAGGCTCCATGAACAGGTTAAAGAGAGTAGGTGATAAGGTGTACCCCTGAGGGACCCCTAAAGTGACCGGAATGGAAGTGGACAAGGATTGGTTAACCTTAATTCTTTGAGTTCTGTTGTGTAGAAATGAGGCGAACCAATTTAGTACAACCCCTGCTAGTCCCATTCTTTGTTCAAGTAATTCAAGGAGGCTGTCATGTTTGACCGTGTCGAAGGCTGAAGATAGGTCTAGGAGGATTAGGAGGCAAGATTTGTTCTCATCTAGCATTTTAAGTGCATCATCAACTATGTGTGTAAGGACTGTTTCCGTGCTGTGACCCTGACGGAAACCGGATTGAAATTGGTCAATAAGGTGGAACTGTTCGATGTGCTTGCATAGTTGGGTATGTACACATTTCTCAAGGAGCTTTGCCAGAGAGGGAATGGTGGAGATGGGACGGAAGTTATCTGGGTTTGTAGGATCTGCTGTGGTTTATTTTAAAATGGGGGTTACCTGCCCTGATTTTAGGCAGTCTGGTAAAGCCCCTTGGAGTAGTGAAACATTCACTATTTTAGTCCAGAGAGGGAGTAAAGAAGTTTTGATCTCATTGAAGATGTTAGCTGGTAGAGGTTCGCTGAAGTGGTTTGAAGGTTTAAGTGTTGTTAAGATATTAAGAATGGCATTTTCATCAAAGGTTTTGAAAGTATCCCACGACGCGTTGTTTTTGAGGGTGAGTCCTTGTAGGTCTGGGTGCTGAACGATCATATGCGGGCCTGGGCTATTTGGGGTTATCATCGGGAGGAGCTCAATTGCTGTTTGGAGATCACTTTCAATCTTTTTAGACTTTTCAAGAAAGAAGGAGGCAAATATGTTGTAGTTTGGCAGCGGAAGGGATCCCATTGTGTAGGGGTTGCGTTTTTGAGTAGACTGATGTTTGATAATTTTGAACAGTTTTCTTGGACGATTTCTGGCTTTGTCTAGTTGAACTCTGAAGAAATTTGCTTTGGAGTTTCTGATGTGATTATTGTATGTGTTCCTCAGTGACCGCAGGTGCTTGAGGTGTTCTAGGGACGGTGAGGATCTCCACACTCGTTCGGCTAGTCTCAAATTGCGTCTTTCTTCATTTAGGCTCCCATTGTACCAAGGTTTGGAGCTCTCTGGTGGGCGGTCTTTTTAGCTGTAAGGGCGCAACTGAATCAAGAATGGTTGTCATGGAGTTGTTATAGTGGTTTGTAAGGTCATGGACATCTGACATGTCCGCTGGAGGAGGCAGGACGTTATTGCTGAGGGATGTCAAGTCATTAAGGTCTATGTCGCGAGTGATCCTTTTCCATTGTCTGGGTTTCTTAAGTTGCGGTTTATGTGTCCTCACTGATTCGGTGATGAGAAAGGTGATGCAGTGGTGGTCTGTCCAGTCACATGGGACGATAGATTCGAGTTGAATGGAGTTTGCTTTAGCAATTATTAGGTCCAGGGTCGCACCCAGGTTGTGTGTAGGGCTGTCGCAGATTTGGTTCAGGTTAAGGTCCGCTAGAGAGGATTTTAGGCTGTTAACTGAGGGGTCTTTCAGGTCGTTCCAATGAAGGTTGAAGTCTCCGAGGAAGATCTGGGAGCAGTGTTGTCCTACTTTGGTAGTGATGATTTCCATGATTTGTTCGATGAACGACAGGTTGTCGCGTGGAGGGTGGTAGATCACGTGTAGTGTACATAGTGGTTTGTTGTTACTCGCAATGTTTATGCAAAGGTATTCACAAGCGGATAACTCAACGGTTTGCAACTGATTCACCGCGAGGTTACTGTGGTGTATGCATTTTAATGGTGTACCATCCTAAAAATGAGATTAAAAGTATCTTTTTGTAAGAATTTGTCAAGTGAAGAACCCACCATAGAGGTGGTGAATTTAAACTGCAACGAACTACTATGCTATGGTTTAGAACTAGTTCACAAAATACAATAAATGAATAATGAACTAATCAGGCAATGCATTTGCAGATTGATTCTTTACATTGATAGAAATGGGGGCAGACTTAAAAGGGTTTTATTGTGGTAGATATTTAGGAGGAAATTACATTGATTGGCTAAGAATTCTGTGTATCTCACAGAATATAAAATATGCCGCTATATAATAGGTTTCTGGGTTCGGTACTTCCATGCTCCCCCATGCGACAGGGCGTATCGCCGTTGTCATCAGCAGGCATCTATTGTATGTCCCCCATATCAAATCTGAGAACATGACTTTTAAGTCATGAAAAAAAGAGGTTGAGGGTGTTAATGAGGGCCATAAAGAAATGCAAAAGATGTGGTAAGACAATCATCTTCAGTATAGTCACCCAGACGATCGGGGACAATGGAAGTAATTCCCAAAATGGCAGGGCTTGCCGTAGACTGGCCATACATTTCTTTAGATTTCCGTCTTAGAAGTCAGTGTCTGAGTGATAGATCTGTACGCCAAAGTATTTTAAAGTGTGCAGTTACCAGTTCAGGGTGATGGTCAGGTACAAAGGACACTCCTCCAAATGTGGGCATTTAAGGGTGTAAAGGCAGGATTTTCCCAATTTACTCTGAGTCCCGAAATGTCACTGAAGTTGCTTAGCAGTAGCACCAGCTGCGGCAAGTGTGTTCTGGCTCCCGCAAATAAATTAACGAGTTATCCACATACCACATTGAGGGTTGTCCCATTTCGATCCTCCACGTTGGGCTTCTTGTCCGTATCCCACATTCCAGGGGTTCCAGAGATAGGACAAAAAATATGGGAGTCAGGGGCAGCCCAGTTGGGTACCTCTGAACAGCTACCATCTGTCCGAAAACACTCTGCCCATTCGAACCCATGCCAGGGGCTCAGCACAGAGCAGGTGTATCCTTCTCAGGAGACCTTCCTCTATTCCCATGGCAGTTAGTACCTCCAAAAGGTAAGGCCAGAGCAAGGTGTCGAAGGCCTTTTCTATGTCCAGGGAGAGTTTCTTTGGAAAGTTGGTACATTAAAATGTCCTGTAATGCTTTTCAAATATTTTCTGATGGTTTACGTTGGCTTTTATTTTGAAGAAATGGCGTTCTGACTTGAAATGGAAGAATGTGGTGGTCAGCCCCATTGGTCTTGAAGGGTTCTTCCAGGGTTTGTTAAAGAGACTTATTCTGTGAGATCCAGAGGTTTAAAGCGTTGTGTTCATTGGGTCGCGTGACATTACAAAAGGATCATATTGATTCAATTCCCTGTTAATACCTCTGTTAAAGTAATCAGGCTTTATGTATAACAGCATTCCAGCTACACCTACGAAAACTATAAGTGAGGGTTATGATCCCGGGCAGGGTAAGAAAATGTTGAGTTCAACATTTTTTAGGTCCGAATATCATTTAGCATAACAATTACTTTATACAATGCAATCAAGTAATAAAAATCTTCATTCTAAATATTTGTGTTTTGCTGATTTATAATTAAAGCATGAACTTTAATAAAAGAGTCTGGAACTTTGTTTCATTATCTGTAGATACCTTCGTATGAGAAGAACGTGGAGCAAATTATGCCTTTGAATAGAGACAGCTCTAACCATAGATTCTCTAACCATAGAGTTTCTAACCATAGAGTTTCCAACCATAGAGTCTCTTACCATAGAGTAGGATACAAAGGCCAAAAGCCTGAGGTTGGAAGTGAGTAATTTAATGCTGACCTCCCTACCCCAAAACATGGAGTTTTACAAGCGCCAACAGAACACGTGACAGAAACCGAAACAATTAAATCATTGCAAGTATGAATTAAAAAAATAAGAGTGTAAACTTCTAGGCGCTGACTATTTGTGAATGCTTCCTGAGAGCTGCCAAGCATGAGAGTGAGGCTAAATACGTCAGAAGCAGCAGTGCCTGGACAAGAACAGGTCACATGGGCAAACAAAATGGTGTCGGTGATCACAGGTATGTTAAAGGTACAGGTGAGACATAAGGATCTTTAAACAGAAAACAATTCACAATGCCGACTCTTATTTGAAGTCAAGGGACAGTTGAGACACAACAAAGTTTTATATATACTCCATGGCAACACATATTTCAAGATAATACAAATGTTATTTTGACTCAACTAGCCGATAACTGAGAAATATTTGACAAACCTAAGTTTGAGTTCCTGTCAGACTCGAAACTTTATGTAGTATTACGCAATTGGGACAGGTAAATGGTTATGTTGGCCAATATTTACTATTTAGTCAATAGCCTAGGGAATTGATTAAGGAGGGAGCTGTCAATTGTTTGGCAACTTGATCTTAATAGTTGAAATGATTATGGTGGGTGGCTTCATGATCATTCACAACATGTTTATCTTGAGTAATTTTAATATGGGATCATTCTGTTTGTAATGTTTACTGACACCTGAATATTAATAATTTTGGAATTTAGTATTTAAGCTGTCTCATACATCTAATGCTGCCATATTTTATTTCCAAATGCTTTTGTCAGGGAATGAGGTGCTGTTTTCTTCTGCACCCTGGCTGTGATGGGGTAGGGTGGTGTTTTGCTATTTCATACAGTGGTGATGGAAGAGGTTTCTTTTCATTTTGCCATGTGGTGGCGAGCACGGGTGCTGCTGTTGTATTGTTCCCATGAGTGTGATGAGATAGGGTGCTGTTTTGTTGTTTCATAGAGTGGTATAGGACGAGGTTTCTTTTCATTTTGCCATGTGGTGGTGAGTGTGAGTGTGCTGTTGTATTGTTCCCATGGCAGTGATGAGGTAGGGTGGTCTTTTGTTGTTTCATAGAGTGGTGATGGAAGAGGTTTCTTTTCATTTTGCCATGTGATGTGAGCGTGGATGGTGCTGTTGTATTGTTCCCACAGCACTGATGGGGTAGGGTGGTGTTTTATTGTTCCATACAGTGGTGACGGAAGAGGTTTCTTTTCATTTTGCCATGCGGTGGCGAGCGTGGGTGGTGCTGTTGCAGCTGTTGTATTGTTCCCATGGCAGTGATGGGGTAAGGTGGTGTTTTGTTGTTTCATACAGTGCTAATGGAAGAGGTTTCTTTTCATTTTGCCATGTAATGGCGAGCGTGGGTGGTGCTGTTGTATTGTTTCCATGACTATGATGAGGTAGGGTGGTGTTTTGTTGTTTCATACAGTAGTGATGGAAGTGGTTTCTTTTCATTTTGCCATGTGGTGGCGAGCACGGAGTGTGCTGTTCTATGGTTCCCATGCCAGTGATGGGAAAGGGTGGTATTTTGTTTTTTCATACAGTAGTGATGGAAGAGGTTTTTTTTCATTTTGCCATGTGGTGGCGAGCATGGGTGGTGCTGTTGTATTGCTCCCATGGCAGTGATGGGTTAGGGTGGTGTTTTGCTGCTTCATAGAGATGTGATGGAAGAGGTTTTTTTTTATTTTGCCATGTGGTGGCGAGCGTGGGTAATGTTGTATTGTTCCCATGGCAGTGATGGGGTAGGATGGTGTTTTATTGTTCCATACAGTGGTGACGGAAGAGGTTTCTTTTCATTTTGCCATGTGGTGGCGAGCGTGGGTGGTGCTGTTGCAGCTGTTGTATTGTTCCCATGGCAGTGATGGGGTAGGGTGGTGTTTTGTTGTTTCATACAGTGGTGATGAAAGAGATTTTTTTTTTCATTTTGCCATATAATGGCGAGCATGGGTGATGCTGTTGTATTGTTTCCATGACTATGATGAGGTAGGGTGGTGTTTTGTTATTTCATACAGTGGTGATGGAAGAGGTTTCTTTTCATTTTGCCATGTGGTGGCGAGCACGGGTGGTGCTGTTGTATTGTTCCCATGAGTGTGATGAGATAGGGTGGTGTTTTGTTGTTTCATAGAGTGGTATCGGAAGAGGTTTCTTTTCATTTTGCCATGTGGTGGTGAGTGTGAGTGGTGCTGTTGTATTGTTCCCATGGCAGTGATGGGGTAGGGTGGTGTTTTATTGTTACATACAGTGGTGACAGAAGAGGTTTCTTTTCATTTTGCCATGCGGTAGCGAGCGTGGGTGGTGCTGTTGCAGCTGTTGTATTGTTCCCATGGCAGTGATGGGGTAAGGTGGTGTTTTGTTGTTTCATTCAGTGCTAATGGAAGAGGTTTCTTTTCATTTTGCCATGTAATGGCGAGCGTGGGTGGCGCTGTTGTATTGTTTCCATGACTATGATGAGGTAGGGTGGTGTTTTGTTGTTTCATACAGTAGTGATGGAAGAGGTTTCTTTTCATTTTGCCATGTGGTGGCGGGCACAGAGGGTGCTGTTCTATGGTTCCCATGCCAGTGATGGGAAAGGGTGGTATTTTGTTTTTTCATACAGTAGTGATGGAAGAGGTTTCTTTTCATTTTGCCATTTGGTGGCGAGCATGGGTGGTGCTGTTGTATTGCTCCCATGGCTGTGATGGGTTAGGGTGGTGTTTTGCTGCTTCATAGAGTAGTGATGGAAGAGGTTGCTTTTCATTTTGCCATGTGGTGGCGAGCATGGGTGGAGTTGTATTGTTCCCATGTCAGAGATGGGGTTGGGTGGTGTCTTGTTGTTTCATACAGTGGTGATGGAAGAGGTTTCTTTTCATTTTGCCATGTGGTGGCGAGCGTGGGTGGTGTTGTATTATTCCCATGGCAGTGATGGGGTGGAGTGGTGTTTTGTTGTTTCATATAGTTTTGATGGAAGAGGTTTCTTTTCATTTTGCCAGGTGGTTGCTAGTGTGGGTGGTGCTGTTGTATTGTTCCCATGGCAATGATGGGGTAGGGTGGTGTTTTATTGTTCCATACAGTGGTGATGGAAGAGGTTTCTTTTCATTTTGCCATGTAATGGCAAGCGTGGGTGGTGCTGTTGTATTGTTTCCATGACTATGATGAGGTAGGGTGGTGTTTTGTTGTTTCATACAGTAGTGATGGAAGAGGTTTCTTTTCATTTTGCCATGTGGTGGCGAGCACGGAGGGTGCTGTTCTATGGTTCCCATGCCAGTGATGGGAAAGGGTGGTATTTTGTTGTTTCATACAGTAGTGATGGAAGAGGTTTCTTTTCATTTTGCCATGTGGTGGCGAGCATGGGTGGTGCTGTTGTATTGCTCCCATGGCAGTGATGGGTTAGGGTGGTATTTTGCTGCTTCATAGAGTTGTGACGGAAGAGGTTTTTTTTCATTTTGCCATGTGGTGGCAAGCTTGGGTAGTGTTGTAATGTTCCCATGGCAGTGATGGGGTAGGATGGTGTTTTATTGTTCCATACAGTGGTGACGGATGAGGTTTCTTTTCCTTTTGCCATGTGGTGGCGAGCTTGGGTGGTGCTGTTGCAGCTGTTGTATTGTTCCCATGGCAGTGATGGGGTAGGGTGGTGTTTTGTCGTTTCATACAGTGGTGATGGAAGAGGTTTCTTTTCATTCTGCCATGTGGTGGCGAGTGTGGGTGGTGTTGTATTGTTGCCATGGCAGTGATGGGATAGGGTGGTGTTCTGTTGTTTCATACAGTATTGATGGAAGAGGTTTCTTTTCATTTTGCCATGTGGTGGCGAGCACGGAGGGTGCTGTTTTATGGTTCCCATGCCAGTGATGGGTAATGGTGGTATTTTGTTTTTTCATACAGTAGTGATGGAAGAGGTTTCTTTTCATTTTGCCATGTGGTGGCGAGCGTGGGTGGTGTTGTATTCTTCCCATGGCATTGATGGGGTAGGATGGTGTTTTATTGTTCCATACAGTGGTGACGGAAGAGGTTTCTTTTCATTTTGCCATGTGGTGGCGAGCTTGGGTGGGGCTGTTGCAGCTGTTGTATTGTTCCCATGGCAGTGATGGGGTAGGGTGGTGTTTTGTTGTTTCATACAGCGGTGATGAAAGAGATTTTTATTTTCCTTTTGCCATGTAATGGCGAGCGTGGGTGATGCTGTTGTATTGTTTCCATGACTATGATGAGGTAGGGTGGTGTTTTGTTGTTTCATAGAGTGGTATCGGAAGAGGTTTCTTTTCATTTTGCCATGTGGTGATGAGTGTGAGTGGTGCTGTTGTATGTTTCCCATGTAAGTGATGGGGTAGTGTGGTGTTTTGTTGTTTCATGCAGTGCTAATGGAAGAGGTTTCTTTTCATTTTGCCATGTGGTTGCTAGCGTGAGTGGTGCTGTTGTATTGCTCCCATGGCAGTGATGGGTTAGGGTGGTGTATTGCTGCTTCATAGAGTTGTGACGGAAGAGGTTTCTTTTCATTTTGCCATGTGGTGGCGAGCGTGGGTGGTGTTGTATTGTTCTCATGTCAGTGATGGGGTAGGGTGGTGTTTCGTTGTTTCATACAGTGGTGATGGAAGAGGTTTCTTCTCATTTTGCCATGTGGTGGCGAGCGCGGGTGGTGCTGTTGTATTGTTTCCATGACTATGATGAGGTAGGGTGGTGTTTTGTTGTTTCATACAGTAGTGATGGAAGATGTTTCTTTTCATTTTGCCATGTGGTGGCGAGCACGGAGGGTGCTGTTGTATGGTTCCCATGGCGGTGATGAGGTAGGGTGGTGTTTTGTTGTTTTGTACAGTGGTGATGGAAGAGGTTTCTTTTCATGTTGCCATGTGGTTGCTAGTGTGGGTGGTGCTATTGTATTGCTCCCATGGCAGTGATGTGTTAGGGTGGTGTTTTGCTACTTCATAGAGTTGTGACGGAAGAGGTTTCTTTTCATTTTGCCATGTGGTGGCGAGTGTGGGTGGTGTTGTATTGTTGCCATGGCAGTGATGGGATAGGGTGGTGTTTTGTCGTTTCATACAGTGGTGATGGAAGAGGTTTTTTTTCATTTTGCCATGTGGTGGTGAGTGTGGGTGGTGTTGTTGTATTGTTCCCATGGCAGTTATGAGTTAGGGTGGTGTTGTTTCATACAGTGGTGATGGAAGAGGTTTCTTTTCATTTTGCCATGTGGTGGCGAGCATGGGTGGTGCTGTTGTATTGTTCCCATGAGTGTAATGAGATAGGGTGGTGTTTTGTTGTTTCATAGAGTGGTATCGGAAGAGGTTTCTTTTCATTTTGCTATGTGGTGGTGAGTGTGAGTGGTGCTGTTGTATTGTTCCCATGGCAGTGATGTGTTAGGGTGGTGTTGTTTCATAGAGTGGTGATGGAAGAGGTTTCTTTTCATTTTGCCATGTGGTGGCGAGCATGGGTGGTGCTGTTGTATTGTTCCCATGAGTGTGATGAGATAGGGTGGTGTTTTGTTGTTTCATAGAGTGGTATCGGAAGAGGTTTCTTTTCATTTTGCCATGTGGTGGCGAGCATGGGTGGTGCTGTTGTATTGTTCCCATGAGTGTGATGAGATAGGGTGGTCTTTTGTTGTTTCATAGAGTGGTGATGGAAGAGGTTACTTTTCATTTTGCCATGTGGTGTGAGCGTGGATGGTGCTGTTGTATTGTTTCCACGGCAATGATGGGGTAGGGTGGTGTTTTATTGGTCCATACAGTGGTGACGGAAGAGGTTTCTTTTCATTTTGCCTTGCGGTGGCGAGCGTGGGTAGTGCTGTTGCAGCTGTTGTTTTGTTCCCATGGCAGTGATGGGGTAAGGTGGTGTTTTGTTTTTTCATACAGTGCTAATGAAAGAGGTTTCTTTTCATTTTGCCAAGTAATGGCGAGCGTGGGTGGTGCTGTTGTATTGTTTCCATGACTATGATGAGGTAGGGTGGTGTTTTGTTTTTTCATACAGTGGTGATGGAAGAGGTTTCTTTTCATTTTGCCATGTGGTGGCGAGCGTGGTGGTGTTGTATTATTTAATGTATAAGAAAAAGAGGGGGATGAGAAACACGAAAGAACCGAACTAGGTTCAAATGAAACTGCACAGCCAAACTCAAATGAATCCAATCAATCAAATCATCAAATTTCATCTTTATTTTCCTCTGACTTTACTCCATTATTACTGCTTTATTTTTCCTCATTTATTTCGATTCATTTTATTCATCCAGGTATGCTTGGCGTAAGTAAAACGCAGGAGACATAGAACCAATCCACATGTCACGATTTATTAAAAAATGTCCCAATGCATTTCGGGAAACTTCCTTCGTCAGGGGACTCTAAAATACAAAAGTAACAAACACCACCATCAACGTCATTGTTTCACATGTCACTGCTTAATTTAAAAAATATTCATCTCATTAAATATTCCTTTTTTAACGTGTATCAAATACCCGTAAAACAGCATTTCGTGATGGCCAACTCTACATAAATAAATCATACTGAGAATTGCACTCATTAATCCTACCCACATCATTTTCTTCTATCCCCAGGAGTCTCCCATACCTCCATTGCACCCTCCTCCCATGTGCTCAAAACGCTGCTGCATCTAACTGATAGTTTATCAGCTGTAGGCTTACCGTGACATCTCTCGGGTTACTACCGTGGTTAAAAGTCCGTTTTCTCACGCTGACGAAGGGAAGTTTCCCGAAATGCTTTGGGACATTTTTTAATAAATCGTGACATGTGGATTGATTCTATGTCATCTGCGTTTTACATACGCCAAGCATACCTGGATGAATAAAATGAATCGAAATAAACGAAGAAAAGAAAGCATTAATAATGGAGTAAAGTCAGAGGAAAATAAAGATGAAATTTGATGATTTGATTGATTGGATTCATTTGAGTTTGGCTGTGCAGTTTGATTTGAACCTAGTTCGGTTCTTTCGTGTTTCGGTGTTGTATTATTGCCATGGCAGTGATGCGGTGGAGTGGTGTTTTGTTGTTTCATATAGTTTTGATGGAAGAGGTTTCTTTTCATTTTGCCATGTGGTGGCGAGCGCGGGTGGTGCTGTTGTATTGTTTCCATGACTATGATGAGGTAGGGTGGTGTTTTGTTGTTTCATATAGTTTTGATGGAAGAGGTTTCTATTCATTTTGCCATGTGGTTGGTGCTGTTGTATTGTTCCCATGGCAGTGATGGGTTAGGGTGGTGTTTTGCTGCTTCATAGAGTTGTGACAGAAGAGGTTTCTTTTCATTTTGCCATGTGGTGGCGAGCGTGGGTGTTGCTGTTGTATTGCTCCCATGGCAGTGATGGGTTAGGGTGATGTTTTGCTGCTTCATAGACTTGTGACGGAAGAGGTTTCTTTTCATTTTGCCATGTGGTGGCGAGCGAGTGTGGGTGGTGTTGTATTGTTGCCATGGCGGTGATGGGGTAGGGTGGTGTTTTGTTGTTTCATACAGGTGTGACAGAAGAGGTTTCTTTTCATTTTGCCATGTGGTGGCGAGCGTGGGTGGTGTTGTATTGTTCCCATGGCAGTGATGGGGTAGGGTGGTGTTTTGTCGTTTCATATAGTTTTGATGGAAGAGGTTTCTTTTCATTTTGCCATGTGGTGGTGAGTGTGAGTGGTGCTGTTGTATTTTTCCCATGGCAGTAATGGGGTAGGGTGGTCTTTTGTTGTTTCATAGAGTGGTGATGGAAGAGGTTTCTTTTCATTTTGCCATGTGGTATGAGCGTGGATGGTGCTGTTGTATTGTTCCCATGGCAGTAATGGGGTAGGGTGGTGTTTTATTGTTCCATACAGTGGTGACGGAAGAGGTTTCTCTTCATTTTGCCATGCGGTGGCGAGCGTGGGTGGTGCGGTTGCAGCTGTTGTATTGTTCCCATGACAGTGTTGGGGTAGGGTGGTGTTTTATTGTTCCATTCAGTGCTAATGGAAGAGGTTTCTTTCATTTTGCCATGTAATGGCGAGCGTGGGTGGTGCTGTTATATTGTTTCCATGACTATTATGAGGTAGGGTGGTGTTTTGTTGTTTCATACAGTAGTGATGGAAGAGGTTTCTTTTCATTTTGCCATGTGGTGGCGAGTACGGAGGGTGCTGTTCTATGGTTCCCATGCCAGTAATGGCAAAGGGTGGTATTTTGTTTTTTCATACAGTTGTGATGGAAGAGGTTTCTTTTCATTTTGCCATGTGGTGGCGAGCATGGATGTTGCTGTTGTATTGCTCCCATGGCAGTGATGGGTTAGGGTGGTGTTTTGCTGCTTCATAGAGTTGTGACGGAAGAGGTTTTTTTTTCATTTTGCCATGTGGTGGCGAGCGTGCTTGGTGTTGTATTGTTCCCATGGCAGTGATGGGGTAGGATGGTGTTTTATTGTTCCATACAGTGGTGACGGAAGAGGTTTCTTTTCATTTTGCCATGTGGTGGCGAGCGTGGGTGGTGCTGTTGCAGCTGTTGTATTGTTCCCATGGCAGTGATGGGGTAGGGTGGTGTTTTGTTGTTTCATACAGTGCTGATGGAAGAGGTTTCTTTTCATTTTGCCATGTAATGGCGATTGTGGGTGGTGCTGTTGTATTGTTTCCATGACTATGAATGAGGTAGGGTGGTGTTTTGTTGTTTCATACAGTAGTGATGGAAGAGATTTCTTTTCATTTTGCCATGTGGTGGCGAGCACGGAGGCTGCTGTTGTATGGTTCCCATGTAAGTGATGGGGTAGGGTGGTGTTTTGTTGTTTCATACAGTGCTGATGGAAGAGGTTTCTTTTCATTTTGCCATGTGGTTGGTAGCGTTGGTGGTGCTGTTGTATTGGTCCCATGGCAGTGATGGGTTAGGGTGGTGTTTTGCTGCTTCATAGAGTTGTGACGGAAGAGGTTTCTTTTCATTTTGCCATGTGGTGGCGAGCGGGGGTGGTGTTGTATTGTTCCCATGTCAGTGATGGGGTTGGGTGGTGTTTTGGTGTTTCATACAGTGGTGATAGAAGAGGTTTCTTTTCATTTTGCCATGTGGTGGCGAGCGTGGGTGGTGTTGTATTATTCCCATGGCAGTGATGGGGTGGAGTAGTGTTTTGTTGTTTCATATAGTTTTGATGGAAGAGGTTTCTTTTTATTTTGACATGTGGTTGCTAGTGTGGGTGGTGCTGTTGTATTGCTCCCATGGCAGTGATGTGTTAGGGTGGTGTTTTGCTGCTTCATAGAGTTGTGACGGAAGAGGTTTCTTTTCATTTTGCCATATGGTGGCGAGCGTGGGTGGTGTTGTATTGTTCCCATGGCAGTGATGGGGTAGAGTGGTGTTTTGTTGTTTCATATAGTTTTGATGGAAGAGGTTTCTTTTCATTTTGCCATGTGGTTGGTGCTGTTGTATTGTTCCCACCACAGTGATGGGGTAGAGTAGTGTTTTGTTGTTTCATACAGTTTTGATGGAAGAGGTTTCTTTTCATTTTGCCATGTGGTTGCTAGCGTGGGTGGTGCTGTTGTATTGCTCCCATGGCAATGATGGGTTACGGTGGTGTTTGGCTGCTTCATAGAGTTGTGATGGAAGAGGTTTCTTTTTTCATTTTGCCATGTGGTGGTGTGCGTGGGTGGTGCTGTTGTATTGTTTCCATGACTATGATGAGGTAGGGTGGTGTTTTGTTGTTTCATAGAGTAGTGATGGAATAGGTTTCTTTTCATTTTGCCATGTGGTGGTGAGTGTGGGTGGTGTTGTTGTATTGTTCCCATGGCAGTTATGGGTTAGGGTGGTGTTGTTTCATAGAGTGGTGATGGAAGAGGTTTGTTTTCATTTTGCCATGTGGTGGCGAGCACGGAGGGTGCTGTTGTATGGTTCCCATGGCAGTGATGGGGTAGAGTGGTGTTTTGTTGTTTCATATAGTTTTGATGGAAGAGGTTTCTTTTCATTTTGCCATGTGGTTGGTGCTGTTGTATTGTTCCCACCACAGTGATGGGGTAGAGTAGTGTTTTGTTGTTTCATACAGTTTTGATGGAAGAGGTTCTTTTCATTTTGCCATGTGGTTGCTAGCGTGGGTGGTGCTGTTGTATTGTTTCCATGACTATGAAGAGGTAGGGTGGTGTTTTGTTTTTTCATACAGTGGTGATGGAAGAGGTTTCTTTTCATTTTGCCATGTGGTGGCGAGCGTGGTGGTGTTGTATTATTTAATGTATAAGAAAAAGAGGGGGATGAGAAACACGAAAGAACCGAACTAGGTTCAAATGAAACTGCACAGCCAAACTCAAATGAATCCAATCAATCAAATCATCAAATTTCATCTTTATTTTCCTCTGACTTTACTCCATTATTACTGCTTTATTTTTCCTCATTTATTTCGATTCATTTTATTCATCCAGGTATGCTTGGCGTAAGTAAAACGCAGGAGACATAGAACCAATCCACATGTCACGATTTATTAAAAAATGTCCCAATGCATTTCGGGAAACTTCCCTTCGTCAGGGGACTCTAAAATACAAAAGTAACAAACACCACCATCAACGTCATTGTTTCACATGTCACTGCTTAATTTAAAAAATATTCATCTCATTAAATATTCCTTTTTTAACGTGTATCAAATACTTGTAAAACAGCATTTCGTGATGGCCAACTCTACATAAATAAATCATACTGAGAATTGCACTCATTAATCCTACCCACATCATTTTCTTCTATCCCCAGGAGTCTCCCATACCTCCATTGCACCCTCCTCCCATGTGCTCAAAACGCTGCTGCATCTAACTGATAGTTTATCAGCTGTAGGCTTACCGTGACATCTCTCGGGTTACTACCGTGGTTAAAAGTCCGTTTTCTCACGCTGACGAAGGGAAGTTTCCCGAAATGCATTGGGACATTTTTTAATAAATCGTGACATGTGGATTGATTCTATGTCATCTGCGTTTTACATACGCCAAGCATACCTGGATGAATAAAATGAATCGAAATAAACGAAGAAAAAGAAAGCATTAATAATGGAGTAAAGTCAGAGGAAAATAAAGATGAAATTTGATGATTTGATTGATTGGATTCATTTGAGTTTGGCTGTGCAGTTTGATTTGAACCTAGTTCGGTTCTTTCGTGTTTCGGTGTTGTATTATTGCCATGGCAGTGATGCGGTGGAGTGGTGTTTTGTTGTTTCATATAGTTTTGATGGAAGAGGTTTCTTTTCATTTTGCCATGTGGTGGCGAGCGCGGGTGGTGCTGTTGTATTGTTTCCATGACTATGATGAGGTAGGGTGGTGTTTTGTTGTTTCATATAGTTTTGATGGAAGAGGTTTCTATTCATTTTGCCATGTGGTTGGTGCTGTTGTATTGTTCCCATGGCAGTGATGGGTTAGGGTGGTGTTTTGCTGCTTCATAGAGTTGTGACAGAAGAGGTTTCTTTTCATTTTGCCATGTGGTGGCGAGCGTGGGTGTTGCTGTTGTATTGCTCCCATGGCAGTGATGGGTTAGGGTGATGTTTTGCTGCTTCATAGACTTGTGACGGAAGAGGTTTCTTTTCATTTTGCCATGTGGTGGCGAGCAAGTGTGGGTGGTGTTGTATTGTTGCCATGGCGGTGATGGGGTAGGGTGGTGTTTTGTTGTTTCATACAGGTGTGAAAGAAGAGGTTTCTTTTCATTTTGCCATGTGGTGGCGAGCGTGGGTGGTGTTGTATTGTTCCCATGGCAGTGATGGGGTAGGGTGGTGTTTTGTCGTTTCATATAGTTTTGATGGAAGAGGTTTCTTTTCATTTTGCCATGTGGTGGTGAGTGTGAGTGGTGCTGTTGTATTGTTCCCCTGGCAGTAATGGGGTAGGGTGGTCTTTTGTTGTTTCATAGAGTGGTGATGGAAGAGGTTTCTTTTCATTTTGCCATGTGGTATGAGCGTGGATGGTGCTGTTGTATTGTTCCCATGGCAGTAATGGGGTAGGGTGGTGTTTTATTGTTCCATACAGTGCTGACGGAAGAGGTTTCTCTTCATTTTGCCATGCGTTGGCGAGCGTGGGTGGTGCGGTTGCAGCTGTTGTATTGTTCCCATGACAGTGTTGGGGTAGGGTGGTGTTTTATTGTTCCATTCAGTGCTAATGGAAGAGGTTTCTTTCATTTTGCCATGTAATGGCGAGCGTGGGTGGTGCTGTTATATTGTTTCCATGACTATTATGAGGTAGGGTGGTGTTTTGTTGTTTCATACAGTAGTGATGGAAGAGGTTTCTTTTCATTTTGCCATGTGGTGGCGAGCACGGAGGGTGCTGTTCTATGGTTCCCATGCCAGTAATGGCAAAGGGTGGTATTTTGTTTTTTCATACAGTTGTGATGGAAGAGGTTTCTTTTCATTTTGCCATGTGGTGGCGAGCATGGATGTTGCTGTTGTATTGCTCCCATGGCAGTGATGGGTTAGGGTGGTGTTTTGCTGCTTCATAGAGTTGTGACGGAAGAGGTTTTTTTTTCATTTTGCCATGTGGTGGCGAGCGTGCTTGGTGTTGTATTGTTCCCGTGGCAGTGATGGGGTAGGATGGTGTTTTATTGTTCCATACAGTGGTGACGGAAGAGGTTTCTTTTCATTTTGCCATGTGGTGGCGAGCGTGGGTGGTGCTGTTGCAGCTGTTGTATTGTTCCCATGGCAGTGATGGGGTAGGGTGGTGTTTTGTTGTTTCATACAGTGCTGATGGAAGAGGTTTCTTTTCATTTTGCCATGTAATGGCGATTGTGGGTGGTGCTGTTGTATTGTTTCCATGACTATGAATGAGGTAGGGTGGTGTTTTGTTGTTTCATACAGTAGTGATGGAAGAGATTTCTTTTCATTTTGCCATGTGGTGGCGAGCACGGAGGCTGCTGTTGTATGGTTCCCATGTAAGTGATGGGGTAGGGTGGTGTTTTGTTGTTTCATACAGTGCTGATGGAAGAGGTTTCTTTTCATTTTGCCATGTGGTTGGTAGCGTTGGTGGTGCTGTTGTATTGGTCCCATGGCAGTGATGGGTTAGGGTGGTGTTTTGCTGCTTCATAGAGTTGTTACGGAAGAGGTTTCTTTTCATTTTGCCATGTGGTGGCGAGCGGGGGTGGTGTTGTATTGTTCCCATGTCAGTGATGGGGTTGGGTGGTGTTTTGGTGTTTCATACAGTGGTGATAGAAGAGGTTTCTTTTCATTTTGCCATGTGGTGGCGAGCGTGGGTGGTGTTGTATTATTCCCATGGCAGTGATGGGGTGGAGTGGTGTTTTGTTGTTTCATATAGTTTTGATGGAAGATGTTTCTTTTTATTTTGACATGTGGTTGCTAGTGTGGGTGGTGCTGTTGTATTGCTCCCATGGCAGTGATGTGTTAGGGTGGTGTTTTGCTGCTTCATAGAGTTGTGACGGAAGAGGTTTCTTTTCATTTTGCCATATGGTGGCGAGCGCGGGTGGTGTTGTATTGTTCCCATGGCAGTGATGGGGTAGAGTGGTGTTTTGTTGTTTCATATAGTTTTGATGGAAGAGGTTTCTTTTCATTTTGCCATGTGGTTGGTGCTGTTGTATTGTTCCCACCACAGTGATGGGGTAGAGTAGTGTTTTGTTGTTTCATACAGTTTTGATGGAAGAGGTTTCTTTTCATTTTGCCATGTGGTTGCTAGCGTGGGTGGTGCTGTTGTATTGCTCCCATGGCAATGATGGGTTACGGTGGTGTTTGGCTGCTTCATAGAGTTGTGATGGAAGAGGTTTCTTTTTTCATTTTGCCATGTGGTGGTGTGCGTGGGTGGTGCTGTTGTATTGTTTCCATGACTATGATGAGGTAGGGTGGTGTTTTGTTGTTTCATAGAGTAGTGATGGAATAGGTTTCTTTTCATTTTGCCATGTGGTGGTGAGTGTGGGTGGTGTTGTTGTATTGTTCCCATGGCAGTTATGGGTTAGGGTGGTGTTGTTTCATAGAGTGGTGATGGAAGAGGTTTGTTTTCATTTTGCCATGTGGTGGCGAGCACGGAGGGTGCTGTTGTATGGTTCCCATGGCAGTGATGGGGTAGAGTGGTGTTTTGTTGTTTCATATAGTTTTGATGGAAGAGGTTTCTTTTCATTTTGCCATGTGGTTGGTGCTGTTGTATTGTTCCCACCACAGTGATGGGGTAGAGTAGTGTTTTGTTGTTTCATACAGTTTTGATGGAAGAGGTTTCTTTTAATTTTGCCATGTGGTTGCTAGCGTGGGTGGTGCTGTTGTATTGCTCCCATGGCAATGATGGGTTACGGTGGTGTTTGGCTGCTTCATAGAGTTGTGATGGAAGAGGTTTCTTTTTCATTTTGCCATGTGGTGGTGTGCGTGGGTGGTGCTGTTGTATTGTTTCCATGACTATGATGAGGTAGGGTGGTGTTTTGTTGTTTCATAGAGTAGTGATGGAATAGGTTTCTTTTCATTTTGCCATGTGGTGGTGAGTGTGGGTGGTGTTGTTGTATTGTTCCCATGGCAGTTATGGGTTAGGGTGGTGTTGTTTCATAGAGTGGTGATGGAAGAGGTTTGTTTTCATTTTGCCATGTGGTGGCGAGCACGGAGGAGTGCTGTTGTATGGTTCCCATGGCAGTGATGAGGTAGGGTGGTGTTTTGTTGTTTTGTACAGTGGTGATGGAAGAGGTTTCTTTTCATTTTGCCATGTGGTTGCTAGCGTGGGTGGTGCTGTTGTATTGCTCCCATGGCATTGATGGGTTAGGGTGGAGTTTTGCTGCTTCATAGAGTTCTGACGGAAGAGGTTTCTTTTCATTTTGCCATGTGGTGGCGGGTGTGGGTGGTGTATTGTTGCCATGGCAGTGATGGGATAGGGTGGTGTTTTGTCATTTCATACAGTGGTGATGGAAGAGGTTTCTTTTCATTTTGCCATGTGGTGGTGAGTGTGGGTGGTGTTGTTGTATTGTTCCCATGGCAGTTATGGGTTAGTGTGGTGTTGTTTCATAGAGTGGTGATGGAAGAGGTTTGTTTTCATTTTGCCATGTGGTTGCTAGCGTGGGTGGTGCTGTTGTATTGTTCCCATGGCAGTGATGGGTTAGGGTGGTGTTTTGCTGCTTCATAGAGTTGTGACAGAAGAGGTTTATTTTCATTTTGCCATGTGGTGGCAAGCGTGGTTGGTTCTGTTATATTGCTCCCATGGCAGTGATGGGTTAGGGTGGTGTTTTGCTGCTTCATAGAGTTGTGACAGAAGAGGTTTCTTTTAATTTTGCCACGTGGTTGCTAGTGTGGGTGGTGCTGTTTTATTGCTCCCATGGCAGTGATGGGTTAGGGTGGTGTTTTGCTGCTTCATAGAGTTGTGACAGAAGAGGTTTCTTTACATATTGCCTGGTGGAGGCGAGCATGGGTGGTGCTGTTGTATTGTTCCCATGGCAGTGATGGGTTAGGGTGGTGTTTTGCTGCTTCATAGAGTTGTGACGGAAGAGGTTTTTTTTTCATTTTGCCATGTGGTGGCGAGCGTGCTTGGTGTTGTATTGTTCCCATGGCAGTGATGGGGTAGGATGGTGTTTTATTGTTCCATACAGTGGTGATGGAAGAGGTTTCTTTTCATTTTGCCATGTGGTGGCGAGCGTGGGTGGTGCTGTTGCAGCTGTTGTATTGTTCCCATGGCAGTGATGGGGTAGGGTGGTGTTTTGTTGTTTCATACAGTGCTGATGGAAGAGGTTTCTTTTCATTTTGCCATGTAATGGCGATTGTGGGTGGTGCTGTTGTATTGTTTCCATGACTATGAATGAGGTAGGGTGGTGTTTTGTTGTTTCATACAGTAGTGATGGAAGAGATTTCTTTTCATTTTGCCATGTGGTGGCGAGCACGGAGGCTGCTGTTGTATGGTTCCCATGTAAGTGATGGGGTAGGGTGGTGTTTTGTTGTTTCATACAGTGCTGATGGAAGAGGTTTCTTTTCATTTTGCCATGTGGTTGGTAGCGTTGGTGGTGCTGTTGTATTGGTCCCATGGCAGTGATGGGTTAGGGTGGTGTTTTGCTGCTTCATAGAGTTGTGACGGAAGAGGTTTCTTTTCATTTTGCCATGTGGTGGCGAGCGGGGGTGGTGTTGTATTGTTCCCATGTCAGTGATGGGGTTGGGTGGTGTTTTGGTGTTTCATACAGTGGTGATAGAAGAGGTTTCTTTTCATTTTGCCATGTGGTGGCGAGCGTGGGTGGTGTTGTATTATTCCCATGGCAGTGATGGGGTGGAGTGGTGTTTTGTTGTTTCATATAGTTTTGATGGAAGAGGTTTCTTTTTATTTTGACATGTGGTTGCTAGTGTGGGTGGTGCTGTTGTATTGCTCCCATGGCAGTGATGTGTTAGGGTGGTGTTTTGCTGCTTCATAGAGTTGTGACGGAAGAGGTTTCTTTTCATTTTGCCATATGGTGGCGAGCGCGGGTGGTGTTGTATTGTTCCCATGGCAGTGATGGGGTAGAGTGGTGTTTTGTTGTTTCATATAGTTTTGATGGAAGAGGTTTCTTTTCATTTTGCCATGTGGTTGGTGCTGTTGTATTGTTCCCACCACAGTGATGGGGTAGAGTAGTGTTTTGTTGTTTCATACAGTTTTGATGGAAGAGGTTTCTTTTCATTTTGCCATGTGGTTGCTAGCGTGGGTGGTGCTGTTGTATTGCTCCCATGGCAATGATGGGTTACGGTGGTGTTTGGCTGCTTCATAGAGTTGTGATGGAAGAGGTTTCTTTTTTCATTTTGCCATGTGGTGGTGTGCGTGGGTGGTGCTGTTGTATTGTTTCCATGACTATGATGAGGTAGGGTGGTGTTTTGTTGTTTCATAGAGTAGTGATGGAATAGGTTTCTTTTCATTTTGCCATGTGGTGGTGAGTGTGGGTGGTGTTGTTGTATTGTTCCCATGGCAGTTATGGGTTAGGGTGGTGTTGTTTCATAGAGTGGTGATGGAAGAGGTTTGTTTTCATTTTGCCATGTGGTGGCGAGCACGGAGGGTGCTGTTGTATGGTTCCCATGGCAGTGATGGGGTAGAGTGGTGTTTTGTTGTTTCATATAGTTTTGATGGAAGAGGTTTCTTTTCATTTTGCCATGTGGTTGGTGCTGTTGTATTGTTCCCACCACAGTGATGGGGTAGAGTAGTGTTTTGTTGTTTCATACAGTTTTGATGGAAGAGGTTTCTTTTCATTTTGCCATGTGGTTGCTAGCGTGGGTGGTGCTGTTGTATTGCTCCCATGGCAATGATGGGTTACGGTGGTGTTTGGCTGCTTCATAGAGTTGTGATGGAAGAGGTTTCTTTTTCATTTTGCCATGTGGTGGTGTGCGTGGGTGGTGCTGTTGTATTGTTTCCATGACTATGATGAGGTAGGGTGGTGTTTTGTTGTTTCATAGAGTAGTGATGGAATAGGTTTCTTTTCATTTTGCCATGTGGTGGTGAGTGTGGGTGGTGTTGTTGTATTGTTCCCATGGCAGTTATGGGTTAGGGTGGTGTTGTTTCATAGAGTGGTGATGGAAGAGGTTTGTTTTCATTTTGCCATGTGGTGGCGAGCACGGAGGGTGCTGTTGTATGGTTCCCATGGCAGTGATGAGGTAGGGTGGTGTTTTGTTGTTTTGTACAGTGGTGATGGAAGAGGTTTCTTTTCATTTTGCCATGTGGTTGCTAGCGTGGGTGGTGCTGTTGTATTGCTCCCATGGCATTGATGGGTTAGGGTGGAGTTTTGCTGCTTCATAGAGTTCTGACGGAAGAGGTTTCTTTTCATTTTGCCATGTGGTGGCGAGTGTGGGTGGTGTATTGTTGCCATGGCAGTGATGGGATAGGGTGGTGTTTTGTCATTTCATACAGTGGTGATGGAAGAGGTTTCTTTTCATTTTGCCATGTGGTGGTGAGTGTGGGTGGTGTTGTTGTATTGTTCCCATGGCAGTTATGGGTTAGTGTGGTGTTGTTTCATAGAGTGGTGATGGAAGAGGTTTGTTTTCATTTTGCCATGTGGTTGCTAGCGTGGGTGGTGCTGTTGTATTGTTCCCATGGCAGTGATGGGTTAGGGTGGTGTTTTGCTGCTTCATAGAGTTGTGACAGAAGAGGTTTATTTTCATTTTGCCATGTGGTGGCAAGCGTGGTTGGTGCTGTTATATTGCTCCCATGGCAGTGATGGGTTAGGGTGGTGTTTTGCTGCTTCATAGAGTTGTGACAGAAGAGGTTTCTTTTCATTTTGCCACGTGGTTGCTAGTGTGGGTGGTGCTGTTTTATTGCTCCCATGGCAGTGATGGGTTAGGGTGGTGTTTTGCTGCTTCATAGAGTTGTGACAGAAGAGGTTTCTTTTCATTTTGCCATGTGGTGGCGAGCATGGGTGGTGCTGTTGTATTGTTCCCATGGCAGTGATGGGGTAGGGTGGTGTTTTGTTGTTTCAAACAGTTGTGACAGAAGAGGTTTCTTTTCATTTTGCCATGTGGTGGCGAGCGTGGGTGGTGTTGAATTGTTCCCATGGCAGTGATGGGGTAGGGTGGTGTTTTGTCGTTTCATATAGTTTTGATGGATGAGGTTTCTTTTCATTTTGCCATGTGGGTGGTGCTATTGTATTGTTCCCATGGTGGGGATGAGAGAGGATGCAGATTTGTGGTTCCACACAGCAGTGACGGTGCAGGGTGCAGTTATAATTTTGTCATATGGCACTAATAATGTGAAAGGACGATGTTTTATTTTTATATAGCGGTGATGGAGTCTACATTGGCTTGTTCATCCATACTGTTGTGATGGGGGGGCACTGTTTTCTTTTTCCATGTTTTTGTGATAGGATAGTGTGTTGTTTTGTTATTTCATAGGTGGTGACAGAGGTGGTTGTATCTTTTCTTTGCCATGTTTTGGAAACAGTGGGTGACACTGATTTGGTATTCCACGTAGCATTGACGGGACAAGATGACGTTTTGTTGTTGTGTATAGTGGTAATGGTAGAGGGCGTTGTTTTGTCCTCTGGTGGTGGAGAGAGTGAGAGTTGTTTTGCGTAGATGGTGATAAAAAAGAGGGCTGATTTCGGTTTCAGTGGTGTTTGGAGAGTTGTCTTTTATTCTGGTTGTAGGAGAGTAGGATCTGCTTCTGATAGTTACCCCCACTTTTTGCTGATGTTTCACTGTTTTCGACTTAGTCTGACTGGGATCCTGCTATTCAGGACCCCAGTCTATCTGCTTTCTCCTCTAAATTGACTGCATGTACTTTAGGTACACTCCAGATTGGATTCTGGGGTACCCTTATAAGTCCCTAGTATATGGTTTCCTATGTACCCAGGGCATAGGTACCCCAGAGGCCTCCCAGGGGCTGCAGCATGTATTATGCCACCCCTGAGAGACCTTTTAAAATGACACCACAGGTCTGCTACTGCAGCCTGTGTAAGGTGGTGCATGCACCCCTTACTTAGATATAGGTTCACTATATCTATCCTAATCACTGCACATATAAACCTATCAGTCACCCCTATGGCAGGCCTTATCAATCCTGAAGGCAGGGTGCTGGGTTTTATGTGAGAGGGTGCCCATGCATGAGCAGAGCCCCTCTGCAGCCTTCGGAACCTATATTCCGGGGTTGTTTGTGATGCAGCCAACCATATATACTTAAGTGCATTATAACCTCGCGGTAAATGCTAACTTTAAAACGGCTGCATGAAAAAATGTCGTGTTTGGTGTCAAACACCTTGGAATCATACCTCCACACCAGTAACTGGTGTGGGAGGTATGATTCCACCCTCCTAGAGGGAGAAATATGACAACACTGGTACACCCGGTACCAGCTTCACAGAACCCTGGCATCACAAAATGGATGCTGCCAGCCACAGACACGAGTCTGCCCTCCTGCTGCTGGACGAAACTCCGGCAGGGGAAGGCTTGACAATAGGTTTCCTGTCACAGGGAGGTGTGACCACCTCCCAGACAGGCTTTAATGTATTAGGGCTGGGTGGGTGCGCTCTCAGAGTGCTTTGATGTCTGCACTGGGGGCACATTTGGTGTCCCTGTGCATAGTCCAGCTCAAACCGGTTGCGGGAGCCATTTGCTCCTGCTCTGGTGCGAAACTGAACAAAGGACATGGGTGTAGCCACCCCTCTGTCCTGACCCTCCCAAAGGAGGGTCCCCAGAGTTTGTCCCACCCCTTCCTTGGGTATAAAGTAGGAACCCCTGACTACAGGACTTTGGATTTACCTGGACTAAACTCTGCTACGATCTACACTTCGTTGGACGACAGAAGAATCTCCCTTGGAGTAAAGGAGTTACTCCCCTGCTGAGCAGGCACCTAAACGCATGTGACCAGTTTGCAGCTACGAAGTTCCTGAAGGACTCCGAAGATTTCTGCAACACAGGAGGTGGGTTCCCAAGGTTTCAGAGGTCGATCTGCGCTCTCAGCAATCCTGAGGCCCGTATCCCTCGTGGGGACCGTGAAACCCATACCCCTGGGCACCGTGTACATTTGCAGCAGCATATGCTTTTCGGAGATCCCTGAAGCTGTGCTTTGGGCTACTTGTAGTCCTGACCCCGCGCAGTAATTCCACTGAAGATTTCCGGCCTACACTCCACGAGATTTCCGTGGGCTGGTATTTGGTGATTCAGCTCAAGGTCCCTTTGCGATCCCTGGTCCATTGGCCTGTGGGTCTCTGAGAAGGCAACTTTAACTTTCAGTGGACTTCCCGGGTTGCTCCAGACGTGCCCTGACTCTCCATTGCTTGGAGAGTCCCCAGGACCTTGCTGGTCCTCGCAGAAGCATCTTTCCTCTGACTGCATGGGTTGCCGTTGCCAAGGCTTGTTGGTGTTCAATCCGGACACTGACCCCCCAGCACTCGACATCCTTTGTGGGACAGCTTGAGTCCGGACTGTGGTTGTCGTAGACGTCTCCTGGTCCCCGTGGCTCCAGAGTCAAGCTTCTCCTCATCTCACCTGAAGCACCCGACATCCGTGGGCATTCGATTGCTCCGCTCCTGGTCATGTGAAGTGACCCAGACTTTGTCCCCTCTGCTTTCAGGTTCTTCTCATCTCTGATCCAGGCTTGGATCACACCAGACACTTTTCTTCTCCACGGCAGCAGTACTTTTTCGCATCACGCCATTGAAAATGACGAGGGTTTCCGACACCACTTGACCCCTATGCACCCGGCTCCTCTGGGATAGGTAACACGGGTACCTCGGTACTCTCAAGGGTGCTGGCCTTAGAACCTTCTATGTTTAGCTGGGTTTGCTGAAAGTCCGCTCCTAAGTGTGCTTAATCTTTAAATTCCCAACCACGACTTTCCCATAGAGTTGTACGGAGCTCGCGTCTGTGTTCCCACACTGCACCTGTCCTCCGTGGGTCCCCTGTGTCACTACCTTGGGTGGTTCCTTGGGGTCCCAGGGATTCTACGTGCTCTAGGCACTGTGTCTAGTCAAGTCGTGGTTCTTATACCACTTTCTTAGTATATGGTTTGGTCTCCCCCTGGAGCCCACTGTGTATTGTGCTATTTACTGTTGTTCTAGTGATTTAATATTGTGTGCTTTGTTCTCTAATCTCATAAAGAGGTTAGTAGAGAGTGTTTAGTAATAAATACATATATTTTATATATACCTTGTGTGGTTCTCCTTTCATTTGGTCATTCTGGAGGTTATATACTGGTAAAACAAGCTGCTTTACATTCCTTCGAGACTTAGCCTGAAGGCTGCTCTCCATAGCTACCACTAGGATAGCTTTCAATAAAGGTTGTCTTTAACCTAATCATCAATAAAGGTCGTGTGGACTGGTGCAAGGTGCCCACTTTAATTAGTGGACAGCATATACCAGGCCAACTTCTCACACTGGTCTGCATTAACCCTTTCAGGTGCCCACCAGGGTTACCATATCTAAATCTTTCTGTTAGTCTGTGGACACCTCAGCCTCGGGTCAGCTGGTATCCAAGAATTCTACAGGGACCTGCTCAGCTGCTCACAGCTTCTGTGTGACATGTGTGTGCTCTCCTTCCCACCACCACACTACTGACTGCTGCAACTTAAGACAGGATAGGAGCACCAGTCTGGTCACTCATGCACATAATCACAGGGCTTGCCACATAGGTCTCACGGCAACCAAGCACTCCCCGCGGTGCAGCGATACTGTCCTTCGGTGTCTCGTGAGGGCTGTGAAGAGCTATACAAAGGCTAGTTCAATCACAATATGACACCTAACATACTCTGGCACAAAGCAATACGTGACACGTCCAGGCACTGTATACTACCTCACAGCACTCACTCTGCATAAACAAACTTGGCTGCTGATAGTAAATCTTCCAGTGAAACCTACAAATCAGGGTTTTGTTGCAAACATTGCTTTGCAAGCAGCCTCAGCCTCTAGAAACAGCAGGTATGACCTCCTGAACTACAAGCAATGTTTAGGTAATCTGCATGTCAGGCGCAGGTGCCATTGAGCAATGCTGGGAACATTGCCATTAAACACACAATACAGTGTTTATTCTAAACAAGGATCACATATTAAACCTTTCTAAATTAGCAGGTGTGAGACACCCAATGCAGGCAGCAGAAGAGAACTTTGACGAGTGCCAGATGGAGGCATGGAAACATTACTCCACTCCAGAAAGGAACCAGGCTGCAAGAAAATTAAGCAACTAGAGATACTCTAGTTATAAAGTCATCACTGTTTGAAATGGCCCTTTTTGTAGGATTATCCCAAACTTTTTGCCTTCCTCCTACTCTTTTTCTGACCTTGTTTTTGTTGGCTCAAGGACTCTGAGCCCTTTACCTCTGCTGACCAGAGCTAATGTGCATGTGCTTCTCTCCTAAACATGTATAATTGGTGTATACATGATTGGCATATTTAGTTTACTTATAAGTCCCTTGTAAAGGTGTATACCATATAACCAGGGCCTGTACTTTAAATACTACTAGTGGGCCTGCACAAAGAACAGATGATGGATGGAATGCTGAACAAATCAAACATTCAACCCTAGCCACAGATCTGGGAAAAATCCTTTGTTCCAGTTTGGACCCAGCCATATGCAAATCAGTCTTGACCCTGCTCCAATGGGAACAGTCCTGCCCGAACCGCCAGGCCAGGTCCTCCCTGGACCAGAAACAAGCACCCTGATGAGCAAAAGAACTATGGGTTAAACCCCGATCTGTGACTGGGGTGAATGTTTGATGTGTTCAGCGTTCTGTCCGTCATATGTTCTTTTTACTAGTGAGCCTGCAGGCCTGATTGCACCACCCACAGAGGTGCCTTCCAAACCTGTCTCAGGACTGCCACTGCAGTTCCTGTGTGTGCAGCTTACTTCCACTTCCACTTGGCATTTAAAAGGAGTTGCAAGCCTTAAACTCCCCTTTTAGTACATATAAGTCACCCCTAAGGTAGGCCCTAAGTGCCCCTAAGGGCAGGGTGCTATGTAAGTAAAAGGTAGAACATGTAAAAAAATGTTTTACATGTCCTGGTAGTGACAAACACCAAAATTCGTTTTTCACTACTGTGAGGCCTGCTTCTCTCATATGTGACCATTGGGAATTGCTTAATATACTTTTAAGCTGTAATTCCTGATTGCAGAGGAGTAGCTGCTTTATGTTTAATATCTTTGAATTGATAATGACAAATCCTCTTTACTGGTAAAGTTGGATTTAGAATTACTATTTTAGGAGTGCCATTTTTAGAAAGCGGGTATTTCTCTGCTCTTAACTCTTTATGTGCCCTCCTGCCTGCCTCCAATTCACGTCTGGGTTTGGGTGACCGCTCCACATTGTGCATTCCCTGTAGAAAGCCACAATCACAGGACACTCAACTGCATTCATCTGCATACTGATGGGTCTTCCTGGGCAGAGGGAAGGGGAGGGACTGACACGTACACTTCAATAGGTAATGTCCTGCCCTCACACAAAGCACTGATCAACCTCCCAGGGTTAGCCTGGCAGCAAGGACTGGGCTGAAAGGGGGCCTGTGCACTTCAAAGACTTTCCTTTAAAGTCACCTCCTCTTTAAAGGCATTTTAGGGTATAAGTACTGGGGCTCCGACCCCTTCTAATGAGACACGATTTTTGATCTGTAACCAGACATCGCTGGCTCTATATCTGCACATTGCCAGAAGGAACTACTTTGCTGCCAGGAAGGACTACCACTTTGTTAACTACTCTGCTATGTTGGCCTGTTGCTTGCTCATTGCTGTGCTGTAGGAGGAACTACCACTTTGTTACCTTCCTTGTGTTGCTGGCCTGCTGACTGCTGCCTACTGCTGTGCTTTACTACAAGTGTTCTCTAAGGGTTTGTTTGCTTACCCCCTGTTTTGGAGCCTCAGGGCCATCAAGGACTATGTTGTACCATAATTACCGTAGGACTCTGAGTCTGGCAGTTCCAAGTAACACAGATCAGCGCTTTACTCTTCAACAGAAGAGTTCTGGTGCGGGGGACCCAGCATGTGTCCTGTCAGTGACTTGGTGCCCTCTGACATCGAGATCCGGCGCTCTGTTCTGTCCGGGATTGAGCGCTCTATTCTGTCCGGGATTGAGTGACATTGCTTTGCGGCCAGATCGAGCTTCCTATCATCACCTCCGATGCAGCAGTGCCAAGGGAAGCCCCGTGAGCGCGGTCCCGATTGGTGCCTGTGACAACCGGAGCTTTGTGTCCTCCAGTGCCGGCTGCACCCTTGCGCGGAGCCATCACTGCACGCCTGCAGCGACCATTCCCCTTTGGCAATGGACTACAATGTCTGCAGCCAACACTGACCCAAGCGATCCAGCACCTCCCCACCTTGTCACAGGAGAGCCCCTGTGATACAAGCCCCCGGCAAGCTGAGGAAAGTACTGTCAACCTGAACCTGACCCATGTCGTCCCATTAGCTGACCTGGGTGACCCGTCTTCGGAGACCAGTGGAGCACTGAGTTGTTCAGAGCCGGTGCAAGCATTCTTTTAGGCACTGTACCTAGCTGATCGGTAGGACTGTTAAGACGATTCTGAACATGATGGTCATTTTATGCCCTTAATGGGATATTTTACAAACTGCCTAACTTGAAAGAGTACTTCTCCGATTTTGATCGCTTTACCTTTGTTTTGTTCAGGACATCATGGAGTATCCTTATATATTTGTAAGTGCATATCTAGAAAAGTATATACTGTATTTTAAATGTTTGGTCTTAATCTGCTTGTAATATCTATTTTTTTAAACCTGTGTGGAGTCTTTTTGTGGTGTATTCATTGTGTTATTGTGTGTGTGTGTGTTGCACAAATACTTTGCAGATTGCCTCTGCTAATGAGCCTGCCTGCTCTGTGCCAAGCTACCAGGTGGTGAGCACAGGTTATCTTTGTTGTGTACCTAGCTTACCCTGACTAGAGCGGTGGGTTCTGCCTGGCTTAGGCGCATACCTTAGCCAACCATAAACCCCACTTCTAACAATCACTTAAGAAGAACAGGCAACAGGGCAAAGTAGGAAGTAATCCAACTACCCACTCATCGCCCTTCAACTCAATGCCGACATTCGTTCTGGTATAAATCTAGAACTTTTGGTGTTCAGGGTGCACAGGCCAAATGCTGCAGGCCAAATGCTCACCTGTAGGCGTGCACCAAAGGTGTGGCACACACATATCTAGCAACCACTCACAACGGCCGGTTCCAGCCTGTGTTATTACAATACGCATACGCCGAATGCAGCCAAAGAAATTTGCCTAGCCAGCTCAAGCAGCGGCCATGCCAATACCACAGGCAGTAAGCGAAGGGTCAATCCTTACCACTGGCTCAAGAAGGACCCCGTGAGACACTTATTATAAAAGCTTGGGTTTGATGATAATACAGAGACATGAACAGAATGCACGGATGTCAACTCACACACAGGCAAAATGCAGGTACCTTCCACAGGTCTCATCAGAGGCAGAAGTTCAGAACCAGAAATATACTTCCAACAACTTCACACTGGGTAGTTGTGCACATTCTTCCTCAAAGCCTAGATATTGGGAATACCATGGGATTGAACCAAGTGAAACTCCAATGGTATGAAGAGGATCTCTAAAGATAAGAGAGGATTTCTGATGTTAGGAGACGATGAGGGGATCTGTGATGGAGGGTCAGGGGGAGAGGATCTCTGATGGGAGGAGAGGATCTCTGAAGTTAGGAGAGGTTCTCTGGTAGGAGAGAAGGAAAGGATCTCTGAGAGTAGGAGGGCATCTCTGATATTAGGAGAGGATTTCTGGTGGTAGGAGTGGATCTCTGATAGGAGAGGTGGAAAGGATCTCTGATGGTAGGAGAGGATCTCTGATGGTAGGAGAGGATCTCTGATGGGAGGAGAGGATCTCTGATGGTAGGAGAAGAGGAGATGATCTCTGATGGTAGGAGAAGATCAATGATGGTAGGAGAGGATCTATGATGAGAGGAGAGGATCCCTGATGGTACGAGAGGAGGAGAGCATCTGTGGTGGTAAGAGAGGAGGAGAGGATGTCTGATGGTAGGAGGGGATCTCTGATGGTAGGAGAAGAGGAGATGATCTCTGATGGTAGGAGAAGATCAATGATGGTAGGAGAGGATCTATGATGAGAGGAGAGGATCCCTGATGGTACGAGAGGAGGAGAGCATCTGTGGTGGTAAGAGAGGAGGAGAGGATGTCTGATGGTAGGAGAGGAGGAGAGGATCTCTGATGGCAGGAGAAGAGGAGAGGATCCCTGATGGTACGAGAGGAGGAGAGCATCTGTGGTGGTAAGAGAGGAGAGGATCTCTGATGGTAGGAGAAGAGGAGAGGATCTCTGATGGTAGGAGGGGATCTCTGATGGTAGGAGAAGAGGAGAGGATCTCTGATAGTAGGAGGGGATCTCTGATGGTAGGAGGGGATCTGTGATGGTAGAGGATCTGTGATGGTAGGAGAGGATCTGTGATGGTAGGAGAGGATCTCTGATGAGAGGAGAGGACCCCTGATGGAGGGAGAGGATCCCTGATGGAGGGAGAGGATCCCTGATGGTACGAGAGGAGGAGAGTATCTGTGGTGGTAAGAGAGGAGGAGAGGATCTCTGATGGTAGGAGAGGAGGAGAGGATCTCTGATGGCAGGAGAAGAGGAGAGGATCTCTGATGGTAGGAAGCGATCCCTGATGGTAGGAGAGGAGGAGAAGATCTCTGATGGTAGGAGAGGAGGAGAGGATCTGAAGGTAGGGGATGAGGAGAGGATCTCTGATAGTATAAAAAGTGGAGAGGATCTCTAATGGAAGGAGGGGCTCTCCAGTGGTAGAAGAGGAGGAGAGGATCTTTGATGGTAGGGTAGGAAGAGAGAATCTCTGGTAGAAGAGGATCTTTGATGGTAGGAGAGGAGGAGAGGATATTTAATGTTAGGAGAGGTGGAGAGGAGAGGATCTCTAATGGTGGGTGAGGAGATGATCTCTGATGGTAGGAGAGGAGGAGAGGATCTGATAGGAGAGGATCTCTGATGGTAGGAGAGGTGGAGAGGATCTCTGATAATAGGAGAGGAGGTGTGGATCTCTGATAGTAGGAGAAGTGAAAGAGATCTCTGATGGTAGGAGGGGATCTCTGATGGTAGGAGAGGATCTCTGATGGAAGGAGAGGATCCCTGATGGTACAAGACGAGGAGAGCATCTCTGATGGTAAGAGGAGGAGAGGATCTCTGATGGCAGGAGAAGAAGAGAGGATCTCTGATGGTGGGAGGGAATCTCTGATGGTAGGAGAGGAGGAGAGGATCTCTAATGGAAGGAGAGGATCTCTGATGGTAGGAGAGGATCTCTGATGGTAGGAGAGGAGGAGGGGATCTTTATGGTAGCAGAGGTGGAAAGGATCTCTGATTGTAGGAGAGAAGAAGAGGATCTCTGGTAGGAGAGGAGGACAGCATGTCTGATGGTGAGTAAGGAGGAGAGGATCTCTCGTAGGAGAGGAACTCTGATGTTGGAGAGGGGGAGAGGATCCGAATGTAGGGGATGAGGAGAGGATCTCTGATGGTAGAAGAGATGGAGAGGATCTCTGATGTTATGAGAGGAGTAGGGGATCGCTAATGGTGGGGGCAGAGGATCTCTGATGGTAGGAGAGGAGGAGAGGATCTCTCATGGCAAGGAGGAGAAAAGGATCTCTGGTAGGAAAGAAGGAGTGAATCTCTCATAGGAGAGTCTCTCTGATGGTAGGAGAGTATCTCTGATGGTAGGAGAGGATCTCTGATGGAAGGAGAGGAGGAGAGGATCTCTGATGGAAGGAGAGGATCTCTGATGGTAGGAAAGGTGGAGAGGATCTCTGTTGATAGGAGAAGAGGAGCGGATCTCTGATTGTAGGAGAGGGCAAGAGGATCTCTGATGGTAGAGCAGGAGAGGATCACTGATGGTAGCAGAGGGGGAGAGGATCTATGATGGTAGGAGAGGAGAAGCGGATCTCTGATGGTAGGGGAGGAGGAGAGGATCTCTGATGGTAGGGGAGGAGGAGAGGATCTCTGATGGTAGGAGAGGAAGAGAGGATCTCTGATGGAAGGAGAGGAGGAGAGTATCTCTGATGGAAGGAGAGGATCTTTGATGGTAGGAGAGGAGTAGAGGATCTCTCATGATAGAAAAGGATCTCTGATGGTAGGAGAGGATCTCTGATGGTTGGAGAGTAGGAGAGGATCTCTGATGGTTGGAGAGGAATAGAAGATCTCTGATGGTTGGAGAGGTTGGGAGGATCTCTGGTAGGAGTGGAGGAGAGGATCTCTGGTGGTAGGAGAGGAGGAGAGGATCTCTGGTGTTTGGAAAAGTGGAAAGGATCTTGGATGTACTAGAGGAGGAGAGGATCTCAGATGGTAGGATAGGATCTCTGGTCGTAGATGAGTATCTCTGAAGTTAGGACAGGAGGAGTGACCTTTGATGGTAGAGAGGAGGAAAGGATCTCTGATGGTAGGTGAGGAGCAGAGGAGAGGATCTCTGACGTAGGAGAGGGGGAGAAGATCTCTGATGGTAGGGGAGGAGGAGAGGATCTCTGATGGTAGGAGAGTAAGAGAGGATCTCTGGTGGTAGGAGAAGAGGAGAGAATCTCTAATGGTAAGAGAGGATCTCTGATGGTACAAGAGGAGGAGAGGATCTCTGGTAGGAGAAGAGGAGAGGATCTCTAATGGTAGGAGAGGATCTTGTCGGTAGAAAAGGAGGTGAGGATCTCTGATGGTACAGGAGGAGAGGAACTATGATGGTAGGGGAGGAGGAGAGGATCTATAATGGTAGCAGAAGAGGACAGGATCTCTGATGTTAGGGAAAGAGGAGAGGATCTCTGGTGGTAGGAGAGGAGAGGAGGAGAGGATCTCTGATGGTAGGAGAGGAGAAGAGTATCTGATGGGAGGAGAGCATCTCTGGTAGTAGAGAAGGAGAGAAGGAGAGGATCTTTGATGGTAGGAGAGGATCTCATATGGTCTGAGAGGATCTCTGATGGTAGGGGAGGAGAAGAGGATCTCTGATGGTACCAGAGGAGGAGAGGATCTCTAATGGTAGGAGAGAGGATCTCTGATAGTAGGAAAAGATCTCGAATGGTGGGAGAGAAGGAAAGGATCTTTGATGGTAGGGGAGGAGGAGAGGATCTCTGATGGTGGGAGAGGAGTAGAGGATCTCTGATGGTGGGAGAGGAGGAGAGGATCTCTGATGGTAGGGGAGGAGGAGAGGATCTCTGATGGTAGGAGAGGAAGAGAGGATCTCTGATGGAAGGAGAGGAGGAGAGTATCTCTGATGGAAGGAGAGGATCTCTGATGGTAGGAGAGGAGTAGAGGATCTCTCATGATAGAAAAGGATCTCTGATGGTAGGAGAGGATCTCTGATGGTTGGAGAGTAGGAGAGGATCTCTGATGGTTGGAGAGGAATAGAAGATCTCTGATGGTTGGAGAGGTTGGGAGGATCTCTGGTAGGAGTGGAGGAGAGGATCTCTGGTGGTAGGAGAGGAGGAGAGGATCTCTGGTGTTTGGAAAAGTAGAAAGTATCTTGGATGTACTAGAGGAGGAGAGGATCTCAGATGGTAGGATAGGATCTCTGGTCGTAGATGAGTATCTCTGAAGTTAGGACAGGAGGAGTGACCTTTGATGGTAGAGAGGAGGAAAGGATCTCTGATGGTAGGTGAGGAGCAGAGGAGAGGATCTCTGACGTAGGAGAGGGGAGAAGATCTCTGATGGTAGGGGAGGAGGAGAGGATCTCTGATGGTAGGAGAGTAAGAGAGGATCTCTGGTGGTAGGAGAAGAGGAGAGAATCTTTAATGGTAAGAGAGGATCTCTGATGGTACAAGAGGAGGAGAGGATCTCTGGTAGGAGAAGAGGAGAGGATCTCTAATGGTAGGAGAGGATCTTGTCGGTAGAAAAGGAGGTGAGGATCTCTGATGGTACAGGAGGAGAGGAACTATGATGGTAGGGGAGGAGGAGAGGATCTATAATGGTAGCAGAAGAGGACAGGATCTCTGATGTTAGGGAAAGAGGAGAGGATCTCTGGTGGTAGGAGAGGAGAGGATCTCTGTTGGTAGGAGAGGATCTCTGATGGTAGGGGAGGAGAAGAGTATCTGATGGGAGGAGAGCATCTCTGGTAGTAGAGAAGGAGAGAAGGAGAGGATCTTTGATGGTAGGAGAGGATCTCATATGGTCTGAGAGGATCTCTGATGGTAGGGGAGGAGAAGAGGATCTCTGATGGTACCAGAGGAGGAGAGGATCTCTAATGGTAGGAGAGAGGATCTCTGATAGTAGGAAAAGATCTCGAATGGTGGGAGAGAAGGAAAGGATCTTTGATGGTAGGGGAGGAGGAGAGGATCTCTGATGGTGGGAGAGGAGTAGAGGATCTCTGATGGTGGGAGAGGATCTCTGATGGTAGGGGATGAGGAGAGGATCTCTGATGGTATAAAAAGTAGAGAGGATCTCTAATGGAAGGAGGGGATCTCCAATGGTAGGAGAAGAGAAGAGGATCTCCAATTGTAGAAGAAGAGAAGATGATCTCTGATGGTAGGAGTGGAGCAGAGGATCATAGATGGTAGGAGAGGAGGCTAGGATCTCTGATGTAGGAGGAGAGGGTCTCTGATGGCAGGGAAGGAGGAGAGACTCTGATGGTAGGAGAGGAGGAGAGGATCTCTGATTTTAGGAGAGGAGGAGAGGATCTCTGATGGTAGGAGAGGATCTCTGATGGTAGGAGAGGAGGAGAGGATCTCTGATTTTAGGAGAGGAGAGGATCTCTGATTGTAGGAGAGGAGGAGGAGAGGATCTCTGGTAGGAAAGGAGAAGAGACTTTCTGATGGTAGGAGAGGAGGAGAGGATCTCTGATGGTAGGGAAGGAGGAGAGAATATCTGATGGTAGAAGAGAGGGTCTCTGATAGGAAGAGAGGGTATCTGATAGTAGGAGAGGATCTCTGATGGTAGGGAAGGAGGAGAGACTCTTATGGTAGAAGAGAGGGTCTCTGACAGGAAGAGAGGGTCTCTGATGGTAGGAGAGGATCTCTAATGGTAGGAGAGAAGGAGAGGATCTCTAATGGTAGGAGAGGATGTCTGATGGTAGGAGATTAGGAGAGGATCGTAAATGGTAGGAGAGGATCTCTGATGGTAGGAGTGGAAGTCTGATGCTAGTATAGGTGGAGAGGATCTCTTATTGCAGCAGAGTAGGAGAGAATCTCTGATGCCAGGAGAGGAGGAGATGATTTATGATGGTAGGAGATGAGGAGAGGATCTCTGATGATAGGAGAGGTTCTCTAATGGTAGCAGAGGAGTAGAGGATCTCTGATGGTAGGATATGATCTTCAATAGTAGGAGAGGAGGAGAGGATTACTGACAGTAGGAGCGGAGCAGAGGATCTCTGAGAGTGGGAGAGTTGAAGAGGATCTGTGATGGTAGGAGAAGATCTCTAATGGTGGGAAAGAAGAAAAGGATCTCTGCTGGTGAAGGAAGTGACCCGAAAAGGGTCACCCGGGTTTCCTACAACCACCTTATAGCCTTCCCCAAAATGAAGAGTCGGTCAGACAGTAGAGAATACAAAACAATTGTTTCTTACCAATACTCTGCAGAGGTGTCCAATCTGACCTGCACCCTAAGATGTCTGCTGAGGGACTGGACCCCCAACAGTTGGCAACGCATAATCATTCCTCCCAAGGGCCTCCTAACCACGTCCACAATGGAAAGTTACCGGCTTAGGCCGAACGTGAACAAAGGAGACACAGAAGATGGGCTACCACCCGCCAGATGGGTACATACTATCACTATCTCAAGGTTGCCGTGCTGGGTTTCGGCATCTCCTAACGTGGGAGCAGAGCATAACACAAATATAGGTATGCAAGGGTGAAATGGCCTATTCATTAGTAAGTCAGAAGGCAACCATGAGCAAAAGAGAAAATAATAACTGAATACAGCGTTCTGCTGAGGCAAGCAATAAGAATAGTGAGGCCTGGTACAGACACAGCCTAATTGGGATTACGAAATACAAAATGGAGTCACACTTGCTAACTGAAGCTCGCACATTGCATGGATAACTCAGTGGGTTACATGACATGAATACGAATGGTGTCTCATTTAGCCGCACACTGCTAACCTAATATAGTGTAAAACGAGTATATAATGAGAATGGGATTTTCAAATCTAACAGACCCTCCTTTTAGCAGGGGAAGCTAAATGCTTTATTGGCTAGCAGATAGGGTCTTTACAATTCTAAACAGGGAAAATAGGAAATGCATAATGACTGTAATATCCAAAAGGAATAAGCAACACACGTATTGCAATATATTTCTAATAATCAAAAATACCCTATTCTATCTGCATCATATCCTGTAGTTCCTGCATCATCATCATATTAGAGACTTTATCATTACGGCCTGGCGATTTAGGGGTAGGGGTGAGTTTACTCACGCAATAAGTACAGCATGCTGGAAGACAATTGACACATAGGCAACACGTGAAGATGACACCTGCAATAGCTACTAGGAAAAGAAGTATCTTCCAACCCCAGGATGACATCTGACCCCAAAACCACCCTGTCAAGGACCATGAGCCATTCTCCTGATGAATATCGGATGCAAGCCTGTGTAACTTCTGGATAGCAGAGTATACGTTAGGGGCGTGGTCTGGGAAGTAAATGCAGCAACTCCTGCCTATGACACGACAAGCTCCACCCCTAGCTGCAAGGATGACGTCAAAAACCATACGATTTTGAAGAGCAACAAGTCTTGTAGCCTGAAGCTCAGCTGTGATGTTGGTGAGTATGCCTGCTGTAGTGTTGATGACCCCTTCAACAACCCTGGTGAGGCGACGAATGCTGGCACTATTATACATAGGTCCCCAGAAAGGCACGATACCCTTCATGGCATCCATGAATTGCTGTAGAGTAGCATCTGTTTGATCAATATCTGCTGTGTCAATAATTCTCCTGACTCGGGACAAGTATACACTTCTTCGCTGCAGCCTGTGGTCTTTGTGATAGTTGGACGGCGCAATGTAGACAGGAGGTAGAAGGAAAGAGACATAACACCGGCCAGACCATCCCCTAGGGAGCCAGGTGTAAGCCTGCTCTCCACAAACAAAATATACATTAGGGGGGATGAGCAAAGGTGGGCTACTAGTAGTGTTTAATCGATAGGTGTAGTTGCAACTGCTCTGTCCCACTGGAATATTCCCAGAACCTTCGACACAGAAACTAGCTGCTGTATGAACCACAGGTACGGGCAGGGCTTTATTTCGTGCATGGAAACATTTAAAATATTCAGTAACATTGAACCGCTGAAAATCCAACATTTCATTTTGCAGCCATGTGGCATTCTTGATTTTCTCATAAACATTCATGCAAGCATCTGGATGTAAGGTACCCTCCTTTCCTCCCGTCCCAGGTGTATAACCTTGGTGTACTACTATGTGTTCCAACACTGCCTCATAATCAGACTCCGTCATATTCATGGCATCAGTATGATAATGTATATACACCATGGAAAGCAACAGGAACCATGCCTCACAGCTACTTAGATAGGACAGTGGTAAAGACACCAGCAAATCATTCTTGTGCATAACTGAGGGGAGTAATCGGGGGCGTGGCTTGGTCAAGGACAATGGCGGACGCGTGAGCTCCGCATCAGCCCGCAATTTATCCTCGGTAATCATACAGCCGGGGCCGACCTGCACATTCCCTGAACCCTAGTGGGGGTCCCTGTGCTGAGGGGTGTGCCCAGGCAACGATTGAAGGCTGCCGGTGCTACAGGCCGGGAGCGGCGGCCTGTGGAGTGGAGCGAGTAGCGGAGGCCGCAGCAACGGTGACGAGGGTGGTCTACGGAGAGCCGGTGAGCCGCCTGGGCGTGGGGCTGAACCCCGGGCGAGAGACTGCTGCTGCCCCTGGGGTCTGCCGAGTGTTGGGCGGTGAGGAGGCGCGAGAAGCGGTGGGGACTCCTGCCAACTGCGCCTGAGGCACCACACACGTGGCTGGGGCGCGCCGGACGGCCCCCCTCCCTTCATCGAAGGGTGACGCTGGGAGAGCGACCTGAAGAGATTGCGAGTGTCGCCTGGTCGGGTGGCCATGGAGGTGAGCTCCCTTGACCCTGGAGGGCCCTCCTGGTTCATGCCTCTGACCGGGGGGCGGAGCGGTTGTGCCCGGAATCCCGTCCGAGGGCGGCTTGCAGCCGATTGAAGTGCGCAGTTGGGCCTTGGGACGAGCGGTGTCCGGCCGGAACGGGCCCGCATACCCCAGCGGGTGTAGTGATGATCCCGCAGGCCCTGACTTGGAACTGCAGCCTTTGAGGGGGCAGAGTCACGTGAGGGCCTGGATGCGGCCACTTGAGATAGTGCCGCGAAACCTACGGCTGAGGCTGCAGCGGTGACCGGTTACATGGGCCCTGAACAGTAGCGGCTTGGCCCCGGGAAGGAGATTGGAGCGGTGAGCACTTGCGGCTGGCAGACAACAGGGAGGCTCTTTATTGCTGCGCGGCCAGAGTGATTGGCCTAGAACGGTTGGCAGCGGAGCGGATCAACTTGAGGAGGGCTTAGCGCCCGCCCGCTGGGGTGCCTGTGCGCTGCGAGACAGTGTCTGGTTGGAGCTGGGCCGCGACCTGGTGGAGGCCGTGCTGGGGCTGTAACAGAGAGGTGGCTTTGGCATTAAATGGGACCATCTGGTGATGTGCCCCCAGGCGACGCAGTGATTGGGGTCCCCTTGCACCAGCAGAGCCCCCGGACTGGTGAATTACACTTGCCTAGGCCAATCTGGACACGGACATTCTAGCAGGGCCTGGGAAGAATAGCGCGTGGGACCTGCGGCACGTGCTGAGGTCTCTGGAGCGACGAGGGGGAGACCTGAGTGGAACAGCCTAGGAGCCTGTGGTGTAGACTGCTCTGTGGTGGAACAATCCTTTGCTGACCTTCGATTATAGAGCACCTGGAGCCCCACGCGGGTTGTTAGTGGGGGCCCCCGCCTTGGTCAGGTGAGAATCGGGCAGTATGGGCAAGCCCAAGGGTCGCCAGACCGGGGCCTTCCAGGACCCAGAAGACAGTGCCCGGGAGCAGTCGCAGCCCCCCCCGGATGATCCAGTACAGCAGCAACTCAGTAAAATATTGGAGGCTATAGCGGACACAAAGGCTACCCTCCATCAGGACATTAGCAC